>LR738715.1:494405792-494435626 GCA_902687465.1 Secale cereale | reverse complement strand
CATGTTTATTAGTATTGCCATGATTGTTGTTATGTGCCTCCAAAGTCAGTATCACAATGTTGGTTTTGCATTCCCTGATTTTCACTAAGTTTGAGAATCTGCAATATCATGTTTCCATCTTGTTTTGATCAATGCCATGAACCTGTTGCTCCCATGTATATGCCATGTGGTGTTACTTGAGCTCCATGTTATGTTCTAGCATGCCATGCTTTTGCTTTCCATGTTCTTTTACTGCAGCTTAATTATTTCTTGCCTCCAACATGTCAACATATTAACTCTGCTCATGTATATGCTTGTTGCCTCTATCATGTTGTATTACTCTTGATGCCTATGAACCCGATCCTTGTTGATATTTGAAGCATGTAATCTGTACTTTGATTTCATGCAATGCTTGTGCCTATCTTATACTTGTAGCATGTTGTTTTGATGCTTGTAAGATGCCTAGTTGCTGTTTTGGACAGCTTGTCCTTTAAACTTGTTTCATGTGTATGTGTTGAACCGTGGATCCGTTTGGAGCATGCTCTATATGAAACTTGCTTAGTTTTGCATGTAGATGCATCATGTCATGTTGCATCCATGTTTTGAGAGTGTTTTCATGATGTTTGAATGCATTTTTCATTAATGCCATGCTTAACTGGTTTTGCTCATATCTTCTAGGCCGTAGCTTCGAATAAATGAACTTTATATGTAACTTGACTAGAAAATCATGTAGATCATCATGATGCGTGTTAACTTGATGTTTAACAACTTGGAATTAGGGTTTGTTCAGTTCTGGACCAATTTGAAATTTGCATATGAGGACTTACCGGAATTGTTATATGTTGTTTCCGGCCTCATTTAAACTTGCTTTGTTGTGTGGTCTTGTATGCATCATCTCTTTCTATGAATAGCATCAGGTAGCTTGCCATGCATCATACTTGGTTGAGCATCTTGTCTTGTTTATGTGTTGTGTGTTTACCATGTTTTTTGCTTCTTCTCGGTAGTTCCTGTTTCGTTGCGATCGTGAGGATACGTTCGACTACGCTTGGTTCGTCTTCGTGGCTTCGTCTACTTCATGGACTCGTTCTTCTTCCTAGCGGGATCTCAAGCAAGATGACCGTCAACTTGGATCTCATTACTATCATTGCTAAGCTAGTTGTCTCGATGCTATCGCTATATGTCGCGCTACCCACCACTTGTTTACCAAGCCTCCCATTATGCCATGAAACAACCTCTAACCTTTGTTTCCATCATCCTAGCAAACCTTTGCTTGGCTATGTTACTGCTTGCTCAGCCCCTCTTATAGCGTTGTTAGTTGCAGATGAAGATGAAGTTTGCTCCATGTCGGAACTTGGATGTTGGAATATCACAGTATCTCTTACTATAATTAATGCACATATATACTTGGTAATGGGTGGAAGGCTTGGCCTTTTGCTCGGTGTTTTATTCCACTCATGCTGCCTTAAGAACTGATAAACGGGTGTTATTTTCCTTCAGTTTGCGTTCCTAACACGGTTGGGGGTTATGGGACCCCCTTGACAGTTCACTTTGAATAAAACTCCTCCAGCAAGGCCCAACTTTGGTTCTAACTTGCCAACATAATAATAATTAATTAATTTGCACAGGGGGTCGCGTCCCCGAGGGTTCTTAATTCAACATAATATAGGGAGGCCTGTGCTGATGGTGTTGGTCCCAAACTAGAGCCACTTGCGGTGCCACCCAGTTATGTAGGGTCTTCGGTTGTTGTACGTAGTGCTCATCCAGACGTGGCCAAAGACGAGACATGCGTGGCTACTATCAGGTTGTCGGCACACCGGGAGGTCTTGCTGGACTTGTTTTACCATTGTCGAAATGTCTTGTGCACCGGGATTCCGAGTCTGATCGGGTTGTCCCTAAGATAAGATGTTTTACCTCTGCTGATCGTGAGAGCTTGTGATGGGCTACGTCGGGACACCGCTGCAGGGTTATGATCTTTCGAAATCCGTGCCTGCCGTTATGTGGCAGCTTGGAATTTGTTAATGTCCGGTTGTATAGAACTTGATAGAGGATCCGAAATAAAATACACCAACCGCGTGAGTAACCGTGATCGTGTCTTGTCAAGCAAGTTCGGGAAGAGAACACAGTGGGATTATGTCCGACTCGTAGGTTGTTCAGGATCACTTAGTGATCATTACTAGTTGGTGACTGTTTGCGTAGCTTCTCATGTATCTCTGGAAATAGTAAGTTAGCCACCATATAATGCTTAGCCGCAGCTGCAACCTCACCACTATCCTTTCCATACCCATTAAGCTTTCCTAGTCTTGGTACCCATGGTTATGGTATTGCTAAGTCCTCGTGGCTCACAGATACTACAACAATAGTTGTAGGTACATGTTTCCGATGACTTGACGTGAGAGCGATGTTTACTTGTGTTGGAGTTCTTCCTTCTTCTTCTTCGTCAGTCTTGGGATAGGTTCCCGGTCGCCAGCCTGGGATAGCAGGATGGATGTCGTTGTGTTTTTCATGTGTTTCATCCGTAGCCGGATGTCTTGTGTATGATGTGTTGTATTCATGTGACTATTGTATGAGTTTTGTTTGTATCCGCATATATGTTTGTGATGGTACGATGTAATGATATCCATCTTTGTAAGCGTCAGAAATGCGGTTGTGCCCCAATTATGAGTTCATTACGTGATCGGGATAGAATCACATCTTGGGCGTGACAAGTTGGTATCAGAGCCTCTACCGACCATAGGAGCCCCCTTGATTGATCGTAGTTTGGTCGTTGTCGAGTCTAGCAAAAACTATTTTGGAGTCTCGTTATATCGGGGAGTAGGAATTCTTTTTACTCCTCAGTCCCTTCGTCGCTCTGGTGAGGAATCTTGATGTAGGTGTTTTGAATTACTCCTCTTCCCCTTCAATTTTTTTTAGGATCATGCATTTAGTTTCTGATCGTTGCGATGTTAGCTCTTGTCATCTGGCGAACTTATTGTCATGTGGATTCGATCCTCTTCATCCTTGCAAGTCCAATCATCAGTTCTTTCCAACCGACATCATTTTCACCACCTGAAGTGGTCTTTCTTTTTCCCACCCGCCCACCATTTTTCTTCTCGAAGCCGGAGTACTTAATCGAGTATCCATGCTACTCATGCGATGCCTTTGCATTCTTTCCTCAATTATTTCAAGTGGTGAATTCTCATCTCGTTCGTTATTCTTCATCTCTTCTTCTTCTGCGGTGGATTCAATTCAAGTATTCGGTGTTCTTCATATTCTTTTCCCTCGTCTAAGATGTTTCCCTCTTGCTCATTCTCCTCTCACCATTTAATTGTTCCGGAGTTTCAAAGACATCTCAGGAGATTCATTTGTGTTCCAATTAATTTTAGGTCGTCTCCTCGTTCGAGTTTTTCAATCGTTCCGGTGCATCATCTCCTTTTCAATCCTTTCCAACGGTGTTTTCTCTTCGGTGGGCTCATAACCCACATGTCCTTACCAGGATCTTACCCGACTCTTCTAATATTTCCAGAGCTATTTCAAATTCTATTTAAAGTGTGACGTAAGTATGAATTTTGTCAGTCATATGTCGTTCCAAAAATCGCTTTCAAATTCTTCTCATCGTTGGTTCAACATCTCCTCTTTTCAGTCTTCCGGAGTATCTCAACAATTTTTGTTGTATTCCTCGTCGTCATTCTCAACAATTGCAGACCGAAGAAGAGTTCCTCCAAATCTTGTCCGTTCTCTCAAGGATTCGTGGTTCAAGCTTAATGTTATCCCCTCAAATTGTTTGGATCATGACAAATTCTTGTGTTACACATCCGAAGTATTTCATGAATTCTTTCCATTGTGTTCCTCCGAAGACCTTCATTGCAGAAGATTTCTTCGTTCTCAGTTTTCAACTTCGTCCTCCAAGTATTCTTCATTGATGCCTCTTCGTTCGTCTCCATATTCTTCCGGTGCTTTGTTCAAGTATTCTTTAATCTGTTCGCGGTCTCTTCGTTCTTTTTCTTCGTTAGTATTCTAATTCTTTCCGGCGATTCCTTCTTTTTTATTCGCTCATCTTCAAATTCTTCACGATGGTTCGTTCTTTTTCTTCACTTGGTTCCAATTCTTATGGTGGTTCGTTCAAGATTTTTACTTCCGTTCTTGTCATTTCAATTCATTCGTTATTTTCGAAATCCAGCCGGTGAGTGATATGCAAGTTCATTGTTTCTCATCAATTTAATTGGTGGAGGATAAGCATAACATAATTCTTATTCTTCTTTCATCAAGTTGATTAATCCCTACCTTTGGAGTTTGTTCACAATGAATAAATTCTAATCCCAAGTGTTTTCATCTTTTCTCTTTCGGAGTTCAAAGTTTCCTCGGCCATCTCGTCGGAACCCCCATCTAAATCATCGCAAGGCTTTAATCTTATTCTTTTCATCCCTTATTTCTATGTCATCATCCATTCGTTACCATAGTTCATCATGGTGGTTTTTTATGATTTAATTCATTCTTTAAGTATTCATCATCATTCTTGTGGAGCACCTCAAGTATTCTTATTCTCGCGTCTCAAAGTGCAAATAATTTTCTGTATTCTTTTGAAGTGGAATTTTGCATTTCTTCCCTCATCTCAAAATATTTTGGTTGCGGCATAAGTCACCTCAAGTTTTGGGATGATTTCCATAACTCCATACCAAGCTTATTCTTTCGTTGTTGATTTTCCAACGACTCCGTTCAATCCTTACTTCTAAGAATGCTTTCAAATTCATTCATGGTGGCAGTTGTCTTCTTCTTCTACGTTCTTTCGTTCCACTCTTCCAATTCTTCCGGAGGCATTGTGTTGTTCGTCTCGTCAAGTATCGTTTCATCTTTTCAAGTCAATATTCCTTCCATCTTCAACCAGAGTTCTATCCAAATGCTTTAATCTTGTCCCTTGGCTATCTCTTCATATCGGTGAAGTTTCCAATTCTTTTTGTTTGTTAAGCTCTTGTTTCTTGTCTTTCAACGTACAAGATTCTCGTAATGTTTCTTGATCCTCTTTGGTAACGGAGTTTCTTAGTCTCGTTCATCTCCGTTGTGTTCTTTCTTTCAGGTTGCTCAACCTATCAAGATTCTTTTGATTCACTCATATGTCCAAGAAGAACGTTATTCTTCCTATGCCTCTTCCGACTCGTTCCTAAGATCTCGGGACGAGATCTCTTGTAAGTAGGGGAGTGTCGTGACACCCCGAGACCAATGCGCCAGGTGTCTTCCTCTTATTCGCTGTCGTTGCCATGCCATTCGCTTGCGTGTTGCACTTAGCTATGTCATCATGTGCATGTCATCATGTGCATGTCATCAGCATGTTTTCAAAACATGCATCCGTTCGTAGTTGCCCGATCCCCCGCCCTCTCCGTTGTTTGTTCTGCGCCCAGACACACTCGCATGCGCCCGCGGCACCTCCGAAATATTATTTTAAAAGTGGACGAAAAATGTTCTCAGAATGAGGTGAAAGTTGACGTGCAATCTTGTTATAGTGTAGGTAGACCTCCTGTCAAATTTCATCGCATTCGGAGTCCGTTTGATAGCCCAACGGATAACTATAGCGGCACCGTTGCCGGTCTAACGTCGAATGTTTTCGGTCTCCAAAAACCTGTCGCTAGGCCTCTCTGCTCTTCTCTCCCCTCAGACTAGCCCATCTACACAGCCCACTAGCCGATCTGCTAAACCCCCGCTGCTCCGTAGTCGTCCGATCGCGATCCGAGGGTCCGAAAACCCCTCTAAGCCCCCTAACCCTAGCCCTTTTTGCTTTATATAGACCCATTCCTTCCAAAATTTGGCATCCCTAGTCTTCCCCTACCTCCCAGCCTCCTCCACCTTGGAATCTGCGCCTTCCAGCTCCCCCTCGCCACTTGTCGCCGCCCAACTCACCCCGCCGCCACTAGATACCACCTGTGCTGCCGTCTGGGGCCAGTGGCAAGGCGGCACGTGCCCTCCAGCTTCCCCCGTTGCCGAAGCCCAGGCCAGGCCCGATCGGGCCCCAAACTGGGCCCCGAGGCCCGAAGCCACACGCCGTCGGGCCCGAGCGCCCGCTCCCCGCGCCCTCTCGTCCCGCTCGCCTCCCACACCAGCGCCCGTTGCTCCGCCCCGCCGCCTCGACCTCGCCTCGCCGCCGGCAACATCCGCATCGCCGCCGCGCGCGCTTCGCCTAACCTCGCCGCCGCCTCCTGTCGCCACCGCCTCAACCCTGCCTCGCCGGAGCAACAGCTCGCTGTAGCCACTACCCGCTCGCCTTCCTCCGCCGCCGTCAGCCACTCCGCCGCCCTCGCCTCCGCAGATCCCTGCCGGAGCCCCGGGAGTCCTCCTCCTTGGAGTCCCCGGCCTCCTCCGGCAAGCTCCGCCCCGGATCCACCATCCCCGTACCATGCCGGCGCTCTCTCCTCTGCCTCAGCCGCCAGACATGTCCGGCCGGGCCCGGACACGTGTGCCCAGTCAGCCCCGGAGGTCAAATTTTCCCTAAGTCTTTTCTGTAAAACATCATCTATGCATGTTTGTATGGCTGTATCTCTGTGCATGTGTGTCCGAGTGGAGTGTGTAATATATGAAAATGTTCATCTTAGAGTGCTCTTCATGATGGTTGATTTTTCATGCATGTTAGAGTGCATATTGACATGTTAATCTCTGCTGCAATGGGGCAAGCGTTATAAACTGCTGAAAACTGTTATAACTTCCTCATTTGTCATTTTCATATCATTTTGTGTGATTTTCTTTTGAGCATCATGTCAACATGTTTTGGGAGCATAATCATGTCATCCTTGCAATGGTGTAATGTACTTGTCATGATATGCATTTTGGTGAGTGCAACAAGCTTTCAAAGTGACCTACTCCATGTTTGCTATTTCCCGAGACTTGTTAAATTCTGCGAAGTCTGAAACTGTTATATTATGATGCCATGTTTGCTTGATGCTACAGTCAAATCCATTCATATTTGGAGATGCCTAGTGAGCAGGTTTTGAAGACCATGGTATGATCTATCCATCCATGCCCTTGTTTGCAATTATAAGTTGATGTAGCATGTCTCTTTATTGCTCTCAAGTTGCCATCATGATAAATCTGTCAGCCTGTCAACATCATGTCCCATTTGGTAAGGTCATTGTAATCAATCTAAGCATCTTATGGAGTTGTGCCAATGGAGTTATTTGGAGTATGCCATGCCTAGTACATGTTCATGACCTTTACATGCTTATTAGGATTGCTATGCTTACTGTTATGTGCCTCCAAAGTCGGCATCACAATGTTGGTTTTGCATTCCCAGATTTTCACTAAGTCTGAGAATCTGCTATATCATGTTTTCATCTTGTTTTGATGAATGCCATGAACCTGTTGCTCCCATGTAAGTGCCATGTGGTGTTCCTTGATATCCATGTTATGTTCTAGCATGCCATGATTTTGCTTTTGATGTTCTTTTACTTTAGCTTAAATATTTCTTACCACTAACATGTCAACATATTAACTCTGCTCATGTATATGCTTGTTGCCTCTATCATATTGGATTACTCTTGATGCCTATGAACCTCATCCTTTTTGATATTTGAAGCATGTAATCTGTACTTTGAGTTCATGTCATGCTTGTGCCTATCTTGTACTTGTACCATGTTGTCTTGATGCTTGTAAGATGCCTAGTTGCCGTTTTGGGCAGCTTGTCCTTTAAACTCGTTTCATGTGTATGTGTTGAACCGTGGCTCCGTTTGGAGCATGCTCTATATGAAACTTGCTTGGTTTTGCATGTAGACGCATCATGTCATGTTTCATCCATGTTTTGAGAGTGTTTGCGTGATGTTTGAATGCATTTTGCATCAATGCCATGCTTAACTTGTTTTGCTCATATCTTCTAGGCCGTAGCTCCGAGTTAAATGAAATTTATATGTAACTTGACTAGAAAATTATGTAGATCATCATGGTGCTTGTTAATTTGATGTTTAACAACTTAAACTTAAGGTTTGTTCAGTTATCGACCAATTTCAAATTTGCATATGAGGACTTACCGGAATTGTTATATGTTGTCTACGTCCTCATTTAAACTTGCTTTGTTGTGTGGTCTTGTATGCATCATCTCTTGCCATGAATAGCATCATGTAGCTTGCCATGAATCATACTTGGTTGAGCATTTTTCTTGTTTATGTGTTGAGTATTTACCACTTTGTTTGCTTCTTCTCGTTAGTTCCTGTTTCCTTGCAAACGTCAGGATATGTTCGACTACGCTTGGTTCGTCTTTGTGGCTTCGTCTACTTCATGGAATCATTCTTCTTCCTAGGGGGATCTCAGGCAAGATGACCATCACCTTGGATCTCATTACTATCATTGCTATGCTAGTTGTCTCGATGCTATCGCTATATGTCGCGCTACCCACCACTTGTTTACCAAGCCTCTCATTATGCCATGAAACAACCTCTATCCTTTGTTTCCATCATCCTAGAAAACTGTTGTTTAGCTATATTACCGCTTGCTCAGCCCCTCTTATAGCGTTGTTAGTTGCAGATGAAGATGAAGTTGGCTCCATGTTTGAACTTGGATGTTGGAATATCACAATATCTCTTACTGTAATTAAAGCACATATATACTTGGTAATGGGTGGAAGGCTTGGCCTTTTGCTTGGTGTTTTGTTCCACTCATGCCGCCTTAAGAACCGATCAACCGGTGTTCTGTTCCTTGAGTTTGCGTTCCAAACACGTTCAGGGTTATGGGACCCCCTTGATAGTTCGCTTTGAATAAAACTCTTCCAGCAAGGCCCAACTTTGGTTTTAATTTTCCAACATAATAAAACTTAATTAATTAATTTCCATAGAGGTGGCGGCCCCGAGGGTTCTTAATTCAACATAATACAGGGGGCCAGTGCTGATGACGTTGGCCCCAAACTAGAGCCACTTGCGGTGCCACCCAGTTATCTGGGATCTTCGGTTGTTGTACGTAGTGCTCATCCGGACGTGGCCTGAGACGAGATACGCCCGGCTACTATCAGCGTGTCGGCACACCGGGAGGTCTTGCTGGACTTGTTTTACCATTGTCGAAATGCCTTGTGCATAGGGATTCCGAGTTTGATTGGGTTATCCCTAAGATAAGAGGTTTTACCTCTGTTGATCGTGAGAGCTTGTGATGGGCTAAGTTGGGACACCCTTGTAGGGTTATGATCTTTCGAAAGCCGTCCCCGCAATTATGTGGTAGATTGGATATTGTTAATTTCCGGTTGTAGAGAACTTGACAGAGGATCTGAAATAAAATACACCAACCGCGTGAGTAACCGTGATCGTCTCTTTTCGAGCAAGTTCAGGAAGAGAACGCGGTGGGGTTATGTTTGACTGGTAGGTAGTTCAGGATCACTTAGTGATCATTTCTAGTTGGCGACCGTTTGCGTAGCTTCTCATCTATCTCTGTAAATCATAAGTTAGCCACCATACAATGCTTAGTCGCTGCTGCAACCTCACCACTATCCTTTCCATACCCATTAAGCTTTGCTAGTCTTGGTACCCATGGTTATGGGATTGCTGAGTCCTTGTGGCTCACAGATACTACAACAATAGTTGAAGGTACAGGTTTCCGATGACTTGACGTGAGAGCGATGTTTACTTGTGTTGGAGTTCTTCCTTCTTCTTCTCCGTCAGTCTTGGGATAGGTTCCTGGTTGGCAGCCTGGGATAGCAGGATGGATGTCGTTGTGTTTTTCATGTGTTTCATCTGTAGCCGGATGTCTTGTGTATGATGTGTTGTATTCAGGTCACTATTGTATGAGTTTTGTTTGTATCCCGATCTATGGTTGTAATGGTACGATGTAATGATATCCATCTTGCTAAGCGCCCGAAATACGGCTGTGCCCCAATCACGAGTTCATCACGTGATCGAGATAGAATCGCATCTTTTGCGTGACACACTATTTCTAGAAAAAGAGGACGACTTGTTGTTGACGAGAAAGGCCCAATACGTTCAATTATTACCGGATAAGGGAAAACCAGGAGACTTGTCCAGTGTATGCACAAAAGCAATTGCACCTTTTGCAGCGGAATTCAACTTGGTGGTTGACCAAAAATATGCACTGGTGACATATACATGCATGATATTGATTATACAACACTACACACTTGTTGTGCAGGGTCAACCCACGTCCTGATGGCGACTATGGTAGGCTTAAATAGCAAAAACATCATTTCCTAAACAAAGTATACATATGTTCTAAGAATATTTACCTAATTTTATCAAGTACTATCATTTTGTTGCATTAGTACATCGGAGGAATGTCACACTTTTTTTCCAGCCAACAAAGTTGCATGTGTGTTCACTAAGAAAACAAGGTGATACAATATATAAAAATTTACATGACCCATACAACACCACAGAGGCACTTACTCAATAAAAAACCTAAACGACAAAGTATCATCAACCCCAAAGTTAGTGAACCAGTAGTACATTGATGAGAACATCCATCCTAAACTAGAACAAATGATAAAACACAAGGCATGGGAACAAAAACCATCCAGTGCATAACGTAAACACAAGTGCAAACAACATGATCCAAAATTGGCTACCATAATGATGGTGACAACTTTAGCATAAAGTCCGAGCCTTGAGAAAACCATTTGCACTAGTATATGCGCAACATTGCAAGCGTGAGGCCACCTGCTCAATGTCACCAGACCAGCCTCCACGAGACCATAGAAGAGGGGATCATGGAGTGGACGAACACAAACCAGGGTAAGCATAAATGTGCACGCAAGCACCAATGATAAATCCAACCATGTCCTAGATGTCGGAGATGAATCCGCGACAAACGCCTGAGCATCAACACAGGTCACAAAGAAGCCACATACTGGCGGTGCTCTAGCCAGGGGATGGGCGGAATGCACCAGTGAATCTAGTGGCACCAACACTACTAGGAAAACTCTTATACATTGAGATAATTAGTGGTGCTGGCTTTGAAATGGATGCCGCTGAAATTTTGGAAAAATATCATCAGTATGGAGAAATACATGTGTGCCTATGAAATATACTTCATCCGCTCTAGAATATAAGGTGTATTGATTTCTATGCAAGTCAACCATTTGAATGTTTGACCAAGATTATGGTATAACATAACAACATCTATAATACCTAATAGATAAAATATGAAACTACTTTTCGTGATGCATCAAGTGATATAAATTTCGAATTGTTGGATATTTATATGTTTAACTTGATCAAACAAGCACTCATTTGATTTTTGAAAAAACAAATACATCTTATATAAAGGAACGAAGGGTGTATGTAGTAGTGGGGTCGGT
Organism: Secale cereale; assembly: GCA_902687465.1. NCBI lineage: Eukaryota > Viridiplantae > Streptophyta > Magnoliopsida > Poales > Poaceae > Secale > Secale cereale. The sequence continues at coordinate 494,424,402 of LR738715.1, read as the reverse complement.
TCTTTCGTGGACGCCTCTGTTTTTTTTGGCAAAATAGTGAAGGTGTTCCCTGTTTTTCCGGCACCACTGAATTTCTCCAATGACTGCATCCAGCTCAGCCACGATACAACAAATGACCCACAAAATATCAGTGATATTTGTCCCGCTTTCTAACGCCTATGTTTTTATGCCCATCAAATTTTGCAAAATTTCTCATAATATATGACTGTAAATTTGAAAAATAGACACATGCACACATACATAATGAAGTTAAACTTGATTCTATAGACATAATTATAACTGAGTTCTTGACATCGGTTGGCCGCCAAAATATATTAGGTGGGCAATTTTAAGATCAACCTACATGATCATCGTTGTATCTCCAAAATGTACCTTAGCTAGCCATATACAGCTACACTACGGCTATAGCTCTAGGCACTCTAGAGTACAGAAGGAGACTGCCGCAATCCCGCCACGCACACCGCTTCTCGCGGTCTTCCTCCTTGCCCTTGCCGACCAATTGCATGGCCATTGTGCACGCTCCTAGAGCCTTGGTTTGTATGCATTGAAGAGGGAGGCAACGATGCTGGAAACTAATGTCGTGTCATCTGCGAGACCTCGAGGGGAAAGGCGCCATCTGCGGCCGCTTTCCATGTTGTACTCCGCCATCTTGAAGCGCGCTATCGCGACAACGACCATTGATGGGGTCACCTACAAAGGGTAGGGTCCTAGTGACATCTAATGCCCATCTAGGGCCCCACACGAGCATTGGGAGGACAAGCATTGGGAGGTCTCTGCTCTCCGGGCCATAGGCGCATTTGGATGTGCATTCCAAGATATCCACTCGGATAAAATCCATCCACTCAAACATCTCACCAGTCAGCCCCTTCAGACCCACTCAGACACAGGAGATGGAAGGGCGGCGTAGGAGCTGCAATGGTCGAGAGGCTTAACGTTGGATTTCAAGTGTAGTTATAGCGACACATTCCAGTAAAGCTTATAGTTACTTACCCTCTTATCTTCACTTGTAACTTAGCATTAATGAGGGCGGGCGCACTCTATATAACTCCCCTCCATTGCCGCGACAAGGGTTCGCAATCTAATGTAATCCCATACCCCAAGAGAAGACACAAACCTGAGGGCACGAGGCGTAGGGCTATTACCTCTCTGAGAGGGGCCTGAACTCATTAAATCCGTGTGTAACACTAGTGTCGTAGCTAGGTTATGTCCCTATTTGTACCCCTAGTACTTACTGTTAGATTCATTGCCTCGATAGTTGGCGCCCACCGTGGGGCTGCACGTCTTGCAATATTGAAAGTGCAACCAATCCCCAGGTGTCTTTGGTAATTCATAACAACATATAGCTCATTGAACTAATATCCATTAAAGATAAACATTTCAGGATATTCAATGATTGGCATGGCATGGACTAGAGAAGTGGACCCCTCAAAATTCTAAGGACAAAGGCTAGAAAAATCTCAAGACTCTTCATTTACATTTTGGTGATCCATGATCACACTGAGTCCATGTGAAAGCCAATACTATTAAAAGGGGATGAGATGTTTCTTAATGATCTGGTTGCTCAAGTGTTAGTGATATTGCTCCAAAATCCTCAACCATTTTCTCCATCCAAAATATGTCCAAACCCTATTTCCAAACTCGGCCCTATTGATATTTCCTACCCGGTGCCACCGAGTTCATTTTACATAGCCACTGCCAGATACCCTAACAAATCGGTCCGACTGATATGGATATTGGTCTCACCGAGATGGCCTTGCGAGCACTCTATGATCAGTTGCATCCACTTTGGTCTCACCAAGTTTATGCGATCGGTCCCATCGAGTTAGCTTGACAGATTCTCTGTTGCTTATTGCTTTACTTAGGTCCCACCGAGTTTATGCAATCGGCGCCACCGAGATGATGTTTTCCCTAAGCCCTAGCACATCGGTCCCACCAAGTTGTTCCAGTAGGTCCCACCAAGATTCCTAACATTCACATTTTTGAACTGATCGGTGCCATTCGGTCCCAGCGAGATGAGTCAAATGTGTGTAATGGTTGGATTTTGTGTGGAGGCTATATATACCCATCCACCCCTTCTCCATTTGAGAGGGAACCATCAGAACGTGCCTACACTTCCACCATTCAATTTCTGAGAGTGAACCACCTACTCATGTGTTTAGATCAAGAGATTCCATTACTACCACTTGAATCTTGATTTCTAGCCTTCCCTTTTGGAGGTTGGTGTCTCCTAGATTGGTTAGGTGTCACTTCGGAGCCTTCGTCGTGATGCGGAGTTGAACAAAGAAGTTTGTAAGGGCAAGGAGATTGCCTACTTTGTGAAGATCCACCCGAGTGAAGCAAGTCCTTCATGGATGATGGCCATGGTGGGATAGACAAGGTTGCTTCTTTGTGGACCCTTCGCGAGTGGAGCACCCCGTGGACTCGGGTAGCCGTTACCCTTCGTGGGTTGAATTCTCCATCAATGTGGATGTATAATAGCACCACCTATTGGAACCACGCCAAAACTATGTGTCTCTATTGCGTTTGCCTTCTCCAAACCCTTCCCTTTACCTTCATATGCAATGTTTCACTTTTCGCTACTATACTGTTAGAATTGCTTTTGTAGGTAGATTGCTTGATCCTACAAGTCTGGGCCCAACTAAAATAGGGAAAATGATATATTTTTATTAGGTCAAGTAGTCCAATCACCCCCCTCTATACATACTCTTGATTTTACAAGTGGTATAAGAGCTTTGGTCTCCATTATCCTTGCTTTCCATAGCTTTTGTGATCATAGCCTTGATTTCAGAACCTAGGAGAGTATGGCGTCTAGCGAGGGTAACTATCACCATAGAGGTCCTTACTTTGATGGTACAAATTTTGCTAGTTGGAAGCATAAGATGAAAATGCATATTCTTGGTCATAACCCTGCCGTTTGGGCTATTGATCATATTGGCTTGCAAGGTGAATTCTTTGAAGATGGTGGAGAACCGGATCATGAAGCAGGCGCTGAAGAAATGAGGATGTTGAAATACAACACTCAAGCTTATGTATTCTTTTCAGTGTATTGTGCCTCAAAGAATTCAACAAAATCAGACGCCTTAAGAATGCAAAGGACAATTGGGATATTTTGGTTGATATGCACGAAGGTACCGAGTCCATCAAGGAATCCAAGTTAGGTGTGCTTCAAAGTCAACTTGACAAGTTCAAGATGAAGGATGGTGAAGGAGTCGCTGAAATGTACTCTAGGCTTGCTCTCATCACAAATTAGATTGTCGGCTTAGGAAGTGAAGAGATGACCAACAAGTTCATCATCAAGAAGATCCTTAGAGCCTTGGATGAAAATATGATACTGTGTGCACATTGATCCAAGCCTACAAAGATCTCAAGCCTACGGAAGTCATTGGTAGAATTGTTGCTCATGAGATGTCACTCAAGGATAAGAAAGAGCTTCACAACAAGTCTAGTGGTGCATACAAAGCTTCATGTGATGCTCCCACAACATCAAGTGAGAAGCAAGTTTTTGATGAAGAATTGATCCTAATGGTGAAGAACTTCAACAAATTCGACAAGAATCGAAGCAAATATACAAGCTCCAAGTCAAGGTCCTACAATGACAAAAGATCTTCTAGTCTTGGTCGCAATTGCTATAATTGTAGAAGACCCGCACACTACTCCAATGAGTGTACAACTCCCTACAAGAAAATAGAAGATTCACCCAAAAGTATAAGTAAAATAGACGAATCACCTCATAGAGAGAGGAGTAGCGATGATCGCTATGGACGAAGATCCTCTCCAAGAAGCAAGGATTCGGATAATAAAGACAAGTCGTCAAAGAGCTACACAAAACAAAGACATCAAGCTCATGTTGGTGAATGGACTTCCGGCTCCGATTCCGATACTCACTCCGAGAGAAGTTATTTCTCCGACTGTGACTACAGTCAAGATGAAGGTGTTGCCGGTATTTCTCTAGTATTACCCAACTCCTACGACATATTAGATTCACCAAATGAAGGAGTTGGAAGATGCTTCATGGCTAAAGGCCCCAAGGTATCACAGCCCGAGCATCTTGATTTCAATAGTGAACAAGATGATGTGCTAGGTGATGATGAGTTACTTGTTGATAAAACTAGTGACAAAAACTATGATGAACTTGCTAGTAATCATGTTAGTCAACATGAAACAAATGACAATGATAAGAAGAGGATTGAGCTAACTAAAGAACTAAACACTCTTAAGTTAGGTCATGAAACAACTCTAGATGATCATGGTGACCTGCTAAAAACTCATGAGAAGCTATGCTTCAAGAAGCTAAATTTAGATCACATGCATGGGTTTCTGAAAGCTATCACTGATGATCTTCGAAATAAGAGTTCTTATTACATTGCCAAACATCTCCTCTTATCTACTTATATGCCACATGTAAAATCTACCAATAAGAGCAAGAAAGATTCTTCTTCTAGTAGTAACAACAACCATGCTAAGTCCAATATTGTTGCTTCTAGTAATTCTTTTGATTCCACTAACAATTCTCTTAGCCAATCTCGGGGGGAAAATGACACCTATGGGATCCCGGGGACCCCTACTACGGTTGGTGGGGCGCGAGGAGCTGCGCAAAGAGCAGGTCTAGCGATCAATGCGTGGGCATTTTTACCCAGGTTTGGGCCGCAAATGATGGGTAACACCCAAGTCCTGCTTGTCTGTGTTTATCTTGTGTTCTTGAGTTCTTGAACTGGATACTATGCGTGCCCTGTCCAAAAAGTCTGAATCCTTCCACAATACGCCCCGGGCCTCATTTTATATGGCAAAGGGGTCGCCACAATGGCACACAGGAGGTGGAAAGTATCTATAGTGTACAAGTTTATCGCCTGACATTGTAGGACACACGCATTTAATGCGCTGCCTACGTGCCCTCTTGCTTTATCGGGGACATCAACATAGCTCGTCCCGTCCGTCACCGTCTCACCTTCCTCTGACTCGCTTCCAAGCTGACGACGCATGCAGCGCCATGCTGGCTCTCTGGTCGCTGTGCTGGTGTGGTGACAGGGTCTTTACAAAGATCTGCATGCCAGCACACAGGTGCTTGACTAATTGGCCGGTTAGTTGCCACGTCGGGATGGCCGCGGGGTAGTGAAACTTTGGCAGATGCGGGCCTAGCTGTGGCCCTGCAGACGCCCCCGGCAAGGGTCTTTCCGGGGTCTCGTGGCCGTCCCCGGCAAGGATCTTGCCGGGGGTCTTTGGTCGTCCTCGGCAAGTATCTTGCCGGGGGTCTTCGTCTTCTGGTCCTAATCTAGATTCACAGGCCTTTGGTCTTCATAAAGATTTGCATACTACCACGCAGGTGCCCCTAAGTCTTGGTGTTGACGTTGTTGATGGTGTCAAAGCTCACAGGCCCAAGGGTGGCGGCCTTTCTGGTGTTGGGCAAGTTGCCCCGGCAAGACCCTTGCTGGGGCTATGTCGGCCGCCCGGGCAAGGGTGTTGCCGGGGTGACCCATCTTGCCACTTTGCTCTTCATGCCTCTGGCTCGAGTGCTGCCTTGGTAGTCTCGTACCTTTCCTTCCTCTGCCCCGCCAAGCATGTTCGCAGGTGTGGCTACGACTGCCCATGCACAAGTAAATTGATACAGAAAAGCCCCTACTTTTGTACACCGACAGGAGCCCCCGGGCCCGGGCCACACATAAGCATGAAGCGTTATTGGGCCGGGCCCAGAACGGTGCGCGGGCACGCGTGGCAGAGTTCTAGCCGCGCTAATTTCTTCGCCAATTGCACTTCCCCACAACTCGCATTGAGTGTGTGACGTGGGGGTCGTGCATGGAACGGCCGCAGCACGCTTGCGTCACCTCATGGTGAATAGTAAAGAGGCGGCCCGCGTCTTCCCCATAAAAGAGGAAGCCGCAGGGGCGCTACTCATTTACAAAGTGGACCCGGCTCACCCGCCACATGTCCCCCATGCCTCAGGGAGGGTAAGTGGCGGATACAGAGGGCGCGGGCATTAACGCCGAGGCGGGAAGTTGGGCATTGTTGATTGGAGCAGCGGGTCAGTCCTGACTCCTTGCGCCTATGGCAGCCGTATTGGTCGAGTGGGACGACCGCTCTTAGGTTGGGGGGCCGAGCCCCAGCCCGGCCCCTCTATAAAAAGGGGAGAGGGACAACGTCCTTCTGCATTCGTCAACTTCCTCCTCGATCCTTTCCTTCCACTCTCCGTGGTCTGAGGGCGTGCCGGTGCTCCAACGGCGGTGACAAGGGCTTCTGCTCGACAATGTGTCCCCCTCCTCTGAAGCTTATGGCAGTGGAGTCCGTCGTGAGAGTAAGAGGGAGGGGGCGAGGCCGAGGCCGTCGTGGAGCTCGGGGGAGAGGAGGACGGGGTGGCGCACTGGCCGCGCTTCCGCCAGCGGCTCTTCCCCCAATGGAGGGCCATGTCGGAGACCAGCCCCGCGAGTTCTTCATCAGGTTGTACAAGCGAGTGTGCGGTCAGCTCTGCCTCCTCACCCCGTTTGCTCGGGTAATGGAGCTTGACCCGCCGCAGGCCTTGAGGCTGCATATGAGGGGCTGCGGGAACGGCGACATGCGGGTCGACGTCGAATTCCCCGCCCCTCACGTCATGTACCTCCGCCGTGGGTGGAAGACCATTGCCCACGCCTATAGCCTGTCAGAGGGGCACGTTCTCTAGTTCAAATTAATGGAGAACGGCATGCTCTCCATCAAGGTCTTTGGGCAATTGGGAACCCGCTTAGGGTGCTGGGCGGAGAGCTCCACCGACAACGAAACCTCCTCCTTGAGTGACAGTGACGAGGAGGACAACGACAGCGATGACGTCGGTAGACGTTACTGATTCCGACTCCGACTGACCATCGGTGGCACCACCATCATCTGCATCGCCCTCCTCCCTCGGCCATGCATCTTGCCGAGGGTCATCCCCGCCATGCTCTCCATCGGCGCGTTCCCCGTTTCCTCTTCTTTGCCTTCGCCTGCCGCACCTAGTAGGAAAGGGGCAAGAACGGAGATTGCAAGGCGCTTATATTTATTTTAGCTTGTAGGCACTTGCCAAATCTTAATTTCTAAATAATGTAATCTCTCGAGTCCATGTCTGTGTCCTGTATTATTCGTACTTGTATCAGCATGTCAATGAAAAAGACTAGCCTTTCCGAGGACCCGTGCATGTATACGTCCATGCAGAGGAGAAATGCCTATTTAATGCAAATAAACGAGTTCTCCCAGTAAGCCATCCTGCCAGTTCCCTTTGCGCCTACTAGAGAATCACATCTGTCGGGTTGCAGACAAAGGGTCCAACCCCTTGTCAATCTTCTTTTAGTAAAGGCTACTGTGACCATTCTGATCGAAGCAGCGTTCGGGCCAGGGATGGGAGCACCAGAGTTTAAAGGAGAGTGGTGGGGTTTTCTAATGCACGAGTCACATGTTACAAACATGAATGGGCAAGAGGTGAACTTTATCTATTTGGATTGCCGGGGATCTTTGTGCCGGGCAGTCTTTCCAACTTCTTGTCAGAGTCGGGTCCTTGGCGGAATCGAGTGTCCTTGCTGTGGCTGGAAAGAAGAGAGTATAGGAGCATGGAACCTTAGCGGTCCATTATCATTTATTCGAATCAAAAAGCAGTACAATATCCTGGATAAGCATCTATATACGCATACACATAAACATGGAAATCAATGGGAAACTGTACATACTAAAGGGTTTTTCTTCCCTGACTACGCGTAGGGTCTGCGCCTGGCTTTATACATAGGGTTACATGCCTTGCCGGAAAGGCTAGTACAAAAGGGGGTTGCCGGGGCTCCCGGCAACCGTGCCTTAGGGGTAAAACTTGCGAAGATGTTCGATATTCCAGGAATTGCTCACCGGAATGCCATCTTCGGTCTCCAGGCGGACTGCGCTGGGCCTGGTGACTCGTATTACCCAATAAGGTCCTTCCCACTTCGGCGTCAACTTGTTTGAACTCTTGGCAGATTGGATTCACCAAAGAACAAGTTCGCCTTCCTCAAGGCTTTGTGCGTGAATCTTGCGGCTATGGTAGCGGCACAAGGCTTGCTGGTAGTGAGCGGCTCGCACAACAGCCTGAAGACGACCTTCCTCAAGGAGTGTCATGTTATCTTGGCACAACTGCTCTTTCTCAAGCTCGTCATAAGTGAGCAATCGAGGTGACCCGTATATGAGTTCCGTAGGAAGAACTGCTTCTGCGTCGTATACCAGGGCAAAGGATGTCTGGCCAGTGGCTCGATTTGGTGTCGTTCTGATTGATGAAAGAACCGTTGGCAACTTCTCAATCAAGCATCTTCCGCACTTGTGTAGCCTATCAAAAGTTCTGGTCTTGAGGCCTCGCAACACTTCTGCATTCGCCCTCTCAACCTGGCCGTTACTTCTGGGATGAGCAACAGAAGCAAAACAAACCTTGCCACCGAGGTCTTGGATGTACTGCATGAAGGTGCGGCTCATGAACTGCGTGCCGTTGTCGGTGATGACTCTATTTAGCACACCAAAACGGTAGACTAGTCCCTTGAAGAACTTGACGGCTAATTGTTTTGTCACCTTTCTCACCGGTTCCACTTCCGACCACTTTGCGAACTTGTCGATCACGACGTACAACTACTCAAATCCCCCGACAGCACGGGGAAAGGGGCCCAGTATGTCGAGCCCCAGACCAAAATTGGCCAGGAAAGAGGGATTGCCTGAAGATCTTGAGCTGGTTGATGAAGCTTCTTTGAATGGAACTGGCACGCTTCACACTTGGTTACTAGTGCAGTTTCATCCTGGAGAGCGGTGGGCCATAAGAAACCTTGCTAGAATGCTTTGCCGGCAAGGGCTCTTGACCCTATGTGGGAGCCACACATGCCTCCATGTATCTCTGCCAACAGCTCCAGTCCATCCTCCTGAGGAATGCACTTCAATTTCACGCCGTTCGGTCTCCTACTGTATAGGGCATTATCCACAAACTGGTATATGCTGGACCGACGGGCTACTTTCTCTGCCTCTTCCTGTTCCTCAGGGAGTTCCTCTGTTTGGAGGAAATAGATGGTGCGCTGCCCCCATGCCGGAGCCTGGGGCTCGACGGAAAGGACTAAAGGTTCATCTTCGACTGTTGGGGCGGCTGCCTCTACGGTCGGGGCTTGGGGCCCTGCCAGAGGTCGCTGCACGCCAGCAAGCTTGGGGCACCTGGGGCTTGGGGCCATGTAATTGCATTACTTTATCACCAAGAGTTAGCGATAGTAGTAGTAGCAATAGTTGGCGAGACGACCACGACGCTACGATGAAGATCATGGTGTCTAGCCGGTGACGATGGAGATCATGACGATGCTTTGGAGATGGAGATCAAAAGCACAAGATGGTGATGGCCATATCATGTCACATATTTTGATTGCATGTGATGTTTATCTTATTATGCTTCTTATTTTGCTTAGTACGGCGGTAGCATTATAAGATGATCCCTTACAAAATTTCAAGGTACAAGACTTCTCCCTCACTATGCACCGTTGCGAAAGTTCGTCGTGCCGAGACATCACATGATGATCGGGTGTGATAAGCTATACGTTCAAATACAACGGGTGTAAGGCACTTTTGCACATGCAGAATACTCGGGCTAAACTTGACGAGCCTAGCATGTACATACATGGCCTCGAAACACTGGAGACCGAAAGGTCGATCGTGAATCATATAGTAGATATGATCAACATAAGATGTTCACCATTGAAAACTACTCCATCTCACGTGATGATCGGACATGGTTTAGTTGATTTGGATCACGTGATCATTTAGATGACTAGAGGGATGTCTATCTAAGTGGGAGTTCTTTAGTAATATGATTAATTGAACTTTAATTTATCATGAGCTTAGTCCTGGTAGTATTAGCATATCCATGTTGTAGATCAATAGCTCGCGTTGTAGCTCCCCGTTTATTTTTATATGTTCCTAGAGAAATATAAGTTGAAAGATGATAGTAGAAATGATGCAGACTTGTTCCATCATCTGAGGATTTTCCTCATTGCTGCACAGAAGAATTATGTCCTTGATGCACCGCTAGGTGACAAACCTATTGCAGGAGCAGATGCAAACATTATGAACGTTTTGACAAAAGCTCGATATGATGACTACTTGATAGTTTAGTGCACCATGCTTTACGGCTTAGAACCATGACTTAAAAAATGTTTTGGATGCCACGGAGCATACAAGATGTTCTTAAGAGTTTGAGTTGGTATTTCATACTCATGCCTGTATCAAGAGGTATGAGACCTCTGACAGTACTTTGCCTACAAGATGGAGGAGAATAGCTCAACTTGTGAGCATATGCTCAGATTTTCTGGGTACTACAATTGCTTGAATCAAGTGGGAGTTAATCTTCCAGATAAGATAGTAATTGACAAAGTTCTCTAGTCACTATCTCCAAGTTACTAGAACTTCGTGATTAACTATAATATGCAAGGGATGACGAAAGTAATTCCCGAGCTCTTCGTGATGCTCAAATCGGTGAAGGTAGAAATCAAGAAAGAGCATCAAGTGTTGATGGTTAACAAGACCACTTGTTTCAAGTAAAGGGCAATAGGTTAGAAGGGGAACTTCAAAAAGAATGACAAGCAAGTTGTCACTCCCGTGAAGAAACCCAAAGCTAAACTCAAGCCTGAAACTAAGTGCTTCTACTGCAAAGGAAATGATCACTGGAAGTTGAACTGCCCTAGATACATGGCGGATAAGAAGGAAGGCAAAGTGAACAAAGGTATATTTGGTATACATATTATTGATGTGTACTTTACTAGTATTCATAGCAACCCCTGGGTATTTGATACCAGTTCAGTTGCTAAAATTAGTAACTCAAAACGAGAGTTGCAATATGAACAGAGACTAGTTAAAGGTGAAGTGACGATGTGTGTTGGAAGTTGTTCCAAGATTGATATGATCATCATCACACACTCCCTATACTTTCGGGATTAGTGTAGAACTTAAATAAATGTTATTTGGCATTTGCGTTGAGCATGAATATGATTTGATCATGTTTGTTGCAATACGGTTATTCATTTAAAGTCATAGAATAATTGTTGTTCTGTTTACATGAATAAAACCTTCGATGGTCATACACCCAATGAAAATAGTTTGTTGGATCTCGATCGTAGTAATACACATATTCATAATATTGAAGCCAAAAGATGCAAAGTTGATAATGATAGTGCAACTTATTTGTGGCACTGCCATTTGGGTCATATTGGTGTAAAGCGCATGAAGAAACTCCATGCTGATGGGCTTTTGGAATCACTTGATTATGAATCACTTGGTTCTTGCGAACCATGCCTCATGGGCAAGATGACTAAAACTCCATTCTCCGGAACAATGGAGCGAGCAACTGACTTATTGGAAATAATACATACTGATGTATGCGGTCCGATGAGTGTTGAGGCTCGCGGCGGGTATCATTATTTTCTAACCTTCAAAGATGATTTGAGCAGATATGGGTATATCTACTTGATGAAACATAAGTCTGAAACATTTGAAAAGTTTAAAGAATTTCAGAGTGAAGTGGAAAATCATCATAACAAGAAAATAAAAGTTTATACGATCTAATCGCGGAGGCAAATATTTGAAGTTACGAGTTTGGCCTTAATTTAAAACAATGTGAAATAGTTCCACAACTCACGCCACCTGTTACACCACAGCATAATGGTGTGTCCGAACGTCGTAACCGCACTTTATTAGATATGGTGCGATCTATGATGTCTCTTACCGATTTACCACTATCGTTTTGGGGTTATGCATTAGAGACAACTGCATTCACGTCAAATAGGAGACCATCTAAATCCGTTGAGACAACACCGTATGAACCGTGGTTTGGCAAGAAACCTAAGCTGTCGTTTCTTAAAGTTTGGGGCAGCAATGTGAAGAACTTTCAACCTGATAAGCTCAAACCCATATCGGAGAAATGTGTCTTCATAGGATACCCAAAGGATACTGTTGGGAACACCTTCTATCACAGATCCAAAGGCAAGATATTCGTTGCTAAAAATGGATACTTTCTAGAGAAGGAGTTTCTTTCGAAAGATGTGACTGGGAGGTTAGTGAAACTTAATGAGGTAATTGTAACTTCTCCCGAATTGGAAAATAGTACATCACAGAAACTAGTTCTAGGGATTCCTACACCAATCAGCGAGGAAGCTAATGATGATGATCATGAAACTTCAGATCAAGTTACTACTGAACCTCGTACATAAACCAGAGTGTGTTCCACGCGAGAGTGGTACGGTAACCCGGTTCTGGAAGTCATGTTACTAGACCATGATGAACCTACAAACTATGAGGAAGCGATGATGAGCCCAGATTCCACAAAATGGCTTGAGGCCATGAAATCTGAGATGGGATCCATGTTTGAGAACAAAGTGTGGACTTTGGTTGACTTGCCCGATGATTGGCAAGCCATTGAGAATAAATGGATTTTCAAGAGGAAGATGGACGCTGATGGTAGTGTTACTATCTACAAAGCTTGACTTGTCGCAAAAAGGGTTTTTCAACAAGATCAAGGTGTTGACTACGATGAGTTTTCTCTCACTCGTAGCGATACTTAAGTCTATCCGAATAATGTTAGCAATTGCCGCATTTTATGAAATCTGGCAAATGGATAACAAAACCGAATTCCTTAATAGATTTATTAAAGAGTTGTATATGATGCAATGAGAAGGTTTTCTTAATCCTAAAGGTGCTAACAAAATGTGCAAGCTCTAGCGATCCATCTATGGACTAGTGCAAGCATCTCGGAGTTGGAATATACAATTTGATTAATTGATCAAAGCATATAGTTTTATATAGACTTGCGATGAAGCTTGTATTTGCAAGAAAGTGAGTGGAAGCACTGCAGCCTTTCTAATAAGTATATGTGAATGACATATTGTTGATCAAAAATGATGTAGAATGTTTTGAAAAGCATAAAGGATTGTTTAAAAGACTTTTTCAATAAAAGACCTCGGTGAAGCTGCTTACATATTGGGCACCAAGATCTATAGAGATAGATTAAGACGCTTGATAATATTTTCAATGAGTACATACCTTAATATTATTTTGAAGAAGTTCAAAATGGATCAGTCAAAGAAGGAGTTCTTGCCTGAGTTGTAAGGTATGAAGTTGAGTAAAGACTCAAAACCCGACCACAACAAAAGATAGAAAAAGTATGCCATGCTATGTACCATACCTGTTGTGTACCTTGCCATGAGTTTGGCAAGGAGGTACAATAGTGATCCAGGAGTAGATCACTGGACATCGGTCAAAAATTAACCTTAGTTACTAGATGACTAAGGAAATATTTCTCGATTATGGAAGTGATAAAGAGTTCGTCGTAAAGAGTTACGCCGATGCAAGTTGTACACTAATCCAGATGACTCTAAGTATCAATCTAGATGCGTATTGAAAGTGGGAGCAATAAGCTAGAGTAGCTCCATGCAGAGCATTACAGACATAGAAATTTGCGAAATACATACGGATCTGAATGTAACAGACCCGCTGACTAAACTTCTCTCATGAAGAAAAACATGATCACACCTTAGTAACCTTTTGGGTGTTAGTCACATGGCAATGTGAACTATGGGTGTTATTCACATAACGATGTGAGCTATCGTCGTTAAATCACATGGTGATGTGAACTAGATTATTGATTCTAGTGCAAGTGGGAGACTGAAGGAAATATGCCCTAGAGACAATAGTAAAGTTGTTATTTATATTCCTTATATCATGATAAATGTTTATTATTCATGCTAGAATTGTATTAACCGAAAACTTAGTACATGTGTGAATACATAGACGAAACAGAGAGTCCCTAGTATGCCTCTACTAGACTAGCTCATTAATCAAAGATGGTTATGTTTCCTAACCATAGACATGATTTGTCGTTTGATCAACGAGATCACATCATTAGAAGAATGATGTGATGGACAAGAGCCATCCGTTAGCTTAGCATTATGATCATTTAGTTTTATTGCTATTGCTTTCTTCATGACTTATACATGTTCCTCTGACTATGAGATTATGCAACTCCCGAATACGGGAGGAACACCTTGTGTGCTATCAAACGTCACAACGTAACTGGGTGATTATAAAGATGCTCTACAGGTGTCTCTGAAGGTGTTTGTGGTGTTGGCATAGATCGAGAATAGGATTTGTCACTTCGAGTGTCGGGGAGGTATCTCTAGGACCTCTCGGTAATACACATCGTAATAAGCCTTGCAAGCAAATGACTAATAAGTTAGTCACGAGATGATGTATTACGGAACGAGTAAAGAGACTTGCCGGTGACGAGATTGAACTAGGTATGATGATACCGACGATCGAATCTCAGGCAAGTAACATACCGATGACGAAGGGAACAACGTATGTTGTTATGCAGTTTAATCGATAAAGATCTTTGTAGAATATGTAGGAGCCAATATGAGCATCCAGGTTCCGCTATTGGTTATTGACGGGAGATGTGTCTCGGTCATGTCTACATAGTTCTCGAACCCATAGGGTCCGCACGCTTAACGTTCGATGATGATTTGTATTATGAGTTATGTGATTTGATGACCGTCGTTTGTTCGGAGTCCCGGATGAGATCATGGACATGACAAACAGTCTCGAAATGGTCGAGACGTAAAGATCGATATATTGGAAGGCTATATTCGGACATCGGAAAGGTTCCGAGTGATTTGGGTATTTTTCGGAGTACCAGAGATTTACGGGAATTTGTATTGGGCCTTAATGGGCCATACGGGAAAAGAGAGAAAGGCCTCAAGGGTGGCTGCACCCTTTCCCCATGGACTGGTCCGAATTGGACTATGGAAGGGGGGCGCTCCCTTCCTTCCTTCTCCTTCTCCCTTCCCCTTTTCCTATTCCATGTGGGAGGTGGAATCCTACTAGGACTAGGGTGTCCTAGTAGGACTTTACACTTTGGGCGCGCCCTATGAGGGTCGGCCTCCTCCTCCCTCCATCCTTTATATACGTGGCTAGGGGGCACCCCACAGAAACACAAGTTGATTTTAGTCGTGTGTGGTGCCCCCCTCCACAGATACACACCTCGGTCATATCGTTGCAGTGCTTAGGCGAAGCTCTGCGCTGGTAGCTTCATCATCACCGTCACCACACCGTCGTGCTGACAAAACTCTCCAGTGATGCTGAACGCAAAGGTGCAGTACGTTCGGTGCTTGGATCGGTTGGATCGCGAAGATGTTCGACTACATCAACCGCGTCACTAAACGCTTTCGCTTTCGGTCTACGAGGGTACGTAGACACACTCTCCCCACTCGTTGCTATGCTTCTCCTAGATAGATCTTGTGTGATCGTAGGATTTTTTTTTGAAATACTACGTTCCCTAACAATTGGCGGGGCCTGCCTTACTTTGTTTGTTCTGTCCCGCAGATGGCTTAACAGATGGTTAAGTTAATTGAAGCACAAAGGAACCTGGTTACACAAGTAACTTGAGGGCAGCGCGTTTCGACAAGTCGTCGGCAATGTTGTTCTCTGCTCGGGGAATATGCTCTGCTTGTAGACTGTCGAAACGCTCCTCCAACTTACTCACTTCATCCACATAGGCCTCCATCAATGGGCTCTGGTAATCCTTGTTAACTTGTTTGACGACAAGCTTTGAATCACCCCTGATGATGAGCTTTCTGATCCCGAGGTCTGCCGCGATCCTGAGACCAGCAAGCAATCCCTCATACTCTGTAGTGTTGTTCGTTGATTTCTCATGGGGAAATGCATCTGTACTACGTACTTGAGGCCCTCTCCGGTTTGTGCGACGAGTAGCGCGCCGACACCAGCACCTTGCAGCGAGAAAACTCCATCAAAGTACATAATCCTGTCACAGCTCGCCTCACGCCCACTCCACAATCCTCCTGGTTGCATCCGGGTTGTGCAAGATTCGTTGCAAAGGGAGTCGAGTGACGACGGTGATCTCATGCATTTGGAAATAGTGATGCAGCTTTCTCGAGGCCATAAGGAGGCCGAAAAGTAGCTATTGTATACCATAATATCTTGATCTAGCCCCATACAAGAGGGAACTTACAAAATAAACCGGGTGCTGCATCACCTTCTTCTTCTGTTCTACTTCGCCCACTTGCGTAGACTCTGTCTTGCCGGGACCAGATGTCACATCCCTAGTTAGCACTTGCTTTAGTATCTAGCTAGAGTGTGCATCATGTCTACTTTCAAAGAAACTGGAAATGGGATTCACAGAAACCCCAGCACCCCTCTCCTAACAACTAGGGTTTGTTAAAATATTTTCCAATGTACCTAAAATGCCCTTCAAAAATGTTCATCATTTCTGCCTTGGTCTTAAACCTCTGCCAAAAATGGTGCACATTTTTCTAGGACACTCTAGGGCTTTGGATTAAATCATATGGTACTTGTATTCGGGCATTTAAATACTTTTAAATATTTTAAATGCTCAAATAATCATGAACTATAATGTTTCCTACTGTTCATTTTATATACAGTGGGTATGACAAGTTTCATGAGTTATAAAAATGCTCTAGCATTTTTATTAATTAAACAAAGATGCAAAACAAATGAAACAGAAAAGAAAATAGGAAAAGGAAAATAGGAAGAAGCACTTACCTCGGGCCCAGCCCTGTAGCAGGCCGGCCCAGCCCACCAGCCCTCCTCTGTCGTCTTCCTCCTCGCGCCAGAAGGACGCGCGCGTGGCCGCCGCGCGTCGGCACGCGCCCGGCCACCTCCAGGCTGCTTGCCTGCCTCCCCGATGGCCTGGATGACTCCACGAGTCGACACGCAGCTGCCCCGACCGCTCTCACTTCTCCCCCCGTCTCCATCGCCCTCCCCTGGCTCTCACCTCCTCCATCACCGAGCCGCCGTCGCCGCCGCTCGCCGTAGCCGCACTTAGAGCCACTCCCTCGCCCCGTGAGTGTGTCCAGAAGATCCGCCGCGTCGTCCTCTTCCTCCTCACTGAGCCACGAGCCGCCGGAAGCCCTGCAACGCCTCCACGCCGTCGTCCCCTTCCTTGGATCGCCGGAGCACCTCGCCGCCGTTACGAAGCTACAACGCGTCCCCGACCCCTCCGTCGAGCTCGTTAGCACCGCAGTGAGCTTCTACGTCGAACCCCTCCTTCCTTCGTTCCTTTTTCACCGTGTAGCCGCCGCTCTGTTGATCACCGAACGCACCGCCGCCGTGCTTGCCACAGGTGATGCTCCGGTGACCATTTGGTCACTGGCACCCGTCCATCACACTCACCGCAGCGCGTAGATGCGATAGGTGCTACGCACGCATCGCCTAGGCCCCTGCAACCGCATCTCCACACACGTCCGACGCTGGTCGCCGCCGTCGAGCTTGTTGCCGTCGTCTCCGGCCACCCCAGGTCCGGCGACCACCACCATCCGACGCGCAAGGGCAAGAGCTTTCCAACGCGCCTAGCCGCAGCTCGAGCCGTGCCCCGTAGACGATTTCCGAAGCACGCCGCCGTACTTGGCCTCGCCGGCGTCACGTCGCCGGCGGGTTTGACCTGTTTGACCAGGGGGTTGACTACCCCTGGGTCACTGACGTGTGGGCCACCTTTTGCTAATTAGTTAGTTTAATTAAGTTTCTGTTAATTTAATTAGTTAATTAGTTTAGTCACTGACCCGTGGGCCCAGGCCCCACTGACAGCTAATTAGTTTTAGTTTAGCTCTAATTAACTTAGTTAATTAGCTGTGACACTGACATGCAGGGCCCACATGTCATGTTTGACTTGGACTAGCTCCTGTTGACTGACTGACATCAGCATGATGTCATGCTGATGCAGTAAAGGTTTTTCTGGGATTTTTAGATTAAAAATAATTCAGGAAATTCCAGAAAATACCCAAAACTTCTAAAAATCATATAAAATCAACCATAGCTCAGATGGAAAAGATTTATATATGAAAAATGATCAGAAAAATCCAATCTTTCCAATGGCACTGGTTTCATGCATGTTTGAACAAGTTAACTTGCTGTATACATCAAAAACATGATAACGCACTTATTTAAATAATAGTTTGAACTTCAATTTGAATCTTTGATTCAAATAAGCTCAAACCCTTCTGGTTTTAGTTGCATTAGCCAACACACATGCATCCTACCATGTCATGAGCATGCATCATATTGCTGCATTTGTTTGTTAATGATTGTATCGTCGGTATTCTCTGTGTTAGGTCCTGCTCCCGAGGATACTGCTGCATATCCAGTTGAAGAGCAGTACCCGACAACTACCTTGTCAGGCAAGCAATCATTGATCATCCCTATACAAACCCAATCTTCTCGCTCCTGCTTTCTTTTACTGCATTAAGGCAACAGCGTGTGAACTGCTACTTGCTGCGGTAGTTGAACCATATCCCTTGCATGACCTGTCATTGCCACAGTAAATAGTTGAAACCCACTAGCATGTGTAGGAGTTGATTGAGCCATGTGATGTGTGATCCACCATGCTATTTGTTTATGTTGCCTGCTATGCTTAGAGTTGTGTCTGGTCTGGTTCATCTGGGTGATGGATCAGAGTGAAATGACCATACCGATAAAGAGAAGGAAGTGTGGAATACGCTTGGTAAAGGTATCGATGAAAGGCCATGTAGGAGTACATGGTGGGTTGTTTCATTGGAATCGTCCTTAGGACCCGAGATCTGTATGTGTGGTTCAAGTTACAGCTACTACCACA
>LR738715.1:494366236-494405782 GCA_902687465.1 Secale cereale | reverse complement strand
TCAGCATGATGTCATGCTGATGCAGTAAAGGTTTTTCTGGGATTTTTAGATTAAAAATAATTCAGGAAATTCCAGAAAATACCCAAAACTTCTAAAAATCATATAAAATCAACCATAGCTCAGATGGAAAAGATTTATATATGAAAAATGATCAGAAAAATCCAATCTTTCCAATGGCACTGGTTTCATGCATGTTTGAACAAGTTAACTTGCTGTATACATCAAAAACATGATAACGCACTTATTTAAATAATAGTTTGAACTTCAATTTGAATCTTTGATTCAAATAAGCTCAAACCCTTCTGGTTTTAGTTGCATTAGCCAACACACATGCATCCTACCATGTCATGAGCATGCATCATATTGCTGCATTTGTTTGTTAATGATTGTATCGTCGGTATTCTCTGTGTTAGGTCCTGCTCCCGAGGATACTGCTGCATATCCAGTTGAAGAGCAGTACCCGACAACTACCTTGTCAGGCAAGCAATCATTGATCATCCCTATACAAACCCAATCTTCTCGCTCCTGCTTTCTTTTACTGCATTAAGGCAACATCGTGTGAACTGCTACTTGCTGCGGTAGTTGAACCATATCCCTTGCATGACCTGTCATTGCCACAGTAAATAGTTGAAACCCACTAGCATGTGTAGGAGTTGATTGAGCCATGTGATGTGTGATCCACCATGCTATTTGTTTATGTTGCCTGCTATGCTTAGAGTTGTGTCTGGTCTGGTTCATCTGGGTGATGGATCAGAGTGAAATGACCATACCGATAAAGAGAAGGAAGTGTGGAATACGCTTGGTAAAGGTATCGATGAAAGGCCATGTAGGAGTACATGGTGGGTTGTTTCATTGGAATCGTCCTTAGGACCCGAGATCTGTATGTGTGGTTCAAGTTACAGCTACTACCACACATTGGGATCCTTAATTGACCCTCTCGGCTTATTAATTACCCTTGATCTCTGTCCAGGAGTTGCAAATAGTTTCTGGTGTTTATAGCTTACTGGAGGTCGTGCACAACGCTGACCCTCGGGGTGGGTTGTGATGCGACAGGTACGTGGCACGGTGTACCGGTTGCCCGTTTGGTGACTCGGGAACCCTGTACACATCGTTTGGGGCCGTGAGCGACACCCCGGCCGGATCTCCTCACGGATGGAACCCAAATAGGCGATAAACCTGGACGAGAGAGTTGAGTAGTTAGTCAGGTCGTGGCCAACACCCCCGCTAGGCTTCCGCTTGAAGGTTGCCAAGTACACGCCGAGTACACCCCTGCAGGGTTATTAAACTATTCGAATAGCCGTTGTTCGCGGTACGGACTACTTGGTTACTCTTACAGTTCATAGACAAGTTGATGGATACTACTAAAAGCCTCAAGATAAGTGTGAGTGCCGTGGATGGCCCTTCCGTAGGATGACGGAAGAGGATCCTCGGTAGTGTATTGATGTGGTGAGTAGAGGACTCGTGTTCGTAATAACATCTTGCAATCTGTTGAGAGTTGTAGTATAGGTTAGCCAAGGTCAAAGCTGGCATTCTGCTATGAACTCCACTACCCCCTTTGATAATGTTGCATGTATGATAGGTTATGTGGTAAGACTTGCTGAGTACCTTTGTACTCATGTTTGCTTAATAACTGTTGCAGAGGAGAACCCTGCCCCTGCTGATGGGTTCTACATAGACGTTGACGTCGACGAGTAGCTTGACACCCAGACGGAGATCTGGAGCTTGTGAAGGGCCTTGTAGATAGTCAGGCTACACCAAGCCTGTTTTATTTTCTAAGTTGTCTGTACTCAGACATGTAGCTTCCGCTTGTGCTTGTATGACTGTATGACTTGAGTGTTGGGTCATGTGACCCCTACCTGTATGGATATGTTATGTATGGCTCTTGGAGCCTTTTAAATAAAGTACTTTGAGTCATAGAGTTCTGTTGTGATGCAATGTTGTATTTGCACATATTGAGCATATTGCGTGTATGTTTGAAATGCTTGGTATGTGTGGGATCCGACACCTAGTTGTTTTCCTTTGGTAGCCTACCTTACAGGGAAATGCCTCCTAGTGATTCCAGTGAGCCTTGGTAGCTTGCTACTGCTCGGAACACGTAGGCTGGCCGGCATGTGTCCTTCTTCGTTCCTGTGTCTGTCCCTTAGGGGAAATGTCACACGTTGTTCCTTTAAGTCCATGTAGCTTGCTATGACTTGGGTTCATACGTTGATGACCGACACGTTCGTTGCTGGGTCATGGATGCCTGTCTCTGTAATTTAGTGCCACTTTTGGTTTATAACTAGCCATGTCGGCCCGGGTTCTCTGTCATATGGATGCTAGCGACACTGTCATATACGTGTGCCAAAATGCGCAAACGGTCCCGGGCCAGGTAAGGTGGCACCCATGGGGTTACCGTGCGTGAGGCCGCAAAGTGATATGACGTGTTACAGCTAGATCGGTGTGACTTAGGATCGGGGTCCTGACAGCGTTGGCATCAGAGCTGGACTGCCTGTAGGTTTCTCAAGCCAAACTGGTCGATGTTGAGTCTAGAAAAATTCTTAGTTATATCTAGGGGAATTGTTTGTGGAAGGGAACGTAAGGCTCTTTTTACTCCTTTACCTTATGCCCTTCTGATCTGAGTCAGTCTATTCTTTCTACGGGGATTTAGGACTAGGCCTCTTATCCTTATTAGGTTCACGTGTTACTAATCCGTAGACTCTTAGGATTGTTGGTCAAGCCTCAGTTCAGTTTCTATCCTTTTAGTATGATGATTGTTGGAGCCGGAACCTTGATATGGAATTGTTGAGTGGCTATGCTATCATTTGTATGATGTCTCAAATTTTGTTTGAGCATTTACAGTTGTTATGCTGCCCGATTTCTTCCAGAAACACTAATGCCTTTGCATTACTTCGTGTTTCAGATGTCTGGCCGCATCCCTCACCAAGTGGTTCGTTTGACTTGGTGCATTAATGTGCCCGGTCACACGGCCATGCTAGTCCGTGTGTTGACTGAGACCGGTTATCGCTGGTATCCTGAATACACCATGGAGGAACAGTACTGGGATTTCAATCAGAGTCAGTATTTCTACACAGTCCGGATATATCCCTCATATCCTGGAGCTAACGACCCCATCCATTGGTCTTATGGACTCGGGATTACCATCGAGATGGCAGTGCAGGATGCCGCTTATTCGATGATGACCATTCTCCGTGCTAGGCATGCCCTGTTGCTGAACACTGAGTTCTGTTACATGCCAGCCTCACTTCCCGGAGAGGAAGGCTACTACACTGGTCTGTATACTGATGCTGCTCATGAAGAGCCACTGCTTCAGACTACTGTTCAGATGTTGGAGGATAGGGACCGTGAGGTCCGTACCCTCCGAATGGAGCTGTATAACACTCGAGCTGCTCATTGGACTACTTTGACACGGCTTGCACCTGCTGTGCACGCCGGATATCTGGACATGCGGGATTTGTACCCCGTGCGGACTCGTCTGCCTGATCGTATGGATTGGCGTGACGTTGGGGGTATTACCCCTCCACGTGGGCGTTGATTACCACCAGCATCGGGACCGAGACCACACCCGTGTCCTTATGGTCCACAGCCTTCGAGTGCTCGCGAGTTCCAAGATCCATCTGTTCCACTTCCAGGCTACGGTGGTAATCTTTACGAGGATTACTACGCGAATGTCTGAGCTAGGCCGTGGTGGTAGTAGTATTGTAGTAGTTGTATTTCCACAGTCCTGCGCGTCTTGTGGAATATGACTTAGTGTGTACTGAGTTCCAGAGGTGTAGTTAAATAATGTATAGGAGCTTGGAATGCCTCTGATGGGATGTATCGTCTTTCATCGCAGTTGTACTTTAGCCTTGGCTTGTACTAAACTTTGTATGGTGTGTATGACCACTGGTGTATATATAGCAGTTCCTATATTACCATGTCGTACGGATGAACATTTTGCATTCCGTGTCATCCATTACATTCTGCACTTCTATGTCAAATTTTTGCCATCCTTGTCTAAACCGTTGTTTGTTTTCCTCGGATGGTCAACACTCGCAACACTCCTGCTGCTCAGGAGCAGGGTGAGGCTAGTGGGGCTAGAGATGGGAATCTGCCCCAGCCACCCTCCTTGGCTGAAGTTATGCTTGAAGCAGAACGGAACAAGAGAGAGACCAACCGTCTGCTGGAACGCATAGAGCAGAACACTGGGTTCCGTCAGAGGAATGACGTGGTGTCAATCCACGATTTTATCAAGATGTGTCCACCGAAGTTCCATCACTCCACTGAACCTCTGGATGCTGATGACTGGCTACGTAGTATCACCCACAAGCTACACTCTGCCCATGTGGCCGAAGCTGACAAGGTTATCTACACCGCCTACCATCTTGAGGGCCCTGCCAGTCTTTGGTGGGAAAACTTTGAAGCTATGCGTCCTGCTGGTCAAGTCACTACCTGGGTTGAGTTCAGTGAGGCATTCCGTGAACACCACATTCCAGAAGGTCTCATGGATCGCAAGCGGGAGGAATTCTGCAATTTCACCCAGGGCCGTTTAACTGTGGATGGCTATAGTCGCGAGTTTGGTAACCTGGCACGCTATGCACCTGAAGAAGTATCCACCGATGCCAAGAAGCAGGCGAGGTTCCGCAAGGGACTCAGCCCTGAACTCCGCCGAGATCTACGTCTGCACGAGTGCACTTCCTTCCAGAAGTTGGTAAACAAGGCTATCAGTGCTGAAACAGGCCAGACCGACTTCGAGGCCACCCGCAAGCATACTCGAGACTTTGGTTCCTCATCCGGCTCTGGCTCTCACAAGCGCCGTGTGTGGGTTCCTAACACTGCTCTGCCACCCAAGTACACACCGAGGCCATCCTATGAGGCGCCTCACCCAACTCAACAGTTTGCACCTGCCAAGACCTCTGGAGGACCACCTTCCAACTTTGCTCCACGCACTACCGCTGTGACATGCTTCAAGTGTGGAGAACCAGGACACTACATGCGTGATTGTCCCCAGAACCAGCCAGGAAAAACCGTTGGCCGTGGCAAGCCAACCGGCAAGGTGAATTATGTCAAGCCAATCTCCACTGCACGTGGTCATGTCAACTATGTCTCTGCTGAGGAAGCCTATGAGGATCCTAACGTCGTCCTTGGTACGCTTCTCGTCAACTGCCATCTGACATCTGTTCTTTTCGATACTGGAGCATCCCGTTCGTTCATATCTGAGAGCTATGCACGATTGCACAACATGACTTTTTGTGACATGCCTACTTCCATGGTTATTCAAACTCCTGGTTCAAAGTGGCAAACCTCTAGGGTAAGCCATGGAAATGAAATCCTTGTCGATAGACTTGTTTTCCTTGCATCTCTAATCGCTCTCAAGTCCTCGGACATAAACATCATCTTGGGTATGGATTGGATGACAACTCATTACGCCAAGATTGATTGCTATACTAGGACCGTTCAACTTACACATCCATCCGGCAAGATAGTCAATGTCTTGACCCGAATGGCTGAGCGTCAACTCTACTCTCTTAATGCCAGCCCTCTACCAGAACTCGAAGATATCCCGGTAGTCCGTGACTTCCCGGATGTTTTTCCAGAAGAACTGCCAGGAATTCCACCTGACAGAGATGTCGAGTTCGTGATAGATCTTATCCCAGGAACTGTCCCAATCTCTAGGAGACCTTATAAGATGGCACCACTAGAATTAGCTGAGCTAAAGAAACAACTCGATGAGTCCTTGCAAAAAGGTTTCATCCATCCTAGTTCTTCCCCTTGGGATTGCCCCATCCTCTTCGTCAAGAAGAAGGATGGAACGGAGCGGATGGTTGTAGATTACCGACCTGTCAATCTGGTCACCATAAAGAATAAGTATCCGCTCCCCAGGATCAACGACCTGTATGATCAGCTCGCTGGATCCTCAGTCTTCTCTAAGATGGATTTGAGGTTGGGCTACCATCAAATCAAAATCAAGAATGGGGACATTCCTAAAACGGCTTTTGTTACTCGTTATGGCCAATATGAGTACACCGTTATGTCCTTCGGATTAACCAATGCCCCAGCTACCTTTTCCCGGTTAATGAATTCTATATTCATGGAGTATTTGGATAAATTCGTCGTGGTATACCTCGATGATATACTCATCTATTCCAAGAACAAGGAAGATCATGCCGAGCATTTAAGGCTGGTATTGACGAAACTTCGAGAGCACCACCTTTATGCCAAATTCTCTAAATGTGAATTTTGGTTGCCGGAAGTAACCTATCTAGGTCATGTGATCTCTGGCAAGGGTATTGCTGTCAATCCCGAGCGAGTTCAAGCCGTCCTTGATTAGACTCCCCCTGAATAGGTCAAGCAAGTTAGGACTTTTCTTGGCTTAGCAAGCTATTGCCGACGCTTCGTCGAGAATTTCTCCAAGGTTGCCAAACCTCTAACCGAACTCCTCAAGAAAGATAAAAAGTTTGAGTGGACCCCACAGTGCGAGTCCAGTTTTCAGGAACTGAAAAGACGCCTGACATCTGCACCTGTACTGGTACCACCAGATTTTTCCAAGGATTTTATAATCTACTGCGACGCCTCGCGACAAGGACTAGATTGAATTCTCATGCAAGATCGTCAAGTGATTGCATACGCATCTCGACAGTTGCGTCCACACAAGGATAACTATCCTACTCATGATCTAGAGCTTGCAGCTGTAGTCCATGCACTCAAAACATGGCGACATTACCTCCTTGGTAATCGCTGTGAAATCTTCACTGATCACCAAAGTTTGAAGTATATCTTCACCCAACCGGATCTAAATCTCAGGCAAAGACGTTGGGTTGAGTTGCTCACAGACTACGACTTAGGAATCACTTAAACTCCTGGAAAGGCCAATGTCATGGCTGATGCACTAAGTCGTAAGTCATATTGTAACAACTTAATGTTACAACAAGGTCAACCACTTCTCCACGAGGAATTTCGTAAGCTTAACCTTCACATTGTTCCTCGAGGATTCCTTTCCACCTTGGTGGCGAAACCTACCCTTATGGATCAAATCATAGTTGCCCAGCGGTATGATAAAGGCATATCTCGGATCGAGGAGAACATTGCTAGCGGAGTTGCTAGAAGTTTCTCTATGGATGATCGAGGTGTAGTGTAATTCGAGAACCGCTTGGTGGTACCCAAGAAACCACAACTATGACAAATGATTCTTAAGGAGGCTCATGAATCTCCTCTCATGATTCATCCCGGTAGTACCAAAATGTATCAGGACCTACGTCAGAGATTCTGGTGGACTAGGATGAAGAGAGAAATCGCTCAATTCATTGCTAACTGCGACGTTTGTCGTCGAGTCAAAGCAGAGCATCAACGGCCTGCTGGCAGCCTTCAACCTTTAGCTATTCCTGAATGGAAATGGGACAAAGTCGGTATGGACTTCATTACCGGATTTCCCAGGACCAGGAAAGGGAATAATGCTATCTTCGTCGTTATCGACCGCCTCTCTAAAGTAGCTCATTTCCTGCCTGTTCGAGAGAGTATTACTGCTAGCCAGCTAGCAGATTTGTATGTCTCTCGAATAGTATCACTTCATGGTGTGCCGTTGGAGATTAACTCAGACCCTGGAAGTCTTTTTACTTCACGATTTTGGGAAAGTTTCCAGAATGCTATGGGAACTCGTCTCTCCTTCAGTACCGCCTTCCATCCCCAGTCAAGTGGTCAAGTGGAACGATTTAATCAAATTCTGGAAGACATGCTTCGAGCCTCTGTCATATCTTTCGGTATGGAATGGGAAAAGTGTCTTCCATTTGCCGAATTCGCTTATAACAATAGTTATCAAGCCAGCTTGGGTAAAGCTCCCTTCGAAGTTCTATATGGACGAAGGTGTCGAGCACCTCTTAACTGGTCAGAGACCGGGGAAAGACAATTCTTTGGCCCGGATATAATCCAGGAAGCAGAGGAACAAGTTCGCATCGTTCGTGAGAGATTGAAAACAGCCCAGTCTCGCCAGAAGAGCCAATAGGATAGTCATCATAAGGCTGTGACTTTTGAAGTCGGCGATAAGGCTTACCTTCGGGTTACTCCTCTTAAGGGAACCCATCGCTTCGGTATCAAAGGCAAATTGGCCCCTCGTTTCATTGGTCCTTTTCGCATTCTTGCCAAACGAGGAGAAGTTGCCTACCAATTGGAACTACCTCCGCACCTCTCCAGAGTTCATGATGTTTTCCACGTTTCTCAACTCAGGCGTTGCTTCTCGGATCCTATCCGCGGAGTGGACCATGAAACGCTTGATCTCTAGGACAATCTCACATATCGAGAATACCCCGTTCGTATTCTTGATCAAACTGAGCGCACTACTCGACGCCACAATATTAAGTTTCTCAAGGTTCAATGGTCACATCATTCCGAGAGTGAAGCTACTTGGGAAAGGGAGGATCGTCTTCGACTTGAGTACCCCACCCTCTTTCCGGAGGAACCCGAATCTCGGGACGCGATTCTTTTAAGTGGGGGTGAGTTGTCACATCCCTAGTTAGCACTTGCTTTAGTATCTAGCTAGAGTGTGCATCATGTCTACTTTCAAAGAAACTGGAAATGGGATTCACAGAAACCCCAGCACCCCTCTCCTAACAACTAGGGTTTGTTAAAATATTTTCCAATGTACCCAAAATGCCCTTCAAAAATGTTCATCATTTCTGCCTTGGTCTTAAACCTCTGCCAAAAATGGTGCACATTTTTCTAGGACACTCTAGGGCTTTGGATTAAATCATATGGTATTTGTATTCGGGCATTTAAATACTTTTAAATATTTTAAATGCTCAAATAATCATGAACTATAATGTTTCCTACTGTTCATTTTATATACAGTGGGTATGACAAGTTTCATGAGTTATAAAAATGCTCTAGCATTTTTATTAATTAAACAAAGATGCAAAACAAATGAAACAGAAAAGAAAATAGGAAAAATAAAATAGGAAGAAGCACTTACCTCGGGCCCAGCCTTGTAGCAGGCCGGCCCAGCCCACCAGCCCTCCTCTGTCGTCTTCCTCCTTGCGCCAGAAGGACGCGCGCGTGGCCGCCGCGCGTCGGCACGCGCCCGGCCACCTCCAGGCTGCTTGCCTGCCTCCCCGATGGCCTGGATGACTCCACGAGTCGACACGCAGCTGCCCCGACCGCTCTCACTTCTCCCCCCGTCTCCATCGCCATCCCCTGGCTCTCTCCTCCTCCATCACCGAGCCGCCGTCGCCGCCGCTCGCCGTAGCCGCACTTAGAGCCACTCCCTCGCCCCGTGAGTGTGTCCAGAAGATCCGCCGCGTCGTCCTCTTCCTCCTCGCTGAGCCACGAGCCGCCGGAAGCCCTGCAACGCCTCCACGCCGTCGTACCCTTCCTCGGATCGCCGGAGCACCTCGCCGCCGTTACGAAGCTACAGCGCGTCCCCGACCCCTCCGTCGAGCTCGTTCGCACCGCAGTGAGCTTCTACGTCGAACCCTCCTTCCTCCGTTCCTTTTTCGCCGTGTAGCCGCCGCTCTGTTGATCACCGAACGCACCGCCACCGTGCTCGCCGCCGATGATGCTCCGGTGACCATTTGGTCACTGGCACCCGTCCATCACACTCACCGCAGCGCGTAGATGCGATAGGTGCTACGCACACATCGCCTAGGCCCCTGCAGCCGCATCTCCACACACGCCCGACGCCGGTCGCCGCCGTCGAGCTTGTTGCCGTCGTCTCCGGCCACCCCAGGTCCGGCGACCACCACCATCCGATGCGCAAGGGCAAGAGCTTTCCAACGCGCCTAGCCGCAGCTCGAGCCGTGCCCCGTAGACGATTTCCGAAGCACGCCGCCGTACTTGGCCTCGCCGGCGTCACGTCGCCGGCGGGTTTGACCTGTTTGACCAGGGGGTTGACTACCCCTGGGTCACTGACGTGTGGGCCACCTTTTGCTAATTAGTTAGTTTAATTAAGTTTCTGTTAATTTAATTAGTTAATTAGTTTAGTCACTAACCCATGGGCCCAGGCCCCACTGACAGCTAATTAGTTTTAGTTTAACTCTAATTAACTTAGTTAATTAGCTGTGACACTGACATGCAGGGCCCACATGTCATGTTTGACTTGGACTAGCTCCTGTTGACTGACTGACGTCAGCATGATGTCATGCTGACGCAGTAAAGGTTTTTCTGGGATTTTTAGATTAAAAATAATTCAGGAAATTCCAGAAAATACCCAAAACTTCTAAAAATCATATAAAATCAACCATAGCTCAGATGGAAAAGATTTGTATATGAAAAATGATCAGAAAAATCCAATCTTTCCAATGGCACTGGTTTCATGCATGTTTGAACAAGTTAACTTGCTGTATACATCAAAAACATGATAATGCAATTATTTAAATAATAGTTTGAACTTCAATTTGAATCTTTGATTCAAATAAGCTCAAACCCTTCTGGTTTTAGTTGCATTAGCCAACACACATGCATCCTGCCATGTCATGAGCATGCATCATATTGCTGCATTTGTTTGTTAATGATTGTATCGTCGGTATTCTCTGTGTTAGGTCCTGCTCCCGAGGATAATGCTGCGTATCCAGTTGAAGAGCAGTACCCGACAACTACCTTGTCAGGCAAGCAATCATTGATCATCCCGATACAAACCCAATCTTCTCGCTCCTGCTCTCTTTTACTGCATTAAGGCAACAACGTGTGAACTGCTACTTGCTGCGGTAGTTGAACCCTATCCCTTGCATGACCTGTCATTGCCACAGTAAATAGTTGAAACCCACTAGCATGTGTAGGAGTTGATTGAGCCATGTGATGTGTGATCCACCATGCTATTTGTTTATGTTGCCTGCTATGCTTAGAGTTGTGTCTGGTCTGGTTCATCTGGGTGATGGATCAGAGTGAAATGATCATACCGATAAAGAGAAGGAAGTGTGGAATACGCTTGGTAAAGGTATCGATGAAAGGCCATGTAGGAGTACATGGTAGGTTGTTTCATTGGAATCGTCCTTAGGACCCGAGATCTGTATGTGTGGTTCAAGTTACAGCTACTACCACACATTGGGATCCTTAATTGACCCTCTCGGCTTATTAATTACCCTTGATCTCTGTCCAGGAGTTGCAACTAGTTTCTGGTGTTTATAGCTTACTGGAGGTCGTGCACAACGCTGACCCTCGGGGTGGGTTGTGATGTGACAGGTACGTGGCACGGTGTACCGGTTGCCCGTTTGGTGACTCGGGAACCCTGTACACATCGTTTGGGGCCGTGAGCGACACCCCCGGCGGATCTCCCCACGGATGGAACCCAAATAGGCGATAAACCTGGACGAGAGACTTGAGTAGTTAGTCAGGTCGTGGCCAACACCCCCGCTGGGCTTCCGCTTGAAGGTTGCCGAGTACACGCCGATTAAACGACGATAAGTGGTGAAAGCGTGTGCGAAGAAGTACACCCCTGCAGGGTTATCAAACTATTCGAATAGCCGTTGTTCGTGGTACGGACTACTTGGTTACTCTTACAGTTCATAGACAAGTTGATGGATACTACTAAAAGCCTCAAGATAAGTGTGAGTGCCGTGGATGGCCCTTCTGTAGGATGACGGAAGAGGATCCTTGGTAGTGTATTGATGTGGTGAGTAGAGGACTCGTGTTCGTAATAACATCTTGCAATCTGTTGAGAGTTGTAGTATAAGTTAGCCAAGGTCAAAGCTGGTATTCTGCTATGAACTCCACTACCCCCTTTGATAATGTTGCACGTATGATAGGTTCTGTGGTAAGACTTGCTGAGTACCTTTGTACTCATGTTTGCTTAATAACTGTTGCAGAGGAGAACCCTGCCCCTGCTGATGGGTTCTACATAGACGTTGATGTCGACGAGTAGCTTGACACCCAGACGGAGATCTGGAGCTTGTGAAGGGCCTTGTAGATAGTCAGGCTACACCAAGCCTGTTTTATTTTCTAAGTTGTCTGTACTCAGACATGTAGCTTCCGCTTGTGCTTGTATGACTGTATGACTTGAGTGTTGGGTCATGTGACCCCTACCTGTATGGATATGTTATGTATGGCTCTTGGAGCCTTTTAAATAAAGTACTTTGAGTCATAGAGTTCTGTTGTGATGCAATGTTGTATTTGCACATATTGAGCATATTGCGTGTATGTTTGAAATGCTTGGTATGTGTGGGATCCGACACCTTGTTGTTTTCCTTTGGTAGCCTACCTTACAGAGAAATGCCTCCTAGTGATTCCAGTGAGCCTTGGTAGCTTGCTGCTGCTCGGAACACGTAGGCTGGCCGCATGTGTCCTTCTTCGTTCCTGTGTCTGTCCCTTAGGGGAAATGTCACGCGTTGTTCCTTTAAGTCCATGTAGCTTGCTACGACTTGGGTTCATACGTTGATGACCGACACGTTCGTTGCTGGGTCATGGATGCCCGTCTCTGTAATTTAGTGCCACTTTTGGTTTATAACTAGCCATGTCGGCCCGGGTTCTCTGTCATATGGATGCTAGCGACACTGTCATATACGTGTGCCAAAATGCGCAAACGGTCCCGGGCCAGGTAAGGTGGCACCCGTGGGGTTACCGTGCGTGAGGCCGCAAAGTGATATGACGTGTTACAGCTAGATCGGTGTGACTTAGGATCGGGGTCCTGACACCAGACTTTGCCGGGGGTTCTGCCTTGCTGGCATCAGGCCCTGCTGGGGACAGCTCCGGCCCATCATCCGGCAACTCTGCTGCTACCGCTGCTTCTTCCTCAAATTCTCTCTATGCCACTAGCACAGCACTGACCACTTGATTCGTTGCCGCTAGATATAGCAGCAACAGCTCTTGCGGTTTAGGCGCGACTAGTATTGGCATGGTGGAGAGGTACCTTTTCAAATCTTGTAGTGCTGCCTCTGCCTCGGAAGTCCATTTCATTGGACCCACCTTTTTGAAAACTTTGAGAAAGGGGAGGGTGCGCTCAGCAGATTTGGAGAAGAACCTACTTAGAGCAGCAACTCAGCCAGCGAGCCTACGAACGTCTTTGACTCGTCTTGTCACCTCAATGTGCTCAATCACTTTGATCTTGTCGGGATTTGCTATGATTCTGCATTGAACACAAAGAAACCAAGAAGTTTGCCGGATGGGGCGTCAAACACGCACTTCTCTAGGTTGGATTTGAGGTTGATCTTGCGTAGGTTTGTAAATGTTTCCTCCAGATCCTGCATGAGCGTTGCCTTGTCCTTGATTTTGACCACTATATCAACCATATACGCTTCCATATTTCTATGCAGCTGGGGCTCAAAACCGATTTGGACTGCTCGGGCAAATGTTGAACCAATGCTTTTCAACCCGAAAGACATCCGTACAAAGCAGTACGTACCACATAGGGTGATGAACACGGTCTTTTCTTCGTCTTCCTTCATGATGAAGATCTGGTGGTATCCTCAGTAGGCGTCGAGGAATGACACCAGGTCACACCTGGCCGTGGATTCCACTATCTGGTCAATGCATGGCAGAGGGAAAGGATCGTTTGGACATGCTTTATTGATATCTATATAGTCAATACACAGCCTCCATTTCCCATTTGCCTTGTGCACTACCACTGGATTGGCCAACCACGTGGGGTGGAGCACTCCTCTGACCAAGCCTACCGCCTCCAACTTCCTGATCTCCTCGACGATGAACTCTTGTCACTCCAAAGCTTGCTTCCCGACCTTCTGCTTGACTAGCCGTGCATGGGGACATACAGGAAGTTGGTGCTCAATCACCTCCCTGGGAACGCCGGGGATGTCGGATGCTTGCCATGCAAACACATCGACATTCGCCTACGAGAAGGTGACAAGCGCGCTTTCCTACTTGCTGTCATGGGTGGAACTTATGGTAAAAGCTCCACCCGTGCCATCCTCCCTGATGGGGACCTTCTTGATTTCTTGTGGGGCCGCCTTGGACCTCGTGCTCCCGCTGGCGGAACTCTCTGGCACGCCGCCAACGGGAACGCGGCGCTCCGAAGAGGCGCGTTTTCCGGAGGGGGTGCATGAGCTCTTGCCGGGGTTGAAGTCTTGCCGGAAGGGGCCTTGCCGGCAGGGGCAAAGGCCTTGCCGGTTTTCTTCTCCCTCGTGGTCCCAGTGGTAGGAGCAAGTGCCTTGGCGGGAGCTGCAGCAACTGCCTCTCGGTAGAGTTGGTCGGCGCAGATGAGCGCGTCTTTCTTGTCGGAGGGGACAGTGATGATGGTCATTGGTCCGGGCATCTTCAACATGTTGTAGGTGTAATGTGATGCCACCATAAACTTGGCCAGCGCTGGGCGGCCGAGGATCCCATTATAGGGCAAGGGGATCTTGGCAACATAAAAAACAATCTTCTCCATCCTATGATTCAGCTCGCCCCCAAATGTAACGGGCAACGCGATCTTACCCTTCGGCTGACTCCTCCCCGGGTTGACCCCTTGAAACGTGCCTGTTTGCTCGAGATCTCCATCAAGGATTTGTAGCCTCTCGATCACAGCGGGCGAGATCAAGTTCAGACCGGCCTCACCGTCAACTAGCACTTTCGTCATCTTGAGGTTGCGTATCATTGGTGAAACCAACAATGGCAAACACCCGACCGCCATTGTGCGATCAGGGTGGTCCTCGGTGTCAAAAATCATAGGCGTGCTGGACCACTTCAGTGGCCTCTAGGCGTCTAATGATGGCTCTGCCATAGTGACGTCACGTGCCCACTGTTTTAGTTGGCGGTGAGAGGTATGCACTGAGGCACCACCGTCGACGCACATGGCCTTCGTAGCTTTCTGGAACCCGTGCTCGCTGGACTCATCATCCTCATCATGATCATCGTCTCCCTCTTTCTTCTCGCGGCCCCGAGCGGGCCTCTCTGGCTGATTATCTTTGCCGCAGCGACCTCCTCGGCCACCATGCTTCTTCTCGGGCGCCTCAGCACCATCTGGGTCCTTCTCCTTATCGTGCCTCTCATACTCTGCTTTCTGCTTCTCTGCGAGCAGCTCAACCTGCCGGCAATTCTGGAGGTCCTGGCCCTTGGTGTGATCGATTTTGTAGTACTACTTCTCAGAGCCTTCTGGCTTGTCAGCAGCCGCCAAGGCCCGGCGGGTGGCGCACCCGGCAACTTCCTTGCCGGGGTCATCAGCCTTGGCCTTCTTAGCGGTGCCGGGGTCGTCGGATCCCTCAACTGCAAGCACAGCCTTTCCCTTACGCTTACTTTCGCGGCATTGACCCTTGTTTGCCGGGGCGGCGGCGTCTCTGTCTGTGGAGTCAGTTTCCGTGCCGACATCTTGGCCGGTGTACTTCCTCCCTATTTCAGCCCGAGCATATCTATCAGCCAGAACATAAAGCTCGGCTATATCCCTTACCTTGTTCATCGCCAGATCCTCATGTATCTTGCGGTTGTGCACATTCAGATGGAATGAACTGATGATGGCGGCGGGGTGAACATCTGGGATGTTGTATTGCACACGGCTGAACCTTTGTATGTACTTGCACAGGGTTTCACCGTCCTTCTAGGGGATGACATGCGAATCACTTGCCTGGCCATGAGCTTGGTGTCCCCCAGTAAAGGCGCCAACAAAATCGTGGCACAGATCCGACCAAGAGGAAATGGAATCCACGGGCAGGTGCATCAACCATGACATAACGTTGGGCTTAAGCGCCAACGGGAAGTAGTTGGCAAGCACCTTGTCGTCATGAGCCCCAGCGGCCTGTATCGCGATAGTGTAGATGCTGAGGAACTCCGACGGGTGAGTCTTGCCGTTGTACTTTTCTCTGACCTCATGCTTGAATGTGCAGTGGGTGGGCCACTGGTATTGCCACAGCTCACGGGTAAAGGCTAGACAACCCACCTCGTAAGGTAAGTCACCAGAGCCCCCCGGCGTTGGGCGGTCCATAGTGGGCCCCGCATGCCTATCTGACTAATGGCGCGCTTCTCGCCGTCGCTCGATAGTGGTCCAAGCATCTTCCTGGGATCGCTCCCGAAGAACTTGATGTTGGTCGCAGCGGGCTCGCGGGTCGGACGACGCTGTGGAAACGTTGTCACGAGCGTTGGCCCGATGAGCCAGCGGCTGCTATTGCTGGCGTGGGGGAGGAGAGTGCACTGTGGTCGCAGGAGCCCCGGTCCTTCCACCACCAGCATGTGCCGGCTCGACAGAGCGCCGACATGAGGGTTCCGCTAGTCGCGGTTCATCTTTATTGGTGAAGCTGATGAGGCTCCGGATGGTGACTCTCCACTCGCCGAGCTTCTCCGCGGCAGGAGGAAAGTCGAGGAGAAGTTGCACGCGCCAACGCTTCTGCTGGCGTGCATGGTGGTGAAAGCCGCATGGACCGTGGTGTGCTCGGACTTCTATCCACATTAGATGGAGCTCTATCATGGCCTCGCGGTCGCACGCCGCTTCCGCCAGCGTCTGGACGTGCATGCTGGCCCGGTGCATCTTGATAGTTACGCAAAGGGCTCTTCCCGCGGCGGCGCCCGGGAGCAACGATGTTGCGGCGTTGCTCGTCATGCACAAGCTGGGAAGACCGTGGCATGGGCGCCGGCGGGGGTGTCCTGGAAGTCGCCACACCGCCGTTGGGCAGCACGGCGACACCCTTGGACCCAGCGGCATGCGGCTCATCGTCTTGGGCACGAACGACATTGCTCGCCTGGCTCCGATGGACAGAGTGTCGTGGATGCTCGCGGGCCACGCCTCCGCCACCATCCATAGGCGCCCCATCGGAAGCCTGCGCAGGCACGGGCGGTTCGGCTCTAGACGGACCGATCGCCACGATCCCCTTCTTCTTGGGAGCCATGGCGATGAAGAAGTCGATGTGCTAACTTCTAAACCAGATTTTCACAGCCTAGCGCCCCCTACCTGGTGCGCCAAAGATGTCGGGGGAAAATGACACCTATGGGATCCCGGGGGCCCCTACTACGGTTGGCGGGGCGCGAGGAGCTGCGCAAAGAGCAGGTCTAGCGATCAAAATGTGGGGGTTTTTACCCAAGTTCGGGCCGCAAATGATGCATAACACCCTAGTCCTGCTTGTCTGTGTTTATCTTGTGTTGTTGAGTTCTTGAACTGGCTACTATGCATGCCCTGTCCAAAAGGTATGAATCCTTCCACAGTATGCCTCTGGCCTCCTTTTATATGGCAAAGGGGTCGCCACAGTGGCACATAGGAGTTGGAAAGTATCTACAGTGTACAAGTTTATCCCCTGACATCATAGGACAAACAAATTTAATGCGTTGCCTACATGCCCTCTTGCTTTATCGGGGACGACAACAGAGCTCGTCCCGTCCGTCGCCATCTCGCCTTGTTCCGATGCGCGTACAAGCTGACGAGGCATGCAGCACCACGATGGCTGGCTGGTCGCTGTGCTGGTGAAGTGACAGGGTCTTCACGAAGATCTCCATGCCACCATGCAGGTGCTTGATTAATTGGCCGGCTTGTTGCCGCGTCGGGATGGCCGCAGGGTAGCGAAACTTTGGCAGGTGCGGGCCTGGCCGTGGCACTGCAGATGCCCCCGACAAGGGTCTTGCCAGGGTCTCGTGGCCGTCCCCGGCAAGGATCTTGCCGTGGGTCTTTGGTCGTCCCCGGCAAGGATCTTGCTGGGGGTCTTCGTCTTCTGGTCCTCATCTAGATTCGTAGGACTTTGGTCTTCACAAAGATTTGCATGCTACTCCCTCCGTCCAAAAATACTTGTCATCAAAATGTACAAAAAGAGATCTATCTAGAACTAAAATACATCTAGATACATCCTCTTTTATTCATTTTGATGAAAAGTATTTCCGGACGGAGGGAGTACCACGCAGGCGCCCCTGAGTCTTTGTCTTGACATTGTTGATGGTGTCAGAGCTCCCAGTTCCAAGGGTGGCGGCCTTGCTGGTGTTGGGCAAGTTGCCCCGGCAAGACCCTTGGCCAGGCTATGTAGGCCGCCCCGACAAGGGTGTTGCCGGGGGTGGAGCCCATCTTGCCCCTTTACTCTTAATGCCTCTGGCTCGAGTGCTGCCTTGGCAGTCTCGTACCTTTTCTTCCTCTTCCCCGCCAAGCATGGTCGCAGGTGTGGCTACGACTGCCCATGCACAAGTAAAGGGGTACAGAAAGGCCCCAACTTTTGTACACCGACAGCCAAGTTATACTTGAGCAAGAAAATATCTTATTTAAGGGAATTATATAGAAAGGTGTTTAGAAAATTCTTGTCGAGAGTAAGCAATTTGAGAAAATTGTACGCAAGCAATGAAGGCACCGGAAGAATCAAGGTGTTGGTTTTGAACGAAAGTTCAATGTCAATGGAGTTGAATGAGAATAAGAACAATACCCCAAGTTTGTTCCTCAACAAGAGAAGTATGACCCCACTTCTTTTGGGGGAACACAATCTCAAGATGATCTTCCACCACAAGACCAGAAGCTAACAGGCAAAGAGAAGCTTCAAGAAGAGATTGAATCATCTGACGAAGCTCCTAAAGCCATCGTGCCGGTGTCAAAACCGGCGGATCTTGGGTAGGGGGTCCCGAGTTGTGGATCTGGGATCGATGAGGAATAGGAGACATGGGACACAAGGTTTTACCGATGTTCAGGCCCTCTCTAAGAGGTAAAATCCTACTCCTACTTGATTATATTCGATGGGTATGGTCACATAGTCGATCTACATCGAGTTCAGATGAGCTACAACCTCGATGGGAGCGGTGATGAATGAAGCTCTAGCCCTAAATACTATAACCCTTGGTTTATATAGGCACCAATAGGGTTAGGGTTACATGAGGTCAGTTTACAGTGAAGGAAAGATCCTTCCTATTCTTGGCTTGGAAGACACGCGATGAAACCGAAGCTTCCTTATCCAATCATGGAGTGTCCTTGGGCTCGACTCCATAATAGCCCATCAATCCGGCCCAGTCATGACATGCCGGTAGCCCAAGGACTCCTTAATCCATGACGCCCTCGGTAGCCCCCGAACTTGCCTCCAATGCTAGGGGTTGTGTCCGGCATCCGCACACCTTGCAGCCTTCGGCTTGCTAGGCGAGTTCTTCAGTATGTTCTGCGCATGCTCGGAGTCGAGTGGTGTTTGGAAACTGGAACGTCCATTTAACTTAGAGCAAAAGGAAAAAACCGTTCAAGTGGGAATAGTGTCCTTTACTGACAACCCTTGTTTACTCTTTAACGAAGGGTCGCGATCGGGCATAACACCGAGTGGTTGGCCGTTCTCGAAGCGTGGCTCGAGCTCGACCCCCTATTGGCACATCTCATCAAGGTGGAGATCGTGATCCATTTTTTCGGGGGATATGATAAATTATCTCGATTCCCCACTCGCACATATTGTTACAGAGTATTAGGAAGTGGAGAAGCCCATGGCGCAAAAAAAGGAACATGTAGTTCTTCCATGGCCTATAAAGAGGGGATCGCCAGAATTAGCAGCTTACGCCTTCTTCCACCTCCCATTGTTGCTTACGTAGTCCTTCAGAGCTCCAGCGCCCTATCTCTATGCCCCAGGTCGAATCCCATCCCACCCACCCTGGCCATGATTAGCATGCTGACGCAGGTCCAGTGGACAGAGGGGAAGTTCCTTTACACCGTGAAGTTGTGGCAAAAAGAGTGGTTCTATATCATAACTGAGCCAAGGGATGCGGCCTAGATGG
Organism: Secale cereale; assembly: GCA_902687465.1. Taxonomy (NCBI): domain Eukaryota; kingdom Viridiplantae; phylum Streptophyta; class Magnoliopsida; order Poales; family Poaceae; genus Secale; species Secale cereale. The sequence goes on along the minus strand of LR738715.1, from coordinate 494,386,255 downwards.
CGGCTCCCGCATTCAGATCCGGACCCCCGGCTAGATTGGCCTCGTGGACTACAAAGAGTCCAGATTGGGGGTCCGCTGCCGATGTGAAGGCGCTGCAGAATCGCGTCATGAGCGTGATGGAGAGCGGGGAGAAGCTGACCAATGTGGTCCAAATTATGCTCAAGCGCTAGATCCTCCCTTGCCAAGAGAGGGCCAAGCCGATGTTGGCGTTCGAGCCCGAAGACCAGGCCACCGTGCAGCGTCTCCTCGGCACAACCCACAAAAAGGTGTGGGGCCTGTGATTCAAGCCTCAAGAAGAGTGGCCGGTCGAGGGAGAAGACATCGGCCTTGACATGGGGAACTCCCCGAGGGAGGTAAGTGGTCTTTTATTTAAAATATGTTCGGATAATATTACCGTGTCTAATGCAATCTTGAGCCTCCCTTTGTGGATTTTTGCAGAGTTGGCTTCGAAAGGACAAGAGAATTTGTGGCCCGGCTCCACTGCCTGAGGAGCCCCGCTCGGCCCAGCTGGAGAAGCTGCTGGTCATGGTGCCTTACAAGGCACCCGACTAGAGGGGCAGAAATAAGAAGGATGTACTGGGGGCCAGTGACGATACCATGGACCTAGGGAAGGGTCACATGCCTAACCTATGTACCCTACCCAAGGTCACTGCCCTAAGATCAAAGACGTTCCAAGTATAATAGAAGATACCGTCTGAAATGGTCAAAGAGAGCCATTTAGTTGACCATATACCTCACTTGGATATCCCAATTCCATTCGATAGAATGAAGTCACTCGACCGTGCAAGAACACCACTCGATGCACTGAAGGTTTAAGGTCACACAAGGCTAGCAATGGTCGGGCATTCACTCCGTAGTCTTAATGGCCTTTACCGCTCTTTATTACACGCATTATCAGTAACGTAATGTCTTTATGTACATTGAACCCTCTATAACGTGGGGCCGCTGGGGTCCTGGCGCACTCTATATAAGCCACCCCTCCTCCGGTACAAGGGTTCGCACCCCATGTAACACACATACACCTATATTCGAGTCGACAACCTCCGGGCACCGAGACGTAGTGCTTTTACCTCCTCTGAGAGGGGCCTGAACTCTTAAAACTCGTGTGTACAACCTTACCATAGCAAGGACCTTGCCTCCTCCTACGTACCCGCCTACTCTCACTGTCAGGCCTAGTACCACGACAGTTGGCGCCCACCGTGGGGTTGGTGTCTTAGCGACTTTGAAAGGATCGATATGGTTGACTAGAGGGGGGGGGGTGAATAGGCAACTAACAATTTTAGCTTTTCTTTACCACTTCAAATTAAGCGTCAAAGTAAGTTGTCTAGATAAGTTACTAAGATGACAACTAGAGGAAAGTAAAGAACACAACTTCACAAGCAAGCTATATAAGATAAACAAGTAAAGCTTGCACAAGTAAAGGATAGAAATAACCACAAGTGGAGACGGTGAAGACGAGGATGTGTTATCGAAGTTCCTTCCCTTTGAGGGGAAGTACGTCTCCGTTGGAGCGGTGTGGAGGCACAATGCTCCCCAAGAAGCCACTAGGGCCACCGTATTCTCCTCACGCCCTCACACAATGCAAGGTGCCATGAATCCACTAGTGGTGCCCTTGAAGGTGGCAACCGAACCTTTACAAACAAGGTTGGGGCTCTCTCCACAACTTAATTGGAGGCTCCAAACGAAACCCCGGAGCTTCACCACAATGGAATGTGGCTCCGAAGTGACCTCTTCCGTCTAGGGTGCTCAAACACCCAAGAGTAACAAAATCCACCCAAGAAAGTATGGGGGAATCAAGTTTCCTTTGGTGGAAGTGTAGATCTAGGTCTCCTCCTTCAATCCCTAGAAAATCAACAAGTTTGGTTGGATAGGGAGAGAGATCGGGCAAGAAAGCTTCAATGGCATTAATGGTGGAGAGAGAGATGCAAGAGATAAGATGGAGGTGGGAGAAGGGCCTCCTTAAATAGGGTCACCAACAATCCAACCGTTATGTGCAGAATTGTATAGGACCGGTACTTCCGCTCACCCAACCGGTAGTACCGGTTAGTGAAGGAACCTGCGCCCATGGCACCAAGGCGGTACTTCCGGTGACGCACCCGGTAGTACCGGTCTTCCGAAGAAAACCGGAACTACTGCCCCACCACCGGTCAACTACCGGTTTCAGACCAGAAGGTTTCAAGTTGGGGCGGTAGATGGGACGGTGGTTGGGCCGGAACTACCGCCAGGCAGGTAGTTTCTGTGTGATGGCAGTCAGAGCGGTACTGCCGCCGTGAGCACCGGTAGTACCGGTTTCGTTAAGAGAACACCGGTACTTCCGGGCCACCACCGGTCTACCACCGCACCCAGTACAGAAGGTATCACCCCTGAGCGGTACTTGGGGCAGTGGTTCGACCGGAACTACCGGCCACCAGTACAACCGCCTACAACGGCGGTACTACCGCTATAGAGGAAACTACACATAAGGAAGAATCAAAGGGGACCTCTCTCTCCACGAACGGAGGCAATATCGTGGGTGCAAAGTATCTGTGTACATGACTTGATTCACCCATTACCTTCCGATGTGGGTTCCCTCTTAATAGTACGGATTTCCTATGACCAAGAGAAACAAAAAGGCATTGGAACATCCGTCTTCGATCTTTTCCTTAAAGAGGGAAGGCCTAACCGTCTTGTGCCACATGCTATAAACTTGAGTAATATTGACGCACGATTAGTCCACACATGGATTGTCATCATCACCAAAACCTTAGGCAAGAGATGCCCTTACAATCTCCCCCTTTTTGGTGAATGATGACAACCACATGACAATCACGGGGGTCTATAGGATGTAGGAAGAGCTCCCCCTAAGTGTGAGCACTTACTGAGAGTTTGCTTTTGGAATGCAAAAGTGCTCAAACTAGGATCTATGCTCCCCCTAGGTTTTATAGACCTACCAGCGACCACAATCAAAACAAATAGTCAACAGAGCATATGATTGCAGAGAGCTAAAAACATAAGTGCATAGATAACTTAGATAAGGGCACATGTCTTACACCATGCTACTGACAAGTTCATAGGAAAGAGCAGGAACTAACAAGAGAAAAAAAGGAAAAACCCATGCAACCCATGCAACTCTCAACTCTCTCCCCCTTTGGCATCAAGCACCAAAAAGGAAAAGATCGAGACTAAGGCCCCAGGGCTCAGTAAAGCTCATCGCCTGTCGCCAAGGAGTCATCCAAGTCATCATCGTCAGAGTCCTCCGTATCCTCAACATCCTCAATAGCCTCAGCCTCAGTCTCCATAGCATCCACAGTCGCTCGAGCAGAGGATGACAGAGGCTCGTCATCAGACCACTGGCAGTTGGCCAGACACCACCTATCCTCAGGAGTGATGCTTTTCTCAGAGCCACTCTTCACATCAGGCACATTGAGGTGCTTCATCATCTGAATCTGCCGGCGGCGCCCCATCTTCTCAGTCACATGAGCCTTGTAGAGCTTCTTTTGGATGTGGGCCTGCAGGCAGAAGGTCTTCTTGACCTTGGCAGTAAGCTTCTCCACCCAAGAAGGCTTGGCCCCAACCTCTAACTTAAAGTCATCATCATCCGAGGTAGCAAAGATATTCTCCTCATTTTCCACGGCGAATCGAGGAGCAGCGTGTTTCTTCTGTCCCAACACCTTGACCTCATGCTCCGTGAGCCTATCCGGAGTAGAAAGAGGTTCTCCAGGCCTCCGAACTTCCCAAACCGAGTACAGGAAGCGCATCACAAAGGGAGCGTAGATCGGTACCTTGCGGTACTAGACACAGTTGTACATCTCCTCCCACATCCACTTGGACACATCAAAAGTGATGCCCTTGCCTCGCTTGGCCTTCATGGCCACAAGCAAATCCACCAGATAACCATAAATGTCATCCTGGTTCCCATCTTTGGGCAGCAGCACACACCGGAACACACGGTGTAGAATGTCATAGACAGGCAGGAGATCATTGGATTTACCTACAATGCCACGGCTAGGGATATACAGAGGGGCTAGCTTCACCTTATCCATGGGGTTGGCTCGGTCGTGAGGACGGAGACCACCTTGACCTTCCAAGTCAGTGTCATCATAGCCTAGAGCATTGCAGAAGGCACTCCAGGGAACACGGAAGAACTCATCCCGGCACATAAAGGAAAGGTGACGCTGATCGTCACTGCCGAAGTGGACAGTAGCATAGAACTGATGAATGAGTTCCACATCAAAATCACATCGCATCTCCATGAGCTTGATCAAATCAAACTCGTCACAGACCTCCAGAGCCTCTCCAAAGTAATCGCAGTTGCTTCTCCACTTCGCAAGGTCAATGGACCACATCCGGGTGAACTTGTTATTGTGGTGCTCGAAGATTTCAGACACAATCCTCAATTGCATTTCATTGCGGAACTGAGGGTTACTCCAGCGTGGAGGAGGTGGTGCGGTGTATGGGTCCTGAAAGCGAAACTTCTCCCAGTCCGGAAGCTTCCACTTGTACATAGGAAGCGCTGCACGCTGCTTGCCAGCAACTGACTTTTCCCGGCGAGTTGTTTTGGAGGGGACCACAACCTCGGGAACATCTTCATCATCTGCAGGCCTCTTGCCCCTACGGGCCTTTATTTTGGCGAACTGACCAGTACGAGAGGTAGAGCCACCTGCAAACGCAGACGAAGAACACATAGCAACCCAGAAAAGATGAGAGGAATGTACACAAGATCAGACGAATAATTCACAAGTACGTAAGGAGAATAGATACAATGCATATAAATGCAGAGCAACCGGTAGTTCCGGTAACTGCACCGGTAGTTCCGGGCCGGCGGTAGTACCGGTCATGGGACCGGTAGTACCGCTGAGAACGGATCTGCCAAGTAGAGGAGGAGAACTACCCGATCTCAAAACTACATGCACGATGTCTATTATTAACTACGCACAAGTGAATAGGAATCTATAAGGATCTCTCCCTCAAAACATTTAGCCAAAAATGAAGGAATACACGCATTGTCCTAGAAGAAGGATTCAAGAAAAGAACCCTAACAAAAGGAGAAGTAGGGCAATACCGGTATTCATGGGAGGAGATCGAGGAGGAGGCGGCCTCCACGGAGCGGATCCGGTGAAGGGCCGACGGATCCGAAGTGCCGGAGGGCGCTTCGGGGCAGTGAGTTGAGCACCCGGCGGCTAGGGCAAAAAGAATGGACGAGTGAAGGGGAAAACCCCTTCAGCCCGTGTCTTTTATACCCGCCCTATTCAGCCGACGGTAGTACCGGTCCGGGGACCGGTAGTACCGCTCCGGATGCTGCCAGGTGGTTGGAGCGGTACTTCCGAGCTAGGCGGTAGTTCCGCGACCCAACACCGGTAGTACCGGCCAGGGGCACAGGTCAGAGTACCAGTGGTAGAACCGCTGGCTTTTGACCGGTACAACCGCTGGGCTGTAACCTAGTGGTCAAGCGGTAGAACCGCTTGTACCACCGGTTGTACCGCCAGGGAGCACCAACTCACTCCATGATAACAAGCTTTTGTACATTTGGAGTAGATGGCTTGGATGAGAAGGCTTAGGATGGAGCTAGTCACTGTAGTATGAGGAAGAAAAACACGAAAGCCAAAAACCAAACAAGCCTGAGGGCGGTGGCCGGAGCCACCTATGTTAGAGTCAATTGGCATGGCACCGCGAAGAATTATCCTTGGGCCCATAACCAAAACTCGTCTTTGAAACACAAGTGTCATTAAAAATGACAAATGTGGAAAGATGATCAATTTATGCATGATGGGGGGAGGGAGAGTTCATTAAGAGAACACCACTCCCCCTATTTCCATGCCTACACCTAGAATAGACAATATGAAGAGTATGGTGGGTGTGCACGTGCTCAAGCCACATTGCTCAAATCAATGATATTTAGCTCATGCCTTAACTCGCGAAATCTTTCTTCATCCAACGACTTCGTGAAGATATCTGCAAGGTAATCATGAGTGTTGACATAGTGAAGCTCGATCTCTCCTTGCCTTATGTGATCCCGGATGAAGTGATACCGAATATCTATATGCTTCGTCTTGAAGTGTTGCATCGGGTTGAGAGAAATCTTGATGGCACTTTCATTGTCACACCAAAGAGGCACTTTGTTACAAGTGACACCGTAATCCTTTAAAGTTTGCCTCATCCATAAGAGTTGAGCACAACAACTGCCAGCAGCCACATACTCTGCTTCGGTGGACGAGAGAGACACACAACTTTGCTTTTTGGAAGACCAACTAACAAGAGAGCAACCAAGAAATTGGCACCCTCCAGAAGTGGACTTCCTATCCACTTTGTCTCCCACCCAGTCAGAATCAGAGAAACCTACAAGATTGAAGTTTGCTCCTCTTGGGTACCATAAGCCAAAGTTTGGGGTATGAGCCAAATATCGAAAGATTCGCTTGACAGCCACAAAGTGACTTTCCTTAGGTGAGGCTTGAAACCGTGCACAAATTCCCACACTCAACATAATATCCGGTCTAGATGCACAAAGGTAAAGCAAGGAGCCGATCATAGAGCGATATACCTTTTGATCCACCGCTTTACCATTGGGATCAATGTCAAGTTGGCACTTGGTTGGCATAGGAGTAGTAGCCGGCTTGACATCACTTAGATTGAACCTCTTGAGCATGTATTGAGTGTATTTGGCTTGTTTGATGAAGATTCCTTCTCCTCGTTGCTTGATCTCAAACCCAAGGAAGTACTTCAACTCTCCCATCACGGACATCTCCAAATGTGTGGTCATGAGTGCGGCGAACTCATCATTGAAAGCTTTGTTAGGAGAACCAAAGATAATATCATCAACATATAGTTGGCATACAAACAACTCCCCTTTGACCTTCTTAGTAAAAAGAGTGGGGGTCGATTTTCCCAATTTCAAACCCACGATCTTGTAACAACTCGGTAAGATGCTCATACCACGCACGTGGGGCTTGTTTAAGGCCATAGAGTGCCTTATCGAGTTGGTACACGTGATTGGGGAGCTTAGGATCCTCAAACCCCGGGGGTTGTTTAACATACACCAACTCATTAATAGGACCATTAAGAAATGCACTTTTCACATCCATTTGTTGCAGTTTAAAGTTATGATGGGAAGCATAGGCAAGCAACAAACGAATGGATTCAAGACGAGCAATGGGGGCAAAGGTTTCACCGTAGTCGATACCCTCGACTTGGGAGTAGCCTTGAGCCACCAGACGCGCCTTGTTGCGGATGACAATGCCATGAGCATCTTGCTTGTTCTTAAAGATCCACTTGGTTCCAATGATATTATGGTTCTCCTTTGTCCTTGGCACCAGACTCCATACCTTGTTGTGCTCGAAGTTATGGAGTTCTTCATGCATGGCATTGAGACAATCAGGGTCTTTGAGCGCTTCATAAACCTTCTGAGGTTCAACACAGGAGACAAAAGCTTGATGAGCACAATAGTTTGCTAATTGTCTACGAGTGCTTACCCCTCTTTTGATGCTTCCTAGAATGTTCTCCATGTGATGTTCTCTGGAAGCAAGCCTGGAGGCAACTTTTGCAGCACGACGCTCCAATTGCTCTTCAAGTGAAAACTGAGGAGCATTGAGTTGATCATCTTGAGCGTCATCAGGAGCTAGATCTTGATCTTGAGCTTCCTCTTGACCTTGATCTTGCTCGGAGGACATAACTTGGCCTTGTGCATCATTTGTTGGCTCTCCACCATCTTGTGATTGATCTTGCACTTGGCCTTGTTCGTCCGGTTGAGGGCCTTCACTTTGTTCTTCGAAAGCTTGTGGGTCTTGGGTTGGTGATGGTTCCACTTGAGTGGAACATTGTTCTTCTCCTTCGGCCACAAGGGGTTCCTCAATGGGTAGGATATATCCAAAACCCATTCTTCTTATGGCTTGAGGATGAATTTCATCACCTACATCACAAGTACCACTCTGCTCCACTTGGGAGCCGTTATTTTCATCAAACTCTACGTTACTCGTCTCCTTAATGAGTCCATTGGACTTGTTGAGGACACGGTAAGCATGAGAGTTTGTAGCATAACCAACAAATATGCCCTCGTGAGCTCTAGATTCAAATTTAGACAAGCGAACACCTTTCTTAAGAATGAAACACTTACACCCGAATACCCGGAAGTACTTGAGATTGGGCTTGTTACCGGTAAGTATCTCATATGGAGTTTTGTTCAAGCCTTTGTGGAGATAGAGCCAATTTGATGCATGGCAAGCGGTTTTGATGGCTTCGGCCCAAAAGTTGTATGGAGATTTAAATTCCGCCATCATGGTTCTTGCCGCATCCATCAGAGTTCGGTTCTTTCTCTCTGCTACCCCGTTTTGTTGAGGGGTATAGGGAGCTGCATATTGATGTTTGATCCCCTCATCACTGAGAAACTCATCCAAGGTGTAGTTCTTGAACTCGGTGCCGTTGTCACTTCTGATCATCAAAATCTTTGCTTCATGTTGTCGTTGAGCTTCATTTGCAAAGTTGATGACGGTTTGTTGGGTCTCACTCTTCTTCTTGAAGAAGTATATCCAGGTGTATCTTGAGTAATCATCCACAATCACCAAGCAGTACTTTCTACCCCCAAGACTATCAAAAGATGGAGGCCCAAAGAGGTCCATGTGAAGGAGCTCTAGGGGTCTCTTTGAATAGATGATAGCCGTGGGATGGTGAGCCGTCTCATGTAACATTCCTTCAATGCAAGCCTTGCAAGCACGATCTTTGGCAAAGCTAACATTTGTTAGTCCACAGACATGGTCCCCCTTGAGAAGACTTTGCAAAGATCTCATATTGACATGGGCCAAACGGCGATGCCAAAGCCATCCCACATCAACTTTAGCCATTAAGCATGTCGCGACCTTCGTGGGTTGCTTCGAAAAGTTAACCACATAAAGACCGTTCTCGACATGCCCAACATAGGCTACTTTAACAGTCTTGCTCCACAAGAGGGCCACGGTATCAATATCAAAGAATGTAGCAAAGCCCATGAGTGCAAGTTGGCGAACAGAAAGTAAATTGTATGCAAGGGACTCAACAAGCATGACTTTCTCGATCGTGAGATCATGAGAGACAACAACCTTGCCGAGCCCCAATACCTTAGAAGATGAAGCATCACCCCATTCAACGTTGGTGGCCATAGATGAACCTAGATGCACATCCACCACCAAGTCTTTGCTTCCGGTCCTTTGATTTGTGGCTCCACTATCAAGCAACCATGATCCCCCACCGGAAGCAAACTCCTACAAGAGATCAATGCTTGGATTTAGGTACCCATTTGGTAATGGGTCCTTTGAGGTTAGTAACAAGGGTCTTAGGAACCCAAATGGACCATTCAATGTACTCATAAGAAGAACCAACAAATTTAGCAAACACACGACCATCACTAGCACGACATAAAACATATGAAGGATTAAAGTCACCGGCCATGTTTGATGGTATGGTGGAGTTTTCTTGACACCACCACCTTTCACCGTTTTCTTCTTCTTTGATGCGCCCTCTCCTTCTTTCACAAAAGTTTGTCGGAGAGGGGGTGGTTGCTTGATCTTGTCATTCTTCTTCTTCTTGGGCTTAGGAACAAACCCAATTCCTTCCTTTGCCACAACCTCCTTTTGATTGCTCAAAAGGTTGTTGAGGTTCTTCTCACCTTGTATACATGTTACAAGGCCTTTCTCAAGTTGCTTCTTCAACTCGGCATTTTCTTCAACAAGATGCACATGCTCGCAACATGGGTTAGTAGCATTTGCATTATCAATTAATACCATGTGAGGAAAGATAGCCTTTTCCTTGGTTAGCGAAACTTGAAGTTGATCATGAGACTCCTTGAGAGAAGCATGCATACCTTTCAAGGCCTTGTGAGCCTTGTCGAGTATGACAAACTCTTCTTTGAGTTTAGCATGGTCAACCTCAAGTTTTGCTTTCTCGGAATCAAGCACACGAGAGACAACTAAAGCATGATCAAGGTCTTTCTTTAATTTAGCATGATCATCGTTGTGTGACACCTCAAGAGCCAAACGAAGACCACGCTCTTCCTCTAGGGCGTTCGAGAGATCCGATATCTCATCGGCATAGTCTCGACTATGTCCTTCCATTTTAGTAATGGTTTCCTCGTGAGCCTCGATCATGTCATTGGCCTCACCGAGTTGTTCCAAGAGAGCAACAAAATGCTTCTTGGGTTTGCCCTTGAGATTTTTCATGAACAACTCAAATTCATTCTCTCCCTCCTTAGTTCCCCCACTCTCATCAATACAATCCATCAATGAAGGATTAGAAGTGATAGTAGTATTGATGGTTGGGGTTACCTTGTTGGTGGCCTTGGCCATGAGACACTTGGCGGCGATGTTCTCATTTGGTGAGTCGAAGAGAGATGAGTGCGGAGTAGTAGCAATAGCAATTGTGGCCATGGTGACCATCTCATCATCTTCATCATTATCATCATCCTCAACATATTCTTCTTGGGCCACCAATCCTTTAGGAGGAGTCTTCTTGTTGAAGTTGCTCTTGTTGGGATAAGACTTTGACTTGTCCTTACGGATAAGCTTGCCTCCAAAGTCTTCTCTTTTCTCATATGGGCAATCCGCAATGAAGTGGCTTACATTTCCACAGTTGAAGCATGTCCTCACTCGTTGCTTGCCCTTGTTCCCACTTGAGTTGTTTTCGTTGAAGTTGGGTCTTGTGTTCTTCTTGTTGCCCCAGAATTGCCTTGAGGGAAGAGCCATGTGCTCATGATAGGAATATTTGGTGTCCTCGGGGCTACACTCATCATCATCCTCCACCTCCTCTTCTTCCACACAAGCCTTGGCCTTCAGGGCAAGATTAGGCTTCTTCGATCGTTGAGCTCTTAAGACCGCATTGTCGGCGGTCATATCCAAGATCCTCATGGCAACGAACTCATCCAACTCTTCATTTGAGGATAAGTGGTGGAAGTCTGGTCTCTGACGAATGACAGATGACATGGCCTTATGATAAGGCATCATGGCCTTGAAGAACTTGCACTTGATCCAATTGTCATCCGTGTCCTTACTGCCATGATCTCAAAGAGAGACCGCAAGGGTAGTTAATCTCCGATAAAGTTCACGAGGATCTTCTTCTTCGATCATAGCAAACTCATCGGCTTCATCTTGCACAACTTCATAGTTAGAGCGTTGAATGCTAGTGCTTCCCTTGTACATAGTGCCAACATGCTCCCAAGCCTCCTTGGCCACAATGAAGGGTCGCAGATGTGCAATGTCTTCTGGAGGAATAGCATCTTGAAGAATTCAAAGAGCGGACTCGTTGAATTGATGATCCACAGTTTCTCTTGGAGTCATGTTGTCGGGATCACGCGGATAAAAACCTTGCTCAATGATTCTCCAAAGATTAGTAGAACAGTAATTTATATGACGTTTGAAACGAAACACCCAAGTAGCAAAATCAGAATTTTTTATAAACTTGGGAGGAGGCCCAACGGAATTTAAATGCGGTGTAGGAACGGGTCCTCCATAGTGAGTAGGAGGAGCGGAGTGGGCAAAGATCCCACTTCCATTCTTAGTAATAGGGGCTTGTTCACTACTAGCTTCTCCCTTGTCGGGATTAGCCTCCGACACGTTGGTAGCGGGACGAACCACTTCCAACGGTGCGGTGGATAATTTAAGTCCCTCAAGCAAATCTTTAAACATGCCTTTGACCTCCGTCGCTAGTAACTCTTTCAATGTGGTCAAGGCCACATTGAACTCCTCATGGGAGACCGAGGCTCCCCCATCGGACGTAGGCAAGGACGGAGTTCCACCGGAATGATCCTCCATCTCGACTACGTTGTCACCCATACTCTTTGGACGGTAAAGTCCTTAAAAAGAGATGAGGCTCTGATACCAATTGAAAGGATCGATATGGTTGACTAGAGGGGGGGGGGTGGTGAATAGGCAACTAACAATTTTAGCTTTTCTTTACCACTTCAAATTAAGCGTCAAAGTAAGTTGTGTAGATAAGTTACTAAGATGACAACTAGAGGAAAGTAAAGAACACAACTTCACAAGCAAGCTATATAAAATAAACAAGTAAAGCTTGCACAAGTAAAGGATAGAAATAACCACAAGTGGAGACGGTGAAGACGAGGATGTGTTATCGAAGTTCCTTCCCTTTGAGGGGAAGTACGTCTCCGTTGGAGCGGTGTGGAGGCACAATGCTCCCCAAGAAGCCACTAGGGCCACCGTATTCTCCTCACGCCCTCACACAATGCAAGGTGCCGTGAATCCACTAGTGGTGCCCTTGAAGGTGGCAACCGAACCTTTACAAACAAGGTTGGGGCTCTCTCCACAACTTAATTGGAGGCTCCCAACGAAACCCCGGAGCTTCACCACAATGGAATGTGGCTCCGAAGTGACCTCTTCCGTCTAGGGTGCTCAAACACACAAGAGTAACAAAATCCACACAAGAAAGTATGGGGGAACCAAGTTTCCTTTGGTGGAAGTGTATATCTAGGTCTCCTCTTTCAATCCCAAGCAAATCAACAAGTTTGGTTGGCTAGGGAGAGAGATCGGGCAAGAAAGCTTCAATGGCATTAATGGTGGAGAGAGAGAGGCAAGAGATAAGATGGAGGTGGGAGAAGGGCCTCCTTAAATAGGGTCACCAACAATCCAACCGTTATGTGCAGAATTGTATAGGACTGGTACTTCCGCTCACCCAACCGGTAGTACCGGTGAGTGAAGGAACCTGCGCCCATGGCACCAAGGCCGTACTTCTGGTGACGCACCCGGTAGTACCGGTCTTCCGGAGAAAACCGGAACTACCGCCCCACCACCGGTCAACTACCGCTTTGAGACCAGAAGGTTTCAAGCAGGGGCGGTAGTTGGGATGGTGGTTGGGCCGGAACTACCGCCAGGCAGGTAGTTTCTGTGTGATGGCAGTCAGAGCGGTACTACCGCCCTGAGCACCGGTAGTACCGGTTTCGTTAAGAGAACACCTGTACTTCCGGGCCACCACCGGTCTACCACTGCACCCAGTACAGAAGGTATCACCCTTGAGCGGTACTTGGGGCGGTGGTTCGACCGGAACTACCGGCCACCGGTACAACCGCCTACAACGGCGGTACTACCGCTGTAGAGGAAACTACACATAAGGAAGAATCAAAGGGGACCTCTCTCTCCACGAACGGAGGCAATATCGTGGGTGCAAAGTATCTGTGAACGTGACTTCATTCACCCATTTCCTTCCGATGTGGGTTCCCTGTTAATAGTACGGATTTCCTATGACCAAGAGAAACAAAAAGCATCGGAACATCCGTCTTCGATCTTTTCCTTAAAGAGGGAAGGCCTAACCGTCTTGTGCCACATGCTATAAACCTGAGTAATATTGACGCACGATTAGTCCACACATGGATTGTCATCATCACCAAAACCTTAGGCAAGAGATGCCCTTACAGACTTCCAGTGTGGTTGCAAGTTTTTCTCTGATCTTCATCAGCATGGTTTTCGGCGGTGGTCTGGCGTTGGGCCGCGAGATCTGACTCTTCACGCTCGTTTTCATCGCCGACGACTCCGCCTGGCTCCAAGAAGCCCCCCTCGACGTCGAGGCACTTCTCGTCCGCGGGGCAGCGCACTTCCGCGAGAGTGCTTGTGGCGTCCTTCTCCGGCAGCCGTCGACCCAGTATCGGTCGGCTCCCTCATCGTCCGCTCTCCCTGCTACACGCCGCCGCAAGCGATCCGGTCCGTCGCTGCTCCAGTGGTGGGGGAAGCACGTAGTGGCTCGCTAGTCGGCCACCCCCCAAGTCGCAACCATCGAGACCGACGAGTACCACTACGGGCCGGTCGACCCATCGACTTGCTCCATGGACATGCTTTCTGAGTGCAGAAGCAGCGACCCCGTGACGGAGGTCCTTATGGTTGGCTCTCGGCGCTGTCCGCCTGGATACCCTTGCGGTGATGGCGGCAGCAGCGACGATGGTTAGTCGTACGATCATGATGGGTATGTACCTGAGCCTCTCACTGCCGAGCAAAGAGAAGAGTTGTGTTACCGTAACGAAGAAGCTCCGTATACCCCCATCTTGGGAGAAACTCCCGAGGCTCGGGCCCTGGAAGCCACGCGTCTGGCAACAGTGGCCGAGCGCGTGCGTCTAGATAACCTTCAGCGTTCACTCGATGGTCGAGCCCGCCGACTGATTCCCGAATCCAGTCGACGGCCATGACAATTGTTTCCTCCCGAGCCCCAGGTATTCCGCACACCGATTCAGAACCTCGCAGTTGTGGCCCATATTGCAGAGTCGATCCAGCCGTCCCAATCGGAAGCTGGAAGAGGTCTGCAGGAGATTCGAGCACTGCTCCAACTAGCTGGTGAGCAAAATGCAGCCGTGTCTTAGTCGCGCAACAGGATTCACAGCAGGTCTGTGGCAGCGGACACAGTCTGGTCAGCCCATAGCCCAAGATCACCCCCCAGCGTGAGGGTCATGGACCCTGTCAAGAGCAACATCTGGGTCGAGATCACCAACGGTATGACCGTCGACTCGGTAATGACGACCTTCGTCGAGTGCCTACGCCACCTCCAAGGAGCGGATCGTGCTCACCCCGGCGGTATGATGGCAGGCGCCCTCATGGTGACAAGCGAAGGATCCGGGTGGATCCCCGAAGGCCTGGCTTTGATGCGAGATTGATTCTTGTGCAAGGTATGGTCAACAAGAACCAGGCGCACAAAGAAGGGAAGGACAAAGATCGTCCGAGTGGCAGTAGAGCGTACGTCTCTAGGCCCGAGTGTTTCAGCAACGCCATTAGGGCTGCAGAGATTCCCCCGACTTCAGGTTGGCTGTGGGAGTGAGCAAGTTCACTAGTGAGTCGAAGCTGGATACTTGGCTTGAGGATTATCGATTGGCCGTACATATTGGTGACGACAACACTGATGTGGCCATGAAGCACCTCCCCCTGATGCTGGGAGGCTCGGCTAGAGCTTGGCTGAATCAGTTGGCCCCTGGAAGCATATTCAGCTGGGAGGAATTGCCCCGAGTGTTTGTCAGGACCTTTGAGGGCACCGGCAAACGGCCTGCCAGACTGGCGGAATTATAGCATTGCGTCCAGAAGCCAAATGAAACTTTGAGATATTACATTCAGAGGTGGACCACTCTGCATCATACCATGGAGAATGTGTCAGAGCACTAGGCACTCTGCGCCATTAAAGAGGGCGTACGGTACAGGGAGCAGAACTTGTAATTCGGTCGGACATGAGATATGTCCCTGACTCAGATGATGGAGATAGCCGGTCGGTACGCTAACGGAGAAGAAGCGGATCGACTCTGTAGAAGTAAGAAACCAGTCACCCAAGATGATGGAAATTCCTATCGGAAACCGAAGCGCAAAGCAGAACCCGCAACTCTGGGAGAGGCTGTAGTCGTAAACTAGGGGAAAACAAATGGGAAATCTAAAGGCCCCTGGATCCCCAAGAGGCAAAGGATCAAGTAGAAAATGATGCTTGATTTGCCGTGTCCTAAACACACAAAGAAGGATGAAGAGGGGAATTTCATTTACCACAAGCATACCACTCGACAGTGTCGACTCCTGATTCAGAACTTCCAGAAGGACCAGCCCAATGAGAAGGAGAAGGAAACTAAAGAGAGCGAAGACAAAGAAGGGGATGGAGGTTACCCCCAGATCAACTCCACCTTGATGACTTTTGCTAACATCGAGAGCAAGAGTTGACTGAAAGTCATCAACAGGGAAGTCAACATGGTTGCTCCGGTAACGACGACATACTTGAAGTGATCTAAGACTCCCATTACATTTGACCAGTCCGGCCATCCCACGCACATTGCTACCCCTGGGCGGCAAGCGTTGGTGGTCGACCCAGTTGTTGACGGCACACGTTTGACCAAGGTTCTGATGGACGGAGGCAGTGGTCTGAATATCTTGTATGCTGAAACCCTCCGGGGGGTGGGCATCCCGATGTCCAAGATGAGTGAGAGCAACATGAGGTTTCACGGAGTCATCCCCGGGAAGAAAGCCGACTCACTCGGTCAGATCACTTTTGATGTGGTTTTCGGTGATTCGGTCAATTACCGCAAGGAAAAGATGACGTTCGAGGTAGTGGACTTCCATAATGCTTACCATGCTATCCTGGGCAGGCATGCCTGCCCGTTTCATTGCTCGACCATGCTATGTGTACCTCAAACTCAATATGCTAGGACCCAAGGGCGTGATCACTGTCACTAGGGATCGGAAGAAAGCAGAAGAGTGCTTCCAGAAAGGCTCGAAAATTGTTGATGAGCAGATGGCGGCAATGGAGATGGAGGAGCACCAGAAGAATGCGGATCCGAGTGATTTGTTGCGGGCCAAGAATCCTGCTTCCGAGTCAGCATTTCAGCCGGCCGAAGAGACGAAGCCTGTGCATATTGATCCGTCTGACCCCAATGCCGCTCCGACTCACATCTCAACAACACTTGGCAGCAAATAGGAAGAAGCGCTCATCCAGTTCCTCCATGAGAACTGGGACATCTTCGCATGGAAACCATCCGACATGCCAGGTGTACCCAGGGGACTGGCTGAGCACCGTTTGCGAGTCGACCCTAAAGCAAAACTTGTCAAAGAACATCTCCGTCGGACCGCCGTGGAGAAGAGAAAAGCAATTGGTGAAGAAGTGGCTCGGCTTCTGGCGGGTGAGTTCACTCACGAGATTTACCACTCCGAGTGGCTCGCCAATGTGTTTATGGTCCCCAAGAAGGACAAATCACTCCGCATGTGCATTGATTTCAAACACATCAATCGAGCCTGCCCGGAAGATCACTTCCCTCTCCCCCGCATCGATTAAATCGTTGACTCAACTGCAGGGTGTGAGCGTTTGTCTTTTCTGGATGCATATTCCGGGTACCATCAGATCCGACTGTTTGGACCCGATGAAATAAAAACAGCCTTCATCACCCCATTCGGGTGTTTCTGTTACGTTGCCATGCCTTTTGGCCTCAAGAATGTCGGCATGACGTTCATGCGCATGATTCAGAAGTGTCTGTTGAAGCAAATTAGTCGGAATGTGGACGCATATATGGATGACATCTTGGTCAAGTCATGTAAAGGTTCCAACCTGCTGACTGACCTCGCCGAAATGTTTGAAATCTTAAGAAGTTATGATATCAAGCTCAACCCGTCGAAGTGCACATTCGGAGTCCCAGGCGGAAAGTTACTCGGTTTTCTCATTTCCGAATTGGGAATCGACGCAAACCTAGAAAAGCTCAGCACAATCCTTCGAATGAAATGCCCCGTGCATGTGCATGACGTTCAGAAGCTTACTGGTTGCTTGGCTGCATTGAGTCGATCCATCTCACGTCTTGGTGCAAAGGCATTACCTATTTACTGTCTGATGAAGAAGTCTGACAAGTTCGAGTGGAATTCTGAAGCTGAAGGAGCGTTTGAGGAACTCATAGCCCTGCTTTCCACCTAGCTGGTTCTTGCTACCCCAGTCAGCAAAGAGCCTCTCTTGTTGTATATTGCAGCCACTTGACAAGTAGTCAACACAGTGCTCACTATCGAGCGGGAAGAAGAAGGCAAGGCCTACAAGGTTCAACGCCCAGTCTACTATATTTCTGAAGTCTTGACTCCATCTAAGCAGAGATATCCGCATTATCAGAAGCTTGTGTATGGGATCTACTTGACCGCCAAGAAAGTTGTGCACTACTTCTCGGATCATTCAATTTCAGTCGTCAGCGACGCTCCGTTAGGTGAAATTCTGAACAATAGGGACACAACCAGTCGAGTGGCTAAGTGGGCAATTGAACTCCTTCTTCTATATATCAAGTTTGAAGCAAAGAAAGCAATCAAGTCTCAGGCAATAGCGGATTTCATTGTCGAGTGGATTGAACAGGAGCAACCGACTCAAATTCAGTTGGATCATTTGACTATGTTCTTTGATGGATCCAATATGCTGAATGGATCCGGTGCAGGCGTGGTTTTGATGTCCCCCAGAGGCGACAAGCTCAGATTTGTCCTCCAAATTCACTTTGATTCTTCGAACAATGAAGCTGAATATGAGGCACTTTTGTATGCATTGCGTATGGCCATCTCACTCGGCGTCCGTCGCCTGATGGTATACGGCGACTCAAACTTAGTGATAAATCAAGTGATGAAGGAATGGGACGTCAGGAGTCCAGCAATGACCAGTTATTGCAGTGCGGTGAGGAAGTTGGAGAAGAAGTTTGAAGGGTTGGATCTCCACCACGTGCCTAGAATCAAGAACCAGCTTGCTGACGATCTGGCGAATATAGGCTCAACTCGGAAACCCATCCCTAAATATGTGTCCTTGGAACATCTCCACACCCCACCAGTCAAGGAAGACCCCTTCACGGAAGAGCCCCCGCAATCGATAAGTGCATCTAACCCAACTGAGATTGAAGTCCTAGCTGTGGTCGACTTGATCATGGAAGTCTTAGTGATCACAGCCGACTGGACAGTGCCGTATATCACGTACCTGCTCAGGCAGGAACTCCGAGAAGATGAAGATGAGGCTCACCAAATTGTCCGTCGATCCATAGCTTTCGTGGTGATACAAGGGCAGCTCTCTAGAGAGAGCGTCACAGGAGTCGCCCAGCGTTGCATTACCCCGGAGGAAGGTCGAATGATTTTGGATGAGATCCACTCGGAGACCTACGAACACCATGCGTCCTCTCGGACCATTGTTGCCAGAGCATACTGAGCCAGATTCTACTGGCCGCGTGCGAGTGAGATGGCAAAAGATATAGTCGACAAATGTGAAGGATGTTAGTTCTACTCGAACATGTCCCACAAGCCTGCGTCTGCCTTGAAGACTATACCGCTGGTCTGGCCGTTTGCTGTTTGGGGATTGGACATGGCTGGGCCCTTCAAGACTGACAGAAGCGGCTTCACTAATTTGCTTGTGGCAGTCGACAAGTTCACCAAATGGATTAAAGCCAAGCCTATCAAGAACCTCGGTGCAACCACCATCGTCAGCTTCATCAAAGAGCTGATATTCAGATATGGAGTCTCTCACATCATCATCACAGATAAGTGCTCCAACTTTGATTCGGATGAATTCAGAGCATACTGTGCTTCCCATGGCACTCGAGTCGACTATGCATCGGTTGCGCATCCGCAGTCGAATGGGCAGGCAGAAAGGGCAAATGGCATGATCCTTCAAGGGTTGAAACTACGGCTAATGCGTGATCTCAAGCATGCTGCTGGAGCTTGGGTGACTGAGCTGCCATCTGTTTTGTGGGGACTGAGAACAACTCCGAACCGGCCGACTGATCGGACCCCCTTCTTCATGGTATATGGGACTAAGGCCGTACTTCCGAGTGACTTACTGCACAATGCCCCCCGGGTGGAACTCTTCTTAGAAGCTGAAGTAGAACAAGCACACCAAGATGCAGTCGACCTCCTGGAGGTAGAGCGCGAGATGGCTCTGATCCGGTCGACCATATACCAACAAGACATGCGTCGATTCCACGCCTGCAATGTTCGAGGCCGAGCAATCCAGGAAGGAGATCTTGTGCTCCGAGTACGACAAAAACGACCTCACAAGCTTGCTTCGGCCTGGGAGGGCCCCTTCATCATCACCAAAGTGCTCCACAACCGGGCATATCATCTCTACACCATGGCCAAGAAAATAGACGAGCCACGCTCATGGAATGCGGATCTGCTCTGCCGCTTTTACACTTAAAGCACTCGAATAGACAAGTTGTAATAAGAATCCTTCAGTTTTCTTTTCAAAGACAAGTTTGTGGTAGTATCATAATGATTGTTGTTCCAAAGACACATGTGTTCAAATTCCCCAGTGGGTGGCTTAGCCGCGAATCCGATTCGCCTAAGTTTCAAAAATACTCCGCGTGAAGAGCAACCCTCTCACTCGGGGGCTTAGCTGCGACCCCGTACTCGCCTAAGTATTCAAAAACACTCTGACTGAAGAGCAACCCTCTCACTCGGGGGCTTAGCTGCGACCCTGTAATCTCCTAAGTTTAAAAAACACTCCGAGTGAAGAGAAACCCTCTCACTCGGGGGCTTAGCTGCGACCCCGCACTCGCCTAAACATTCAAGAACACTCCGAGTGAAGAGCAACCCTCTCACTCGGGGGCTTAGCTGCGACCCTGTACTC
>LR738715.1:494338681-494366127 GCA_902687465.1 Secale cereale | reverse complement strand
TCTCACTCGGGGGGTTAGCTACGACCCTGTAATCGCCTAAGTTTCAAAAACACTCCAAGTGAAGAGCAACCCTCTCACTCGGGAGCTTAGTTGCGACCCCGTAATCACCTATGTTTCAAAAACAATCCGAGTGAAGAGCAACCCTCTCACTCGGGGGCTTAGCTGCAACCCCGTACTTGCCTAAGTATTCCAAAACACTCCGAGTGAAGAGGAACCCTCTCACTCGGGGGCTTAGCTACGACCCCGTAATCGCCTAAGTTTGAAAAACACTCTGAGTGAAGAGAAACCCTCTCACTCGGGGGCTTAGCTGCGATCCCGCACTCGCCTAAGTATTCAAAAACACTCTGAGTGAAGACCAACTCTCTCACTCATCGGCTTAGCTGCGACCCCGTACTCGCCTAAGTATTCAAAAACACTCCGAGTGAAGAGCAACCCTCTCACTCGGGGACTTGGTAGCACTCCGAGCGACGCCATAAGTACAATGTACCTTGGCTCTCCCAGCTGCGGCATAATTACAATGTACCTTGGCTTTCCGAGCTGCGCCACAAGTACAATGTACCTTGGCCCTCCGAGCTACGCCATAAGTACAATGTCAATTCGGAACCAAAAGATCTGAAAGCAGTAGAAGCAAAGCAAACATATTCCAAAGGAAACCAAGTTCGGATAAATCCCGCAAGTCGGGTGGAAGTACTCGGGCATCAAGCCCGAAAGAGTTTAACGGTTAGAAAACCACTCGGCATTCCGAGGCAAATTGAATTAGGGCATAAAGCTTGTTCACTCCTCAGGAGGAGGGGGGCTTGCGGGCGCGACATATTAGCCTAGGTAGATTCCATCAGCAATGCGAGTGGCGGCGTCGAGGAAAGTCTCCATGAATGACTGGAATTGAAGCTTCTTGGTATTGGCGACCTTGAGAGCCGCCAACCTTTCTTCCTTGACCTCCTTGCAATGGACACGGACTAGAGACAGTGCCACGTCAGCACGGCACCGAGCGGATGACTTCTTCCATTCCCGCACTCGACCGGTGATCTCACTAAGCCAAGTCATCAGAGACCTGAGGTATTTTTCGAGCACCATTCCCCGCCAGAGCGCCGTGTCGATCCACGACATTACCGCCTTCAGCCGTGCAAGATAACCAGTGGCGCTGGCAAGACGAGAATCCAGCCACAAGACGTTTATCGCAACCTCATCCTTGATAAGAGAATTGGCAGGATCCAGACCCGTCTCGATCCGTCCAGTCTCTTCCTCAAAGTTTTGGCAGAACTCTACACATATAGGGATACGGTGAGTCGACAGTTGGACAGTGAGTCGGCAGTTAGAATTCAGTCATACAAAGGAAGATACCTTCGAGCATGAGGAACATCTTTTTGTCAAGACCTCCCAGATAAGTCTCCAGCCCATCTCTCTTCTGGGTGAGGTCTCCAACCTTGTCGTCCAAAGCCAGCTTGTCCTTATTCCGTCATGTCACTTCTCTATTGGCTTCGTCAAGGGCGATCTTCAGATTTGCATTCTCTTCTTCCAACTTGCCGACTAAAGCCAACTTCAGGTCAGCAAGTTCGGTCTTCTCGTGCGCCTTCTGTCGTGCCACCGCCAAGTCGAGATCCTTCTGTTCCAAGGCTTTCTTCATTTGATCTGTAGGAAATAATGCTGGACATATGAGCCTGAAGTGACCTACTTTTCACTAGACACATTTATTCAAATACAGTCAACGGGTTCTGCACCTTTCATACCAGATGCTTCATCTCTAGCTTTCTGCAAGTTCTCCCTGGCCAGTACCAGATCAATATTGAGTTGGATCTTTTTCTTCTCAAGATCCGCAAACCGAGCTTCGAACTCACAAGATTTCTACAGTCAACAAAAAATACAAGTCAGTCGACAAGGATAAAGACAGTTGTTCCACTCGAAGAAGAGTAGAGAGCGAATTGCTACACCAAAAGAGTTCTAAGACTACTGCCGAGTCAAACCCTCAACAGTAGCCTCAGGGACTACACCAAGTGGGTGCACTTGGCGTGCCCCCACTGGTTCCCACTCGAGTTGATCCGTCCAGTGCGAGTGGAAGAAAAAAAGAGCTACTGTCTCCGGTCAATGTGAGTTGACCCTTCAACCTTATTTCTATCGCCTTGATCAATTCAGAAGCTACTGATGATACCATGGACCTAGGGTAGGGTCACAGGCCTGACCTAGGTACCCTACCCAAGGTCACTGCCCTAAGATCAAAGAGTTTCCAAGGATGGTAGAAGATATCGACTGAAATGGCCAAAGAGAGCCATTCAGTCGACCATATTCCTCACTCAGATATCCCAATTCCATTTGACAGAATGAAGTCACTCGACCGTGCAAGAAACCACTCGATGCACTGAAGGTCTAAGGTCACACAAGGCTAGCAATGGTCGGGCATTCACTCCGTAGTCTTAATGGCCTTTACTGCTCTTTATTACAGGCGTTATCAGTAACGTCGTGTCTTTATGTACATTGAACCCTCTGTAACGTGGGGCGGCTGGGGTCCTAGCGCACTCTATATAAGCCACCCCCTCCTCCGATACAAGGGTTCGCACCCCCTGTAATACACATACACCTATATTCCAGTCGACAGCCTCCGGGCACCTAGATGTAGGGATTTTACCTCCTTCGAGAGGGGCCTGATTTCATAAAACTCGTGTGTACAACTTTGCCGTAGCTAGGACCTTGCCTCCTCCTACGTACCCCCCTACTCTCACTGTCAGCCCTAGTACCACGACAGTTCAATCGACGCAGCCGAGTCAATTGAAGAACAAGATTAACATAACAGAAGCTAGACCACCCAGTGGGTGTGCGTGTGAAACAAGGATAGTCTCAAGTTTCGAACGCTCATCCACAGACATCATCTTACGAACAAAGCAGCAGTTTTCAGGTAGAATATCCTAGCAGAACAACACTCAGTCGGAAAAAGACTCACCTGGACATTGGTCCGAAGAGCTGAACTGGCATTATAAGCAGCCATGCTGGCCTCATATGTTGCCCTCGTCTGCTCCATCATCAGACCTGCTTGGCGAATAGCTTCCTTACTGCATTCACTGGGTTCTCCAGGACATGGTGGGCAGCAAAGAGCGAAGATGATGGAGCAGTTGGAGCAGCCAGAGGATCCGAAGCTTGGGGTTGCACGGGCGAGGCAACAACTTGGACAGTCGATGCCGAAGGAAGAACAATCGACATGGGAACGACAAAAGAAACAGTTGCCTTAATCGAGTCGCCCTGTGGCTGAGCGTCTGAGGCAGGAGGTGCCTTCCTGCCTCTCCTCCTTGTGTTCCTCCGAGGCACTTCTACATACTCGTCGTCATCATCCGGCAGGTCAAAAACGTTGGGTGGTGCTGCAAGACATTCGACCAAGAAAAATATTCAGTCGACCGACAAAGCAGTCAGCAAAATGAAAACATGCCAAAGAGTTATACCTACACTGGAAGTCGCCACGTTCGCAGTCTCCTCATCATTGTGGCCCTTGTCAATCTCCATGGAGGTCCCAGAAGTAGCAGCACTAGAAGTTTCAGAACTCACTCGGTCAAACAAACAGATGAATCGACAAGATACGTAAGATCTCTAGAATAAAAGAAGAACAGGAAAGAATGACACTCACGTGGAAGCAATCGTAACGTCCACCTTGATCTTAGGTAGGGCCTTCCGAGGCTTTGAAGCCGCAACCTTGGGCTGCTTCGGGGCCTCCTCAGTCGGATCAGGTGAAGTCGCCCGAGTGCGTTTCTGTACCTGAGAACTAGAGGGAGCTCTCTTGGCGCGCGCGCTTTCTGGATCATGGGTCGGCTTGGAGCGCCTCTCAATGCGAGGTGGCAACTCGACCTCTTCACCACTGCTCGAAGCCTCGCTTTCCTCGTCGGTCTCCTCATCAGACTTCCAGTCGGTGACCTCGCCAACTCCCTCCACCCCCTCCTGGACTTGCTCTCCATTGGGCACCGAGTACATCTCAGTATAAATCTGCAAGACAAAGAGTTGATCAAACAACAATCGGATTCAGAGACAGCTACAAATCGAAACAGAGAATTCATTCGGAAGCAGAAGTCTAACCTTGTCCGGCTCGTGATCTGTGTCAAATGGACGGACTCTCCTGGTCCCCCTAGGGTTGTCCTTGTTCCCTGTGATGCTCTGCAACCACTGCTCCACCATCTTCTCGGTGACCTCCTCTGGGTGGACCCGAGCGGTGTCATTGGTACCCGAGTACATCCACATCAGATGATCACGGGCTTGAAGGGGCTGAATACGTCGACTAAGGATTACCTCCAGCAGGTCCATCCCAGTCACACCGTCGCGGACTAGTTGAACCACTCGCTCGACCAACATGTCCACTTCTACTTACTCAGCCCGACTCACAATCAATGTGGGAGGCTTACTGACTCGATCTAGGGTGAAAGGAGGAAGACCGATCGACTGACCAGGGGTCGGGATATCCTTGCAGTAGAACCAGGTCGACTGCCACCCTCTGACCGACTCAGGAATAATCATGGAAGGAAAGGTACTCCTACCCGTAGTCTGTATGCCTAAGCCACCGCACATCTGGATCACGTGCGTCTTCTCGTCAGTCGGGTTCGCCTTCTTGACGGATTGGGAGCGGCAAGTGAAAATATGTTTGAACAGACCCCAGTGCGGTCGACACCCCAAGAAATTCTCACATAGGGAAATGAAGGCAGCAAGATACGTGATAAAGTTGGGGGAGAAGTGGTGCAGCTGGGCTCCGTAGAAGTTCAATAAACCTCGAAAGAAAGGATGCAGAGGAAAAGAGAAACCTCGGTCGACGTGGGTCGTGAGAAGGACGCACTCCCCCTCCTGTGGCTGCGGCTCGAGCTCGTCCCCGACAACCTCCAAGAATCATGGGCTATCAGGCCCCCGCTAGCTAGCTCCGCCATGTCCTCCAGCTGCATTGAAGACCGGATCCAATCTCCCAGGATCTAGCCGGGCGGCAACCCAGTTCTCGACGTTGACCCCCGGTTCACCATCTTGCCCTTCCCAGTCGCCGGTGCCTTATTTGCGAACTCCAGGGCCGTAGTCTTGTCCTTGCCCACGGTGGCGAGCTGCGCGCAAGCGGAGCAGCGGCGGGCGAGGAACAATAATGCGGCGGAAAAGGAGAGGAGGAAGAAGAAGTATGAACACACAGTGCTACACATCGGCCGCGACGCCCTCTTATAGCCCAACAGTCGAGTGACTGACTTGTGGGACCGTGCAGTCCTGACAAATCCCGCAACATTCACACGCTCGATACGTGGCGAAAAAGGCGGCGCGGGGATCGAGGCGTCCGTGTATATCCGGTCCGATTTCTGCGGCTCGTTGCATCTCGCGCACCTCCCCGAAATTCGAATCTTGCAAAATCCGAGGGCCGTAGAGCAGCCAATCGTGCCGAAAACCTCTCCCCTTGTCAACACTTGAAAGTTACTCGCAAAATTTCACTCGACGGCTTCTGAATTGATCAAGGCGATTGAAATAAGGTTGAAGGGTTAGCTTAATTCCCCGGTTCAAAGAGGATGTCTCCGGGGCACCAGAATCGGGTCGGAATCAACTTCGACCCTCTTTTTCACTCGGACCTCAATCCATTCGGGGGCTACTGACGATACCATGGACCTAGGGTAGGGTCACAGGCCTGGCCTAGGTATCCTACCCAAGGTCGCTGCGCTGAGATCAAAGACGTTCCAAGGATGATAAAAGATACCGAATGAAATGACCTAAGAGAGCCATTTGGTGGACCATATACCTCACTCGGATATCCCAATTCCGTTCGACAAAATGAAGTCACTCGACCGTGCAAGAAACCACTTGATGCACAGAAGGTCTAAGGTCACACAAGGCTAGCAACGGTCGGGCATTCACTCCGTAGTCTTAATGGCCTTTACTGCTCTTTATTACAGGCGTTATCAGTAACGTCCTGTCTTTATGTACATTGAACCCTCTGTAACGTGGGGCGGCTGGGGTCCTGGCGCACTCTATATAAGCCACCCCCTCCTCCGGGACAAGGGTTCACACCCCCTGTAATACACATACACCTATATTCCAGTCGACAGCCTCCGGGCACCGAGACGTAGGGCTTTTACCTCCTCCAAGAGGGGCCTGAACTCGTAAAACTCGTGTGTACAACCTTGCCGTAGCTAGGACCTTACCTCCTCCTACATACCCCCCTAATCTACTGTCAGGCTTAGTACCACGACAGCCAGGGAGGGCCTCCGCAGTAGAGCTCGTGCAAATACTCGGTCTGGAGATGCCATGACTCCATCTGCACAAGATGTAGATGAGGACAAGGACGAGGAGAAAAGCGCCTCCTCGCACTCTAAGAATAGGGCGGCGGTCGAAGATGTCGAGGAGGTACATTCCCCTCAGGCCCTGAAAAGGCGATACCAGCCCAAGCTGGTCCTGCCTGACAGCTCGGACTCCGACGAGGAGTCTGAAGCGTCCGAAGAGGTTCCGAAGAAGGAACCAAGGGTCAAGCCCCCGAAGGACAGGTGCGATGTTGGCGTTTTTAGTTGCATTTTTTTTAACTATTCATTCTGCATGGAGGCCGACTCTTTAGTATCTCAGCCCTCCACGCTACCTCCCCACTGAGCAGACCTTGGAGGGGACGTCCCCTCCCATCGAACTAGCGGATAGTGGGTCCGCGTCACGCTCCGCACCTCCCCTCATCCTCGAAGAGGCCGGGGAGGTGTTTTCCTGAAGGACCCACTACTGCAAGATGGTCCAAATGCGACACTACGATCAGAGATCCTTCGACGAAACTGTGTGTGATGCCGTAATCGCAAATGGTGGTGTAAAAAACCCTTCAAAAAGGTGCAAAACGTTTGCGATGACAGATGCATCAAACACGGTTCAGAATTTAGTTGCGTGTGTGATGCAGGGCAGATGGTTCAGCTCAGTTAACTGTTTCGCATGAGGAGGCACAAAAGAAACGGGCAGCCAGATAAAGGCGTGTGCGATATACATCATACGGTTCTCTAGGATGAACTGTGTGTGATTAGGCAACACAATGGAAACGGTTCAACGGAACAAGATTTGTGTGATTCGCGGCAAACAGGTCCGTAATCTGAAATGTGTGTGAAGACCAATAATAACACAGACGATTGCTACTAATAAGCCATGTGAATTGCTCTGTCTATAGTAGAATAACATGTATATATATATAACCGAAATAAACATCCAATTACATAAGTCACTATACAGATCATTCGCAAACACCTCAATAAACAATTGCATGCATTCTAAAGTAGGAGAAACGACCGTCTAGTCATCTACTTCTTGTGACGCTCTCGCCACTGCTATGTGGCTCGATCCCTTGTCTGGGTCAAGAAGAAGATAGTTCCTCATGTCAACGATCCACCTGTACATCTCGTAGCTTGTGTATGCGTCAATGGCCGCGTACTTGACATGTTGTTCATCCAGTCTCTTATGCCACACACTGTGCCAGGCATGATCGTGCGCATGGAGGGACAAGGGCAGAGAACCCGGAGGGACGTGAGAGTAGAGCGCGCGTGGCGGGACGTGAGCAGAGCGTGCCGCGGCCGCCTGAACCGCAAGCAACCACACACATAGACCAGTTGAACACGCAGGAAATGGTCCCCTACAAGCCGGCCGACAGTTGCGTCGTTGCGTAGAGAGCTGCTGTGTGGTACCACCTCCGTCTAATCTATAGTCTTCTTTATATTCCGTGCCATACTTTGCCCTCAAATTTAACCAACAAAATGTTAATGCATGTTTAAAAAATTATATAATTGGAAACTATGTTCAAATACAAATCCAACTATATAATCTTTGGCGACATGCACTCGTATTTTATTAGTTAAATCATACTTATAAACCAGGACGGTGGTATAGTAGGTAATTAAATCGCAAACATTTTTTATTAACCGTATGTGTACCTGGCCTTTCGTCCTCCTCTCGCACGTCTTGTCACCCTGCTGCCGCAGACGGCTTACAGCGCAAGCTTGCGCAGCGTGTGGGGGCGTTCTTATTGCCAAACGGTGGCGCCAATGAATCGTCGGTGAGCCCATTCCCACGCAACCTCACAAGCTCCCATGCAAGCTTCCCATCTGACTCGGTGAAATCCCCCAAAATCCCAATGCTTACCGGCCTGCTATAAAAACCCTCACGGCCGGCGAGTCCTGCATCGCATTTCCCATCCATCCATGTAGCTTATCTCGTTTGCTTCTCCCAAATTCGCCAATGGAACCGGCCGTCGTTGTCGCTCAGCCACTGTGCCGTCATCAGAGGACAGCTCCAACTGGGAGGCTACACCGCGGTGGCGCAGTCCCCGGTGTAGTGTAGTGCGCGTGGCGTCCCTTTTGGGTGTGCGCGAAACACCCACCACACGCTCCGCCGCCGCTGCCCATCGGCAGCTGTTGCCGGCCACCGTTGCTGCCACACCACCTTCGAAAGGCAGGGCCATCGCCCGCTCCGCCGCCACGGCCTGAAGGTGGGAGATGGCTGTCGTGGGCGCCACCCCACTGCCGGCCACTGTGCCCATCACCCGCTCCGCCACCGCAGCCTGAAGGCGGAA
This sequence comes from Secale cereale, assembly GCA_902687465.1. Taxonomy (NCBI): domain Eukaryota; kingdom Viridiplantae; phylum Streptophyta; class Magnoliopsida; order Poales; family Poaceae; genus Secale; species Secale cereale. Next base: position 494,357,615 of record LR738715.1, on the reverse strand, counting down.
GGTGGTGGTCGTGGCCGCCACCCCATCGTCGGTCGCCGTGTCCACCAGCCCACCATCGACCATCGGGGTAATTACCCGCTCCACCACCGCCGCCCGAAAGCGGGAGGCGGAGGTGGATGCCCGCACGTGCGACGACGACCTTGCGCGCTACACCGAGTTCCTGCGGGAGGAGGAGGAGTGCCTCGTCGAGCACGCAAAGAGCCTTACCGCCGTTGTGGCCTCGGCACACGCCGCCTCAAAGGCGAGGAATCGGGAGATCTTCGAGGAGAACCACCGCTTCGAGAGGGGTCGTCCGGAGTGGCAGAGTGCGTTCGAGGTGAGCGTCGCTGAAGCTGCATTAGGTACAGGCACCGCATTGCGGTTGCCCAGCTCGTCGGTAGGCTCCTCCTCCGCCTCTTACTGAGCTCGCTCGGCAGAGAAGAAGGATCCGAAAGTAGTACAAAGCCCCTCCGTAGTAGTAGTAGTATTTAGGGGCTATTTTGTTCAGTTCATCTGACTATAGATGTGTTGGAACTGTACAACGTACTTAAAATTAGCTAGTATATATAGTTGAACTAGCTATTTCAGTACGTGATTGGCAAAAATTGGGGAAAAGTTTGGTCGGTTCAGCTATCGAGTTGAACTATTTGTATAAATTAAGAACGACTGCTTAATCTATGAATGAAATCTATGCTTAATTACTGAATTTTAGTTGCAAAAATTAGATACTCATAGTGTTTTTAGCTTCATATTTTGACAAATCGCAGTGTTACAAGGATTGATAAAACCTTACCAAATTGTTTGTACGTAGTTGCACACGGGTCATCCAAAACAACCGTTTGCGTTGAAGGGATGCACAAATCCTGCGCTGCTCTCACTTTGCATACGGGTATTCTATCTAAAACGTTTGCGATCAAGAGTTGCAGAAATCCTGCACGACACATTTTCTCTTGGCTTCCTGGGGAAGCTGTCGGTTTGCACACGGGTGTTCTAACTAAAACGTGTGCGATGAGTGTTTTATATTTAAAAAGTGATTTAAACTGCAGCTTGGGGGGCATTAATGGAAAGGATGCGAGCAAGGCGGGCGGCCATGGAAGTCAAAGGGATAGCATCCCAGTGAGCCTGCGCAGCGTACAGCTCGCATGCTTCCCGGTGAGCCTGCACACTCGAGCACAGCTTGCACGCCTCGCGGTCAGCCTGCGCACCGGATGGCGCTCGCACGCCTCCCATTCAATCAAGGTCAAGCAGCTGGCCGCACGGCACCTCCCACAACCATTAAAACCAAGACACGTGGCATCACGTTAATGGTTAACAGAATTTTGGATTTACTAGAATTTAAAAACCAGGCATCTCAATGTTTTGCCGGCAATCGACAGTGCCCTGGTGTTTGAAATTCATTCCCATTTCTTGCATGGGATCTAAGCATGTACCCAAGGACACATATTTGATATTCAACCAGTTTATATGCACTGGAGCATGTGCATGTAGTTCAAATTTGAGTTATGCACATAAATGCATTGAAAATTCAGTTAATGCATAAATATGTACAAACGAACCCCAAAAATCACACAACACTCCTGTTGTTCTATGTTGAAACGAGAAAAAAAGCAATAAGAGGCAATGGATATTGTTTCGTTCCCAAATGTGGGACGTTCCCTACCGAAAACCATCATGCTTGTTGTGAGAAACTCCGGTTTGTGAGAACCATATACCGAAACCTGTCACAAATGGGACAAATTTTGTACCACGGCATGTTGATGGCACTCCATGATAGCATGCCAAGTTTCATGAATTTCAGACGAGTTTTGGATTTACTAGAATTTCAAAACCAGGCATCTCAATGTTTTGCCGACAATCAACGATGCCCCGGTGTTTGAAATTTATTCCCATTTCTTGCATGGGACCTAAGCATGCACCCAAGGACACATAATTGATTTTTCAACCAATTTATATGCACTAGAGCATGTGCATGTAGTTCAAATTTGAATTATGCACATAAAGTGCATTGAAAACTCAGTTAATGCATAAAAATTTCCAAACGAACCCCGAAAAATCACAAAAAATCACACAACACTCCTGTTGTTCTATGTTGTCACGAGAAAAAAATTGAAAGCAATAAGAGGCAATGGATATCATTTCGTCCCCAAAGGTGGGACGTTCCCTGCAGAAAACCAACATGCTTGTTGTGAGAAGCATATACCGAAACCTGTCCCAAATGGGAAAAATTAGTACCACAGTATGTTGATGCCGCTCCTTGATAGCATGCCAAGTTTCATTAATTTCAGACGAGTTTTAGATTTACTTGGATTTAAAAACCACGCATCTCAATGTTTTGCCGGGAATCAACGGTGCCTCGGTGTTTGAAATTCATTCCCATTTCTTGCATGGGACCTAAGCATGCACCCAAGGACACATATTTGAATTTTCAACCAATTTATATCCACTGGAGCATGTGCATGTAGTTCGAATTTGAATTATGCACATAAAATGCATTGAAAACTCAGTTAATGCATAAAAATGTCCGAACGAACCCTGAAAAATCTCATTAAATCACACAACACTCCTGTTGTTCTACGTTGACACGAGAAAAAAAATTGAAAGCAATAAGAGGCAATGGATATCGTTTCGTCCCCAAAGGTGGGACGTTCCCTACCTAAAACCATCATGTTGTTGTGAGAAGCTCTGGTTTGTGAGAAGTATACACCAAAACCTGCCCCAAATCGGACAAAATTTATAGCACGGCATGTTGATGCCTCTCCATGATAGCATGCCAAGTTTGATGAATTTCAAACGAGTTTTGGATTTACTAGAATTTCAAAACCAGGCATCTCAATGGTTTTGCCGACAATCAACGGTGCCCCGGTGTTTGAAATTCATTCCCATTTCTTGCATGGGACCTAAGAATGCACCCAAGGACACATATTTGATTTTTCAACCAATTTATATGCACTAGAGCATGTGCATGTAGTTCAAATTTGAATTATGCACATAAAGTGCATTGAAAACTCAGTTAATGCATAAAAATTTCCAAACGAACCCCGAAAAATCACAAAAAATCACACAACACTCCTGTTCTTCTATGTTGACACGAGAAAAAAAATTGAAAGCAATAAGAGGCAATGGATATCGTTTCGTCCCCAAAGGTGGGACGTTCCCTGCAGAACACCAACATGCTTGTTGTGAGAAGCTCCGGTTTGTGAGAAGCATATACCGAAACCTGTCCCAAATGGGACAAAATTTGTACCACAGTAAGTTGATGCCGCTCCATGATAGCATGCCAAGTTTCATTAATTTCAGACGAGTTTTGGATTTACTATAATTTTAAAAATAAGCATCTCAATGTTTTGCCGGCAGTCAACAGTTCCTCGGTGTTTGAAATTCATTCCCATTTCTTGCATGGGACCTAAGCATGCACCCAAGGACACATATTTGAATTTTCAACCAATTTATATCCACTAGAGCATGTGCATGTAGTTCGAATTTGAATTATGCATATAAAATGCATTGAAAACTCAGTTAATGCATAAAAATGTCCGAACGAACCCTGAAAATCTCATTAAATCACACAACACTCCTGTTGTTCTACGTTGACACGAGAAAAAAATTGAAAGCAATAAGAGGCAATGGATATCGTTTCGTCCCCAAAGGTGGGACGTTCCCTACCTAAAACCATCATGTTGTTGTGAGTAGCTCTGGTTTGTGAGAAGTATACACCAAAACCTACCCCAAATCGGACAAAATTTGTACCACGGCATGTTGATGCCTCTCCATGATAGCATGTCAAGTTTCATGAATTTCAAACGAGTTTTGGATTTACTAGAATTTAAAAACCAGGCATCTCAATGGTTTTGCCGGCAATCAATGGTGCCCCGGTGTTTGAAATTCATTCCCATTTCTTGCATGGGACCTAAGAATGCACCCAAGGACACATATTTGATTTTTCAACAAATTTATATGCACTAGAGCATGTGCATGTAGTTCAAATTTGAATTATGCACATAAAGTGCATTGAAAACACAGTTAATGCATAAAAATTTCCAAACGAACCCCGAAAAATCACAAAAAATCACACAACACTCCTGTTGTTCTATGTTGACACGAGGAAAAAAATTGAAAGCAATAAGAGGCAATGGATATCGTTTCGTCCCCAAAGGTGGGACGTTCCCTGCGGAAAACCAACATGCTTGTTGTGAGAAGCATATACCGAAACCTGTCCCAAATGGGAAAAATTTGTACCACAGTGTGTTAATGCCGCTCCATGATAGCATGCCAAGTTTCATTAATTTCAGACGAGTTTTAGATTTACTTGGATTTAAAAACCACGCATCTGAATGTTTTGCCGGGAATCAACGGTGCCTCGGTGTTTGAAATTCATTCCCATTTCTTGCATGGGACCTAAGCATGCACCCAAGGACACATATTTGAATTTTCAACTAATTTATATCCACTTGAGCATGTGCATGTAGTTCGAATTTGAATTATGCACATAAAATGCATTGAAAACTCAGTTAATGCATAAAAATGTCCGAACGAACCCTGAAAAATCTCATTAAATCACACAACACTCCTGTTGTTCTACGTTGACACGAGAAAAAAATTGAAAGCAATAAGAGGTAATGGATATCGTTTCGTCCCCAAAGGTGGGATGTTCCCTACCTAAAACCATCATGTTGTTGTCAGAAGCTCTGGTTTGTGAGAAGTATAGTCCAAAACCTGCCCCAAATCGGACCAAATTTGTACCACGGCATGTTGATGCCTCTCCATGATAGCATGCCAAGTTTCATGAATTTCAAACGAGTTTTGGATTTACTAGAATTTAAAAACCAGGCATCTCAATGGTTTTGTGGGCAATCAACGGTGCCTCAGTGTTTGAAATTCATTCCCATTTCTTGCATGGGACCTAAGCATGCACCCAAGGACACAGATTTGATTTTTCAACCAATTTATATGCACTAGAGCATGTGCATGTAGTTCAAATTTGAATTATGCACATAAAGTGCATTGAAAACTCAGTTAATGCATAAAAATTTCCAAACGAACCCCGAAAAATCACAAAAAATCACACAACACTCATGTTGTTCTATGTTGACATGAGAAAAAAATTGAAAGCAATAAGAGGCAATGGATATCGTTTCGTCCCCAAAGGTGTGACGTTCCCTGCAGAAAACCAACATGCTTGTTGTGAGAAGCTCCGGTTTGTGAGAAGCATATACCGAAACCTGTCCCAAATGGGACAAAATTTGTACCACAGTAAGTTGATGCCGCTCCATGATAGCATGCCAAGTTTCATTAATTTCAGACGAGTTTTGGATTTACTAGAATTTTAAAAACAGGCATCTCAATGTTTTGCCGGTAGTCAACAGTTCCTCGGTGTTTGAAATTCATTCCCATTTCTTGCATGGGACCTAAGCATGCACCCAAGGACACATATTTGAATTTTCAACCAATTTATATCCACTGGAGCATGTGCATGTAGTTCGAATTTGAATTATGCATATAAAATGCATTGAAAACTCAGTTAATGCATAAAAATGTCCGAACGAACCCTGAAAATCTCATTAAATCACACAACACTCCTGTTGTTCTACGTTGACACGAGAAAATAATTGAAAGCAATAAGAGGCAATGGATATCGTTTCGTCCCCAAAGGTGGGACGTTCCCTACCTAAAACCATCATGTTGTTGTGAGAAGCTCTGGTTTGTGAGAAGTATACACCAAAACCTACCCCAAATCGGACAAAATTTGTACCACGGCATGTTGATGCCTCTCCATGATAGCATGCCAAGTTTCATGAATTTCAAACGAGTTTTGGATTTACTAGAATTTAAAAACCAGGCATCTCAATGGTTTTGCCGGCAATCAATGGTGCCCCGGTGTTTGAAATTCATTCCCATTTCTTGCATGGGACCTAAGAATGCACCCAACGACACATATTTGATTTGTCAACAAATTTATATGCACTAGAGCATGTGCATGTAGTTCAAATTTGAATTATGCACATAAAGTGCATTGAAAACACAGTTAATGCATAAAAATTTCCAAACGAACCCCGAAAAATCACAAAAAATCACACAACACTCCTGTTGTTCTATGTTGACAAGAGAAAAAAAATTGAAAGCAATAAGAGGCAATGGATATCGTTTCGTCCCCAAAGGTGGGACGTTCCCTGCAGAAAACCAACATGCTTGTTGTGAGAAGCATATACTGAAACCTGTCCCAAATGGGAAAAATTTGTACCACAGTGTGTTGATGCCGCTCCATGATAGCATGCCAAGTTTCATTAATTTCAGACAAGTTTTGGATTTACTAGAATTTAAAAACCACGCATCTCAATGTTTTGCCGGGAATCAACGGTGCCTCGGTGTGTGAAATTCATTCCCATTTCTTGCATGGGACCTAAGCATGCACCCAAGGACACAGATTTGAATTTTCAACCAATTTATATCCACTGGAGCATGTGCATGTAGTTCGAATTTGAATTAGGCACATAAAATGCATTGAAAACTCAGTTAATGCATAAAAATGTCCGAACGAACCCTGAAAAATCTCATTATATCACACAACACTCCTGTTGTTCTACGTTGACACGAGAAAAAAATTGAAAGCAATAAGAGGCAATGGATATCGTTTCGTCCCCAAAGGTGGGACGTTCCCTACCTAAAACCATCATGTTGTTGTGAGAAGCTCTGGTTTGTGAGAAGTATACACCAAAACCTGCCCCAAATCGAACAAAATTTGTACCACGACATGTTGATGCCTATCCATGATAGCATGCCAAGTTTCATGAATTTCAAACGAGTTTTGGATTTACTAGAATTTAAAAACCATGCATCTCAATGGTTTTGTGGGCAATCAACGGTGCCCCAGTGTTTGAAATTCATTCCCATTTCTTGCATGGGACCTAAGCATGCACCCACGGACACAGATTTGATTTTTCAACCAAATTATATGCACTAGAGCATGTGCATGTAGTTCAAATTTGAATTATGCACATAAAGTGCATTGAAAACTCTGTTAATGCATAAAAATTTCCAAACGAACCCCGAAAAATCACAAAAAATCACACAACACTCCTGTTGTTCTATGTTGACATGAGAAAAAAATTGAAAGCAATAAGAGGCAATGGATATCGTTTCGTCCCCAAAGGTGGGACGTTCCCTGCAGAAAACCAACATGCTTGTTGTGCGAAGCTCCGGTTTGTGAGAAGCATATACCGAAACCTGTCCCAAATGGGACAAAATTTGTACCACAGTATGTTGATGCCGCTCCATGATAGCATGCCAAGTTTCATTAATTTCAGACGAGTTTTGGATTTACTAGAATTTTAAAAACAGGCATCTCAATGTTTTGCCGGCAATCAACGGTGCCTCGGTGTTTGAAATTCATTCCCATTTCTTGCATGGGACCTAAGCATGCACCCAAGGACACATATTTGAATTTTCAACCAATTTATATCCACTGGAGCATGTGCATGTAGTTCGAATTTGAATTATGCATATAAAATGCATTGGAAACTCATTTAATGCATAAAAATGTCCGAACGAACCCTGAAAAATCTCATTAAATCACACAACACTCCTGTTGTTCTACGTTGACACGAGAAAAAAATTGAAAGCAATAAGAGGCAATGGATATCGTTTCGTCCCCAAAGGTGGGACGTTCCCTACCTAAAACCATCATGTTGTTGTGAGAAGCTCTGGTTTGTGAGAAGTATACACCAAAACCTGCCCCAAATCGGACAAAATTTATAGCACGGCATGTTGATGCCTCTCCATGATAGCATGCCAAGTTTCATGAATTTCAAACGAGTTTTGGATTTACTAGAATTTCAAAACCAGGCATCTCAATGGTTTTGCCGGCAATCAACGGTGCCCCGGTGTTTGAAATTCATTCCCATTTCTTGCATGGGACCTAAGAATGCACCCAAGGACACATATTTGATTTTTCAACCAATTTATATGCACTAGAGCATGTGCATGTAGTTCAAATTTGAATTATGCACATAAAGTGCATTGAAAACTCAGTTAATGCATAAAAATTTCCAAACGAACCCCGAAAAATCACAAAAAACCACACAACACTCCTGTTCTTCTATGTTGACACGAGAAAAAAAATTGAAAGCAATAAGAGGCAATGGATATCGTTTCGTCCCCAAAGGTGGGACGTTCCCTGCAGAAAACCAACATGCTTGTTGTGAGAAGCGACGGTTTGTGAGAAGCATATACCGAAACCTGTCCCAAATGGGAAAAATTTGTACCACATTATGTTGATGCCGCTCCTTGATAGCATGCCAAGTTTCATTAATTTCAGACGAGTTTTGGATTTAATATAATTTAAAAACCACGCATATCAATGTTTTTCCGGCAATCAACGGTGCCTCGGTGTTTGAAATTCATTCCCATTTCTTGCATGGGACCTAAGCATGCACCCAAGGACACAAATTTGAATTTTCAACCAATTTATATCCACTGAAGCATTGGCATGTAGTTCGAATTTGAATTATGCACATAAAATGCATTGAAAACTCAGTTAATGCATAAAAATGTCCGAACGAACCCTGAAAAATCTCATTAAATCACACAACACTCCTGTTGTTCTACGTTGACACGAGAAAAAAATTGAAAGCTATAAGAGGCAATGGATATCATTTCGTCCCCAAAGGTGGGACGTTCCCTACCTAAAACCATCATGTTGTTGTGAGAAGCTCTGGTTTGTGAGAAGTATACACCAAAATCTGCCCCAAATCAGACAAAATTTGTACCACGGCATGTTGATGCCTCTCCATGATAGCGTGCCAAGTTTCATGAATTTCAAATGAGTTTTGGATTTAGTAGAATTTAAAAACCAGGCATCTCAATGGTTTTGTGGGCAATCAACGGTGCCCCGGTGTTTGAAATTCATTCCCATTTCTTGCATGGGACCTAAGCATGCACCCAAGGACACAAATTTGATTTTTCAACCAATTTATATGCACTAGAGCATGTGCATGTAGTTCAAATTTGAATTATGCACATAAAGTGCATTGAAAACTCAGTTAATGCATAAAAATTTCCAAACGAACCCTGAAAAATCACCAAAAATCACACAACACTCCTGCTGTTCTATGTTGACATGAGAAAAAATTGAAAGCAATAAGAGGCAACGGATATCGTTTCGTCCCCAAAGGTGGGACGTTCCCTGCAGAAAACCAACATGCTTGTTGTGAGAAGCTCCGGTTTGTGAGAAGCATATACCGAAACCTGTCCCAAACGGGACAAAATGTGTACCACAGTATGTTGATGCCGCTCCATGATAGCATGCCAAGTTTCATTAATTTCAGACGAGTTTTGGATTTACTAGAAATAAAAAAACAGGCATCTCAATGTTTTGCCGGCAATCAACGGTGCCTCGGTGTTTGAAGTTCATTCCCATTTCTTGCATGGGACCTAAGGATGCACCCAAGGACACATATTTGAATTTTCAACCAATTTATATCCACTGGAGCATGTGCATGTAGTTCGAATTTGAATTATGCACATAAAATGCATTGAAAACTCAGTTAATGCATAAAAATGTCCGAACGAACCCTGAAAAATCTCATTAAATCACACAACACTCCTGTTGTTCTACGTTGACACGAGAAAAAAATTGAAAGCAATAAGAGGCAATGGATATCGTTTCGTCCCCAAAGGTGGGACGTTCCCTACCTAAAACCATCATGTTGTTGTGAGAAGCTTTGGTTTGTGATAAGTATACACCAAAACCTGCCCCAAATCGGACAAAATTTGTACCACGGCATGTTGATGCCTCTCCATGATAGCATGCCAAGTTTCAAGAATTTCAAACGAGTTTTGGATTTACTAGAATTTAAAAACCAGGCATCACAATGGTTTTGTGGGCAATCAAAGGTGCCCCGATGTTTGAAATTCATTCCCATTTCTTGCATGGGACCTAAGCATGCACCCAAGGACACAGATTTGATTTTTCAACCAATTTATATGCACTAGAGCATGTGCATGTAGTTCAAATTTGAATTATGCACATAAAGTGCATTGAAAACTAAGTTAATGCATAAAAATTTCCAAACGAACCCCGAAAAATCACAAAATATCACAAAACACTCCTGTTGTTCTATGTTGACACGAGAAAAAAATTGAAAGCAATAAGAGGCAATGGATATCATTTCGTCCCCAAAGGTGGGATGTTCCCTGCAGAAATCCAACATGCTTGTTGTTAAAAGCTCCGGTTTGTGAGAAGCATATACTGAAACCTGTCCCAAATGGGACAAAATTTGTACCACGATATGTTGATGCCGCTCCATGATAGCATGCCAAGTTTCATTAATTTCAGACGAGTTTTGGATTTACTAGAATTTAAAACCAGGCATCTCAATGTTTTGCCGGCAGTCAATGGTGCATCGGTGTTTGAATTTCATTCCCATTTCTTGCATGGGACCAAAGCATGCACCCAAGGACACAGATTTGAATTTTCAACCAATTTGTATCCACTGGAGCATGTGCATTTAGTTCGAATTTGAATTATGCACATAAAATGCATTGAAAACTCAGTTAATGCATAAAAATGTCCGAACGAACCCTGAAAAATCTCATTAAATAACACAACACTCCTGTTGTTCTACGTTGACATGAGAAAAAAATTGAAAGCAATAAGAGGCAATGGATATTGTTTCGTCCCCAAAGGTGGGACGTTCCCTACCTAAAACCATCATGTTGTTGTGAGAAGCTCTGGTTTGTGAGCAGTATACACCAAAACCTGCCCCAAATCGGACAAAATTTGTACCACGGCATGTGGATGCCTCTCCATGATAGCATGCCAAGTTTCATGAATTTCAAATGAGTTTTGGATTTACTAGAATTTAAAAACTAGGCATCTCAATGGTTTTGTGGGCAATCAACGATGCCCCGGTGTTTGAAATTCATTCCCATTTCTTGCATGGGACCTAAGCATGCACCCAAGGACACATATTTGATTTCTCAACCAATTTATATGCACTGGAGCATCTGCATGTAGTTTAAATTTGAATTGTTCACCTGAAATGGCTAGAAAAACAATTTAATGTATAAAATGTTCGAACGAACCCTGAATAATTCCAATTATTTTAAGACACACATATAGTTGCCTGTGCACTCCAGATAAAAGGTCTAGCAATTCAAACACCATCCATTGCCGCTGTGACCCGATTATGTAATTCAAATGAAGATGAAAAATCAAGTAGATCGCACACAGTTTATTATCAGCAACCATGTGAGATGTAGTACAAAATATCTTGGAGCACCGTCGGTGTATAGTACGCCTATGGCATACGCGAGAAGGTGCGTCGGCTATAGTCCACACCCGGCGTCTCAAGCACACTAGCTCACTCCCAAAATATCATTTCACTGTTCAATTATCGCCGGTGAAAGATTGGCACGTGGACCCGTGTCATGAGGGCAACTTAGGTGGCCCACTCCGGCGAGAGCGCGGCCGCAGCCGCCATGCGCGTGCTAACAAGGTGCATGAGCGCGGCCGCATTTTGCAACTGGGCAGCAAAGGCAACCCAAACGGCCGCTGTTGCTTCTCAGGTGGCGGCAGAAACATCTGCCTCGGGGATAGCAACTAGCGAGAGCGGCATAGCAGCTGTCCGTTCCACAGTGGCGGCCTTAGCCCTAATGGAGACCGCCCGCGACCATGTCAAGGCCGTGCATGCCCAGCTCTTGGTGGTCACCGCACAAATTGAATGAAGGTTCTCCGACAACGATCGGGAACCCACGACCAAAGAGCTGGCAATTACCGAGAGCGTTCGAGCAGCCGTCCGTTCCTCCGCCGCATACCTTGCGACGACGGAGCCCATCCAAGCCCAGATCGCATCCTCCCACGCCCATCTCGTGGCGGCCTTTTCCAAAGAGATGGCGGAGGCGGATGATGAGATGCTTGCCGAGTATGGTGCGATGGATGCCATGGAGACCCTTCCCCAGGAGACCATCGGGCGCGAGCTGGACATGGAGGCGGCGGCGGAGATCGATGAGCACCAGCCATAGTAGTACTCTTTGTTTTGTTTAATTAAGATCGCCAGTCTTTAATTTGTTATAGTAATGTTTAGGTCAGCTAGCTCTTTTGAATTGCTGAACTTGCTCGATTAAGAAGTGTGGGTGTGTTGTAGTCTCCTTTGTGTACCCAAATTATGCAATGACGTGGATGACCACTGTAACCATGGAAATTTGAACCAAAACTTTTGACGTTCAGACTCATCACACATGGGTTAAGCTATCTGAATTGTTTGTGATGTCAACATATCGTACACAGTTCTGAATAAGGGACCGTGTCTGATGACACTTTGCGCGCCAGTTTTTTGGCTGAAGTGATTTCAAATTTTCAGCTTCTGCGGAAATATCTACCTCCCCGCCCCTCCCCCTTACCAAAAGCCACATTTCCCCTCTTTCCGCCTTCCTTTCCAAGTTGAGACTTTCACTCATTGCTTGCAGCGCCGCCGCCTCCTCGCCGGTGACCCTCCTTCATGCCGCTCGGCCTCCTCTATCCAGGCATGTAATACACACCCGACCCTCATCGTCCTCCTCCTTCCACATCCCACATGCCCCGACTGCTGACACGAGCGCGACACCTTCCACCCAAATCATCGACCCCTCCACCAACAAAGTGCCGGCCTAAGCCATGGTGCACGCAGTATAGCCAGGATGTCAAGGAGCATTTGGCAGCGGAGAAGCAAATCATGACCGCATGCGCGGATGAGGTTGCGATGGCTGCCATTCGTGCCGACCCCCAGATCTTGAAGGAGCACCTTGCCAATTGCTAGCTACACCGGTTAAGCATGCTCGATTTACCCGTTGCGTGTGCTGCTCTTGCCTTTCCTTCACAAATTCTAGTGAATATTGCTATCTAATTTGACCATGCAATCTGTTGCTCTAGTGCATATGTTCTATATGTCGTGTAGTGTGGTGCTCACTTATTAACTATTTTGTTAATTAGTTGTCATCTTCAGTTAATTGTTTGGTTCAATTCTGCAAATGTGATGTTCAATTCTTCAGGCTGCAATTTTTATTGTCTTCCATGTGAGAAATAAATCAAATTTATCTTTAAAAAATTGTGGGTGCATTCTGCTATTGTATACCATGTGAGGAATAAATTGAATTTGGCTATAGTAAATACATGAGACACAAATACAATTGCTACAATTGGCTGTAGTTAACTGTTTGGTTAACTCTCTGATCTTCTATTAGGAGTATGTTATATTGTGCAATGTGGTGCTTAGTTAATGTTTTGTTCATTTTTTGTGGTGTTTAGTTAACTTCTTGGTTCAGTTCTGCAATGCGATGTCCAATTGTCGTGGGTAGAATTTTGTATTGTTGTGCATGTGAGGATTAAATCGAATTTGGCTGCACTTAATACATGTGAAACATATACAAGTGCTATATTTCCTAGTTCTTAATCACGTTTGGTTTCGGAAAATGGGTTTTTCGTGTGTCTTCAATTAATCTGATGAATCTGCAATGTGCTTATTTTTCATCAAAAAATTTGCATGCGAACCCTTACTTAAGCTGATGACTAACTACCTTATATGTGTTGCAGGGAAACAATGGGAAGCACTGAGGTTTATAGCACGTGCATGGTCCGTTGTCTAATAGCACATTATTGTGCAATTGCAGGAACCATTCTAATATTTTGGTTTTTAACAATTTGGTCTTGCACATATAGGTCCTCCTGTAAGAGGTTTTGATCCACTTTTCGACCCTTTTTGCAGATGGGAAAATGAGTTGTCCATGAATATCAATCAAATCAAGAAACTCAGAAAGATTGTTAGGATAAAGAAATTAGCGACAAAAAACAAGAAGATCTGTGTCTGCACAATGAAGAAGACATCAGTTCACTACACGACGGTACTAATTATTATACCTTGCCTTTTTTATTCCTTTGCCCCATTTCCAATATAGAGAAGATATTTATGCACATCCTTGTTTTCAGGACTTTCCAAAGCAGTTCACTGATGATTACCTCTCAAAATACCTCTATGGTCAGGAGGCGAGGACGTTTTTCATACAACACCCACGGTTCAATATTGAAGTGTTCCTGAAGAGGACGAAGGACTGATAGTCAATCATCCACAGGCACTAGCCTAAAGTTGCAAAGACCTTCAACATGAATGAAGGCTCAATGTTCGCCTTCCGCTTCAGAAGTTTTCTAGATGAGATGCATCTGTCTATATATCGCCTATCATGCTAATTTCAAAAGGTTCTACATGTTTCATGTGGAACTTGCTGCTGGTGCAGTTGTATAATGGGGTAGCTGAGTGCTGAAACTATATCATGTTGTACTCTGATGTATTTCAATTATGAAACTCTGCTTCCTTAGTATGGAAATGAAATATACTGTGTTATTTATATGAAATGTCAATTATATTAATAAATGGATTATGAATAATTAGATAATTAGCTGCTAATGGCGAATTAGCCTGCTAATTGTGTTTTGCTATTCAAACGGTTGTTGAAAAAAATATTGTGGGCGATGACCTCAGGAAACGCACACAGTTTCTAGGAATTAACCGTGTTGGATCAATGAATAATCACACATGACTTTCTCTTGAAAACTGTTTGCGTTAGGACACCTTGCGCAAACGTTTACCTCATAAAAATAGTGTGTGATGGACAACCTTTGCCACACGGTTTCTTCTACAGACCGTGTGCGATATATTCAATAATGCAAACGATTTAACGGGAAAAATTGTGTGTGATGTACCTGTGAACGGAAACGTTTTCCTTGGAGCTACTGTGTGGGATGTGCATACGAACGGAAACGTTTAGCGGGGACTGACTGTGTGGGATATACTTGCGACCGAAAACAATTTCGCCGTATAATTGTATTTTTTTAGCTCTACTATACGTATTTCCGTATTTGAGTTCTCACCGGTCGCACATGACCTCATTTTGCCGAATGTGTGTGCTAGAAGGGCATATCCCCGACGGTTTCTGGGTCGTGTGGGAAGGACCCCCCCTATCGCCCACACTCACTTGGCGATGGTTCCAAATGCCGTCGCGGAAAGGGGTTTTAAACTGTTTGTTTAGGACCGACGCGCACAAGTGACCCCTCCTCCGAACATGGAGGAGGGGGTGGATGCCACCATAGTCGAGGCTGATGCCTTGGTCACTGAAGACCAGGAGGATGCGTCCCTGCAGGCTAGTGCGGAAAGGGAGTCTAGACCGTCCGGACCCACTCAGCCGTCCGCTCCTGAGCCCCTGAGGCCCTTGAGGACACCAGTTCCTCCTTAAAATGGGGAAGGAGTCGGGTGTCCAACTCCCGTGTCGAACACCTCCAGACGGGCGGCGACGGGCTGACCAAACGTGCTGGAGGAGTTGGTGAACAACTCCTTCATCGTCGAAGGGCACCGCACTCTCATGGGTGCGGTTATACAAGGTGTTCGGTCTGTCCAATCCAGACCGAAGGATGTTGTACAAGGCCTTCTAACAGGCTTTGAGGGAAGTCAAGTAATACTCTTTTCTCACAAAGCGGTGTTAGTCCTTAGTTTTAGTTGGCCGTATGTAGTATCCCCCAAGACTCTGCAAAGTTTGCAAAGAAACTTGCGGAGGATCTTGTTTATAGGCCAGTATTTGAAGTGGTGTGAACTTTTTGATGTCACATGCATCTTCTTTGGCTGCAGCTCCTAATGCTGCGGCGCTAGAGGAGATGGATCAGAAGCTCAAGAGCTCTGATGGAGAGCTTGACCTTGTCAACAAGTGCCTTGACTAAGCGCAAGGTGAGCACTTTGTTAAGATGTGTGATTGCTTAGTGTCGGATATTAATGCTTTGGACTGTAATCTAATATTATAATGTGATGGTATTGCAGCTGCCGCCATCGAGATCAGGTCTTGAAAGAGGTCCGAAAGAAAGCCGAGGGGAATGCGGCCACAAAGAAAGCGCCCGCTCACAATGTCGTAGCCGAGGTCGAGAAGACCAGGCTTGCTGGCGAGCAGCACAAGGCTCGAGTAGCTGAGGTGCAGGTGGAGATCAAGGATGCCGTCGAGAAGTTCGAGGCCCTTGAGAAGTAGTGGGAAGAGCGTTCTTCCAGGCTATCTAGGGTGGAGAAGGAACTCCAGGTGGCAAGGACCAAGGCGCGAGGTGTCCGTGAGGAGCTCCGCCAAGTGGGGCAGATTGCAGAAGGTAAGAAATACTTACTACAGAGTGTGTTTAGAGGAAACATGTTCCGCTTGCTGAAGCAGGTCTGGCACTCCGCGGGCGTCTTCGCCGAACTGCCAAGGAGTGGGGCGACCGTGGTAGAGTATTATGCCACTCACAAGGAGGACTCCGAGCAGCGGCTCTTCTGGTCACAGTTCCTGGCCTTCGAGCATCCTCCCCTCCTCAGCAACAAAATGAGGCTGTTGATGGAGCTGCATCGGATGTCTGATGCAGCTCTTAAGGATCTCTGTATACAGTTTGAAGGAAATATGCCCTAGAGGCAATAATAAAGTTCTTATTTTGTATTTCCTTATATCATGATAAATGTTTATTATTCATGCTAGAATTGTATTAACCGGAAACTTAGTACATGTGTGAATACATAGACAATACAAAGTGTCCCTAGTATGCCTCTACTAGACTAGCTCATTGATCAAAGATGGTTATGTTTCCTAGCCATAGACATGAGTTGTCATTTGACCAACGGGGTCACATCATTAGGAGAATGATGTGATGGACAAGACCCATCCGTTAGCTTACCAACTTGATCGTTTAGTTTTACTGCTATTGCTTTCTTCATGACTTATACATGTTCCTATGACTATGAGATTATGCAACTCCCGAATACCGGAGGAACACCTTGTGTGCTATCAAACATCACAACGTAACTGGGTGATTATAAATATACTCTATAGGTGTCTCCAAAGGTGTTTGTGGTGGTGGCATAGATCGAGAATAGGATTTCTCACTCCGAGTGTCGGAGAGGTATCTCTAGGCCCTCTCGGTAATACACATCATAATAAGCCTTACAAGCAAATGACTAATGAGTTAGTCACGAGATGATGTATTACGGAATGAGTAAAGAGACCTGCCGGTGACGAGATTGAACTAGGTATGATGATACCGACGATCGAATCTCGGGAAAGTTACATACCGATGACAAAGGGAACACCGTATGTTGTTATGCGGTTTGACCGATAAACATCTTCATAGAATATGTAGGAACCAATTTGAGCATCCAGGTTCCGCTATTGGTTATTGACCAGAGATGAGTCTCGGTCATGTCTACATAGTTCTCGAACCCGTTGAGTCCACATGCTTAACGTTCGATGATGATCGGTATTATGAGTTTGTGAGTTTTGATGTACCGAAGGTAATTCGGAGTTTCGGATGAGATCACGGACATGACGAGGAGTCTCGGAATGTCCGAGATATAAAGATTGATATATTGGACGCCTATATTCGGACATCGGAAGTGTTCCGGGTGATTTCGGAGAAAATCGGAGTGCTCGAGGGGTTACCGGAACCCCCCCAGGGGAGTATTGGGCCGTAGTGGGCCATGAGGAAAACAAACAGGCAACCCACTGGGGATGGCCGCGCCTAGGGAATCCTAGATGGACTAGGAGTGGGGGAGGCGCCCCTGTCCTTCCTTATCCCCTTCTTCTTCCTTTCCTACTCCTAGTAGGAATAGGAAAAGGGGATTCCTACTCCTACTAGGAGCAGGAAAGCTCCTCTCCTTGGCGCGCCTAGGGCCGGCTGACCTCCCCCTTGCTCCTTTGTATACAGGGGCAGGGGGCACCCTAGAACACACAAGCAACATTGTCTTAGCCGTGTGCGGTGCCCCCCTCCACAGAAACACACCTCGGTCATATTGTTGCAGTGCTCAGGCGAAGCCCTGCGTCGGTAACATTCATTATCTCCGTCACCACGCCGTCGTGCTGACGAAACTCTCCCATGAAACTTAACTGGATCAAGAGCTCGTGGGACTTCATCGAGCTGAACGCGTGCTGAATGCGGAGGTGCCGTACGCTCGGTGCTTGGATCGGTTGGATCGCGAAGACGTTCGACTACATCAACCGCGTCACTAGATGTTTCCGCTTTCGGTCTATGAGGGTACGTAGACACACTCTCCCCTCTCATTGCTATGCATCTAGTAGATAGATCTTGCATGATCGTATGAAAATTTTGAAATACTACGTTCCCCAACAATGGCATCATGAGCCAGGTCTATGCGTAGACGATATGCATGAGTAGAACACGATGAGCTGTGGGTGATAATAGTCATAGTGCTTACCAGGATGTCATACTTTGATTCGGCAGTACTGTGAGATGAAGCGGCTTGGACCGACATTACGCGTACGCTTACGCGAGACTTGTTTTACCATTACGAGCACTCGTTGCTTAAAGGTGGCCGGCGGGTGTCTGTCTCTCTCACTTTAGTTGAATCAAGTGTAGCTCACCCGGTCCTTGTGAAGGTTAAAACAACACATACTTGACAAAAAATCATTGTGGTTTTTGTATGCGTAGGTAAGAACGGTTCTTGCTAAGCCCGACTTGTTTTTGCAGGGCATATTGTGATGTGATATGGTCAAGACGTGATGAGTTATACGTTATTGTATGATATGATCATGTTTTGTAAAGTTGTCGGCAACTGGCAGGAGCCTTATGTTTGTCTCTTTATTGTATGAATTGCAAAGGCCATGTAATTTCTTTACTTTATCACTATGAGTTAGCGATAGTAGTAGTAGCAATAGTTGGTGAGACAACCACGATGCTGCGATGAAGATCATGGTGTCTAGCCGGTGACAATGGAGATCATGATGATGCTTTGGAGATGGAGATCAAAAGAACAAGATGATGATGGCCATATCATGTCACATATTTTGATTGCATATGATGTTTATCTTGTTATGCTTCTTATTTTGCTTAGAACGGCGATAGCATTATAATATGATCCCTTACAAAATTTTAAGGTACAAGTGTTCTCCCTGAGTATGCACCATTGCGAAAGTT
>LR738715.1:494289571-494338671 GCA_902687465.1 Secale cereale | reverse complement strand
GTTTTGTAAAGTTGTCGGCAACTGGCAGGAGCCTTATGTTTGTCTCTTTATTGTATGAATTGCAAAGGCCATGTAATTTCTTTACTTTATCACTATGAGTTAGCGATAGTAGTAGTAGCAATAGTTGGTGAGACAACCACGATGCTGCGATGAAGATCATGGTGTCTAGCCGGTGACAATGGAGATCATGACGATGCTTTGGAGATGGAGATCAAAAGAACAAGATGATGATGGCCATATCATGTCACATATTTTGATTGCATATGATGTTTATCTTGTTATGCTTCTTATTTTGCTTAGAACGGCGATAGCATTATAATATGATCCCTTACAAAATTTTAAGGTACAAGTGTTCTCCCTGAGTATGCACCATTGCGAAAGTTCATCATGCCAAGACACCACGTGATGATCGGGTGTGATAAGCTCTACGTTCAAATACAATGGGTGTAAGAAAGTTTTGCACATGCAGAATACTCGGGTTAAACTTGACGAGCCTAGCATGTACAGACATGGCCTCGGAACACTAGAGACTGAAAAGTCAAGCGTGAATCATATAGTAGATATGATCAACATAAGATGTTCACCATTGAAAATTACTCCATCTCACGTGATGATCGGACATGGTTTAGTTGATTTGGATCACGTGATCATTTAGATGACTAGAGGGATGTCTATCTAAGTGGGAGTTCTTTAGTAATTGTGTCGGATTTCGGGCTCCGCAAAACCCAAGAAGTTTGAACACAGGGGCGTGAACGAAGATCTCTCCCACTCACGTCTACCTAGCATCTCGCCCTCGCCCAGTGAAGAGATTCAAGCAAACAACAGATGAAGCATGCAAGAGTTTACCCAGGTTCAGGCCACCGTGTGGTGTAAAACCCTACTTCCTGCTTTTGTGGATTGGCCTCAGGAGGGCTGGAATATGAACTAGTACAGTGGTTCCCGAGCTCAGGAGGGTCAGGAGGCAGGTGTTCTTGCTCCTTTGCGTGGTGGCAGAGTTTATGGGTCAGCTTCTCTCACCCCCCTCATAGCGGGGATCCTAGCTACTTATATAGGCGGCCAGGGTCCTCTTCCCCCAAAATGTTTAGGCGGGAAGGGATCCCACAACGGCCATTTTTTAGCGGGAACACAAGGACGTTCCTACCCTGACAAAAGCAGTCTTCGCCTACAAAAGGATCAGGCGGTGACGCGGCGGTGGGCTCGGCGGTGACATCCTCCCTGTCGTCCTTGCGGTCTTTGGTCTTGTTGCACCAATGGGGAAATCTTTGTCCCGCTCATCGGGAACCTGTGGCTGTGCTATCCCCCTTGCACCTAAATGGTAATTGCGCCGCTGGCGGACGCTGGCACCCGCTGGCGCGGTGCGTCACTGCTTACGTTGCTGCCTCCTCCCGAGGCAGCCTTAGCCTTGGATTCTCTGCCCCTCCGGAGCACCTTGCCGAGGCCGCTCTTGAGGGGGTCTTGACGTTGTTCTCCTCGTGAGGCATAGCTCCCTCGCGAGGGTCTTGGGTAGCTGGTCGATCAGCTGGGCCATACCAGGCCGTGGTAGGAGCGCGTCGCGGCCCGCAGACAGGCAAGTCTAGGTACCCTGGTTCCCGGGACGCCGACAGTAACCCCCGGGCCCAAGGCGCGCGTGGAGTTGGCTTCGAGGCGAAGCCTTAGTCGAGGACAAAGCGCCGTAGGCCCCAAAGGCTACGGGCCAGACTGGCGTGCGACGGTTGGATGGGACGTGGGTGACCCCGCTTCCCATGCAGTCTTGGTAGTCGTGCGCCTTGCCAATCGCACGACTGGTAGGTCTTCTTGCCGCCGCCTCTGCCTTCTGCTCTCCAATCGCTTTCTTCCTTTACTTGCCTTCTGTGCCCCTTCCTTCCTTGCTACCATGCCGAGCAGGGCGAAGAAGAGTGGGGACGGCGAGCCTGCCACGCCACCGCCGGTGCTCGAGCCGGCGCTGGGCCGCTCCCTCGTGGTGAACCAAGAGGGTCTGGACAAGATGTGCCGTGCCTTGGCTGACGCATCTAACGACTGGGGGCCGACCCTGGTCTGGCTCGCCTCCCGGCTGGTGGCGGAGCTTGGCGCCAACGACATCCAACTTCATCTCCACGCCATCTTCGGGGGTCTCCTCCCCCCTTTCTCCGCCTTCTTCTATGCAATACTCACGCATTACCAGATTCGGGCGCTACACCTGTACCCTGGGTCCATCATCCTCCTTTCTGGCTTCGTGTTCCTGTGTGAAGCTTTCATTGGCGTTTCCCCTTCTATGGCCTTGCTTCGCCACTTCTTCGCCCTCTCCTTGGTAGACAGAGGGCAGCGCTCGGGGTGCGTGTCGTTGCACGCGGTGAAAGCGACTGCTGCCTCCGGAATTGACTTCTCGCTTCATCCAACCACAAAAGGATTTCGCCGGCAGTGGGTGTACGTTGATGCCGCTGCATACAGCCCCCAATTCCATCTTACCGATGTGCTGGCGGTCCCGAACTCGGGCTGGGGGCACGAGGTTCTTTTAGATCCATGGGCGGAGCTAGTTATGCGCCGGCTGGCCAGCCTGAGGAGAAGCGGATTGAACCTGGCGATGGTGGAGAGAGACTTCCTCGTCCTCTGTGTCGCCCCACTCCAGCGCCATTCTCGCCCAATGTGGGTTCTTGATGATCACACGCGTCTTCAACGGAAGCAGCTCCCTCCTGAGACGCTCCAGGGGCTGCTGTGGCTGCTTGTCGGCAGGGTGCCTGAGGCACGCCCTGGCTCTACAACTCCCTTGTACTTGGCTCCTGTGGCCGGAAGAGCTTTTGCTGAAAAGATGGCCTGCTTGTATGCATGCGGGCTGTTGCCGGAGGGCGCCCCTGATCCTCATGACGATCCCTTGGTGGTGGTATCGGGGCTCGCGAGCCCGTCCTTCCCTTTCGGGGCGGACTCGCCAAGCGCAGCCCCTAGCCTGGGTCCATTTCGTCCTTGGAGCAAGCGGACGAAGCACGGGCGCTAGTGTTGACAGAGTAGGCAGAAGGTACCGAGGCACCGCTGACTCCTGTAGCGACTAAAGGGGAGGCGTAGCAAGCTCCGGTCGAGGCGAGTCCGAGGGACGTCGCATCGGGGAACGGGGCGCCGGGTCTAGGCGCATCTGCCTCAAGTGACCTTCCTGTCGTCCTTCGCGGCGCTAGGCAAGAGGCGGAGGTTGAGGGGCAGCTATGGCCCTGCCCCGAGGGCTCTGAAGAGTGTGAAGCTGACCGTACCGAGCAGGTGTGTGTCCCTCGGCTCTTCCTGTCTTTCCCAATATGATTCTCCTGACCCGTTCCTCCGCAGGGTCTCCTCCGGCTTACTCTCGAGCCGCTCGGTGAGGCTTGCAGGAGCCTCCGCCTGCATCCCTCCTCAGGACCATGCTGGGTCTTTGGGAGGCCTCACGCGGGTTCTTGAAGTCGCGCCCGGACCTTATTGCAAAGGTCGTGCTCCCAGCCCCCGAGTGCTTCTAGGGAAAAGCAGTTCTTGGTACATTGGGGGGCCGTCCCGTGCCCCAGGGCTTGTCTTCACCATGGATCAGCAAGCTCTTGAGGCAGCTCGAGCGGTTTACCACCCACCAGGACCATGCCTGTCCCTTGCGCCGGAGGCATCGCGCGCTCCTGGGGCTAGCCCCGAGGCGCACGTTGAACAGCAGGGAGAGGGCGAGCCCCCTTTGGGCAGCACGGATGTCGAGGACGAGCCCGGTCGCCTTCTGGAACTTGCAGTGTGCAGGAGCGCAGTACGTCATGATCTTGTGCGGGAGGCGACGCCCTGAAGCGTCTCGAGGTCGAGGTTGCTGAAGTGGATAGGCGCGTTAAGGCTGAGGGTCTGCATCTGGCGAAGGGTTGGCGCCGGTTGAGGACCGCCGTTAACCTGAGCCAGTTGGAGCACGAAGCCGCCCTAAGGAAGGCGGAAGCATCGGCCACCACGGCTCAGGAGGCTTGTGACCATGCCCTGGAGAAGGCTTGAGACGCCGAGCGCCGCCACGCGGCCGCCGAGGAGCGTGAGCGCGAGCTTGAAGCCTCGAATGCCACACTCGAGCGCCAGGTTCGTGCACGAAGGGCCGCCCTCGCCGCACCTGCGACCAATGATGATAGCCCGGCGGGCCTCTTGGCGTGAGAGGAGGCGTTGGCACTCGAGGCGATGGAGCTGAACATGGAGCACGAACGCCTGGAGACGATGGAGCGCCAGATAGCCGAAGCCGAGGGCAACCTTGATGATCGCGAGGCCATCGCGAAGAAGGCTGCCAGGGAGGCGGAACATCTCCGGAAAGATTATCGCGAGAAGCTGGGGCTTCACAAGACTCGCTTTGAAGATAAGCGGAAGGAGGTCACGGCTCTCAAGAGCAAACTGGCTAACGTCAAGCGTCATCTGTAGGTGTTGGAGATGGCTCGCGCCGCACCCGATCGTCGTGAACAGGTGTCAAAGGAGGCCTGTGCCGCGGCGGAGCACCGCGAGCGGGCGTCGGAGAAGGCTCGCGCCACTGTCAGGGAGGAGCTGTACTGCTCTCACAAGCAGGTGGAAGGCATTTCCACCCTCGCGGATCGGAATTCTGAGGAGGCCGCGCGAGCCCGTGGGATGCAGCACACCCACTCGAAGATGTTCGAGGCCCTGCGGACCGGGCCAGCCGAGCCCTAAGGGAGCTTCTTGACTCGAGGATTGACGACCCTCTGGTTGATGATGATGCCGGGTATCTCGGGTTCTTTACTAGGGTGGTGGAGCGTCTTGAAGGCGGGGTCATGAAGGCTCGGCAGCTTGTCGAGGACCAGAGCCGCGGCATCGTCAGGAGTGCGATCTCCCGCATCTTTGGCAACTTGCATCGTCTTGACCCCCATACGGACTTCGAGGCCTTGCCGAAGCCTACGCCTGAGGCGGTCACTGGCCCCTCGGAGGAATGGGTGAGCGACCACGTGGACGCGTTGGTGACAGAGCTCGTTCCAGCCATCAATGACGCGCCGGTGCTTGAGGGGGGTGACGCCGACCGTTCTGACAAAGATGTCGATGCTTAGTCCAGCTCTTGCTGTAAATTTGTTTTTGGTTGTGGCTCCAGAGCCGGGTAAGATGAGTGTTACAAGACTTAAACTTTTGATGATGTAAAAATGGGTTTGAGCACCGTAAGGATAGGTTTTAGGCACTCCCTTGTTTGTCCCTGAGGCTGCGGCCTCAAGCCCTTGTTGCGTTTCTGAGAGGAGCGTCTGCTGACCTCGTTCGGGCCCGCCTCGCGAGTACCTGTTGTGAGCGCAAGAGTGGTTGGTGGTTCGGCCGTGGACCAGACAGAACGTGCGCCCACGCCCCCGCCCCTGCTCGCGAGGAGTGACAGGGCGGGGTCCCGGACGTAGCCCGGCTCAGCCGAGCAAGGCGAAAAATGGACTGGGCGAAGAAAAACTTAGCGAAGATCGAAAAACACGGACAAAAATTCTCCCCCTTTATTCAAGAAATGAGTCGTGCAGCTATGGGATCGGCTTGAAAGAGCAGATACAGAGGAAGCCAAGGCGAATGGCAAAGAAAAAGGGAGGCCGCATCCGGCCCCTGAGCAGGTCTTCGGTCTTCCCCCAGCGCGGAGCATAGGGCTACCACCGGCGGGTGTGGGCATAGTCATTGGAGGGCAGTGTCGACGGCCAGCGCGGAGCATGGTGCATCCACTAGGACGTGGGAGGGAGCCCCCGAGGCCCTAGGGCGACGCTCCGTGGATTCCGAGACATGTACAGCCCCACTCATTATTACGTGAGAGTGTCACAAGCGGAGATCTTCTAACGTGCCCGCCCCTTCGCTTCGAGGGCCCCGCCCAGCACTAGTCCCCTCCCGGCATGAACTCACCCGAAGGCGGCATTCATGAGGTGGGACACCGCGCATGATGGGGGGATGGGACCTTGGCCATAGGCCCCCTGCCGAGCACTAGGCGCACCGCTCACGCGATCTCCGAGCCCGCTTCGCCCCTGGGGGCTAACGTCGTCCGGAGACGTGGCGTCCTGAAGTGCGAGGGGGACCCCGCCCTACCCACGCTCCTAATGGCCCTGAGCCCTTCCTGATCAGGGTCGGGCCCAGCGGGTACGGGATTTCGTGAGCAAGGGGACGGAGCCGCAGTCTTGGGCCCTCCTGGTGCGCGTAGGACGGGCTGCCGTACCGCCTCCAGACGCACCCTCCGCAGCCCGGGGGATGGTACGCCGGGAGGCGCGGCGTCTTGAGGCTGAACGGAGGGAGAGAAGGCCCCTCCCCGCGCGCATCATACCCGCCACTAGCGAGCCCCTGGTGAAATCCAAGGCGGGCTCATGCGCGACGGGTCACACGCGGGGGGGGGGGGGGGGGGAGGGCCTGACCCAGGCCTTCCCTTCCCTTTCTGTCTTGATGCGGTACCTGGAGTGTCTCCCTGGCCTGTCGAGCTCCGGGCCAGGAATGCTGCTCGTCTGAGGCCTACGGCCGGTGCTGCGTATGCGGGCCCTCACAGGCACTCGCGATGCTTCATTCGTGCTCCATGTCCATCGGTGATGATGGCGGAGGGTCGAGGGCTAAGAGCGGGGGGTCTGTCCTTTGGCCTTCCGCTCCTGACCCCCCCTCGTGTCGGCGCCTGATCGCACCCGACGTCGGGCGTAGTCCTGCGGTCGCCTCCTGATGGCTCCTCGACGGGAGCGGTACCTGAGTACAATGGGCTTCGAAGCAGAGGGGCCGCTTCATACGCAGGCTTTAGCGGATCATACCCCATGTCTCCCTCGTAGGTCGCCGCAGGTCTTGACCATACGGGCGACCGGGCGCGGCTGGCGCGGCACCCAGTCCCAGGCATCATCGTGTGGATGCAGAATGGCTCGGCTCCGGTGCTGGCAGCGTCGAGGAGCTCGGCCACCCTGAGGAGTAGCGCGTCGTGGCCGCTATCGAGCAACCGGCACCTTAGCAGCTCCCTTGCCACCAGCAGCGCGGCCCTCATGTTCGCCATTTCGCGCCGGTCCCGTGAGCTCGCGGCTGCGTGCTCGGCGGCCCGCGCCGCCGCGCGGCTTTGGCGTCGAGTGGGAGCTGGGTGCTGCCGGTCCCCCGGCGGCGGGTCGGTGATGCTCATCGTGCCGTCGGCCCCGATCAAGGCCGGGTGACGGCCAGTCTCGCGGCTGAAGGGCGATACCTGAGCGGCGCGGGCGCCACAGGCTTCCGCACGTGTCTGATGTGCCTCTGCCATTGTGGTCGCGGTTTGTGGAAGCTGGGCGATGCGGGGTCGACGGACGAGAGCGGGACGAGGTCGTCGGAGAGGCGAGATCTTGACACGCCCCCTACTTGGCGCGCCAAATGTTGGATTTCGGGCTCCGCAAAACCCAAGAAGTTCGAACACAGGGGCGTGAACGAAGATCTCTCCCACTCACGTCTACCTAGCGTCTCGCCCTCGCCCGCTGAAGAGATTCAAGCAAACAATAGATGAAGCACGCAAGAGTTTACCCAGGTTCAGGCCACCGTGTGGTGTAAAACCCTACTTCCTGCTTTAGTGGATTGGCCTCAGGAGGGCTGGAATATGAACTAGTACAGTGGTTCCTGAGCTTAGGAGGTGAGCTCACGAGGGTCAGGAGGCAGGTGTTCTTGCTCCTTTGCGTGGTGGCAGAGTTTATGGGTCAGCTTCTCTCACCCCCTTCATAGCGGGGATCCTAGCTACTTATATAGGCGGCCAGGGTCCTCTTCCCCCGAAATGTTTAGGCAGGAAAGGATTCCACAACGGCCATTTTTGAGCGGTAACACAAGGACGTTCCAACCCTGAAAAAAGCAGTCTTCGCCTGCAAAAGGATCAGGCGGTGATGCGGTGGCGGGCTCGGCGGTGACATCCTCCTTGTCGTACTTGTGGTCTTCGGTCTTGTTGCACCTATGGGGAAACCTTTGTCCCGCTCCTCGGGAACCTGCGGCTGCGCTATCCCCCTTGCACTGAAATGGCAACTGCGCCGCTGGCGGATGCTGGCACCCACTGGCGCGGTGCGTCACTGCTTGCGTCGCTGCCTCCTCCTAAGGCAGGCTTGGCCTTGGATTCTCCACCCCTCTGGAGCACCTTGCCGAGGCCGCACCTGAGGGGGTCTTGACGTTGCTCTCCTCGCGAGGCTTAGCTCCCTCGCGAGGGTCTTGGGCAGCTGGTCGATCAGCTGGGCCGTACCAGGCCGTGGTAGGAGCGCGTCGCAGCCCGCAGACATGCAAGTCTGGGCATCCTGGTTCCCAGGACACCCACAAATTGAACTTTAAATTATCATGAACTTAGTCCTGATAGTTTTTGCATATCTATGTTGTTGTAGATCAATGGCCTGTGCTACCGTTCGTTTGAATTTTAATGCGTTCCTAGAGAAAGAAAGTTGAAAGATGATGGTAGCAATTACACGGACTGGGTCCGTAACTTGAGGATTATTCTCATTGCCGCACAGAAGAATTATGTCCTTAAAGCACCGGTAGGTGACAAGTCCCCTCGCACTAATGTAGACACTTTGAACGTCTGGTAGACGCGGTGTGATGACTATTCGATAGTTCAGTGTGCCATGCTTTACGGTGCCATGCTTTACGGCTTAGAACTGTGACTTCAACGACGTTTTGAACGTCATGGAGCATATGAGATGTTCCAGGAGTTGAAGTTAATATTTCAAACAAATTCCTAGATTGAGATATCTGAAGTCTCCAATAAGTTCTATAGCTGCAAGATGGAGGAGAACAGTTCTGTCAGTGAACACTCGCTCAAAATGTCTGGGTACTACAATCATATGACTCAACTTGGTTGCAAAGTTGATGAAGATAGTGTTATTGATAGAGTTCTTCAATCACTACCACCAAGCTATAAAGGCTTCATGATGAACTATAACATGCAAGGGATGCAGAAGACAATTCCCGAGCTCTTCGCTATGCTCAAAGCTACGGAGGTAGAAATCAAAAAGGAGCATCAAGTGTTGATGGTTAACAAGACCACTAGTTTCAAGAAAAAGAGCAAGGGAAAGAAGGGGAACTTCAAGAAGAATAGCAAGACAGTTGCTACTCCCATGAAGAAACCCAAGTCTGGAGCCAAGCCTGAAACTGAGTGCTTCCACTGCAAAGGGACTGGACACTGGAAGCGGAACTGCCCCAAGTATATGGCGGATAAGAAGGATGGCAAAGTGAACAAAGGTATATTTGATATACATGTTATTGATGTGTACTTCACTAATGCTCGTAGTAGCACCTGGGTATTTGATACTGGTTCGGTTGCTAATATTTATAACTCGAAACAGGGGCCACGGATTAAACGAAGATTAGCTAAGGACGAGGTGACGATGCGCATGGGAAATGGTTCCAAAGTCGATGTGATCGCCGTCAGCACACTACCTCTACATCCACCATCGGGATTAGTATTAGACCTAAATAATTGTTATTTGGTGCCAGCATTGAGCATAAACATTATATCTAGATCTTGTTTGTTGCGAGACAGTTACTCATTTAAATCAGAGAATAATGGTTGTTCTATTTATATGAGTAATATCTTGTATGGTCATGCACCTTTGAAGAGTGGTCCATTCTTGTTAGATCTCGATCATAGTAATACACATATTCATAATACTGAAGCCAAAAGATGCAAGGTTCATAATGATAGTGCAACTTATTTGTGGCACTGCCGTTTAGGTCACATTGGTGTAAAGCGCATGAAGAAAATCCATACTGATGGACTTTTGGAATCACTTGATTATGAATCACTTGGTGCTTGCGAACCATGCCTCATGGGCAAGATGACTAAGACTTCGTTCTCCAGAACAATGGAGCAAGCAACAGATTTGTTGGAAATCATACATACTGATGTACGTGGACCGATGAGTGTTGAGGCTCGCGGTGGGTATCGTTATTTTTTGACCTTAACTGATGATTTGAGGAGATACGGGTATATCTACTTGATGAAACACAAGTCTGAAACATTTGAAAAGTTCAAAGCATTTCAGAGTGAAGTAGAGAATCATCGTAACAAGAAAATAAAGTTTCTGCGATCTGATCATGGAGGCGAATATTTGAGATACGAGTTTGGTCTTCAATTAAAAAAATGTGGAATAGTTTCACAACTCACGCCACCCAGAACACCACCGCGTAATGGTGTGTCCGAACGTCGTAACCGTATTTTATTAGATATGGTGTTATCTATGATGTCTCTTACTGATTTACCACTATCGCTTTGGGGTTATGCTTTAGAGACAGCTGCATTCACATTAAATAGGGCACCACCTAAATCTGTTGACACGACGCCTTATGAACTGTGGTTTGGACGGAAACCAAAGTTGTCATTTCTGAAAGTTTGGGGCTGCGATGCTTATGTGAAAAAGCTTCAACCTGATAAGCTCGAACCAAAGTCAGAGAAATGTATCTTCATAGAATACCCAAAGGAAACTCCTGGGTACACCTTCTATCACAGATTTGAAGGCAAGATATTCATTGCTAATAATGGATCCTTTCTAGAGAAGGAGTTTCTCTCGAAAGAAGTGAGTGGGAGGAAAGTAGAACTTGATGAGGTAATTGTACCTTCTCCCGAATTGGAAAGTAGTACATCACAGAAACTAGTTTCAGTGATTCCTACACCAATTAGTGAGGAAGCTAATGATGATGATCATGAAACTTCGAATCAAGTTACTACTAAACCTCGTAGGTCAACCAGAGTACGTTCCGCACCAGAGTGGTACGGCAACCCAGTTCTGGAAGTCATGTTACTAGACCATGACGAACCTACGAATTATGAGGAAGCGATGATGAGCCCAGATTCCGCAAAATGGCTTGAGGCCATGAAATCTGAGATGGGATATATGTATGAGAACAAAGTATGGACTTTGGTAGACTTGCCCGATGATCGGCAAGCCATCGAAAATAAATGGATCTTCAAGAGGAAGACCGACACTGACGATAATGTTACTGTCTACAAAGCTCGACTTGTTGCGAAAGGCTTTCGACAAGTTCAAGGAGTTGACTATGATGAGACTTTCTCACCCGTAGCGATGCTTAAGTCCGTCTGAATCATGTTAGCAATTACCGCATTTTATGATTATGAAATATGGCAAATGGATGTCAAAACTGCATTCCTAAAAATACCTCAAAGAGAAGTTGTATATGATGCAACCAGAAGGTTTTGTTGATCCTAAAGGTGCTAACAAAGTGTGCAAGCTCCAGCGATCCATCTATGGACTGGTGCAAGCATCTCGGAGTTGGAATATATGCTTTGATGAAGTGATCAAAGAATATAGCTTTATACAGACAGCATTTCTGATATTATATGTAGATGACATATTGTTGATTGGAAATGATATAGAATTTCTGGATGGCATAAAAGGATACTTGAATAAGAATTTTTCAATGAAAGACCTCGGTGAAGCTGCTTATATATTAGGCATGAAGATCTATAGAGATAAATCAAGACGCTTAATTGGACTTTCACAAAGCACATACCTTGATAAAGTTTTGAAGAAGTTCAAAATGGATCAGTCGAAGAAAGGGTTCTTACCTGTGTTACAAGGTGTGAAGTTGAGTAAGACTCAATGCCCGACCACTGTAGAAGATAGAGAGAAAATGAAAGTCATTCCCTATGCCTCAGCCATAGGATATATCATGTATGCAATGCTGTGTACCAGACCTGATGTGTGCCTTGCTATAAGTTTAGCAGGGAGGTACCAAAGTAATCCAGGAGTGGATCACTAGACAGTGGTGAAGAACATCCTGAAGTACCCGAAAAGGACAAAGGATATGTTTCTCGTTTATGGAGGTGACAAAGAGCTCATCGTAAACAGTTACGTCGATTCAAGCTTTGACACTGATCCGAATGACTCTAAGTCACAAACCGGATATATATTTTTATTAAACGATGGAGCTGTCAGTTAGTGCAGTTCCAAGTAGAGCGTCGTGGTGGGATCTACGTGTGAAGCAGAGTACATAGCTGCTGCGGAAGCAGCGAATGAAGGAGTCTGGATGCAGGAGTTCATATGCGATCTAGGTGTTATACCTAGTGCATCGGGTCCAATGAAAATCTTTTGTGACAACACTGGAGCAATAGCCTTGGCGAAGGAATCCAGGTTTCACAAGAGAACAAAGCACATCAATAGATGTTTCAATTCAATCCGCAATCAAGTAAGGAGGAAGAGATAGAAATTTGCACGATACATACGGATCTGAATGTCGCAGACCCGTTGACTAAGCCTCTTCCACGAGCAAAACATGATCAGCACCAAGACTCCATGGGTTATAGAATCTTTACTATGTAATCTAGATTATTGACTCTAGTTAAAGTGGGAGACTAAAGGAAATATGCCCTAGAGGCAATAATAAAGTTGTTATTTTGTATATCCTTATATCATGACAAATGTTTATTATTCATGCTAGAATTGTATTAACCAGAAATTTAGTACATGTGTGAATACATAGATAAAACAGAGTGTCCCTAGTATGCCTTTACTAGACTAGCTCATTGATCAAAGATGGTTATGTTTCCTAGCCATGGACATGAGTTGTCATTTGATCAATGGGATATCACATCATTAGAAGAATGATGTGATGGACAAGACCCATCCGTTAGCTTAGTAACTTGATCGTTTAGTTTTACTGCTATTGCTTTCTTCATGACTTGTACATGTTCTTATGACTATGAGATTATGCAACTCCCGAATACCGGAGGAAGACCTTGTGTAATATCAAACGTCACAACGTAACTGGGTGTAATGCCCAGGATGGGACTATACCTCCTACGTGTCGAGGCACGACTTAAATGTATAAGCCCATTCTGGAATGATCTCAAGTTCGGTATCTTTGCACGACTCATGTAAAAATAGGGATGAAATTGCAAAAGGATAGTTGGCTTACACTCGCCATAAGCAAATCATCATCCAAATAACATCACAACCCGACTACGGGTGAAGATCCAAACGAAAGATACCAAATACATAAAGCCACAGGTCCGAATCGCCGCTAGTAGAAACCACTACTGATCATCGGGATAGTGCACATAGTATCGACTGCGTTCTTCATCATACTCCCAGTACAGCTCCGTGCCGTCACCTGAGTAGTTCACCATAGTACCTGCATCTGGTGTGGTGTAGAATTTGTGAGCCACGGAGGACTCTGCAATCCTGTTCCCGGGTAGCAAAACTATCTAAGCCTTGGGTGAGGAACAAGGCTGAAGAAAGATAAAAGGTTGCAGCTGCACTAGCACTAGCTTACGTGTTAAGACGAGAAGAGAAGTGCCACGAGCGTCAAAGTGATCACGAAGTGATCCTATCTAAGCACGTCAATCACAACCCCACCGTGTTCACTTCCCGAACATCTTTCGGAAAATGACCATCACGGTTACTCACGCTGGTAGTGTGTTGTGAACATGGTGTCAAGTTTTCTACAACCGGATATTAACAAATTCCCATCTGCCACATAACCACGGGCACGGCTTTTGAAAGTTCAAAACCCTGCAGGGGTGTCCCAACTTAGCCCATGACAAGCTCACGATCTGCGGAGTCGCAACTCCAAGGTGGGAAGACCCGAGTATTCTCGGAATCCCGTGCTCAAGATATACCGACATAGGTAAATCTAATCCAGCAAGACCTCCCTTCGTGCCGGCACCCTAACAGTAGCCGTGCGTATCTAGTCTCAGGCCACGACCGGATGGGCGATCCTATAGTTAAAACCAATCCTCGAGTTTCCTCGTGGTGGCCCCGCATAACCCCCAGTTTGGGCCAACACTCATGTGAAGCACTGGCCCGGGTTGTCGATTAAGAACTCGGGTTTGCAAAGCCCTATGCAAGTATTAGTTGTTAGGCAAATGGAGTACCAATGTTGGGCCTTGCTAGAAAAGGTTTAGCGCTAAGCGTGTTATAGAGGGGGTCCCATAACCCCAACCGTGTTAGGAACGCATAATCAAGGAACATAACACCGGTTTATATGGTTCCTAGGCGGCACGAGTGGTACAAATCACCAAGCAAGAGGCTTAGCCTTCCACCCATTACCAATATGTAGATGATTTAGTTTAAGAGTTTATATAGTGTGATATCCCAACAAAAACTTCAACATGAAGCAAGAATCTTCAAATCTTCTCCTGCAACTAGCAATGCTATAAGAGGGGCTGAGCGAAGATTACGTAGCCAAACAAAGGTTTGCTAGGATGGGTGGTTAGACAGATTCGTGGTTACAATAGGAGGCTGACAAACAAACATGGGCATCGAGGCAATAAGCTAAAGAGCGAGACTTCTAGTAGTAGGCAAAGATAGTAAGGATATCTGGGTCAGGTCATCTTGCCTGTCGAGTCGTCGATGGGATCGTAAGACGACTCCTCGTACTCAACCTCGGTAGTAACCTTGTTCTCGTACTCGGTCTCGGCTTCTAGCTCTACTCAACACAAGAACACACGAGGCACGAAATCAAACAAGGTGCAATGCACAATCTATAGGATGCACGTACGATTCACTTAGGATGCACTACAGATGCACCTATGATGCATTACATGTCAAGGTAGGAAGCACACCAGAACAACACAAGAACTTGACAATATGCTCAAGCAAGTAGGATGCAAGACAGATCCATATAGGATGCAAAACATGGCAAGGTAGGAAGCACAGAGAAACAACATAAGAACAACAAGTTTAAATGAGGCTGGAATCCACATATAGCGAATCCGGTAAGTCCTCATATGCATAGTTTGAAATTAGTCCAGATCTGAACCAACCTTAAGTTAAAGTTGTTAAACAGCAAGTTAACATGCATCATGATGATCTACACGAAATTCTAGTTAAGTTTCATATAAAGTTTGTTTAAAACGGAGCTACGGTCTAGAAGATATGAGCAAAACAAGTTTAGCATGGCAACGGTGCAAGATGCACCCAAACATCAAGCAAACATACTCCAAACATGTTAACAAGATGATATTATGGATCTACAAGCAAAATCACACAAGTTTCATGTAGGACACACTCAAAACGGAGCAATGGTTCAACACATACACTCGAAACAAGAAACAAAGCAAAGCTGAAACTAACAGCCACATAGCAACTTGGGAGCAAGGAATATATACTCTACAGCACTCAAACATGGTGACAGAAAGCATGGACATGAAGTAGACATCTCCTAAAGCAAACAACTCCATTGGAGCAACTCCATAGGAGGCATGGATCAACAGCAACAAGCTACAACATTTTGATCATGACGTTAAAAACCTGACAGTAATATTTTATAGCAACTTGGGAGCAAGAATTAAATAAGCTATAGCAAGCCATATGAGCAAGTGAGGACATGGATGGATAGACAACAACATGTACAACAAATAATGATCAATGGCCACCCCAAAACTAACATGGATTTGGCTAGGGCATCAAGCAAACATAGCATCAAGATAAGACAGATTCCACACCTAGTGAAAGTGTTAAAACAGTTAAGTTGGCATGGCATGTTTGCAAGCATGTTTAACTCACCTCAAGGCATATCATGGAAAATGTTTGCACCACAGCAAATACCATTTGATGAAGATTCTAAAACATATTAACATGTGACATGGGGACAAACACATCAATAGCAACAAGCTCTTCAAATCAGCATCTCATAACATGTTACTAAACTTAACAGCCACATGCTCTTTTGCAACCAAGATAAACATGGCAACATGAACCCTAACATGCATGCTACATCAACCAACATGTAGAGCATCTCATGATGAACATTTTTACATCTCATTTGCTTCATTTGGATAAACATGCACCAAGTTATCACATCTCAAACATGGCATGAAAATAACAAGTAGCAGCAGTTTATAACATGTAGCACTCTTGTCACGAAGATTAAGACATCTAGATGAACTCAAACATGCATGACACAATGGAACAAAACGTAGTACACATCACCACGGTCATTTTGACATATCATATGCACAATTTGGACATACACACAAAAAAATATAGCCATCACAAAATGCCATTAGACAACAAAATTCAAAAAGGACTTAGAGGAAAAACAGGGTCAACCTGCTCGCGGATCGGGTCCACTGGCGGATCGGGTCGCGGGTCGCGGAGCGGGTTGCGGGCGCCGACCCGGACCCGTTAGGGTTCCAGCGGCGGATCGACTCGGACGCCCGCGGGATTGCGGCGGCCGGCGGCTTGCTGGCGTGGAGGAGCTCCGATCCCGGTCGGCGAGGGGTGGCGCGGGCTTCGGCCGGCGGTGGCGCGGTGGGAGGCGGGGCAGCCACGATGACGTGGCGTCCGTGGATTGGACGTGAGGGCGGCGGCGGACGTGTCCGGCGCCGGCGGACACGTCCGCCGCGCGGAGGGGCTGCGGGATGCTGAGAAAACGGGAAAAAATAAGAGAGGAGCTAGGGTTTGGACGCAAAATGGAGGGGGGGGGGGCGTTTTTATAGGCACAAGGAGCTAGGAGACTCCAAATGGGGAGCGGTTTTCGGCCACGCGATCACAAATCGACGACCGAGATGATGGGAAGGGTTGCGCTGGATTAGTGGGCTGTTGTGGAGGGGGTCTTGGGCCTTAAAGAAGAGGTTCTTTTAGCCCACTAGGTTAACCGTTGGAGTACCAAACGAACTCCAAACGCGACGAAACTTGACAGGAGGCCTACGTGTACCAAAACAACATCACACGACAAGATCTATCAGTTCCGTGGTGGTCTGAAGGATGAACTCCAACTAGCTCTCACCTTGTTCGAGCCTGATGAGTTTGTTCAATTCTATAACATGGCACTTAAGCAAGAGGCAGCCCAGCTCAAGATGGAACCTTCCAAAAAGAGGATCAGAGATGCCGTTCACTCCTGCTCTTCTTTCCAAGTGGTCGCAAAGCAACAGAAGTTTTGGCTTCCACCTCCTCCAGTGATCCGACCTCCCAACAACAACAACAAGAATTATGGTGGCCGTGGTTTCTCCCACACACACAACAAAGGCAATCAGTCCAAGTCGTAGTACCAAGCTCCAAGACCAAGTGTTCCTCCTCCTCGTCCACTTTCTGAGGTCACTTGCTACAAATGTGGTCTGAAGGGTCATTATTCCAACAAGTGCACCAACCAGAGGCGCCATTTGCCTCCTCCACCTGTCAGCACTGCTATTGTCAAGCACAACCCCAAGTCAGCAAGAGTGAATCTGATGAATGCAGCTCAAGCAGAGAATTCTTCAGATGTGATACTTGGTAACCTTCCAGTCAATCTTAAACCTGCTAAAGTCTTGTTTGATTCGGGTGCATCATGTTCCTTCATGTCATATCCATTTGCATCAAAGCACAATGTTGTCACCAAAAATTGGCCAAGGGAGTTATCAATTGTTTCTCAGGGAAAACTGATGCATTCTCGCGTGTATGCTCCGGATGTATCTATTCGCATGGGTGATTACCGCTTTCTAGCTTCTCCGGTTGTTTTCAGCAACTCTGACATTGATCTTATTCTTGGGATGGATTGGCTTTCCCAGCATGATGCTCACATTGATTGTGCAAATAAGGAAGTCAAGATTACTCATCCTAACGAAGATGTGATTATCTTCGCCTCTCGACATAACACAATCAGGCTATTCTCTCTCAATGATAAGGGCGAGATTAATGCCATCTCTCAAATTACAGTGGTCAATGAATTTGAAGATGTTTTTCCTGAAGAGCTTACAGGCATGCCTCAGCATCGTCAAGTCGAATTCGTCATTGAACTCGAGCCAGGTACCGAGCCAGCATGTCGGCGTCCGTACAAGCTTTCCCCTGAAGAGTTGAAGGAGTTGAAGAAACAAGTCGATGAGCAAGAGCTTATGGGTCTAATCAGGCCTAGCACTTCTCCGTGGGGCTGTGGTGCCTTATTTGTCAAGAAGAAGGAAGGCACGAAGCGCCTTTGCGTTGATTACCGGCCACTGAACAAGAAGACAATAAAGAACAAGTATCTGCTCCCCAACATCAATGAATTGTTCGAGCAGCTCAAAGGAGCAAAAGTGTTCTCAAAGCTCGATCTCCGGATGGGTTATCACCAGATCCGCATCCGTGAAGAAGATATTCACAAGACTGCATGCAGAACAAGCTACGACTCCTATGAATATACAGTCATGCCTTTTGGCCACGCTAATGCTCCACCCACCTTCTCGAGAATGATGCACTACATATTCAACCCCTACACCAACGAATTTGTGCTCGTCTATCTGGATGACATCTTGGTATTCTCCAAGAATGAAGAGGATCACGAAAAGCACCTCCATCTGGTTCTCGACAGACTCCGTGAACATAAGTTCTATGCCAAGTTCTCCAAGTGTGAATTCTGGCTCGATAAGGTCTTGTATCTGGGCCATATCATCTCTGCTGAGGGTGTTGCGGTCAACCCCGAGAAAGTTGAAGCGATTGTCAACTGGGAACCTCCTCAGAACGTCAAGCAACTCCGAAGCTTTCTTGGTCTTGCTAGCTATTCCAGAAGGTTTGTTGAGAACTTCTCCAAGATTGCCAAGCCTCTCTGCAACTTGCTGTAGAAGAATGTCAAGTACAACTGGTCTCCGGATTGTGATGTGGCATTCAAAACTCTCAAAGAAAAGCTCATCTCTGCTCCGGTTCTTACTCCTCCAGATGAGTCCAAGCCCTACGAAGTATTCTGTGATGCTTCTTTTCAAGGACTTGGTGGTGTGCTAATGCAGGACAAGAAAATTGTGGCATACACCTCTCGTCAATTGAAGCCAAGTGGGAAGAACTACCCTACACATGATCTCGAGCTACCAGCTGTGGTACACGCCTTGATCACGTGGAGACACCTTCTGTTGGGCAGAAACGTGGACATCTTCACCGATCACAAGATCTTGAAGTACATCTTCACACAGCCGAACCTGAACCTTCGCCAGACTCATTGGGTTGAGATGATCCAAGAGTATGATCCAAGCATCAAATACACACCTGGCAAGGCCAATGTCATTGCAGATGCCTTGAGCAGAAAGGCATATTGAAACAGTCTCCTTATCAAGCCGTTTCAGCCTGAGCTTTGTGAAGCATTCAGGAAGCTCAACCTCCAAGTTGTTTCGCAAGGCTTTCTTGCAAATCTTCATGTTGCTCCTACCGTGGAAGATCAGATCCGTGAGGCCCAACTCAGTGATGCTATGGTGTAGAAAGTGAAACATGGTATTGCAAAGGGTACTCCCAAATACAAGTGCTATCACATTGATGAGAAGGACACCTTGTTCTTTGAGGACAGACTTGTGGTTCCCAAGGGTGATCTCAGGAAGCTCATAATGAACGAAGCACATGACTACCTCCTCTCGATTCATCCTGGAAGTTCCAAGATGTACCGAGACCTCAAGCAATCTTACTGGTGGACTCGCACAAAAAGGGAGATTGCCCATTTCGTGAATGAATGTGATGTTTGCAGAAGAGTGAAGGCAGAGCATCAAAGTCCAGGCGGTCTCCTACAACCTCTTCCTATTCCCGAGCGGAAATTCGACCACATCGAAATGGATTTCGTCACTGGTTTTCCCAAGTACAAGAAGGGGAAAGATTCTATCTTTGTGGTGATTGACAAGCTAACCAAGGGAGCCCACTTCCTTCCAGTCAAACAATCCATCAATGCAGCTCAACTGGCAGAGCTGTACACTTCCAGAATTGTGTTCTTACAGGGCATTCCTCAAGTTATCTCCTCAGACCGTGGAAGTTTGTTCACATCCAAGTTCTGGGACTCCTTTCAGTCTACCATGGGCACTAAGATCCGTTTCAACACTGCGTTTCACCATCAGATTAGTGGTCAAGTCGAAAGAGTGAACCAGATACTAGAAGACATGCTCAGAGCTTGTGTCATCTCTTTTGGCATGAAGTGGGAAGATTGCCTTCCGTTTGCCGAGTTCTCTTACAACAACAGTTTCCAAGCAAGTGCCTGCAAAGCTCCATTTGAAATCCTCTATGGCAGAAAGTGCCGTACTCCTCTCAACTGGTCCGAGACTGGTAAATGTCAACTTCTTGGCAATGACTTAATCTCAGAAGCCGAAGAAATGTGCAAAGTCATACATGAGAATCTCAAGGCCGCTCAGTCGCGTCAAAAGAGCTACTATGACGGCAAGCATCGTGTTTTGGCTTTCAACATTGGGGATCATGTCTATCTCAGTGTTTCTCCTATGAAAGGCACCCAAAGATTTGGTATCAAAGGAAAGCTTGCTCCGAGATATGTGGGCCCTTTCAAGATTCTTGGCAAAAGAGGCGATCTAGCCTATCAACTTGAGCTCCCTTCCAACTTTGCAAATGCTCATGATGTGTTTCACGTGTCTCAACTCCGCAAGTGCTTCAAGACACCTGAACGCACCATTCCGTTCGAGGAGATTGATATTCAACAAGACTTGTCTTATCGTGAGCACCCCGTTGCTATTCTTGAAGAAACCGAGCGCAAGACCCGCAACAAGTCAATCAAGTTCTTGAAAGTTAAGTGGTCACACCATACCGACCGAGAAGCTATGTGGGAACGAGAAGATCACCTTCGTTCCGAGTATCCTTCCTTCTTCCAGTCCTAGATCTCGGGATGACATCTTTTCGTAGTAGAGGAGAGTCTGTAATGCCCCAGATCTCGGGATGGCATAGCTACGTGGGACTTAAAGAAGAGGTTCTTTTAGCCCACTAGGTTAACCGTTGGAGTTCCAAATGAACTCCAAACACGACGAAACTTGACAAACGGCCTACGTACCAAAGCAACATCACACGGCAAGTCTCACGTCATTCCGGAAACATTACACGGCCACACACGAAAGAAGGACTCGGGGATGCCACGGGCATGTGTGAGAGAGTCGGAACTCGAAACGGACAACGGGAAGAGACGAGTGGGACCGGATGCAAGTGACAGCAAAAATGCAATGCAATGCACATGACAACATGACATGGATGAAATGCACACACGCACACGACAAAACGAAGAACCCGAAATGAAAGAAGAGCCCGAAAAGGAATTGGTGAAGCCAAAGTTTATATATTGACATATTGGGAAAGTGTTACATCTGGGGCATTACACTGGGTGATTATAAAGATGCTCTACAGGTGTCTCCGAAGGTGTTTGTGGTGTTGGGATAGATCGAGAATAGGATTTGTCACTCCGAGTGCTGGAGAGGTATCTCTGGGCCCTCTCGGTAATACACATCATAATAAGCCTTGCAAGCAAATGACTAATAAGCTAGTCATGAGATGATGTATTACGGAACGAGTAAAGAGACTTGCCGGTGACGAGATTGAACTAGGTATGATGATACCGACGATCGAATCTCGGGCAAGTAACATACCGATGACAAAGGGAACAACATATGTTGTTATGCAGTTTGACCGATAAAGATCTTAATAGAATATGTAGGAACCAATATGAGCATCTAGGTTCTGCTATTGGTTATTGACTAGAGATGAGTCTCGGTCATGTCTACATAGTTCTCGAACCCATAGGGTCCGCACGCTTAACGTTCGATGACGATCGGTATTATGAGTTTATGAGTTTTGATGTACTGAAGGTAGTCCGAAGTCCCGAATGAGATCACGGACATGACGAGGAGTCTCAGAATATCCGAGATATAAATATTGATATATTGGACTGCTATATTCGGACACCGGAAGTGTTCCGAGTGATTTCGGAGAAAACCGGAGTGCCGGAGGGGTTACCGGAACCCCCCGGAGGAGTATTGGGCCATAGTGGTCCATGAGGTAAAGAGAGATGCAGCCGACTAGGGTTGGCCGCCCCCAAGGGAATCCTAGTTGGACTAGGAGTGGGGGGAGGCACCCCTCTCCTTCCTTCTCCCCTTCTTCTTCCTTTCCTACTCGTAGTATGAATAGGAAAAGGGGATTCCTACTCCTACTAGGAGTAGGAAAGCTCCTCTCCTTGGCGCGCCTAGGGCCGACCGGCCTCCCACCTTGATCCTTTATATACAGGGGCAGGGGCACCCTAGAACACACAAGCAACATTGGTTTAGCCGTGTGCGGTGCCACCCTCCAAAGAAACACACCTTGGTCATATCGTTGCAATGCTTTGGCGAAGCCCTGCGTCGGTAACATTCATCATCTCCGTCACCTTGCCGTCATGCTGACGAAACTCTCCCGTGAAGCTCAACTGGATCAAGAGCTCGTGGGACGTCATCGAGCTGAACGTGTGTTGAACGCAAAGGTGCCATACATTTGGTGCTTGGATCGGTTGGATCGCAAAGACCTTCGACTACATCAACCGCGTCACTAGACGCTTCCGCTTTCGGTCTACGAGGGTACGTAGACACACTCTCCCCTCTCATTGCTATGCATCTAGTAGATAGATCTTGCGGGATCGTAGGAAAATTTTGAAATACTACATTCCTCAACACGGTTGTGGCCTGCCGAGCCATTTCAGAAAGCTAATTTGGCCTCGCGCAAGGGCTGCGGGAGGCGTCGCCCCGGATTGATGTCGTGAAGCGCTCTGTGTGCCTTGAGGGGCCTAGGTTGGCATTCGCGAAGATCATGGTTCATTGGCCTAAAATTAAGCTAATGGACAAGGCCACTAGTCCTCCGCCAGCTAGAAAGGAGCATCGCCATCCTGAGCTTTACTTTGTGTAGGTTATGAATGGTGCTCAGGCAATAGAAAGCCAGTTCTCAAAGGATGTAATTATTGAGTGAATGTACTTGGTTGTTTAACTGGGCCTTTATGCTTTATATTGCAGCCTGTTTGTCTGCTTTAAAATGAGATATTTTTATTTTGATTCATGTGCGACCGTATGTTTATTCTGAAAGCTACCAGTCATCGGCTTCAGCTCCCAAGTGAATGTCACCCAAGGTATTTCGTCCCCACACTGTCTCCCTTAGCCGACGTCTCAGTGCCCGAAGGCAGTAGTGCATGCGAGAGACCAGGCAATTACACTATTCAATTTTACTGCTTTCACTTAGCTGTAGGAGCTTGATGGTGGGAGCTAGTGACTGCCCCCTAGTGTTTCTGTGATATATTTGGAGGTCGAGGCCTACCTTGTAATCACATGGTTCTCGCAAAGAAAAACCCTTCGTGTGACACGGGGAAATCGCCAACGATTTTTGAGTCTAATGCTCGTCATCGGATTGACGACCAGTTCTCACTTACTATGACAGTTAGTTTTTGCCTTTCTCCTCCTGAGGTACTTAACCGGGATAGCCAGAAGTATAATCGCATCGGTTCTAACTTTACCTTGTTATCCGAACTTGCGGAACATAAGAAGGTAAGCATAGGACCGGGCAACCCAACTATTGAACCAAGACATAGTTCGGAGCTGATGCATATATTGGA
This sequence comes from Secale cereale, assembly GCA_902687465.1. Classification (NCBI taxonomy): domain Eukaryota; kingdom Viridiplantae; phylum Streptophyta; class Magnoliopsida; order Poales; family Poaceae; genus Secale; species Secale cereale. Next base: position 494,315,550 of record LR738715.1, on the reverse strand, counting down.
ATATCCGGGACACCGAACACTCAGTGGAAAGTGCTGCTGGACTTGGTATGTGGAGCTGATGGTAAAATCAAGCTTTTGGTTAATTGACTGATTTGTATTTTCTACATCATGTTTTCATGCCGGGCCATTCGAACAGCTGAAAAATAAGAGGACAGGAGTGGAGAATCGCACAATGTGGATATCCGAACACCATAAAGGGTGTTTTTTTATTTTTCATAAGCTCGGGACGTCTAACCGTACAACTCAAACTGCCGAGGTGTTTACTGTGAAAAAAATTTTACAGGGTAAAGGTTTACACAGGGCCTTGATGCATGGGTCGAAGCCTCAACTGTGCCCTGTTGTACGTGTGTGCCCTTGCTTCTATGGGGAGAGGGAGATGGGGCCTTCGGTAGAACAATGATGGTGGCCCTCCTGTTACAGCTTGATGCGTGGGGAGCTTAGAGTTGTACCTCATGCTGTCCGAAGACATGGTTATTCTATAGTTCAGTCTATCCGAACACTTGGTTCTACTCCATTGATATATAAGCCTCACGACTGCCCATGGTATCTTGAGCGCGAAGTTGTGCTGAAGAGGCACAAGGAGCGTGATTGTGTTGGGCGTGTCGTGCGTGTATCCCTTTTTGCGGCGAACATAGGCGGGTTCCCATGATGGGGAGCGGGTTCAGACCTATTTGCTGTTGTCGCCATATCTGGGTCCGTAGGCGCCGGTTTGATCTTTGGCTACCAAGGCCACAGTGTGTTCCTCGGTATGGAGTGAGCATTCCGTGTTGCCGTTAATTGTTATGATGCCCGAGGGGCCGGGCATCTTCAGCTTGAGGTACGCGTAATGTGGGACGACGTTGAACTTGGTGAACGACGTTTGGCTGACGAGGGCATGATAGCCACTGTGGAAAGGGGCAATACCAAAGATCAAGTCTTTGCTTTGGTAGTTGTCTGGTGACCCGAATACTACTTCGAGAGTCACCATGCCCGTGCAGTGGGCCTCCACTCCCGGAATAACCCCCTTGAAGGTGGTGTTACTGGGTTTGATCCTTGACGGATTGATCCCCATCTTCCTCACTGTGTCTTCCTATATCAGATTGAGGTTGCTGCCTCCGTCCATGAGGACTCTCATGAGGTTGAATCCATCAATAATGGGGTCGAGCACTACGGCCGCCAATCCATCGTGCCAAATACTGGTCAGGTGGTCTGTGCGGTCAAATGTGGTCGGCCAAGCCGACGATGGGTTAAACTTTGGCGCTATGGGTTCGACGGAGTATACGCCCTGCAGTGCTCGCTTCCTATCTTTCCTTGGTATATGGGTGGCGTAGATCATTCTCACCATTCTAACTTCGGAAGACAAGGGTTTTTGGCCTCCACCATTCGGCCTGCGGGGCTCATCGTCGTCCTTGCTTCAAGGGCTTTTGCTAGAGTCTTTGTCTTTGAGTTTGCCGACCTATTTGATCACCCAGCAGTTACGGTTGGAGTTGTTGGTGGGCTTCTCTAATGTGCCATAGATCTGGTAGGGCCTGTCCAGGATTGCGTCAAGCATGGACGGACCATCATTGTTGCCTTTAGGAGGCTTCTTTCAAGATATGGACTTCGGATTGCGGAATCAGGCATTTACTATCGTATCCTCGCCATCGCCGTCGTTGTGGCGACGCTAATTTTTGGTTGCATCATGGCTTCCCATTTTTGTCTCGAAATTCAGATGTGATGGGGGTATCAGGGTTGGTGCTTTTACTAGCGATCCAACTACCTTCTCCCGCACAATGGCGGGTCATCAGGGAGGTAAGAGCTGCTATCGTCCTCGGCTTTTCTTGGCCGAGCTATCACACAAGCCATCCATCCATGACACGATGTTTGAAGGCAGCTAAGGCTTCGGCATCCAAACAGTCGACAATAAGGTTCTTCTTTGTCATGAGCCAATTCCAGAATTGTCGGGCAGATTTTCTGGGCTGTTGTGTGTTGTGGTTTAAGTCATCGGTGTCCGGGGGCTAGACATAGGTGCCCTGGAAGTTCGCTCGAAAAGCGTCCTCGAGCTCTTCCCAACAACCTATATAGTCTTCGGGACGGCTATTCAACTAGTGTCTAGCTGGTCCTTTGAGCTTTAGTGGCAAGTATCTGATGGCACGAAGGTCATCTCCTTGTGCCATGTGTATGTGGAGTAAAAATCCTCTATCCATACCACCGAGTTTGTAGTTCCATCGTATGGCTCAATGTTCCTGGGCTTACAGCCCTCCAGGAATTGGTGTTGCATTACCCTATTTGTGAAACATAGGGGGTGTGCGGCGCCTCGAACTCAGGCTACATCGCGCTGGAGATCTTTGGCCATCCGAGCTTGCTACTGTTCTCGAACTCTATCATTTCGGTTCAGCCAAGAATAGTGTTCCTCCTGGCTAGCGGGTGGGTTTTCATTTGGTCCATAGATGGACCTTGTATGGCCTCCTCGAGCATCTAGGTCATGGAGGACGTCATATTCGTAGGTAGGCCGTGCTGTCTTCTTACCATGATGGCGAGGAGAGCGGCGGGGTATTCGGCTTCATCAGCTCTTCTGTCCCGCCCTTGAGGGGGCGGTCCGGCTATTCGGCATAGGTGTGTGTGGGGCATGTTGGCTCTACTAACTCGTCATCGAATTGTGGCAGTAATCTCCGCTTTGGGTAGCTTTTAATCTTCCGTTCATGATTGTATCCCTCCTCAATAGCTAGGACTTTAGTCCATTGGTTGTTGACGGTTTCCTGCTTAGCCTTTTTTCTCTGTTTCTGCTTCTTCAGGCTGTGAGCAATGGCAATGAGTTTCCGTTTGAAACGTTCCTGCTCCAGATTGTCTACGGAGACGATGTAATCCTCATCCCCTAGACCGATCTCCTCATCGGAGAGCAGGAGGTAGTTACAGTCTTTCAAGTCACTTAGTTCTTCTAGGTTGAGTGGATCCTTAGGCTCCTCGTGTTCATCCTACTGATGATTATTCGCAGCGGCACCAGTGAGGTCGTTCGTGTTGCCCGGGGTGCCGTTTTCCACAGACTTTGTGTTACTTGGGTGGCTTCGGCGCGCTTTAGAGCGGCGCTGCTATCTGCGGCGCTTGGGAGGCTCATCTCCGGGTTTGTTATCATCTTGCTTAGGCGTGTCGTCTCCATCATTGGGGGTGTCCAGTGAGGGAGTCCTGGATTAAGGGGTCCTCAGGTGGCTAGATTGCTCGATATGGGCCGGACTGGTGGGCCGTGAAGATTATCGCTGAAGACTATCTCCCGTATCCGGATAGGACTCTCATATGTGTAAAATAGCAACTTTAGGGTCTGGGTATAATATTTTCCTTCCTCTACAAGATGGCCATGTACAACCCAAGGTCCCATCGGTGCATATATAAACCCGAGGGTTTAGTGCGTAGAGACAGGAATCACAACTACGTTGGCTAGACTGATAGGGTTTTAGCCATTACGATCTCGAGGTAGATCAACTCTTGTCACCCTATATTCATCAAGATCAATCAAGCAGGAAGTAGGGTATTACCTCGATCGAGTGGGCCTGAACCTGGGTAAACATTGTGTCCCCAGTCTCTTGTGACCATCGATCCCCAGACGCATAGTTCAGGACCCCCTACCCGAGATCTGCCTGTTTTGACATTGACATTGGTGCTTTCATTGAGAGTTCCACTCTGTCGTGAATAGAAGGATTAATGGCTCACTTCGTCATCAACGATGGCGCCACCACTGAGGGAATTTTTCTCCCCATCCAGCTTTTCGTGTTCGGTTGCTTCGTGCTTCGTGCCAACACAGAAGGCCACCTCGAGCAGGTTGACAGCTACTGCCCTGGACATCAGGTCAGATTTAGAAGCTTGAACTAAGTTGCTGACGTCCGTGGATATTTGATCTTTGACGTATTTGCACCCATGGCGGCTGCTGAGGGAGTCCTAGACTAAGGGGTCCTCGGGTGTCCGGCCTGTCATCTATGGGCCGAACTGATGGGCTGTGAAGACATGAAGGCCCAAGACCTTATCCGTTTCCGAATGGGACTGTCCTTGGCGTGGAAGGCAAGCTTCGCGACCATACTATGAACATTCCTTCTTATGTAACTGACTCTATGTAACTCTAGATTCCCCCGGTGTCTATATAAACCGGAGGGTGTAGTCTAGATAATGGACAGACATTACCATAGTCATTCAGGCTAGGCTTCTAGGGTTTAGCCATTACGATCTCGTGGTAGATCAACTCTTGTAATATTCATATTCATCAGGATCAATCAAGCAGGAAGTAGGGTATTACCTCCATAGAGAGGGCCCGAACCTGGGTAAACATCGTGTCCCCAGTCTCCTGTAACCATCGACCTTAGACGCACAGTTCGGGACCCCCTACCCAAGACGCACAGTTCAGCAGCTCGGCCTTCTCAGGATGGCTGTACAGCGGTAGGTGGGCCCCCGAGAGGTCTTCAGGAACCATTCACAGGTGAGTGGTCGAGACAAGGTCCAAGTCGACCTCGGCCAGCGTCCCCGAGCACAGTTGAAGCCTATCGTCATCCCCCATCAGCTCCCACATGGGGCGCGAGTGTTCCTGGAGCGGCGCCAGCCGCTGCGTCAGGAACTCCTTCATGATCTGGGCCCCTTCAAGGCTCGAGCCCAGGTCGGCTTCGATCCTTGCCAAGGCAGGCTCGACAAGGGGGCCGTCGAGCTTCGCGTAGCTCCAGCCAGCGCGTTTTGTCGAACGGGCCGTAGGCAGCGCCAGTAGAGGGAGAATGCGTTGGGCATCCAGATAGACCCACCTCTTCCGGTAGGATTCTATCTTCTTCCGGGCTGTCACCAGCCGGCAGCCCTGGCGCTGGAAGACGAAGGAGACACAGCCCGAGCACGGACACTCGTCGTACCGCCGCATGGAGAAGAAGTGGCGTAAGAGGGCGACAGTCGGTTTCACCCCCACAAAAGTCTCGCAGTAAAAGGCGAAGAGCAACAGGACGAAGATGGAGCGAGGCTGGATGTGGAGGGTGTGCACCTGGTAATGGTCCAGGATGGCGTAGAAGAACTCTGAGAAGGCCGGCATGTAATGCCCCGGATGTAACACTTTCCCTATATGGCAATATATAAACTTTGGCTTCATCATTTCCGTTCCGGGTTCTTCTTTCTTTTCGGTTTCGCCGTTTTGTCGCGTGTGTGTGTGTATTTCATCCATGTCATGTTGTCATGTGCATTGCATTGCATTTGTGTTGTCACTTGCATCCGGTCCCACTCGTCTCTTCCCGTTGTCCGTTTCGAGTTCCGACGCTCTCACCCGTGCCCGTGGCATCTCCGAGTCCTTCTTTCGTGTTTGGCCATGTAACATTTCCGGAATGGCATGAGACTTGTCGTGCGATGTTGTTTTGGTACGTGTAGGCCGCCTGTCAAGTTTCGTCGCGTTTGGAGTTCGTTTGGTACTCCAACGGTTAACCTAGTGGGCTAAAAGTACCTCCTCTTTGAGGCCCAAGACCCCCTCCACAACAGCCCACCAACCCAGCACAACCCTTCCCATCATCTCGGTCGTCGAATTCTGATCGCGTGGCCGAAAACCGCTCCCCATTTGGAGTCTCCTAGCTCCTTGTGCCTATAAAAATGTCCACCCCTCCATTTTCGTCAAAAAAACCCTAGATCTAGCCCTCCTCCGCCGCCGGACATGTCCAGACCGAGCCGGACGTGTCCGCCGCCGCCACCGCACCTATCGGAACGTGCCACGTGGCAGTTCCAGCCGTCCTCCGCTGCCGGCCCGCGAGCCCGCCGTGGGCCCGCCGCCGCCGCCGTCCCGGGCCGCGCCCCGCGCGCCCCTCGCCACCATTGACCGCGCCGCCGCCGTTCCGCTCCCGTCCGCCGCCGGCCGCGCATAGAATGCATGTTAGAGTTCATATTGCCATGTTTATCTCTGTTGCAAAAGTGCATGTGGCTGTTAGGTTTTGTAACTTGTTACGAGATGACTAGTTGAGGAGCTCGTTGTAATTGATGTGGTTGTCCCCATGGTGCATGCTTATAAGTTTTGGATTCCCCATCATGTGTTCTTTGCTGTGGTGCAAACCATTTGCCATGTTATGCCTTGAGGTGACTTAAACATACTCAGAAACATGCCATGATAATATTGCTGTTTTAACACTTAGTGAAATTTCACTAAGTCTGGAATCTGTAATATCCTGATGCTATGTTTGCTTGTTGTCCTAGGCAAATCCATGTTAGTTTTGGGGTGGCCATTGATCATTCCTTGTTGTATATGTTGTTGGCTATCCATCCATGCCCTCACATGCTCTTTTGGATTGCTGGAGAATATTTATTTCTTGCTCCGAAGTTGCTTTAAAATATTGCTGTCAGGTTTTTAGCGTCATGATCAAAATGTTGTTGCTTGTTGCTATTGATCCATGCCTCCTATGGAGTTGCTCCAATGGAGTTGTTTGCTGTAGGATATGTCTACTTCATGTCCATGCTTCTTGTCACCATGTGTGAGTGCTGTAGAGTATATATTTCTTGCTTCCAAGTTGCTATGTGGCTATTAATTTTAGCTTTGCATTGTTTCTTGTTTCGGGTGTATCTTTTAGTCCGTTGCTCCGTTTTGAGAAAGTCCTACATGAAACTTGTGTGGTTTTGCATGTAGATTTATAATATCATCTTGTTTACATGTTTGAAGTATGTATGCTTGATGTTTGGGTGCATCTTGCACCGATGCCATGCTTATCTTGTTTTGATCATATCTTCTAGGCCGTAGCTCCGTTTTAAACAAACTTTATATGAAACTTGACTAGAATTTCGTGTATATTCTCATGGTGCATGTTAACTTGCTGTTTAACAACTTTAACTTAAGGTTTGTTCAGAACTGGACTAATTTCAAACTATGCATATGAGGACTTACCGGATTTGTCGTAAGTAGGTTCCGGCCTCATTTAAACCTACTGTTTCTTGTGTTGTTTCTCTGTGCTTCCTACCTTGCCATGTTTTGCATCCTAAATAGACTTTTCTTGCATCCTACTTGCTTGAGTAAATTGTCATGTTTCTTGTGCTGTTTCTCTGTGCTTCCTATGTTGTCAAGTTGTGCATCCTAAGTGCATCTGTAGTGCTTCCTTAGTGCATCAGCCATGCATCTTGTGGTTTGCGCACCTTGTTTGATTTCGTGCCTCGTGTGTTCTTGTGTTGAGTAGAGCCAGAAGCCGAGACCGAGTACGAGAACGGGGTTACTACCGAGGTTGAGAATGAGGAGCACTCTTACGATCCCATCGACGACTCGACAGGCAAGATGACCTAACCCAGATGTCATTACTATCTTTGCCTATTGCTAGAAGTCTCGCTCTTTAGCTTATTGCTTGGATGCCCATGTTTGTCTGTCAACCTCCTATTGTAACCATGAATCTGTTAACCACCCAACCTATGCAAAACCTTTGATTGGCTACGTAGGCTTCGCTCAGCCCCTCTTATAGCATTGCTAGTTGTAGGAGAAGATTTGAAGATTCTTGCTTCATGTTGAAGCTTGTTGGGATATCACACTATATTATCTATTAAATGAAATCATCTATATATTGGTAATGGGTGGAAGGCTAAGCCTCTTGCTTGGTGTTTTGTTCCACTCATGCCGCCCTAGGAACCGTATAACCGGTGTTATGTTCCTTGATTATGTGTTCCTCACATGGTTGGGGTTATGGGACCCCCTCGATAAACCGCTTAGCGCTAAGTCTTTTCCAGCAAGTCGCAACATTGGTACTATTTGCCTAAACAACTAAAAACTTGCATAGGGAGTAATTAACCCTCTTCTTAATCAACAACCAGGGCCAGGGCTCCACATGAGTGTTGGTCCAAACTGGGGAGTCTGCGGGGCCACCTCAAGGAAACTCAAGGGCTGGTAAAAACCTGTAGAATCGCCCATCTGGTCGTGGCCTGAGACGAGATACGCGCGGCTACTATCAGGGTGTCGGCACGCCGGGAGGATTTGCTGGATTAGCCTTACCTTAGTCAGAGTATCTTGAGCACGGGATTCCGAGAATACTCGGGCCTTCCCACCTTGGAGTTGCGACTCCGCGGATCGTGGGCTTGTAATGGGCCAAGTTGGAACACCCCTGCAGGGTTTTGATCTTTCGAAAGCCGTGCCCGCGGTTATGTTGTAGATGGGAATTTGTTAATATCCGGTTGTAGAAAACTTGACGCCATGTTCAGAACACACTACCAGCGTGAGTACCGTGACGGTCATTTTCCGAAAGGGGTTCGGGAAGTGAACACGGTGGGGTTTTGATTGACGTGCTTAGTTAGGATAACTTCGTGATCACTTTATCGCTCGTGGCACTTCTCTTCTCTCTCTTATCACGTAAGCTAGTGCTAGTGCAATTGCAGCCTTTTATTCTTTCTTCAGCCTTGTTCCACACCCAAGGCTTAGATAGTTCTGTTACCCGGGAACGGGATTGCTGAGTCCTCTGTGGCTCACAGATTCTACACCACACTAGATGCAGGTGCCATGGTGAGCTACTTAGGTGACGGCGCAGAGCTATACTAGGAGTACGATGAGGAACGTAGGCGTTACTATGTGCATTATCCCGATGATCAGTAGTGGTTTCTACTAGGGGCGATTCGAACCTGTGGCTTTATGTTGTTTGGTATCTTTCATTTGGATCTTCACCCGTAGACGGGTTGTGATGTTATTTGAATGATGTTTGGCTATGTAATGAATTGTGTGACGTGGCGAGTGTAAGCCAACTTTCTCTTTTGCTTTTCATCCCTATTTTACATGAGATGTGCAAAGATACCGAACTTGAGATCATTCCAGAATGGGCTTATACATTTAAGTCATGCCTCGACACGTAGGAGGTATAGTCCCATCCTGGGCATTACAAGTTGGTATTCAGAGCATTCTCCGACCTGGAAGCCCCCACTGATTGATCGAATCGTTGACGGTTGAGTCTAGGCACACACTTAAAATGTTTTGAGTCCTATATATATATCGGAGAGTAGGATTTATTTTGCTCCTCATCTCTTTTCACTCTGGTGAGGACTCCGGACGATTACTCTTGTCTCTTCTACTCTCAAAAATTCACCAAATTTTTTTTAGGAATCTCGTGATTATTGTTTGGATTGTTCCGATGTCTTTGTGACGAGAACATTGTTCTCGATGCCTCCTGTCATTTAGGGGTTGTGGCAGTGTCCCAAGGAGTTGAGCTCCGAGGTGTTGTCGTCACAAATATATCGCGGCAGTTCTGGAATACTTAAGACGGCCGACATCGAAAACTCTCCTATGCGGTTAGTGGCAAGATAACCCCGACATCACCCAGTACTAGGGAGGTAGTTCGGGAGTATTGCCATAGCTTGTATAGTAGATGTGTTTCGAAGATCCAAGGTAGACGGTTTCCGTAAATAACTGGTTATGTGTTGAAGGATGGATACAGCTGGATGTAGGATTAGAGTTGAGTGCGCGATGCTTCCCCTGTATCCCCAACACCTGATTGCATAACTGGAAACTTTCGGAAATTAATAGGTGGGTTCATCTAGTAGCTCATAGGCATTCTTCCAACGAATGCATGATATGGAGTTCGGGGTTCTAAATTGAGTGAAGTAGTTTTATGGCTGTTGTTCCGATCGGGAGTTGCATCTAAAAGGGTCCTTGGCTATGCTGATCCGGGAATTGCAAAACCCTTTTGTAACACGTTCCATAAGCTTTCAGCACGAATATGTCGAACGAAGCTTCTATCTTGTATTTGTTCTATCCGCTCCTTGTTGTTTTATTTACCTTTTGTTCTCCCAAGTGGCTTCTCGTGAAGATTGTTGTTGCTATTAAACTGAGATTTACATTCGTTCATCTTGTCGAATGTTATTGTGAAGACTATGTTGCAATTTCTAGCCGTTGATTCAGCTTGTATATTCTTTCAATCAATGGCTAATAGTTGTCATCTCATTAAGGATGGCTCCTAAAAGGATTCCCAACGCTAACCCAGAGGGGGAAGAGGTTCCTGATCATCCTCCTTCCCCTCCTCCTCCATCTGAGGCTTGGAGAGCAATTATGCAAGCGACGAACCAGAACACCCAGATGCTTATGCAAATGATGCAGAACATTCAAGCAAATCAGGGTTCTCATGGTAACCAAGGCAATTTGTTCAACCAACCTCATTTTGCTACGCTCAACCAGTTCTTGGCAAACCAACCAAAGGCATTCAGTTACTGCATGGACCCTCTAGATGCTGAAGACTAGATAACAGATATCAAGAAGCATTTCGAGTGCAGTAACGTCAGGCCCGAGGACTATGTGAAGTTTGCAGCCTTCCAACTCAAGGACCAAGCAGCTGATTGGTGGCAGCAGTACAAAGACTCCAGAGCATGGCGTGTAATCTCCTGGGATGACTTCTGTAAGGACTTTCGTTCTCACCACATTCCAACAAGTGTCATCGAGGGTAGGGTATGCCATACACCCCGCGGGGATTGTAGTTCAATTGGTCAGAGCACCGCCCTGTCAAGGCGGAAGCTGCGGGTTTGAGCCCCGTCAGTCCCGAACTAGGGTTCAATGAATGGAGAAAATCCTCAGTCAAAATGTAACATAACATCACTTATAAGAAATTCTGAAACGAATGGAATCGAAACCTGGAACCGGAGCTGCAACCGAGCTATCTGATGACGGAATAGCGCCATTGAGAGTCATGTCAGAGTCATGCCCTTTGGCCCGTGGGTGAGCAATTCCGCAACCTGAAGCAAGGCTCAATGTCTGTCTACCAATATAATGTCAAGTTCCAGAACCTTGCCCGCTATGCCAAGAAAGACATCCCAGATGCCAAGAGCAAGATCTATCAGTTTCGCGGTGGTCTGAAGGATGAACTCCAACTAGCTCTCACCTTGTTCGAGCCTGATGAGTTTGATAAATTCTATAACATGGCTCTTAAGCAAGAGGCAGCCCAGCTCAAGATGGAAGCTTCCAAAAAGAGGATCAGAGACGCTGTTCACTCCTAATCTTCTTCTCAAGTGGTCGCAAAGCAACAGAAGTTTTGGCTTCCACCTCCTCCAGTAATCCGAGCTCCCTACAACAACAACAAGAACTCTGGTGGCCGTGGTTTCTCCCACCCACCCAACCCAAGCAATCAGTCAAAGAACCATTTTCAAGCTTCCAAGTCAAGTGCTCCTTATCACCGTCCTCTCTCAGAAGTGGTTTGCAACAAGTTCACTCAGAAGGGTCATTATGCTAACAAGTGCCCCAACCCAAGGCGCCTTCCACCTCCTCCACCTGTCAGCACTGCTATTGTCAAGCACAATCCAAAGGCAGCAAGAGTGAATCTGATGAATGCTGCTCAAGCGGAGAATCCTTCAGATGTGATACTTGGTAACCTTCCAGTGCATCATGTTCTTTCATGTCATATCCATTTTCATCCAAGCACGATGTCATCACCAAGAATCTACCCAAGAAGTTGCAAGTTGTTTGTCCGGGCAGGATAATGACTTCTAGTGTGTATGCTCCAGATGTATCTATTCGCATGGGTGATTACCGCTTTCTGGCTAAACCGGTTGTTCTCGGCAACTCCGACATTGATCTTATTCTCGGGATGGATTGGCTTTCTCAGCATGATGCTCACATTGATTGTGCAAACAAGGAAGTCAAGCTTACTCATTCCGGCAAAGACATAATTATCTTCGCCTCTAGAGATAACACAATCAGGCTATTCTCTCTCAATGACAAGGGCGAGATTAATGCCATCTCTCAAATTCCGGTGGTTAATGAATACGAAGACGTTTTTCCTGAAGAGCTTCCAGGCATGCCTCCGCGTTGTCAAGTTGAATTTGTCATTAAACTCGAGCCTGGTACTGAGCCAGCATGCCGGCGTCCGTACAGGCTCTCCCCTGAAGAGTTGAAGGAGTTGAAGAAACAGCTTGATGAACAAGAGCGCATGGGTCTGATCAGGCCTAGCACTTCTCCTTGGGGCTGTGGTGTCTTATTTGTCAAGAAGGAAGATGGCACGGAGCGCCTTTTGGGTTGATTACCGGACATTGAACAAGAAGACAATAAAGAACAAGTATCCGCTCCCCAACATCAATGAATGGTTCGAGCAGCTCAAGGGAGCTAAAGTGTTCTCTAAGCTCGATCTCCGGATGGGTTATCACCAAATTCGCATTCGTGAAGAAGATATCCACAAGACTGCCTTCAAAACCAGCTACGTCTCATATGAGTATACAGTCATGTCTTTTGGCCTCGCCAATGCTCCACCCACCTTCTCGAGAATGATGCACTACATTTTCAACCCGTACACCAACGAATTTGTGCTTGTGTATCTGGATGACATCTTGGTATTCTCCAAGAATGAAGAGGATCACGTAAAGCACCTCCTTCTGGTTCTCGACAGACTCCGTGAACATAAGTTCTATGCCAAGTTCTCCAAGTGCGAATTCTGGCTCGATAAGGTCTTGTATCTGGGCCATATCATCTCCGCTGACGGTATTGCGGTCAACCCCAAGAAAGTTGAAGCCATTGTCAACTGGGAACCTCCTCAGAACGTCAAGCAACTCCGAAGCTTCCTTGGTCTTGCTAGCTATTGCAGAAGGTTCGTTGAGAACTTCTCCAACATTGCCAAGCCTCTCTCCAACTTGCTGCAGAAGAATGTCAAGTACAACTGGTCTCCGGATTGTGATGTGGCATTCAAAACTCTCAAAGAAAAGCTCATCTCTGCTCCAGTTCTTACTCCTCCAGATGATTCCAAGCCCTACGAAGTATTCTGTGATGCTTCTCTTCAAGGCCTTGGTGGTGTGCTAATGCTGGACAAGAAAATTGTGGCATACACCTCTCGTCAATTGAAGCCAATTGAGAAGAACTACCCCACACATGATCTCGAGCTAGCAGCTGTGGTACACGCCTTGATCACGTGGAGACACCTTCTGTTGGGCAGAAAAGTCGACATTTTCACCGATCACAAGAGCTTGAAGTACATCTTCACACAGCCGAACCTGAACCTCCGCCAGACTCGTTGGGTTGAGATGATCCAAGAGTATGATCCAAGCATCGAATACACACCTGGCAAGGCCAATGTCATTGCAGATGCCTTGAGCAGAAAGGCATATTGCAACAGTCTCCTTATCAAGCCGTTTCAGCCTGAGCTTTGTGAAGCATTCAGGAAGCTCAACCTCCAAGTTGTTCCGCAAGGCTTTCTTGCAAATCTTCAAGTTGCTCCTACCTTGGAAGATCAGATCTGTGAGGCCCAACTCAGTGATGCTATGGTGGAGAAAGTGAAACATGGTATTGCAAAGGGTACTCCCAAATACAACTGCTAACGCGTTGATGAGAGAGATACCTTGTTCTTTGAGGACAGACTTGTGGTTCCCAAGGGTGATCTCAGGAAGCTCATAAAGAACGAGGCACATGATTCCCTCCTTTCGATTCATCCTGGAAGTTCTAAGATGTACCAAGATCTCAAGCAATCTTACTGGTGGACACGCATGAAAAGGGAGATTGCCCAATTCGTGAATGAATGTGATGTCTGCAGAAGAGTGAAGGCAGAGCATCAACGTCCAGCCGGTCTTCTCCAACCTCTTCCGATTCCCGAGTGGAAATTCGACCACAATAAAAATGGATTTCGTCACTGGGTTTCCCAAGTCCAAGAAGGGGAATGATTCTATCTTTGTGGTGATTCACAAGCTTACCAAAGTAGCTAACTTCCTTCCAGTCAAAGAATCCATCAATGCGGCTCAACTGGCAGAGTTGTACACTTCCAGAATTGTGCCCTTACATGGCATTCCTCAAGTTATCTCCTCATACCGTGGAAGTTTGTTCACATCCAAGTTCTGGGACTCCTTTCAGTCTGCCATGGGCACTAAGATCTATTTCAGCACTGCGTTTCACCCTCAGACTAGTGGTCAAGTCGAAAGAGTGAACCAGATTCTAGAAGACATGCTCGGAGCTTGTGTCATCTCTTTTGGCATGAAGTGGGAAGATTGTCTTCTGTTTGGCGAGTTCTCTTACAACAATAGTTTCCAAGCAAGTGCCGGCAAAGCTCCGTTTGAAATCCTCTATGGCAGAAAGTGCCGTACCCCTCTCAACTGGTCCGAGACTGGTGAACGTCAAGTTCTTGGCAATGACTTGATCTCAGAAGCCGAAGAAATGTGCAAAGTCATACGTGAGAATCTCAAGGCTGCTCAGTAGCGTTAGAAGAGCTACTATGACGGAAAGCATCGTGATTTGGCCTTCAACATTGGGGATCATGTCTATCTCCGTGTTTCTCCTATGAAAGGAACCCAAAGATTTGGTATCAAAGGAAAGCTTGCTCCTAGATACGTGGGCCCTTTCAAGATCCTTGGCAAAAGAGGCGATCTAGCCTATCAACTTGAGCTCCATTCCAACTTCGCTAATGTTCATGATGTGTTTCACGTGTCTCAACTCCGCAAGTGCTTCAAGACACCTGAACGCACCATTCCGTTTGAGGATATTGATCTTCAACAAGACTTGTCTTACCGAGAGCATCCCATTGCTATTCTCGTAGAAACCGAGCGCAAGACCCGCAACAAGTCAATCAAGTTCTTGAAAGTTAAGTGGTCACACCATATCGACCAAGAAGCTACGTGGGAACGAGAAGATCACCTTCGTTCCGAGTACCCTTCCTTCTTCCAGTCCTAGATCTCGGGACGAGTTCTTTTCGTAGTAGAGGAGAGTTTGTAATGCCCCGGGTGTAACACTTTCCCTATATGGCAATATATAAACTTTGGCTTCATCATTTTTGTTCCGGGTTCTTCTTTCTTTTTGGTTTCATCGTTTTGTCACGTGCGTGTGTGCATTTTATCCATGTCATGTGTTCATGTGCATTGCATTGCATTTGTGTTGTCATATGCATCCGGTCCCACTCATCTCTTCCCGTTGTCCGTTTCGAGTTCCGACGCTCTCACCCGTGCCCGTGGCATCTCCGAGTCCTTCTTTCGTGTTTGGCCGTGTAACATTTCCGGAATGGCGTGAGACTTGTCGTGCGATGTTGTTTTGGTACGTGTACGCCGCCTGTCAAGTTTCGCCGCGTTTGGAGTTTGTTTGGTACTCCAACGGTTAACCTAGTGGGCTAAAAGTACCTCCTCTTTGAGGCCCAAGACCCCCTCCACAACAGCCCACCAACCCAGCACAACCCTTCCCATCATCTCGGTCGTCGAATTGTGATCGTGTGGCCGAAAACCGCTCCCTATTTGGAGTCTCCTAGCTCCTTGTGCCTATACAAACGTCCACCACTCCATTTTCGTCCAAAAAAGCCTAGATCTAGCCCTCCTCCGCCGCCGGACACGTCCGGACCGAGCCGGATGCGTCCGCCGTCGCCACCGCACCTATCGGAATGTGCCACGTGGCAGTTACAGCCGTCCTCCGCCGTCGGCCCGCGAGTCCACCGCGGGCCCGCCGCCGCCGCCGTCCCGGGCCGCGCCCCGCGCGCCCCTCGCCACCGTTGACCGCGCCGCCGCCGCCGATCTCCGCCGCCGCCCCGCACCCGGCCGCCGCCGGCCGCGCCGCCCGCCGCCGCCGGGCCTCAGCTCCCGCCGCCGGCCGAGCCCCGGCTCTCCTCCAGCTCCCTTCGAGCCGCCGCCCCGTGCTTAGAACTCCGGCCGCCTCACCCCTAGCCGCTGGGCGCCTGCCGCACCTCTTCCGCCGCCTCGCCCCTCGGGCATCCTCGCCGCCAGCTGGCCCTTAGCCCGCCGCCGACGGGCTCCCTCCGACCGAAGCTGCCCCAGCTCGTCGTGCCCTCCCGCCGATCCGATCGAGGCAACGCCCGATCCGATCTGAGCGCCAGCGAACCCTAACGGGCGTGACCCGTTCGCCCGCGGACCCGCTCCAACCCGGCGCCCGTTGACCCGAACCCGATCCACGTTGACCGCGAGGTGATCCCAGTTTTTGCTAAGTCTATTAGTTTTTAGTTGTCCGATACATTTTTGTGATGGCAATAACTTTTATTGTGTTTGTCCGTTTTGTGCATATTATATGTCAAAATGATCGTGGTGATGTGTACTATGTTTTGTTCCATTGTGTCATGCCTGTTTGAGTCCATCTAGATGTCTTAATCATTATGACAAGAGTGCTACATGATATAAACTGCTGCTATTAGTTGTTTTCTTGCCATGTTTGAGATGTCATAACTTGGTGCATGTTTATCCAAATGAAGCAAATGATATGTCCAAATGTTCATCATGAGATGCTCTACATGTTGGTTGCTATACCATGCATGTTAGAGTTCATATTGCCATGTTTATCTCTGTTGCAAAAGTGCATGTGGCTGTTAGATTTTGTAACTTGTTACGAGATGACTAGTTGAGGAGCTCATTGCTATTGATGTGGTTGTCCCCATGGTGCATGCTTATATGTTTTGGATTCCCCATCATGTGTTCTTTGCTGTGGTGCACACCATTTGCCATGTTATGCCTTGATGTGACTTAAACATGCTCACAAACATGCCATGATAATATTGCTGTTTTAACACTTAGTGAAATTTCACTAAGTCTGGAATCTGTAATATCCTGATGCTATGTTTGCTTGTTGTCCTAGGCAAGTCCATGTTAGTTTTGGGGTGGCCATTGATCATTCATTGTTGTATATGTTGTTGGCTATCCATCCATGCCCTCACATGCTCTTTTGGATTGCTATAGCATATTTATTTCTTGTTCCCAAGTTGCTATAAAATATTGTTGTCGGGTTTTTAGCGTCATGATCAAAATGTTGTAGCTTGTTGCTATTGATCCATGCCTCCTATGGAGTTGGTCCAATGGAGTTGTTTGCTGTAGGTTATGTCTACTTCATGTCCATGCTTCTTGTCACCATGTTTGAGTGCTGTAGAGTATATATTTCTTGCTTGCAAGTTGCTATGTAGCTGTTAATTTCAGCTTTGCATTGTTTCTTGTTTCGGGTGTATCTTTTAGTCCGTTGCTCCATTTTGAGCAAGTCCTACATGACACTTGTGTGGTTTTGCATGTAGATTCATAATATAATCTTGTTTACATGTTTGGAGTATGTATGCTTAATGTTTGGGTGCATCTTGCACCGATGCCATGCTTATCTTGTTTTGCTCATATCTTCTAGGCCGTAGCTCCGTTTTAAACAAACTTTATGTGAAACTTGACTAGACTTTCGTGTACATTGTCATGGTGCATGTTAACTTGCTGTTTAACAACTTTAACTTAAGGTTTGTTCAGATTTGGACTAATTTCAAACTATGCATATGAGGACTTACCGGATTTGTCGTAAGTAGGTTCCGGCCTCATTTAAACCTGCTGTTTCTTGTGTTGTTTCTCTGTGCTTCCTACCTTGCCATGTTGTGCATACTAAATAGACTTGTCTTGCATCCTACTTGCTTGAGTAAATTGTCATGTTTCTTGTGTTGTTTCTTTGTGCTTCCTATGTTGTCAAGTTGTGCATCCTAAGTGCATCTGTAGTGCTTCCTTAGTGCATCAGCCATGCATCCTGTAGTTTGCGTATTGCACCTTGTTTGATTTCGTGCCTCGTGTGTTCTTGTGTTGAGTAGAGCCGGAAGCCGAGACCGAGTACGAGAACGAGGTTACTACCGAGGTTGAGAACGAGGAGCCCTCTTACGATCCCATCGACGACTCGACAGGCAAGATGACCTGACCCAGATATCATTACTATCTTTGCCTATTGCTAGAAGTCTCGCTCTTTAGCTTATTGCCTAGATGCCCATGTTTGTCTGTCAGCCTCCTATTGTAACCATGAATCTGTTAACCACCCAACCTATGCAGAACCTTTGATTGGCTACGTAGGCTTCGCTCAGCCCCTCTTATAGCATTGCTAGTTGCAGGAGAAGATTTGAAGATTCTTGCTTCATGTTGAAGCTTGTTGGGATATCATACTATATTATCTATTAAATGAAATCATCTATATATTGGTAATGGGTGGAATGCTAAGCCTCTTGCTTGGTGTTTTGTTCCACTCATGCTGCCCTAGGAACCGTATAAACCGGTGTTATGTTCCTTGATTATGCGTTCCTCACACGGTTGGGGTTATGGGACCGCCTCGATAAACCACTTAGTGCAAATTCTTTTCCAGCAAGTCCCAACATTGGTACTATTTGCCTAAACAACTAAAAACTTGCATAGGGAGTAATTAACCCTCTTCTTAATCAACAACCCTGGCCAGTGCTCCACATGAATGTTGGTCCAAACTGGGGATCTGCGGGGCCACCTCGAGGAAACTCAAGGGCTGGTAAAAACCTGTAGAATCGCCCATCCGGTCATGGCCTGTGACGAGATACGCGCGGCTACTATCAGGGTGACGTCACGCTGGGAGGATTTGCTGCATTAGCCTTACCTTAGTCGGAGTATCTTGAGCACGGGATTCCGAGAATACTCGGGCCTTCCCACCTTGGAGTTGCGACTCCGCGGATCGTGGGCTTGTAATGGGCCAAGTTGGAACACCCCTGCAGGGTTTTGATCTTTCAAAAGCCGTGGCCGCGGTTATGTGGCAGATGGTAATTTGTTAATATCCGGTTGTAGAAAACTTGACAGCACGTTCAGAACACACTACCAGCGTGAGTACCGTGACGGTCATTTTCCGAAATGGGATCGCGAAGTGAACACGGTGGGGTTATGATTGACGTGCTTAGTTAGGATCACTTCGTGATCACTTTATCGCTCGTGGCACTTCTCTTCTCGCTCTTATCACGTAAGCTAGTGCTAGTGCAGCTGCAGCCTTTTAGTCTTTCTTCAGCCTTTTTCCACACCCAAGGCTTAGATAGTTCTGTTACCCGGGAACGGGATTGCTGAGTCCTCCGTGGCTCACAGATTCTACACCACACCAGATGCAGGTACCATGGTGAGCTACTCAGGTGACGGCACAGAGCTATACTGGGAGTACAATGAGGAACGTAGCCGTTACTATGTGTATTATCCCGATGATCAGTAGTGGTTTCTACTAGGGGCGATTCGAACCTGTGGCTTTATGTTGTTTGGCATCTTTCATTTGGATCTTCACCTGTAGACGGGTTGTGATGTTATTTGAATGATGTTTGGCTATGTAATGAATTGTGTGACGTGGCGAGTGTAAGCCAACTATCTCTTTTGCTTTTCATACCTATTTTACATGAGATGTGCAAAGATACCGAACTTGAGATCATTCCAGAATGGGATTATACCTTTAAGTTGTGCCTCGACACGTAGGAGGTATAGTCCCATCCTCGGCATTACACGGCACGAGCCCGACGGAGATGCTGTGGAGGAAGAAGGGGTAGCAAGACTTCGGCAAGATCCGCGCCGCGGTGGATCCAATCCAAATCTTCGTCGGGCCATGCTCGTTGTAGACGCTCAACAAGAAAGGCTGGACCTCCAGGTAGTCCCCCTCCTCGGTGATGGTGGACTCCTCGAGGGCCACGTCAAGGGAGAAAGCAGATTCGGACGCTTGTGTGGTGCCCTTGCTTTTCTTCGCCATTGCTAGAGGTGCTGGAGGATGCATGTGATTTGGGAAGGCCGGAGGCGAACGAGAAGGGGATCTGAGCAGGAAGGAAAGAAGGTGATAACTCCTCTGCAGCAAAGATAGGCCCTTTTGTCAAGTTACACGGTTGCCGAGACTGCGTGGGAACCAGAGTCGCCCACGTCCCATCCAACCGTCACGCGCCAGCCTGGCCCGCAGCCTTTTTGGGGCCCGTGATGCTTCGTCCTCGGCTAAGGCTTCGCCCCGAAGCCAACTCCGCGCGCGCCTTGGGCCCGGGGGCTACTGTCGGCGTCCTGGGAACGAGGGTACCCATACTTGCCTTTCTGCGGGCCACAACACGCTCCTACTACGGCCTTGTACGGCCCAGCTGATTGACTAGCTGCTCAAGACCCTGGCGAGGGGGCTAGGCCTCGCGAGGAGAACGACATCAAGACCCCCTCAGGAGCGGCCTCGGCTAGGTTGCTCCGGAGGGGCGGAGAATCCAAGGCAAGCCTGCCTCAGGAGGAGGCAGTGACGCAAGCAGTGACCCACCGCGCCAGTGGGTGCTAGCGCGTGCCAGCGGCGCAGTTACCATTTTGTTGCAAAGGAGACAACGCAGGCACAGGTTCCCGAGGAGCGGGACAAAGGTTTCCCCTTCGGTGCAACAAGACCGAAGACCGCAAGGACGACAGGGAGGATGACACCACCGAGCCCACCACCGCGTTACCGCCTGATCCCTTTGCAGGCGAAGACCGCTTTTGTCAGGATAGGAACGTCCTTGTCTTCCTCCTCAAAATGCCCGTTGTGGGATCCCTTCCCGCCTAAACATTTTGGGGGAAGAGGACCATGGCCGCCTATACAAGTAGCTAGGATCTCCACTATGGAGGAAGTGGGATGAGATCCAGAAACTCTGCCCTCGCACAAAGGAGCAAGAACCCTTGCCTCCTAACCCTCCTGAGCTTTCCACCTGAGCTCAGGAACCACAGTATTTGTTCATACTCAAGCCCTTCTGAGGCTAATCCACCAAAGCAGGAAGTAGGGTTTTACATCGCAAGGTGGCCTAAACCTGGGTAAATTCGTGTGTGCTTTACTTGTTGTTCGCTTGAATCTCTTCACCGGACGAGGGTGAGACGCTAGTTAGACGTGAGTGGGAGAAATCTTCGTTCACGCCCCTGTGTTCGAACTTCTTGGGTTTGCGGAGCCCGTAATCTGATAGCGCCGCACACCCTCTCTGCTTCACAGACAAAGTACTGGATCATGAATTCCCCGAGGGGTTCAAGCCCGTCAATATTGAATCATACGACGGAACAACCGATCCCACAGTATGGATCGAGGATTTTATTCTCCACATCCATATGGCCCGAGGAGACGATCTCCACGCCATCAAATACCTCCCACTAAAACTGAGAGGGCCAGCTAGACACTGGTTAAATAGCCTGCCTGAAAATTGCATTGGCAGCTGGGAGGACTTGGAGGAAGCTTTTCTTGACAAATTCCAAGGCACTTATGTCCGGCCACCAGACGCCGATGACTTAAGTCATATAGTTCAACAACCTGGAGAATCAGCCAGAAAATTTTGGACTAGGTTCCTAACCAAAAAGAACCAGATTGTTGACTGTCCGGATGCCGAAGACCTAGTGGCCTTCAAACACAAAACCCGTGACGAATGGCTCGCCCGCCATCTCGGCCAAGAAAAGCCGAAATCCATGGCAGCCCTCTCAACACTCATGACCTGCTTTTGTGCGGGTGAGGACAGCTGGATGGCTTGTAGCAAGAACACAGCCAGCGATGAAGGCCCCTCTGAGGCCAAAAACTACACCGACAAGCTCCAGCGCAATTGACACAAACACAGCAGCAATGGCAATAACACCAAAGACACTACGGTTAACGCCGGATTCAGTGGCTCCAAGTCCGGCCAACGGAAGAAGCCCTACAAAAGGAACAGTGAGGGACCATCCAGCCTAGACCCCATACTCGACCGTCCGTGCCAGATACATGGCACCCCAGATAAACAAGCCAATCATACCAACCGAGATTGTTGGGTTTTCAAGCAAGCCAGCAAGTCAAATACCGAGAGCAAGGAAATAGGATTGCAAAGCGAGGACGACGACGAAGAGTACCGGCAGCCGAACACTAGAGAACAGAAAAAGTTTCCCCCTCGAGTTAAAACGGTGAATATGATATATGCTACATACATCCCCAAAAGGGAGCGCAAGTGCGCACTCAGGGACGTCTATGCGATAGAGCCAGTCATCCCAAAATTCAACAAATGGTCGTCATTCCCGATCACCTTCGATCGTCGAGACCATCCAACTAGTATCCTTCATGGCGGTTCGGCCACACTGGTCCTCGACCCAGTCATAGACGGATTTCACCTTACACGGGTTCTAATGGACAGGGGTAGCAGCCTCAACCTGCTCTACCAGGATACAGTGCGCAAAATGGGCATTAACCCATCACGGATCAAGCCCACGAGGACTATCTTTAAAGGAGTCATCCCAGGTGTTGAGACCTGTTGTACGGGCTCAATCACACTTGAAGTTGTCTTCAGATCCCCGGACAACTTCCGAAGCGAGGAGTTACTCTTCGACATCGTCCCCTTTCGCAGCGGCTACAATGCGCTGCTCGGACGAACCACATTTCCTTGATTCAATGCGGTACCTCATTACACTCATCTCAAGCTCGAAATGCCCGGACCTCACGGCGTCATAACAGTAAATGGAAATACAGAACGCTCCCTCCGTACGGAGGAACATATCGTGGCCTCAACAACAGAAGTACAACGCGGCCTCTTTCAGCTGAACCCCCGGACACCATTAAGAGAGTCCGGACCGTTCTATGGCGAGACAGCCCGGCTCGTTAAGAGCTTAACTAGCAATTCTGCCTCCGTCCAAGTCCCGATCGAATGGCGGCATTCGTACCACGTGTACATAGTTATGCACTCAAAATTCCTTGGGCATCAATGGAGGCATAACCAGCTCGCGATCCACAGTACGGTTCGACTGACCCTGGATCCGCACACCCTTACTTTTCCTTCTGGATTTTCTCTTGTCGAGGTTTCTTCTGACAACCCGTTCGACGGACACATCAAGGCGGCGAGGAGCTTTGGTATATAGAGGAATCCCCAGGTGATCTCTGCTAACAATCGCTATACCTGTTTTACATACCCACACGCAGCTCACTCTGGGCCGTGACATGCCAAATAGCCTTTCTTGCTTACTGCATTACTTGTACAAGTACGCCTTCATATATTAATTACATTACAGTAAAGGATAGTGAAAGCTTATTGCTTGATTTCCCGTTCCTTTTCCTTACCTTTGTATTTATTACTCATTGCACACGTGCACTCTGGTATGTATGTCCGCGCCAAGGGCTTCATTACGCCCCGCACTATGGCAATAAAAGTCTGAACACTTTTACAGTATAGTTCGGCACCCCGAACTTATAGATTATATGCAACGGCTCTGAATCATGTCTTTGGTCAATAGTTGGGTTGCCCGGCTCATGTTCTTACTACCTTACGTTCCGCTATATCGGCTAGGGTAGTAAAGGGATAACTACTGCGATTGTGTCCCGGTTCTTCCGGACGAACACCTCAGTAGAGAAATCCCAAAACTGATTGTCATGATGCGGCGAGAGCTGGTCAGCTGTTCGAGAGGTCTCAAATCCCTAGAGATTTTTTCTGCTTTATGCGAGGAATTGGTTTTTTCTTCGATTAGGCGTGTATAGCGCCCCTAGTTCGGCCTTCCAAAAACTAGGGGCTTCGCCAAAATCTTCTTTGTCAAACTCCTATGGCTAAGTGAGGGTAATAAAGGTCGTATAGTCTGATTGCCTTGTTTGTTGCGCTAAACACCTCCTTTAAGGACCAGAATGTGGAGTAAAGAGTGCTTAGATTTATCCCGAACACCACCATACTATCTACGTGGGGGCAGAAGCCGGCGACTAGTGAACCCTCAGATTCTAAATAAACGGCCGCACAGGAGGTAAAAATTTCGTTACAAGCATCATATTACAAACCGATCTTGTTTCGTATAACCCAAATGTTTTCACGGGATTATCACGTCCTTCGTACATTGCTCCGCCACAAGGCAGGATCCCTCCAGGACTCCGTCAAAATACAGCTCAGGTCGACGATGCTCCTTGCCCTCCGGCGGCCCCTCAGTCATCAGCTTCTTGGCATCCAGCTTCGCCCAATGCATTTTGACGCGGGCAAATGCCATTCGTGCACCTTCAATGCAGACCGATCGTTTAACGGCTTCAAGCCGTGGGCAGGCACTCACAAGCTGCTTTACAAGTCCGAAGTAGCTACTAGGTATGGGCTCGGCAGGACACAACCAGAATATTAGGTCCTTCACGGCTAGCTCGGCCGACCGGTGCAGCTCGACCAGCTGTTTCAACTAGTCGCTAAGGGGCACTGGATGTTCTGGTGCAGGATATTGAGACGAGAATAGCTTCTCCGTAGACATCCCCTCTTCGGCTCGATAAAACTCTGAAGCATCGGATAAGTTGCATGGCAGATTCGCAAACGCCCCTGGAAAACACATATTCGGGTATGTACAGGGAATGTTTTCTTCGCACACTTGCTTTGCATAGCAAGAAACTTACCCGCTGCAATCTTCTTGGCCGCCTGAATCTCCTGGCGGGCGCTCTGGGCTTCGGCTCGAGCATCCTGCACGCTCTGGCGGGCCTTCGCAAGTTCGGACTCTTGCGTCCTAAAATCACGCTCCAGGGACTCGAGCCTCTCAACGGCGTCCCAGAGATCTTGCTAGGCCTTGCTAACCAGGGCCTCGTGCATCTCGAGCCCGGCGCATTCCCTGGCCGCTTTGCCTCAGCCTCGGCTAACGCCTCCTTGAGGGCTGCCACCTCGGTCGTGGCCCCTAATAAAGTTTATGACACTTTAGTCTGCACAGACCACTCATCCTTATTAAATGAACATGCCGGTTACGACATACCTTGGCTATCCTCCAGCTGGTTCTTCGCGAGGCCAAGCTCTTCCTCGGCCCGCTCCAGTCTCAGTTTCAGTTCGGAGACCTCCACAGTATGAGAGGTAGCAGCCCGCAGTGATGCCTACTTATTCACATAGACACCTTATGTTAGACTCTTGTGAAAATTATTCTAGATCCCCTGTTCGGCTCTTTCTTTCCAAACACCGAACAGAGCATCAGGGGCTACTGTCTACACTGTGATATTCTTCCTACAATTACATTACTCACCTCAAAGCCTGTTAGAATGCTAATGTAGGCTTCAATCAGTTCGCTTTTGGCAGACTGAACCTTCTCGATCACTGTACCCATAAAGGTACGATGATCATCCACATTGGAAGCGCCCCACAGCACTTCCAGCAGATTATCTAGTGCCTCTAGTTGGACAGAGGCCATCGGCGGAACAGGCACACCTCCTCCTTTCGGGGAAGGCCGTTCGCCGGACACCGGAGCCATAAGGTCTCCGGACTAGTATCCGACAGAGGGCCAAATGGAACCCGGGCTTCACCACTAGTCCCCATGGAGGCTTTTCCCTCCACATGTCCGGCTGCCGAGGAGTCATCCTGGAGTGCCGCCCTGACGATCTCCGAAACCTTCCCCAGGTCTTGGAAAGTCCTTTGGGAAACCACCTCGTCATCACCCTTGGGCGAGACCGAATAAGCAGGTGGTGGAGACATGCTAGCCATCTCCTTAGAGTTTAGCAAACTCTCTGTGGAGGATCACGGGGAGTCGTCACGGGCCGGACTGGAATAACACAATTTACACATATCAATATTAAAAACCGGAAAGGCCAGACGTTTGGGCACGCATAAGGATTTTTGTACTTACGATGCGGCCCGAGGTTTGTTCCGAGGAGGTCACTCCAGAATACTATCGATATCCCACACGGAGTTATTCGCGCGGGAGCCCCTCCCCTTCTTGGGCGCCTTCGCCTCCAGATTCGTGGAGTCCGCTCTCTTCTTCCTTACCACCTCGGGTGGGAAGTCTTCTTCTTCCTCCTCCTCGTCATCATCTCCGGCGGACAGAGAGTGAGTCTCGTCTTCGGACATCACATCTGAAGCCTTTTCAGCGAGCGCCCCTCCGGGCCTCTTCAGTCGCTTTCTTGGCCATCTTCGCCGGCACTTCATAAGGTGCTGGAAACATCATTTTTGTCAGTAGTGGGAATTCTTGGTCTTCGGGCAGCGGAGCCGGACAGTTAATCCTCCCTGCTATCTCGATCCAGGCCTATAAACAAGGATGGGAAGGCTTAGACCTTTTCCTCAGAATATGCTAGTGAAGGGTATACCTTGAAAACATGAAAGAAACTTACAGAATTAGCCTGGCATTTTAAGCTGAGCCCGCGATCCTCGGTCGTGGGCGGTGGCGTCTCGCCGGCCTTGAAAAGCACTTTCCAGATGTCTTCTTACGTCATGCCGAAGAGCTCTTGTAGCGTCTGATACGTCCAAAATGTATCTATAATTTCTGCTTGCTCCATGCCCCTTTTGGGTGATATTTCTATGATATTCATACACTTCCATACACTTTTGATCATATTTGGACTAACCTACTAATCCAGTGCACCCCAGTGCCAGTTTCTGTTTTCGGCTGTTTTTGTATTTCAGGTTTTCACATTACGAGAACTGTCAGGAAAAATCCAAAAAAATTATATAAAAAATCAGCGTTCCAGAACCTACCTTGCGCCCGAAGTACAGCCGGGGGGG
>LR738715.1:494204216-494289478 GCA_902687465.1 Secale cereale | reverse complement strand
CTAACCTACTAATCCAGTGCACCCCAGTGCCAGTTTCTGTTTTCGGCTGTTTTTGTATTTCAGGTTTTCACATTACGAGAACTGTCAGGAAAAATCCAAAAAAATTATATAAAAAATCAGCGTTCCAGAACCTACCTTGCGCCCGAAGTACAGCCGCGGGGGGGGGGGGGGCACCAGGGCCCCAGGCGCCCTGGCGGCGCGCCCCCCCTGGGCCGCGCCGGGGGGGGCGCCTGGGCCCCCCGAGCCCCGTCTGGTGCCCCCCTTTGGCATATATTTAGAGCGTCCTTCGAAACCCTCGGGACGGGAACTCTTTTTCGCGATCTCATCTATGTTCTGCCGCCGCCGCCGCTTCCAAAATCGGGAGCACCAGGAGAACTCATCCCGGCACCCTGCCGGAGGGGAGGATCATCATCGGGAGCTTCTCCACCACCATGGACGCCTCCCGGATGAGTTGTGAGTAGTCTCCCTTGGACCATGAGTCCATGACCAGTAGCTATGTGATGTTCTCCTCCCGTTCTTGTGCTTCACTAATTAGTCCTCGTGTGCTGCCCTACATGATCGAGGCACATGTGTAATCCTTATGCTGTTGCTATGATGAGTTTGCTGGGATCCGATGGATTATGAGATTATGTTCAGATTGTGACTGAGTAATATATTTGATCTACCTCTTTTATATTTATGTTCATAAGTAATTCTTGCATGTTCTCCGTTGTTATTTATTGCTTTGGCCAAGTAATACGTAGTGACTCCAAGAGGGAACGTTATGCTTGATTGTGGGTTCATGCCCCTCGATGACTAGCTTGAGTGACAGAAACATGAGTCTAGGGGATGTGCTGTTGCCACAAGGGGGGAAACAACGGTGCTTGTGCCCGGGGTGCAAGGATTGTTTACTTTACGCAAAGTTCTTTTAATGCAGTTGTCTGTTGCTTTGAGTTTACACTATGGGTGGGGCTCGCAACTTAATACCAGCGAGATGTTCTGGATAGATATCTCAAGGTGGATGATTAGTAGTAGATATTGATGGATTTCGGTCTACTTACTTTGGCGTACCGCCCATGCTTTGAACCTCAACCTTTCTTGCAATGTAGTCAGCATTGGTTTGCGTTCGTGGTCCTGTCAATTGCCCAGCTGTAATTCGTTTACCTCACATAGCTGTTTTATCGTCTTTTGGGAGAGAGACATCACTAGTGAACATCATGAGACTCTGGTCCATATTACCATCATTGATCACATCCGCTATTTACTTTTCGCTATTATTTACTATTGCAAACATTATCTATCACTACTATCATTTGCGTTTAATCCTTTGTGAACTACAAGGCCGGAGGGATTGACAACCTCTCTCTACTCGTTGGGAGCAAAGTTATTTGTATCTATGTGTAGGTCCACGTTGATTGCTAATATCTGGCGCCGTTAGCAGTTGACACCTACTTGTTGAACCTAGGAGTCTCTGGGGATTCGATCCTTGGCATCATTGCTAAGGGAAAAACATCCACAACACTGCATCTCACACCTTCCACTTGGGGTAACCAACGAGGGGTTAGAGGCCCATCAAGGAGTTTTTCTGGCGCCGTTGCCGGGGACTCCACTCTTCAGGATAGGTGAGTTGCACGCTATCTTTTACCTTTGCTTTTTAGTCTTGTTAGTTTACCTTTCAGTTTTTGCTTTAGTACCTTTTATCGAAAATCACAAAAATAGTTATCTTGCTTGCTTGCTACTATGGGTTCCACCGAGAACACCAAGTTGTGTGACTTCACTAGTCACAACAACGATGACTTTATCAGCACACCTATCACTACACCTACCACTTTACTTGATGCTCGTGACCTTGATTTTGATAATTGCACTCTTACCGAAGGTATTGATTTCCTTCACAAGATGTCTAGAGACCCCCGCACTAGCACGCTTAACCTTGCCTTTACAGAGCATATCACTAATGCTCTCATCAAAGCTAGGGAGGAGAAACTTAGAATAGAAGCCTCCATACCTAGAAAGCTAGAAGATGGTTGGGATCCTATGATAAAAATTAAATTGAATGACTTCTCTTGCTATGCATTATGTGATGTTGGAGCTAGTACCTCTGTTATGCCCAAAAGAATATATGATATGCTTAAATTGAAACCTTTTGATTTTTGTTTTTTTGGTGTTCGTCTCATTGATTCTTCCATAAAGAAACCTTTGGGGAGGATCGACGATGTTCTTATCGTTGTTAATGATAATTATGATCCCGTTGATTTCACTATTATGGATATTGAATGTGATCCTTCATGTCCAATTATTTTGGGACGTCCCTTTTTACGCACCGTTGGTGCTATCATTGACATGAAAGAGGGTAATATAAAATTTCAGTTTCCTCTCAAGAAAGGGATGGAACACTTCCCTCGAAAGAAGATCAAGTTACCTTTTGAGTCCGTTGTACGGGCTAGCTATTCTTTTACTCTTGATAAAACTTGACCTCTATGCATTATGCCTAGCTTAAAGGCATAAAAGAAAGCGCTTTTGGGAGGCAGCCCACATGAATAAATTTTTATATTTTGCTTTTGTTGTGTCTTGATGTTGTTTACTACAGTAGCATCATCATTGTATCTTTGCTTTTCATATTTGTGCCAAGTATAGCCTCTGATTGCTAGAAAGTTCAAAAGTTGTGAGGTGCTGTCCAGGAAACAGATTCTGTCCTTGGATAGAAAAATTCGTATAAAATCACCAGATCATCTTTTTGGTCTGAATTTTTTCGACAGCGTTCTCTATATAATTTTATTTCGTGCGTCTGTTCTGAGTTTTTTGATTTGAGTTGCATAAGTACCCCGAACATATCAATTACTACCTGCTGTTCTGTTTTTCACAGATTCCGTCCTGTTTTGCCTTTCCTTCATTTTGCAAACCAAGAGCTTGCTTTTTCTTTGCAAAAACCGTTTGGCAATCTTGAGAAACAGTAGACCTTCAAGAATATCTTTATTTCCAGCAAGGAACAATTATTTTATTAAGGGTACTAACCTCGCTAATCAGATTATGATGAGTTATGTATGAAGGGAGTTTTCAAGTGTGCGAGGGAAGATGATAAAAAGATTCAGGAGTGTCAAGCGCTCAAGCTTGGGGATGCCCCCGTGCACCCCCAAGAAATATTCAAGGAGACTCAAGCGTCTAAGCTTGGGGATGCCCCCGTGCATCCCCTTCTCCATCAACATTATCAGTTCGTCTTTCGTTCCGCTATATTTTTATCACTTCATGTGTTATGTGCTATGCTTGGAGCGTCTTGCTTTTAGTTTTCTTTTTAGTTTTTCATAACGAGTCGGAACTCAGCTTTCTTTATGTGGGAGAGAAACACGCTCCACTTCTACCTAGAACATAACATAGAATTTTCACGTCTATCTTTGCTGTGTGTATTCTTTGTCTTTTAATATCTACTATCATGTTCAGCTCTTAGTATTCATGCTTATCTTTTCAACGAGCTTTTGTTTAGTTGGTTGCTTGAACTCTCTTTAATTATCATGCTTATCTTATTAAGAGAGTTTGCTTCCGTTGCACTGGTTGATATGTCTATGATAAAGATGCTACGTGCATAATGGCGCTTAGTAGTTCAGGTTTTCTTATGGTTAGTCTCAAATAGCTGGGGGATTCCCAATGTGTTATTGGAGTACCAACTTGATTTGTTTGCCTATGATGTGGTATGGTTTAGTAATATCTTCCTTCAAGAATTTATTTTGATTGACTTGGCGTATGCTCACGCATATTTAAGACTTTAAAGAAAGTCTGTCAAGCCTTGATGATCTTTTATTTCTGAGTAGCGATATAACTACCATGCTTGATTCAATGTTGCTTTGTCGCTCTGCATGATTATGACCGTCATTGCTCTCTTAGTTGGTCGCTCCCAGTCTTTTGCTAACCTCCACCTGTACTAAGTAGACTAACTTTGCAATACATAGCTTATGGGAAAGTAGCTTAAAAACTATTGTGGTAAAGAATATGTTGCCTATGTATCTTATTTCTTATAAGTTGCTTGCTGAGCGGTAACCATGTTTCTGGGGACGCCATCAACTGTCACACTTTTGTTGAATATCATGTGAGTTGCTATGCATGTTCGTCTTGTCTGAAGTAAGGGTGATTTGCCATGGGTTGAATGAGTATGCATATTGTTAGAGAAGAACATTGGGCCGCCAACCAAAGCCATGCATCATGGTGGAAGTTTTAGCTTGGACATTAATCCTCAATCTCTTATGAGAATATGCTTATGCATTGGAGAGGAGTCCATATCTATTTTCTATGTTGTCCCGGTATGGATGTCCTCAAGTTGAGATCTATCAAAAACAAGAAATCAAATGCGATTTATCTCCTTGGACCTTCGTACAGGTGGCATAGAGGTACCCCTTTGTGACACTTGGTTGAAACATATGTAATGCAATGATAACCCATGGAAATCCGAGCTAATTAGGACAAGGTGCGAGCACTATTGGTATTCGATGCATGAGGCTTGTAACTTATAGAATGTCTTATGCATGACACATATGAAGTACTACTACCATTGACAAAATTGCTTCTATGTTTTCAAAATAAAAAGCTCTAGCACATAACCATTCTTTTACTTTTTGAGTCTCCACCTTCTTTCTTCAAGCACCAACTACTGAGAGCATGATTGTCATTCTAAGTGTAATGTGCATTGTTCCAAAGTAGCATTGTCTTTTGCATGATTGTGATATCATTTATTCTGAAATCATTGTATCTAGTCATCACTTAAACCTTGAAGGTGCCCCTGCATTTATGTTTTGCTTCACTAAAGGGGGCAAGCTAGATATCACTTTATCATATTTGCACATCATGTTCATTGCAAATCTTTTTGATGTTTCAATGTCATGTTGTAAAACTTTCAGTCCTTTGTGATTTTCTCATGAGGCAACTTAATTACTATAGAATCATTGTCTCAGTAAGCTTTTGTCATATGACTATAAAAAGTCCTATATGGTTAATAGCATGTCACCACAGAAATTATTCTTGTTATCATTTACCTACTCGAGGACGAGCAGGAATTAAGCTTGGGGATGTTGATACGTCCAAAACGTATCTATAATTTCTGCTTGCTCCATGCCACTTTTGGGTGATATTGTTATGATATTCATACACTTCCATACAATTTTGATCATATTTGGACTAACCTACTAATCCAGTGCACCCCAGTGCCAGTTTCTATTTTCGGCTGTTTTTGTATTTCAGGTTTTCACATTACGAGAACTGTCAGGAAAAATCCAGAAAAATTATATAAAAAATCAGCGTTCCAGAACCTACCTTGCGCCCGAAGTACAACCGGGGGGGGGTACCAGGGCCCCAGGCGCCCTGGCGGCGCCCCCCCTGGGCCGCGCCGGGGGGGCGCCTGGGCCCCCCGAGCCTCGTCTGGTGCCCCCCTTTGGCATATATTTAGATCGTCCTTCGAAACCCTCGGGACGGGAACTCTTTTTCGCGATCTCATCTCTGTTCCTCCGCCGCCGCCGCTTCCAAGATCGGGAGCACCAGGAGAACTCTTCCCGGCACCCTGCCGGAGGGGAGGATCATCATCGGGAGCTTCTCCACCACCATGGACGCCTCCCGGATGAGTTGTGAGTAGTCTCCCTTGGACCATGAGTCCATGACCAGTAGCTATGTGATGTTCTCCTCCCGTTCTTGTGCTTCACTAATTAGTCCTCGTGAGCTGCCCTACATGATCGAGGCACATATGTAATCCTTATGTTGTTGCTATGATGAGTTTGCTGGGATCCGATGGATTATGAGATTATGTTCAGATTGTGATTGAGTAATATATTTGATCTACCTCTTTTATATTTATGTTCATAAGTAATTCTTGCATGTTCTCCGTTGTTATTTATTGCTTTGGCCAAGTAATATGTAGTGACTCCAAGAGGGAACGTTATGCTTGATTGTGGGTTCATGCCCCTCGATGACTAGCTTGAGTGACAGAAACATGAGTCTAGGGGATGTGTTGTTGCCACAAGGGGGAAAACAACGGTGCTTGTGCCCGCGGGTGCAAGGATTGTTTACTTTACGCAAAGTTCTTTTAATGCAGTTATCTGTTGCTTTGAGTTTACACTATGGGTGGGGCTCGCAACTTAATACCAGCGAGATGTTCTGGATAGATATCTCAAGGTGGATGATTAGTAGTAGATATTGATGGATTTCGGTCTACTTACTTTGGCGTACCGCCCATGCTTTGAACCTCAACCTTTCTTGTAATGTAGTCAGCATTTGTTTGCGTTCGTGGTCCTGTCAATTGCCCAGCTGTAATTCGTTTACCTCACATAGCTGTTTTATCTTCTTTTGGGAGAGAGACATCAGTAGTGAACATCATGAGACTCCGGTCCATATTACCATCATTGATCACATCCGCTATTTACTTTTCGCTATTATTTACTATTGCAAACATTATCTATCACTACTATCATTTGCGTTTAATCCTTTGTGAACTACAAGGCCGGAGGGATTGACAACCTCTCTGTACTCGTTGGGAGCAAAGTTATTTGTATCTGTGTGCAGGTCCACGTTGATTGCTAATATCTGGCGCCGTTAGCAGTTGACACCTACTTGTTGAACCTAGGAGTCTCTGGGGATTCGATCCTTGGCATCTTTGCTAAGGGAAAAACTTCCACAACACTGCATCTCACACCTTCCACTTGGGGTAACCAACGAGGGGTTAGAGGCCCATCAGCTTCTGGTGCTTGGCCGGATCGTACTCCCACAGACAGCAAGTCCGACATTAGCACGAAAGGATCCGACGAACGAGCATGACCTGGATCATGTTCTGGCGCATGTTTGGAGCCCAGTCAGCTCGTCCAAGGGACCCCAGGGTAGGCCCCTCTCTAGCCAGGAGGTGAGCCGCATCGGGGCTCTAGATCGGAATTCGGGGGTCGCCGCCCAGTCAGTGTCGCGCGGCTCGGTGATGTAGAACCACCTCGATTGCCACCCCTTCACTGTCTCTGCAAAGGAGCCTTCGGGCCAGGTAACATTGGGCATCTTGCCCACCATGGCACCTCCACACTCTCCTTGTTGCCCGCCCACCACCTTCGGCTTCACATTGAAGGTCTTCAGCCATAGACCGAAATGAGGTAGGATGCGGAGAAAGGCCTCACACACGACGATGAACGCCGTGATGTTGAGAATGAAGTTAGGGGCTAGGTCATGGAAATCTAGCCCGTAGTAAAACATCAGTCCATGGACGAATGGGTGGAGAGAGAATCCCAGCCCGCGGACAAAATGTGCAAGAAACACAACCCTCGCATGGGTCTCTGGAGACGGGACAATCTTTCCTTTGACTGGGAGTCGGTGAGCGATCTCCTTGGCCAGGTATCCGCCCTCCCGGAGCTCCTTGATGTCATTCTTCTTAATGGAGGAGGTCATCCACTTGCCTCTAGCTCCGAATCCGGACATGTTTGGAGTGCTTTCTCGAACGAGAAAAAGCTAAAGCTTGGGCGCTGGAGCTCAAGGACGGAAGGGCTGAGGCAATGAAAGGGCATGAGTGTAAAAAGGGAATCCTTATCCCCTTATAAAGGCCGCGAATATCAAGCGCCTCCCCACTCGCCCTAAAAAGCTCTCCTATTCCCAAGGCCTTTGTAAACGGCATGGATTGGTTACACATACCCGCATTGATGAGAGCCCCGCAATAAGGGGGCACGATCTCTGTTTTGATGAGACGTGCCAATGGCAACCGCATCTCGGGATGTGGAGCGTCGAGCACAAAGCAGTCCGGAATTATGACCGGTCGGACGTGATGTCATGCTACAAAAATTTGTCAGCACATTGGACTCGTGCAAAATTATATTCTTTTTGTGGTTGTGTATGGTGTGTTCGTCGGGTCTGGATACTATCATCACGTCCGAAGACTATCTTGGAGTTCGGAAAAAAGGGAACCCGACTTGCGATGCCGAAGACAATTTGCGCGCCGGACTCCTCGTCATTGAAGCCAGGTTCAGGGGCTACTGAGGGAGTCCTGGACTAAGGGGTCATCGGGTGTCCGTCCTGTCAACTATGGGCCGGACTGATGGGCTGTGAAGTCATGAAGGCCCAAGACCGTATCCGTGTCCGGATGGGACTCTCCTTGGCATGGAAGGCATGCTTGGCGACCAAACTGTGAAGATTCCTTCTTATGTAATCAACTCTATGTAACCCTAGACCCCCCTGGTGTCTATGTAAACCGGAGGGTGTAGTCCGCATAACGGACAGACATTACCATAGTCATTCAGGCTAGGCTTCTAGGGTTTATCCATGACGATCTCATGGTAGATCAACTCTTGTAATACTCATGTTCATCAAGATCAATCAAGCAGGAAGTAGGGTATTACCTCCATAGAGAGGGACCGAACCTGGGTAAACATGGTGTCCCCAGTCTCCTGTAACCATCGACCTTAGACGCACAGTTCGGGAACCCTACCCGAGATCCGCCGGTTTTGACACCGACAGCTCCTCCCTGCCTCCACGATGAAGACGTCTTAGATCTATCATTGGACCCCGTCTAGGGGTCAACACCTGCAACAGCTCTGGCCTTACATCCAGAGCGGATCACTTCACCCGAGGACGGGAAGATCAACCCCGCCACAGAAACCGCAGATTTAGCAGCGCTTGAGCCGCTCACAGACCCAGCATTGAGTGCGACTTCCCCCGCCGCTGGAGCACCAGACTTGTCCCCGATTACAAGTTCTGAACTTTTGGGATCCGGACTTTTTGGGCCCAATCGGACAGTTTTCACCGAACTCTGCCCCGTAGATGCCCGAACATATACCCAACACTCGCTCTTAAACGAAGCGCTGGACTTACTAAAACCTCTCACCCTAAGAATAGATTCCCAATAGAACTATGCCCAGTTTGAACTGGGGGCTGAGGGCATGGAAATTTGCTTCCGACCCACCACCCACTTGGTAGCCATGGTCGAAGACTTAACCGATCTACTAGATTATGCTTCCAAAGACATCGATGGGATGGACCACGACGACGAAGCTGATCTAAGTGCAAACCCGGAGTAACCGGGCGATGGATGGCTACTTCTACATATGATGTATACATGGTGGATACACCCAAAGAGAAGGAAGACGATGGTGACACAAATCGAGAGCAGGATAAGCCTGTCGATGAACCTCCTAAACGCTGGCACCAGAAACATCGATCTTGATCCCGTAAACGGAAGGAGAGTAACACTGTCACTGGAGACGATGGCGATCCGGAGCAAGCCAATGACCCCGTGGAGCCAGCGGTGGAGCAGGACGAACGGGAAGATGGCGAACATAGTCCCGAACCGCTGGTCAATCATAGCGATGCCAAAGACAATGGTTATCAACCTTTCTCCGAAGAGGATGTCAGCCTGGGAGACAAAGAATTCTTCATCCTAGAAGAACCCCTCGAACAGAAACGTTTCCAACAATAGCTAATTGCTACAGCAAGCAGCCTAAAAAATAGCAGCAACGGCTTAGAGCCAAACAGGATACGCTCAATGACAGATGGAACGAATTGCTAGACGCTGAAGAAAGATACGGCCGTGAGCGCCAAACAAAGAGCTATCCCAAGCGCAAACTGCTGCTGCAATTCGACGACGAGGCTATTGCGCCCATACCACTGAAGTACGACAAGGCCGATCAACCGGACCGACCACCTCATGGAAGGGATAAAACGGCCAGCTACGTTGTACACCAGCCTGCACCTCCCCACCATAAAGGACAGGATACAGCGGCTCAGGGCCATAAGTACGACCTACGTCAGGACCTGAATAAAAAAGCTTACCAGGCCAGATCAATCTACAGATCAAGGGAACGTGCTCCCACAAGGGACGGCGGCTATCAAGCCAAATACGCCGGGTACAATCAAGTTTGGAACCAACACCGAACACACACACCGTACAAATTACTCCATGATATCGCAAAATACAGGGGTGTCGCACACCCTCTTTGCTTCATCAATGAGGTGATGGATCACGAATTTCCAGAAGGGTTTACACCCATAAACATTGAGGCGTACAATGGAATGACGGACCCAGCTGTATGGATAGAAGACTTCATCATTCACATCGACATGGCTCGTGGAGATGACCTCCATGCCATCAAATACTTACCCCTCAAGCTGAAAGGGACAGCACGACACTGGCTAAATAGCCTCCCACAGAACTCCACTGGGAGCTGGGAAGATCTTGTGGATGCATTACGGGCCAACTTTTAAATAAAAAGAACCAAATGGTTGATTGTCCGGATGCCGAGGTCTCAGCGGCATTCAAGCACAGTGTCCGAGACGAGTGGCTAGCAAGACACCTTGGCCAAGAGAAGCTGAGAATGATGGCAGTCCTTACTACACTTATGACCCGCTTTTGTGCGGGTGAGGACAGCTTGCTAGCTCGTAGCAGCAATAGCACGAGCGACCCTGGTACCTCCGAAGTCAGGGATGGCAATGGTATGCCACGAAGTAATAAGAACAAGTGTCAGAACAATACCGGAAGCACACATGACACGGCAGTAAACGCCAGATCAATGTCTCCAGGCTCGATCAATGGTAGAAGCCATTCAAACGCAATAGAGATAGTCCATCTTGCTTGGACAAAATACTAGAAAGGCCTTACCAGATTCATGGCACCCCTGATAAACCTGCAAATCACACCAACTGAAACTGTTGGGTCTTCAAGCAGGCTGGCAAGTTAAATGCCGAGCACAATCGGAAAGGACCTCAAAGTGAAGATGAGGATGAACCTCGCCAGCCGAGCATGGGGGGACAGAAGAAATTTCCATCGGAGGTAAAAACCGTGAATATGATCTATGCTACCCATACCCCCAAGAGGGAACGCAAGCGTGCACTCTGGGACGTTTACGCCGTAGAGCCTGTCGCCCCCAAGTTCAACCCATGGTCGGCTTGTCTCATCACCTTTGATCGCAGGGATCACTCAACTAGTAACCGTCACGAAGGTTCGGCGGCCCCAGTGCTTGATCCTAGAACTTATGGATATCATCTTACTCCATTCCTTATGGACGGCGGCAGCAGCCTCAATCTGATATACCAAGATACTGTCCACAAGATGGGGATAGACCCGTCAAGAATTTAGCCCAGCAGCACTACCTTAGAAGGAGTGATACCAGGTGTAGAAGCCCGTTGCTCGGGCTCATTAACACTGGAGGTCGTATTCGGCTCTCCTGATAACTTCCGAAGAGAAGAGTTAATCTTCGACATCGCTCCTTTCTGAAGTGGCTATAATGCACTACTCGGAAGAACGGCCTTGGCTAGCTTTAATGCGGTCCCGCATTATGCTTACTTAAAGCTCAAAATGCCCGGACCACGCGGCGTCATCACGGTCAACGGAAACATGGAGTGCTCCCTACGTACGGAGGAAGACACTGCGGCCCTAGCAGCCGAGGTACAAAGCGGCTTATTCAAGCCGAACAGTTCATCGATCGTCAAGACCACACACACTGCTAAACGTGGATGGCCCACACTACAATGTGACAGCTCAGAGGAACCTGATCTCGATTAGCAGTTACGCCCCTGTCAACCGCCTCATAAGTTAATAGCATATGTACCTCGCGTACACAATTACACCCTTAAAATACCTTGGGCGGCGCTGGGGGTACGCTGCATGCAAATAGTCCATAGTTCGGCTTGACCCTATTTGGACTCTAAAATACATTTTCTTCCTAAGGTTCATTAAAAGAACCGAAATTACTTACGGTTGTGCAGGATATTTCCCTTAATACCTGGACTTAATATTAGGGGCTGTATTCGGCATGGCACACCTCCAAGTCCGAACACCTATAGGGAACTGTTCGGTGTCCCGGATATTGCATTATATGCATCGGCTCCGAATCATGTCTTTGGTCTATTGTTGGGTTGCCTGGCTCCTGTGCTTGCCACCTTACATTCTGCAATGTTTGGCTAAGGTAGTAAAGGGAGAACTACTATGATTGTACTTCTACTTAGTCCGATCAAGTACCTCAGTAGGGAAAGTCGAAAACTGACTGTCATGATGAAGCGAGAGCCGGTCAAGTGATTCGGTGACATAGTTTCATACTACGATCGATAGTGATCTACTCCGTGTTATACGAGGGGCTGGTCTTTACCCAGCCGCGTAAAGTGGGCACCATAGTTCGGAAAGCCGCACACGCACCAGGGGCTAGTACTATTAGACCCACAAGTCAAGCTCCTATGGCTAAGTGAAAGCAATAAAGCCGCATAGTCTGATTGCCTTGCTCGCTCTGCGGACACCTCCTTTATGGACCAAGACATTGGATAAAGAGTGTTAAACGCGCATTATCGATCACCCCTATAATATTTACATGGGGGCTGAAGCCGATGACTGGAAACTTCAAATTTAAGTAAAATAGTCGCACATGAGGAAAATTCGCTTATAATACAAAAGCGCAAGAATTATATATACATCGACACACAAGCTTAGTCCTTGCAATCTGAATACAATCACTCAAATATTATATCCTTTCAGCACTGGCCCTCTACAAGGCGGGCTCCTTCCAGGACATCACCAAAATACCTTTCTGGGTTCCGGTGATCCTTGCCCTCTGGCGGGCTAGCAGTAGTCTCTATCTCGGTGGCCTTCATCTTCGCCCAGTGCACCTTGACGCGGGGAAGGTCATTCGTGCACCTTCGATGCAGGTCGAACGCTTAATAGCGTCGACCTGCGGACTCGCGTCAACGAGTCGCTTCACCAACCCGAAGTAGCTATTTGGGATTGGATCAGCGGGCCATAGCCGGACTATCAAGTCCTTCATGGCCGCACCCGCCATATTATGCAGCTCGACCAGCTGCTTCATCTGGTCGTTGAGGAGCACTAGACGTTCTGGCGCAAGAAACTGCGACCGGAACAGCTTCTCTGTGATGTTCCCCTCCTGGGCTCGGAAGAATTGGGCGACATCGGCAATGCTCGTCGGAAGATCTGCAAAAGCGCCTGGAGAACTCCATAATCACGTCAGTGCAAGATACTCCAACCTCCGAAGACACTCTGCAAGAGAAAAGTCTTACCAGCTTTTATCTCCCACGTTTGTTTGATCTCCTCGTGAGCACCGCGCGACTCACTCCGCGCCTCCTTGGCATCATTGACAGCCGTATTGAGCGCGGATGCTTGCTCTAAAGTCTTCTTCTCCAACACCTCGAACTTGTGAATGACATCTCGCAGTTCGTCCTCGACTTCGGCCACTTGCGACTCGTGTTGTCGATGCACGGCATGTTCGGCCTTCAGGTCGGCGGTTGCTTTCTCAGTGGCTGCTTTGCTCAAATTGACCTCTTCCTTGGCATTCACGAGCTCGCCCTTAAGGGCCTCGACCTCAGCTGTGTCAACTATCATATCACACCATGAGCTCATACTAACAAGGATCAAACATATAGTGTTTTTGACATTTCAATTTTTCGAAAATACGCATACCTTGCGTTTCATAAAAATGCTTGTTCACAAGGTCGAGCTGCTCGTCAGCTAGTTTAAGTTTCTGATTGAGTTCGAAAACCTCTACGGCCTAGACAGACGCCGCTACTAGTGAAGCCTATTCAAAAACACTATACATAGTTCAGCTCTGTTACTTGCTATAACATGGATCCTTTGTTCGATTCTGTTCAGAATCAAACAAAGCATCAGGGGCTACTGTCTATGTATATATGTATAAAAATGAAAGAGTTCTTTTTAGAACATTACGTGGCATACCTCGAAGCCTATCAGTAGGCTGTTGAAGGCTTCGTTCAGTCCTCCTTTGACGGATTAAATCTTCTCCATGACCGCACTCATCGGAGTGTGGTGTTGCACTACGATTGAAGCACTTCCCAGTGCTTCCTCTAGAGTGTTCGGCGCCTCCTGATTGACGGCGGGCGCCGTTGGAGCAGTTCCTCTTTCCCCCATCACGGGGGCTGACTTCTCGATTCTGGAGCCGCATTGGGCTCCGAAACAGTGTTCAACGGGGGCCCTGATTGCTTGCCCCCCCCCCCCGTCGTTGATCGCCATGGGGATTGCTCCCCTTGGCTGACGGCGGCCGAGGGATTGACCTCGGGCGCCCTCTCGTTCGCCCCGCTCCCACCTGCTCGTACAGGAGAAGC
Organism: Secale cereale; assembly: GCA_902687465.1. Classification (NCBI taxonomy): domain Eukaryota; kingdom Viridiplantae; phylum Streptophyta; class Magnoliopsida; order Poales; family Poaceae; genus Secale; species Secale cereale. Next base: position 494,275,444 of record LR738715.1, on the reverse strand, counting down.
TTCTATAGAGGACACCTCGATGTCCCCTAAGACAGGAGACGAGCCTCGCGGAGGCGTGTCGCTCTCCGCCATCTCCGGCGCTAGAGAATTCCTCGATGACAGTGAAGCCTCCGGGAGTATGTGTGGAGGACTGTATAAAGACATAATGACATTATTTAAATGGGTGAAAACTATTGCGACAACAGTGATCGTCTGAATACTTATGATTCGGCCAGGGGTTTACTGCTGGGCTGGACTCGGAAACTGTGTTCGGACGTTGAGTCTGAGCTGTCTGGAAGGTTCAGTTTCTTCCTGGGCACCACCTTGCCCGCATCAGCGGGGGCCGCTCTCTTCCTCCCCCTTGCCTTGATAGGGGAGTCGTCTTCTTCCTCCTCCTCATCCTCCTCTTCTTCGTTGTGGGAGGGGTGGGAGTCGGTTTCCCCGGACACTGTGTCCGCGAGACCTTTAGGGCGGAGGTTGCTCTTAACCTCCTTGCCCTTCTTCTTGGACTTCTTCTCCGGTGCCTTGTACGATGCCGGAACCAACATTGCCGTTAGTTGGGACATCTTTGGGTCTTTGGGCAGAGGAGCCGGACACTTGATCCGCTTCGCCTTTTTTGTCGAGGCCTGGATAGAACATAAAAACTCTAACTCCTGTTATAATTGAAATATGGAAGGGGTATGTATTTGATGACCCACAAGTATAGGGGATCAATTGTAGCTCTTTTCAATAAGTAAGAGTATCAAAGCCAACAAGGACTAGAAGGAAATGACAAGTAGTTTTCAGTAAGATAATGGCTACAAGTGCTGAAACTGTAAGTAGCGAGTCATTTGATAGCAAGATAATTTGTATCGAGCAAGTAACGATAATAGTAACAAGTATGCAGCAAGGTAGCCCAATCGTTTTGAGGCAAAGGACAGGCCAAAACGATCTATTATGATAAGCAAAGCGTTCTTGAGGGTACACTGAAATTTCATCTAGTCACTTTCATCATGTTGGTTTGATTCGTATTCACTACTTTGGTAATTTGATATGTGGGTGGATCGGTGTTTAGGTCATGTTCTTACTTGAACAAACATCCTACTTATGATTAACACTCCCTCAAGCATCCGTAACTACGAGAAAAGTATTAAGAATAAATTCTAACTATGGCATTAAACTTGTGGATCCAATCGGTCCCTTACAGAATAGTGCATAAAGTGGGGTTTAAGTTTCTGACACTCTTGCAACCCACCATCTAATTACTACTCCACAATGCATTCCCTTAGGCCCAAATATGGTGAAGTGTCATGTAGTCGACATTCACATGACACCACTAAGGGAATCACAACATACATATTATCAAAATATCGAACACACATCAAATTCACATGATTACTTGCAACATGATTTCTCTCGTGACCTCAAGAACAAAGGTAACTACTCACAAGTGAGAACATGCTCAGGTTCAGAGGGGTAATATATATCATAATGGATATGAACATATAATGTTCCACCAAATAAACCATATAGTAATCAACTACAAGATGTAATCAACACTACAAGTCAACCACAAGCACCAATCTATAGTTTCGGTAACAAGATTGAATACAAGAGATGAACTAGGGTTTGAGATGAGATGGTGTTGTTGAAGATGTTGATGGATATTGCCTTCCCCGAAATCGGGAGTGTGGTTGGTGATGATGATGACGATGATTTCCCCCTCCGGGAGGGAAGTTCCCCGGGCGGAATCGCTCCGCCGGAGGGCAAAAGTGCTCCTGCCCAAGTTCCGCCTCGAGACGGCAGCATTCCACCCCGAAAGCCTTCTCCTTATTTTTTTTCTAGGCCAAAATGACTTATATACCATAAGATGTTCTCCGGAGGTGGGCCGAGGAGGCTACAACCCACCAGGGCGTGCCTGGTGGGCCTGGCACGCCCAGGTGGGTTCTGCCCACTAGGTGGCCCCCCTGTAACGCCCAAGATGCGACTATATCTCTTACGTGTCGAGGCACGGCTTAGAGGCATAATCACATTTTGGTATAATCGCAAGATGGTCATCTTCACACATTCCCATGTACAAGAACAAAGGTAAAATAATATAGTTGGCTTACAATCGCCACTTCACACAATGCATAAATAAGTCATACATTCATCCAGAGTACACACATAGTCCGACTACAGATGAATCCAAATGAAAAGAAGATAACCACCCACTATGCCCGATCGGCCCTAGTAGGAACCACTACTGATCGTTGGGGAACGTCACGTACATACGCCCACGCTCCTCATCAAACTCCCACTTGAGTCCCTGACTGGTTTGGTAGTACCTGCATCTGGTTTGGTAGTAAACCGTGAGTCACGAGGACTCAGCAATCCCATTCCCGAGTACCAAAACTATCAAAGCTTTTGGGTAAGGAGAAAATGTATAAGTGGGCTACTGCAAGCACTAAGCATAGATGATGTGGCTAGCTTACGTTTCATCAGAGCGAGAAGAGAAGTGAAAGCCATCGGTCGTGAAGTAAATTATGATCACTAAATGATCATGTCTACCTACGAGTCATCCATAACCCAGCCATGCTCTCTTCTCGAACTCCCTCGAAAAGAGACCATCACGACTACTCACACGGTAGTGTATGCTGTTTGATGTTTTGTGTCAAGTTATCTACAACCAGATATTAACAAACTCCAATCCGCCACATAACCGCGGGCACGGCTTTCGAAAGATCATAGCCCTGCAGGGGTGTCCCAACTTAGCCCGTCACAAGCTCTCACGATCAGCAGAGTAACAACTCCATAATTGGGAAGGCCCGAGTATTCTCGGAATCCCATTCTCAAGATATTTCGACAATAGTAAAACTAATCCAGCAAGACCTCTCGACGTGCCGTCACCCTGATAAGAGCCGCGCGTATCTCATCTTAGGACACATTGGATAAGCTAAGCGTACAGGTGCCAAAATACCCCAAGTTGCCAAGGGACGGACCCTCAATGTTCTCTAGTTTGGACCAACACTCATGAGGAGCACTGGCCCGGGGGTTGATGAAGAATCCACGGCGTCCGGAAAGTCGCTATGCAAGTTTTTTGTTATTAGGAAAATGTAAAACCAAGGTGGGTCCTTCCTGGAAAAGCTTTACACAAAGCGAATTATTGAGAGGTGGCCATAAACCCCAATCGTTTTAGGAACGCAAAATCAAGGAACATAACACCGGTTTATCGGTTCCTAAGGCGGCATGACTGGAACAAAACATCGAGAAAAAGGCCAAGCCTTCCACCCATTGCCAAGTATATAAGGTGCATTATTTAAATCAAGATATTGTGTTATTCCCAAATAACCAATCCAACAAGGAGAAAGCTTCATCTTCATCTGCAACTAACAACGCTATAAGAGGGGGCTTGAGCAAAAGCATAACTTAGCCAAACAATGGTTTGCTAGGAAGGTAGTTAGAAGTTTCATGGCAAGGTAGGGGCTGACATGCAAAAGGATAGGTATCGTGACAAACCAATAGAGCGAGGCATCTAGCATAGCAACAATAGTGGTGATATCAAGGAATGGTCATCTTGCGTGTTATGTCTTCGGTGGGATCGTAAACTTGCTCTTCGTAATCGTACTCAACCCGTGTCTCGACCTCGGACTCGAACTTGTCTCCCGGGGCTACCCAAAGTAAACAAGCATCCACATAAACACACATGACAAGAAAAAGGAATACATGCTACATGCACGAGGCATATGAATGCAAGAACGAAGCTACGGTGCTACCGGTACGGAAGGATATGGTGTCGAGAAGGCACGGTGTATGAAAGATGGATGCTGGCAAGCTCTTGGCAAACCAAGTATGTCCCTGGATAGGTTGGGCGTTTACGGTTGAAAACAATATAAAGATCACCGGAAACGGATGCACGATTTGCAAAAGATACCCAAAACAAGATGCAATGCAAAACTGTTGAAAACAGCAACATGGCAACTTTGGAGCAAAGTTTAATTATGCTACAACACTCTAACATAAAAACTAAAAGCATGGCAGTGGAGTAGACATGTTTTGCTACAAATATGAACAACTAGAACCATCTAACACTTACTAGAGCTTGATTAAAATAGCAGGTCAAGATTGCAAAAGATAACAGTTTTCTGACTTAGCGTAATTTATAGGACATGGCAGAAAACAGAATTATGAAGCAAGTTTATAGCCCTCAAACCAAAAGCTACAGCAACCTATCATGGCATGGAAAGGCATGGCATCATAGAGCAATATGCATACAACAATTATCCCCCACTTAGAATGACTAGATGTTCATGGATCAAATGCTAGCATCAAGTTAACATGGCATCATGAATAAAACTGTCTCAGACTTGGTGAAAATTTGCATGGCAGAAAACTAACATTATGATGGCATGTTTTCAAGCTTGTTTCAATCTACTAATAGCATGTCATGGCATGTGGATTATATTGGCAGAAAGTAGACATGATGTAGAGCATGTTCTTGTGCAAATCCACCCCAAAGCATAAATAAATTTAAATGCACAAAAATATCAAAATGCAATATGCAGCAAAAATGACATGTTTGCAAACTTGCTCCAATGCAAAAAAAAAACTAATGTCACCACTAGATTCCTTTGATTTTGCTAGCCCAAAAACATGTATAGTATGTTGGGGTCTTATAGGAAAATCATTTGAAACTTGCTAAAATGCAAATCTGTCTAAAATGGAAATGACAGAAAATGCATCTTCCCTTAAAGGAAATGTCCAGAATTGGACCTGCCCGAAATGGAAATATTCCAAGTGCCTGAAATGGAATATTCGCTAGGAAGAAAATAATAATAAAAGGAGGGAGGATGACAGGTGGGGTCTGGTGTCAGTGAGCATGACAGGTGGGGCCTGGCTGTCATAGAGACAGAAAATGTGAAAATTGGGCTTATACCATTGCCCTGGGGGGGTTCAATCCCAAGACGTCTCGGTCTGAGGCGCAACACTTCAACCAGTCGGGCTAGGCAGAGGTGTCTGGTAGGTTAGCGGTCGGGGGGTTTTGAACCACCTCGCAGCGCTGTCTTCTTCCTCTGCTCGACAGAGCTGAGACGACAACGCTACCGGTGGCAACCACGGTGACGACGGGTACTGAGTTATGGCGGCCGGCTTGCGGGATTCGGATGCGGTGCGGCTCGGGAGCGCATGGCGCTAGGAGAGGCCGGTGCACTCGAGCTCGAGCAACTTCTCGGGTTGAGCCATGGCGAGCGCGGGAGCAGACATGGTGCTTGGTGACGGGCATGCACGCGCGAGGCAAGAGCAGTGGGGAGATCCCGAGGGGCGGAGGGTCAGACATGCTACAGTAGGTACACGCACGACAGAAATCTTCATATTTTGCTGGACTACGGGTGCGGCAAGGACACAGATCGGGCAAGTCCTATTGGTGCCTACATGCCATGGGATGTAAGGGAGAGGGAGAAGCGTTACCCAACTCACCCTAGGACACGGCGATGTCGACGGAGACGAGCTGGCAGCTATGTGGCCGAGCTCTGACTTGACGACGACGATGTCCGTGCACAAGGGAGGAAGAGGACGACGGGGAGGTAGTCGGACTTGGCGACCTCGCGCTCGGATCGGCGTATGAACGGATCCAGGGTGGCGTGGAGGTGCTTGAGGACAACGCGGAGGAAGCTGGGGCGATGCTACACCGGAGGCGAGCTCCTGCTCGGGGCGGCCATGGATCTAGGGAGCAGCGAGAGCGCACGAGGGGGAGACGTGGAGAGGCGGCGGCGCAGAGGGAGGTAAGAAGGAGAGGTGGAAAGGAAACCCTAGGAGGTGTGGGGCTGCTTATAAGGGCGCGGGCGACCTAGCCTCAATGTTCGTGAGCTCATGGCGCGACAGAGCGATGCTCTCTCTCTCTGAATCAAGGGAGACGGAGGGGAAACGGAGCAGGTAGCCGTGAGGGGAAAGGGTCGCTGGCAGGCGGGCCGGCAAGGGAGAGGAGAGAAGGAGCAGTGCTAGGAGGCTGCACGCGAGGGGAACTTTGCCGGCCTAAGCGCGGGGAAGCCCAGGTAGAGCTCTGGCTGCGGCTGGCTGCTGCTGCTATTATTTCCTTATCTTTTTCTTTTTCTTTAGGTAGAGAAACATAATGAAAAACCCAGGAAGCTAGGAGAAGAGTTAGGAAGAAATCATAACATTCCCAAGCTCCTGGATTTATGCTCTATTTAAAAAATGAGTTGGACATTTTTAGAGGTAGAAAATATAACAAGTTTGAATTGGCGTCAAACTTGAGGTATTTTTTATCCTAACCAAATCATCTTCAAATAGAGTGCATTTGGCATAGAGGTTTAGGACATGGGTGCAAGATTTATAGGGAGAAGATGAACATTTAAAGAGGCTAGGAGATTAGCTTATCACAAAAATAAATAAATGGATGAATAGGTAAGAAGAGAGGGAAGGAGAGGTGGTGGTGCATGGAAGTGATCATGCATGGCTCACACACATGGATCAAGCAACAAGATAACATGCAAGAAACCACAATGCACACCAATAGAGTAAGAATGCAAGATGACAATAGGCAAGAATACAAAATGATATGACAATGATAAAATATGGCATGACAATGCAATTATGATGACAATGCATTTATGAAACAAGCAAAAAAAGGAAGACCCCCAAGGAAAGGATGAGGACCAAGTTTAATATATTGCCAAATTGGGAAAGTGTTACCTCTGGGGCATTACACCCCCACTGGTGTTTATTGACTCCAATATTTATTAAATAATCCATAAAAATTCTCCGTGAAGTTTCATCTTGTTTGGCGTTGTGCAGAATATGTGGCCTGGCGTAGCTTTTCCAGGTCCATATTTCCAGCTGTTGGAATTCTCCCTCTTGGTGTGTTCCTTGCAAATTATGAGAGAAAAGGCATTACAATTACTCCAAAAAGCATTATTATGAATAAAAACTTTATAAATAACAGTAAGAAAACATGATGCAAAATGGACGTATCAACTCCCCCAAGCTTAGACATCGCTTGTCCTCAAGCGAAAACCGAAATTGAAAAACATGTCCACATGCTTTGAGAGAGAGGTGTCGATAAAAACAAAATACACACATAGAAGCATCATGTTAATTATTATAACAGCAATAGAATTAAACATAAGACTTTTATCATAGAACTTGTATCATAAACTTCTCATGAATAAGTGACAGTTCATCACATAACTGAAGTATAAAGAATAAACACTACACTACAAAAAAATACACTTCCGCGATGATACGTGTTTGTCACAATAGGTCACATTTTCTGTCATGCATGTACATCCATGACAATTTTATGACAGAATCAAGATAGTCATACCTGTGCTGTCGTAGAAGTGTTCCATGACATTACCAAAATTATCATCACAGAAGTGTCCACTTCCATGACGATAAATCGCTCATCACAGAAGTGCTTTCGTCAAGGGTGACCGACACGTGGCATCCACCATAATGGAACGCCGTTAAGCTATCGGGTCCAGTTTTGGATCCGATAACCCGTTAACATCCCCGACCAATGGGGATTTTCCACGTGTAAAATCATCATTGGCTGGGGGAAACACTTGTCGGCTCACCGTTGGGACAGATGTCATCCACTCATTGGACACAAAGCGGCTATAATACGTCGACACGTGGCACGGCCCAACAGAGGCCCATTCCTGTGAAAAGATCGACCTGTTTGACTTGGTCAAAAGATGGCGGGCCGGCCCATGGCAAGCCTGTTAACGGCCTATTCGCATATAGCCCATTTACAGCCCACTAACCCAGGGCCCATTTACGGCCTATCCGAATTAGGCCCATTAGCGTCATCTAGGCCGTCCAGTATAATTCTAACCAATTTTAACTTCCAGCCCATGTATGGCCCATGACGTCTTTCGGCCTATGATAGGTCGACATGTGGTACGGCCTAACAGAGGCCCATGTAGGTTAAAAAGGCCGGCCCAGTCAAAGGCCCGTAGTACTTACTCATGTACTAGTGGGCCAGCCCAATAACGGCCTGCTTAATAAAGGCCCATTTACGGCCCGAAGCCAGATCTGGCCCGTTAATTGTTCGTCGAATATTTGGGCCCATTTACGGCCCGAAGCCACATCTGGCCCGTTAATTGTTGGCCGAATATGTGGGCCCAAATACAGCCCAGTGACTTTCAGCCTATTAGAGGCCCGATGTAGACACGGGCCCATTTCAACCCGGTGGGACTTTCAGCCTGGGAATGGCCCGTGCTGCCCATGGGTCATATATGGTCCGATAGGACATCGGGCCCACTAACGGCCCGTGATAAAGGTGGCAACAATTAAGCCCAACGTGACTTTGGGCCTCTTAAAGGCCCATGATATCAGTGGGCCAACTAGAGCCCGAGATATGTTTCGGCCTGTTAACTGCCCGTGATATAACTGGGCCCAAAAAGGCCCAGTCTACATTTCACCCTGCTGAAGGCCCATCGACGACTAGTGAAAATTGAGGCCCAATATGCATTTTGGCGTGCTAAAGGCCCATGGTTTCATCTGGGCTGTAACAGGCTAGTACAATATTCAGCCTGTTAATGGCCCAACGCTACCTGGGCCAAACTAAGCGCTGGATCCACAAAAGGCCCAACTAAAATATAGGCCGGTGTAAGTTGTGGGACTCACGCAAAGTATGAAGGCCCCAATGATTCGGGCCCAAGAAAGATGCAGGCTGGCCCAATTCTGGCCCGCTAAACACTAGGCCCGTTATAGGCGAATGTTTCGGCCCGGTCGACTACATCTGATTTTTCCAAATAGCGAATGATGGCAGTAACTAGTAAGAATTAAGAACAAACCTACACTATACAATAAAGGATTTATGGTATATTACATCCACTGGGCATCGAAGTTCACCACCAGTGATCATAACGCGCAACGAAGAGGCAGATTACAAAAACTGGGCACCATTGCAGGGTAACAAAATAATACTGAACGAGACCACTTCCAAGACAGTTCAAGAAAGGTAAGCCTTGCGTGGGAACTACTGTGCAAGCTGCTGAGCTAGGCTGTGAGACTGTCCTAGCATGTCGGTCATAGCTTCCAGGTGCAGTTGTTTAGCGATGAGGTTCTCAATGGTGTTCTCCGCAATCTTTCGTAGAGATAGGACTTCAAGTCGAAGTTGAGTTGCAGAATGCCTTTCTGCTAGAACTTGGGACTGAAGAAGTCAAACTGATTCAGACAACGAATTATGTGAGCTTGTCTGACTGCTAGTCTCAAGTAACTTGAACACTGCATCAAGACAAGACTTTGGGGTTGTCTCGCTATCTTCAAGATGTTTTGCCTTCTTTGCTGCAATATATGTTGGGTTTGTCTCACAGCCTTCAGCAGACTTGTGCATGCCATCAGGCATATCACCCTGAAACAAAGCAGAGAGATGACAGGTTTTGACTTGTATAAACAAAGATGATAATTGTGCTGTCAATTCCATCCAATTTCAAATTACAAAATAAAGAGCAAGTTCAAAATAGCAATAGCATAATTTGGCATTGTTCATAATGCGGGGAGTTTAACCACACTACTGGATTACCATGTCAACATAACAAGCATAGATGAAGGGCAGAAAACCATTGTATCTATTTTGGTTAATGTGCATGGCATGTTGTTCATATCATCAGCCACAACAGTAAGATAAAACAGGAGATGACAAGGTGCAAACGTGGGCTGTTTCACCACACACTGGATTATAGATCCACAAAAACAAGCATCCATATAGGGAGTATTGAGTAATGTGCATGGTATGAATAAGGAATTTGGTTTTACAAGTAGAACTTAGAACTTCCGGTTCTTGCGAACATGCATTTTTTGTAGAAACAGCAAACTAAACAGCAGTAAATGATAGGGAGTATGAGCAAATTAAACAGCAGTTGAGGATAAAGTCTTTAGAAGGACTTACTTACATTAACATTCAACACCGGATTTAGAATGCCCTTCTCCATGTCAAGGTAAGGATAACTCAAGAATTTCAGCACAGAATCTTCTTCATAAGCATTGCCCGTACTATACATTTTGTAGAGTGTAATTATAGATATGATAATACTGGAAGGGATAGAGGATAATGAAGATAAGATGCAGATTGATGCTACATAATCAACTACCAATCCCTGGAAGTACAAGCATTACAGGACAAAATGTACTGACAAGAGCAATGGGCTACACTTCTGCACTGGCATTGTCTATTGCTACTTCTCGAGCTTGCGTTGTATTCCCTCGAAGAGGAAAGGCAGATGCAGCACAGTAGCGTAAGTATTTCCCTCAGTTTTTTAGAACCAAGGTATCAATCCAGTAGGAGACCACGCGCCAGTCCCTCGCACCTGCACAAACAAATAAGAACTTCGCAGCCAAAGCGATAATGGGTTGTCAATCCCTTTACGGTCACTTACGAGAATGAGATCTGATAGAGATGATAATATAATATTTTTGGTATTTTTGATTTAATAAAACAGAAAATAAACAACGGCGATAGAAATTGACGGAAAAGTAATATGATAAAGATAGACTCGGGGGCCATAGTTTTCTGTAGTGGCTTCTCTCATGATAGCGGTATTCTACGGCGGGTAAACAACTTACTGTCGAGCAATTGATAGAAAAGTGAATAATTACGAGACTATCTAGGCAGGATCATTGTATATAGGCATCACGTCCGAGACATGTAGACCGACTCCTGCATGCATCTACTACTATTACTCCAGACATCGACCGCTATCCAGCATGCATCTAGTGTATTAAGTTCATGCGAACAGAGTAATGCCTTAAGAAAGATGACATGATGTAGAGGGATAAACTCAAGCAATATGATGAAAACCCCATGTTTTTATCCTCGATGGCAACAATACAATATGTGCCTTGCTTCCCCTATTGTCACTGGGAAAGGACACCGCAAGATTGAACCCAAAGCCAAGCACTTCTCCCATTGCAAGAACTATAGATCTAGTAGGCCAAACCAAACCAATTATTCGAAGAGACTTGCAAGGATATTATGAGCACACATAAAAAGTTCAGAGAAGAACCAAATATCTTTCATAGATAACCTTGATCATAAACTCACAATTCATCGGATCTCGACAAACACTCCGCAAAAAGAGATTACATGAAATAGATATCCTCGAAGACCGAGGAGAACTTTGTATTGAGATCCGGAGAGAGAGAAGAAGCCATCTAGATACTAGCTATGGACCCGAAGGTCTGTGATATACTACTCACAACTCATGGTGAGGGCGATGATGATGATGATGAAGGCCTCCGTGATGGACCCCCCTCCCGGAACAGGCTCCGAGATGGGATCTCCACGGGAACAGCAGCTACGCCAGTGGAATTAGGGTTTTCTCTCTGCATATGGAGTTTCTGGGGTACGTAGGTATATATAGGAAGAAGAGGGGCACCGGGGGCCACACGGGCTGCCCTCGAGGCAGGGGGGCGCGCCCTGGGAAGGGGGGCGTGCCCCCCACCCTCGAGGGTGGCCCCTCTGTCCCCTTTCTTGGCCCCGAAGTCTTTCGTGCGTCATTTCCTCCAAAAATATCTCTCGCGAAGGTTTCGTTCCGTTTGGACTCCGTTTGATATTCCTTTTCTGCAAAACCCTGAAATAGGCAAAAAAAAACAATCTGGACTGGGCCTTTGGGTTAGTAGGTTAGTCCCAAAAATGATATAAAAGTGAATCATAAAGCCCATTAAACATCCAAGACTTCATAAATAATAGCATGGAACAATAAAAAATTATAGATACATTGGAGACGTATCAAGCATCCCCGAGCTGAATTCCTGCTCATCCTCGAGTAGGTAAATGATAAAGAAAGATTTTTTTACGTGGAATGCTAACCAATATAGTTTTTCAATGTAATTATCTTAATTGTGGCATGAATGTTCAGATCTGAAAGATTCAAGATAAAAGTCTTCTCAAAATACTATGGCTAAAGAAAGATATCCCTACAAAATCATATAGTGTTGGCTATGCTCCCTTATTATCACACAAAAATATTCATATCATGCACAACCCCGATTTCAGCCAAGCATTTGTTTTCATGCTCTATCTTTTCAAACCTATCAACTTTCACGCAATACATGAACGCGAGCCATGGACATAGCACTATGGGTGGAATAGAGGTGGTTGTGGAGAAGACAAAAAGGAGGGAGATAGTCTCACATCGACTAGGCGTATCAACGGGCTATGGAGATGCCCATTAATAGATATCAATGTGAGAGAGTAGGGATTGCCATGCAACAGATGCACTAGAGCTAAATATGAATGAAAGCTCAACAAAAGAAACTAGTGGGTGTGCATCCAACTTGCTTGCTCACGAAGACCTAGGGCATTTGAGGAAGCCCATCGTTGAAATATACAAGACAAGTTCTATAACAAAGAATTCCCACTAGTATATGAAAGTGACTAAGCATGACACTCTCTACAATGAAGAACATGGTGCTACTTTGAAGCACAAGTGTGGAAAAAGATCGTAGCAATTGTCCCTTTTTTCTTTTTCTTTTTTCTTTTTCCCTTTTTAGGCCTTTTTTGTCCTTTCTTTTTTTCCTTTTTTTTTGCGGAGGGGCTTCATAGATTCAACCTTTCCTCCCATGGGATAATGCTCTAATAATGATGATCATCACACTTTCATTACAACACGAAATTACAACTCAATACTACAACAACAAAGTATGACTCTATGTGAATTCCTCCGGCGGTGTACCGGTATGTGCAATGAATCATGTGTGACATGTATAAAAGAATTAAGCATGGTGGCCTTGCAACGAATACGATTTCAACTACATGATCATGCATGGCAATATGACAATATGATGTGTGTCATATAAACGGAACGGTGGAAAGTTGCATGGCAATGTATCTCGGAATGGCTATGGAAATGCCATGATAGGTAGGTATGGTGGCTGTTTTGAGGAACAATATGGTGGCTGTTTTGAGGAAGTATATAGTGGGTTTATGGCACCGACAAAAGTTGCGCGATACAAGAGAGGCTAGCAATGGTGGAAGGGTGAGAGTGTGTATAATCCATGGACTCAACATTAGTCATAAGAACTCATATACTTATTGCAAAAATTTACGAGTCATCAAAACAAAGCAATCAACGCATGCTCCTAGGGGGGAGGTTGGTAGGAGTTAACCATCGCGCGCCCCCAACCTCCACACAAAGGATGACACTCTACAAATACCTCATGCTTTAACTTAGTCAGACAACGGTTCACCATACGTGCATGCTACGAGAATCACTAATCTTAACACAAATATTTCTCAGTTTCATAATAACTCCACTAGCATGACTCTAATATCAATATCCTCATGTCTCAAAACAATTATCAAGCATCCAACATTTCTTTCTATTCAATGCACTTGATGTGATTTTTTTTACTACATTGACATGGGATGTTTATCATGTGAAGACTAGTTTCTTTACCCTAAACACTTTACCATGCTGTTTTAATAGACTCTCAAATATATATAAGTGAAGCATGAGAGTTCAACAATTTCTATAAAATATTACCACCACCATGCTCTAAAAGATATAAGTGAAGCACTAGATCAAAAACTATTCAACTCAAAAGATATAAGTGAAGCACATAGAGTGTTCTAACTATTTCTAGGCCATATTTAACTCTCTCAAATAGGTGTGTCCAGAAAGGATGATTGTGGCAAACTAACAAGCAAAGACTCAAATTATACAAGATGCTCCAAGCAAAACAGATAGCATGTTGCGAATAAAAATATAGCTCCAAGTATAGTTACCGATGGATGAAGACGAAAGAGGGGATGCCTTCCCGGGGCATCCCCAAGCTTAGGCTTTTGATTATCTTGAATTTACTTGGGGTGCCATGGGCATCCCCAAGCTTGGGCCTTTGCTACTCGTTGTTCCATAGTCCATCAAAGCAATACTCAAAACTTGAAAACTTCACAACACAAAACTTAGACAAAAATTATCGTGAACTCCGTTAGTAAGAGAAAGCAAACCACCACTCAAAAGTACAGCAAGGAATTCATACATAGTTTATATTGGTGTTAAACCTACTGTACTCCAAGTTCTCTATGGTTTATATGCTCCAATATTACTCATAGATGCATCGGAATAAGCAAACAACACACGAAAAACAGAATCTGTCAAAAGCAGAACAGTTTGTAGTAATATGCTGGGTTCGCCTACTTCTGAAACTCCAAAAAATTCAAACTAAACTGATAAATTTTCCCAATTTGTCTGCCAATCAGAAGCAAAAATAATTAACTAAAAATCACGCTCCAGTAAAATCTGAAGACTACTTTAGCGAGCGCTAACGATTCTGTTTTTTCACAGCAAGATCAAATAAACTTCACACAAGTCCTACCAAAGGTTCTACTTGACACAAACACTAAACAAAACATGAAAACACATCTAATCAGAGGCTAGATGCAATATTTATTCCCTAACAGCAACAAAAAACATAAAATTGGGTTGCCTCCCAACAAGCGCTATCATTTTACGCCCCTAGCTAGGCACGATTTTAGTGATGCTCTCACGAAAGACAAGAATTGAAGCACAAGGAGAGCACCATAAAGCACATGGCAAACACATCTAAGTCTAACATACTTCCTATGCATAGGCATTTTATAGGAAAACAAAATAGCAAGACAAGCAATATCTCCCCTATGCAAGGAAGAAGAAAGAAACAATAGCAATCTCAACAGAACGAGAGATAATTTAGTAACATGAAAATTTCTAAAACCATATTTTTCCTCTCTCATAATAATTGCATGTATGATCATAAGAAAATTCAACAATATAGCTATCACATAACATATTCTCAACATGATCCACATGCATGCAAAGTTGACACTCATTCAAAATAGTGGGACTAACATAGAACAGAGTCATTTCTTCTCCAAGCCTACTTTTATCAAAAGACTCATAAGATTGATCAATATCTAACGTAGTGGGATCAAAAGTTGACATTCTTTTAAACCCACTTTCAATAATATGGAAAAAATTATTATCAATCTCATTTCATGATGGGGTTTAAATAAATTTTCAAGATCGTAAGAATCATCACCCCAATCATGATCATTGCAACAAGTAGTGGGCATAGCAAAATAAGCATCCCCAAGCTTAGGGTTTTGCATATCATTAGCATAATTGGTATTAATAGAGTTTACAATAACAACATTGCAATCATGCCTTTTATTTAACAAGCTATCATGAATCACTTTTGCTTTTAACAATTCCTCACAATTTTCAGATTCATAAATTTCAAGCAAAACCCCATAAAGATAATCTAGTGCACGCAGCTCACTAGCAATAGGTTCAACATAATTGGATCTCTTAAAGAGATTGGCAAGTGGATGAGGATCCATACTTTAGCAAGCGAAGATGGAAGCTAATTGAGGGCACATAGCAACACAAGCAGACGAGAGGCAAGCGAACGGTAAACACACGGCGGAAGAAGGGCAAATAAAATGGCAAGGGTGAAGTGGGGGAGAGGAAAACAACAGGCAAATATGTAATGCGAAGGATAAGGGTTTGTGATAGGTACTTGGTATATGACTTTTGCGTAAGCCTCCCCAGCAACGGCGCCAGGAATTCTTGTTGCTACCTCTTGAGCTTGCGTTGTATTCCCTCTAAGAGGAAAGGGAGATGCAGCACAGTAGCGTAAGTATTTCCCTCAGTTTTTGAGAACCAAGGTATCAATCCAGTAGGAGACCACGCGTCAGTCCCTCGCACCTGCACAAACAAATAAGAACTTCGGAGCCAACACGATAAGGGGTTGTCAATCCCTTTACGGTCACTTACGAGAGTGAGATCTGATAGAGATGATAAGATAATATTTTTGGTATTTTTGATTTAATAAAACAGCAAATAAACAACGGCGATAGAAATTGACGGAAAAGTAATATGATAAAGATAGACCCGGGGGCCATAGTTTTCTCTAGTGGCTTCTCTCATGATAGCGGTATTCTACGGCGGGTAAACAAATTAGTGTCGAGCATTTGATAGAAAAGCGAATAATATTGAGACTATCTAGGCATGATCATTGTATATAGGCATCATGTCCGAGACAAGTAGACCGACTCCTGCCTGCATCTACTACTATTACTCCAAACATTGACCGCTATCCAGCATGCATCTAGTGTATTAAGTTCATACGAACAGAGTAACGCCTTAAGAAAGATGACATGATGTAGAGGGATAAACTCAAGCAGTATGATGAAAACCCCATCTTTTTATCCTCGATGGCAACAATACAATACGTGCCTTGCTGCCCCTACTGTCACTGGGAAAGGACACCGCAAGATTGAACCCAAAGCCACGCACTTCTCCCATTGCAAGAACTATAGATCTAGTAGGCCAAACCAAACCAATAATTCGAAGAGACTTGCAAGGATATTATGAGCACACATAAAAAGTTCAGAGAAGATCCAAATATCTTTCATAGATAACCTTGATCATAAACTCAAAATTCATGGGATCTCGACAAACACACCGTAAAAAGAGATTACATCAAATAGATCTCCTCGAAGATCGAGTAGAACTTTGTATTGAGATCCAAACGAGAGAGAGAGAAGAAGCCATCTAGATACTAGCTATGGACCCGAAGGTCTGTGGTAAACTACTTACAACTCATGGTGAGGGCGATGATGATGATGATGAAGGCCTCCTTGATGGACCCCCCCCCTCCCGGAAAAGGCTCCAAGATGGGATCTCCACGGGAACAGCAGCTACGGCGGTGAAAATAGGGTTTTCTCTATGCGTACGGAGTTTCTGGGGTACGTAGGTATATATAGGAAGAAGAGAGGCACCAGGGGCCACATGGGCTGCCCTCGAGGCAGGGGGCGCGCCCCCCACCCTCGAGGGTGGCCCCTCTGTCCCCTGGCTTGGCCCCGAAGTCTTTAGTGCGTGATTTCCTCCAAAAATATCTCTCGCGAAGGTTTCGTTCCGTTTGGACTCCATTTGATATTCCTTTTCTGGAAAACCCTGAAATAGGCAAAAAAACAGCAATCTTGACTGGGCCTTTGGGTTAGTAGGTTAGTCCCAAAAATGATATAAAAGTGAATGATAAATCCCATTAAACATCCAAGACTTCATAAATAATAGCATGGAACAATCAAATATTATAGATACGTTGGAGACGTATCATGTTCTCTAGTGGCTTCTCTCATGATAGCAATATTCTACGGCGGGTAAACAAATTACTGTCGAGCAACTGATAGAAAAGAGAATAATTATGAGACTATCTAGGTATGATCATTATATATAGGCATCACGTCCGAGACAAGTAGACCGAAACGATTCTGCATCTTCTACTATTACTCCACACATCAATCGCTATCCAGCATGCATCTAGAGTATTAAGTTCATAAGAACGGAGTAACGTCTTAAGCAAGATGACATGATGTAGAGGGATAAACTCAAACTTAGTGATATAAACCCCATCTTTTTATCCTCGATGGCAACAATACAATACGTGCCTTGCTGCCCCTGCTGTCACTGGGAAAGGACACCGCAAGATTGAACCCAAAGCCAAGCACTTCTCCCATTGCAAGAACTATAGATCTAATAGGCCAAACCAAACCAATAATGCGAAGAGACTTGCAAAGACATTATAATCACACATAAAGAGTTCAGAAAAGAACCAAATATTTCTCATAGATAATCTTGATCATAAACCCACAATTCATCGGATCTCGACAAACACACCGCAAAAAGAGATTACATCAAATAGATCTCCTCGAAGACCGAGGAGAACTTGGTATTGAGATCCGAAGAGAGAGAAAAATCCATCTAGATACTAGCTATGGACCCGAAGGTCTGTGGTAAACTACTCACAACTCATGGTGAGGCGATGATGATGATGTAGAATCACTCTGTGCTAGATCCTCCCTCCGGCGGAGCTCCAGAACAGGCCCCAAGATGGGATCTCACAGGAACAGAAGGTTGTTGCGGTGGAACTAGGGTTTTATCTATTGTTTTGATAGTTTGGGGGTACGTAGGTATATATAGGAGGAAGGAGGGCACCGGGGGCCAGACACGGTGCCCACGAGGAAGGGGGGCGCCCCCCATCCTCGTGCATGCCACGTCAGCCCTACTCCATGGTTCTCAAGTCTCCCGTGCGTATTTTTCTCCAAAAATATCTCTCCCGAAGGTTTCATTCCGTTTGGACTCCGTTTGATATTCATTTTCTGTAAAACCCTAAAACCGGCAAAAAAACAGCAATCTGGACTGGGCCTTTGGGTTAGTAGGTTAGTCCCAAAAATAATATAAAATTGTATAACAAAGCCCATTAAACATCCAAAACATCATAAATAATAGCATTGAACAATAAAAAATTATAGATACGTTGGAGACGTATCAAGCATCCCCAAGCTTAATTCCTGCTCGTGCTCGAGTAGGTAAATAATAAAAACAGAATCTTTGATGTGGAATGCTAACCAACATAGTTTTTCAATGTAATTCTCTTAATTGTGGCATGAATGTTCAGATCTGAAAGATTCAAGACAAAAGTCTATATTGACATAAGAAATAATAATACTTCAAGCATACTAACAAAGCAATCATGTCTTCTCAAAATACCATGGCTAAAGAAAGTTATCCCTACAAAATCATATAGTTTGGCTATGCTCCCTCTTCATCACACAAAATATTCATATCATGCACAACCCCGATTTCAGCCAAGCACTTGTTTTCATACTCTATTCTTTCAAACCTTTCAACTTTCACGCAATACATGAGCGTGAGCCATGGACATATCACTATGTGGAATAGAGAGGTGGTTGTGGAGAATACAAAAAGGAGGGAGATAGTCTCACATCAACTAGGCGTATCAACGGGCTATGGAGATGCTCATCAATAGATATTAATGTGAGTGAGTAGGGATTGCCATGCAACGGATGCACTAGAGCTAAATATGTATGAAAGCTCAACAAAAGAAACTAGTGGGTGTGCATCCAACTTGCTTGCTCACGAAGACCTAGGGCATTTGAGGAAGCGCATCGTTGGAATATACAAGCCAAGTTCTATAATGAAAATTCCCACTAGTATATGAAAGTGACTAAACATGAGACCCTCTATCATGAAGAACATGGTGCTACTTTGAAGCACAAGTGTGGAAAAAGATAGTAGCAATTGTCCCTTTTTCTTTTCTTTTTTTTTCTTTTTTGGAGGGGCTTTCTTGATTTAGCCTTTCCTCACATGGGACAATGCTCTTATAATGATGATCATCACACTTTCATTGAATTACAACTCGATATTACAACTCGATACTAGAACAAGTATGACTCTATATGAATGCCTCCAGCGGTGTACCGGGATGTGCAATGAATCAAGAGTGACATGTATGAAAAATTATGCATGGTGGCTATGCCACAAATACGATGTCAACTACATGATCATGCATGGCAATATGACAATATGAAGCATGTCATATGAACGGAACGGTGGAAAGTTGCATGGCAATATATCTCGGAATGGCTAGGGAAATGCCATGATAGGTAGGTATGGTGGCTGTTTTGAGGAAGATATATGGTGGCTGTTTTGAGGAAGGATATATGGTGGGTGTATGGTACCGTCGAAAGTTCCGCGGTACAAGAGAGGCTATCAATGGTGGAAAGGTGAGAATGCGTATAATCCATGGACTCAACATTAGTCATAAGAACTCATATACTTATTGCAAAAATCTACGAGTCGTCAAAACAAAGCAATCAACGCATGCTCCTGGGGGGGAGATTGGTAGGAGTTAACCATCGTGCGCCCCCGACCTCCACACAAAGGTTGACACTTTACAAATACCTAATGCTCTAACTTTGTCACATAGGGGTCACCATACGTGCATGCTACGGTAATCACTAACCTTAACACAAGCATTTCTCAATTTCATAATAACTCCACTAGCATGACTCTAATATCACTATCCTCATATCTCAAAACAATTATCAAGCATCCAACTTCTCATCATATTCAATGCACTTAGTGTGAAAGTTTTTACTACATTGATATTGGATGTCTAACATGTGAAGGCTAGTTTTATAGCCAAAGCACATTACCATGCTGTTTTAATAGACTCTCAAAAGGATATAAGTGAAGCATGAGAGATCAACAATTTCTACAAAATATAATCACCACCGTTCTCTAAAAGATATAAGTGAAGCACTAGAGCAAAAACTGTTCAACTCAAAAGATATAAGTGAAGCACATAGAGTGTTCTATCAATTCCTAGGCCATATTTAACTCTCTCAAATAGGTGTGCCCAGCAAGGATAATTGTGGCAAACTAACAAGCAAAGACTCAAATGATACATGACGCTCCAAGTAAAACACATATCGTGTGGTGAATAAAAATATAGCTCCGAGTATAGTTACCGATAGATGAAGACGAAAGAGGGGATGCCTTCCCGGGGCATCCCCAAGCTTAGGCTTTTGGTTGTCCTTGAATTTTACCTTGGGGTGCCTTGGGCATCCTGTCACACCCTGCATTTTGTAACATGTTATTTGCATCAATGAAGCATGAAAATTTGGACCAGCAAAAATTTTTAGCATCATTTGGCTTTTATTTGGAGTTGGGTTTTTCTTCATGTGCTTTTTCATGTGCTCATTAAAGTCAACTATTCCCTCTTGTAGGATTCATCTCCATACCCAAAACTTCTGCCCAATGACCTTGCCAAGTGTTATATAACAGTATAGTATTTTCTTACAAAATTAATTTGGCCAAAATGTATTTTATAATTTTAGTTTTCCAAAAACCCCTGAATTGAGATTTGCACTGCAAGTGCTTGATTTAGGGTGAGAAAATTATTTCAAAAAGTATATTTGAGACCTAGTAGTCATAGGACTCCCAGAAACCACAAAAGTATAATTTTAAAAGTTATTTTCCTATTTTATTTAAAAGATTTTTTCTTAAGGACAGAAATGGTCTTTAATAGGAAAAAATTATTTAACTATTTCAAAAATATTTGCCAAAATTCAGGGAGACTCATAGGACATATATTGTCCATATATAAGAGTTTCAACACTTGGTCATGTTCAAAATAATGGGCTAATCCCTCTAAAACCCTTCCTGGATATTTCAAGCTTTTGAAATATTTACAAAGGAAATATTCTCCAAAAATTCCAGGGAAATTCTCTCATGTCATATATGACATGTATGATGATCTTGCCAAGTCCCATGCCTTGGGAAGCAAGAAAACATCATCAAAACCCTCCATAACCATTCTGTCCATATTTGAAGTTTGAGCAACTCTACATTGCCAAACTTGTCCAAATGCTCTCAAACTTGGTGCACATGCTAGAAATGCCTAATAAGGCATCTAGACCAAATGGCACAAGACTTGGAATATAGAAACTTATTCAGAACACCCCAAAACCCCTTCCGTTCAAATGCAAATTTGAACAACTTTACATTACCAACTTTTTACCTGGAGCTTCAAACTTTGTGGGCATGATCAATACCCCAAATGATGAAACTACACCAAGTGGTGCATCAAGGGGAGATGATTAGCTTGACTCAAACAAGATGAAGCCATTTCTGTTGATTTCTAGGGTTCACCAAAGTTACATTGGCTAGTTTCTCCAAATGAGTCCAAATTTGGTGAAGCACCCTATTTTCACATGTCATTCAATCCTGTTAAGTGTCATGGCAAGTGGAAATCATTTCCTGGACCAAACACTGATCAAACACCTTCTGGCTTTTTACTAAAACCCACTTCTTGATCGCTTTTACCTTTTACCTTGGCCTCAACTTCCTACCACACGTTCATCTGGTTACTAGCTACCTCCAGTAACTTCCCCAAGTCCCCAGCTCCATGATTGAGGGGTAAAAACCCTAGTTCACCCTGCTGGACATCCATTTTCTACCAAGTCACCAGCCTCTCTTCTCTCTCACAGCATCTCCAGAGCATCCAAGGCTTCAACCGTAGTGCTTGCATCACCCTGGACCCCCCAGACACGGTGGACGCGTCCAGAGGCCCAATGGCATGCCGTGGCATGCGATAAGGGCGCTCCAAAGCGCGCTACAGTGCGCCCACGCACTGTAGCTTTGGCCAATCGTCTGCCCCCGACAGCCTCAGGCTTCCCCTTCACGCTAATCGATGCCCCTCGACGTCCGCAACCACCCCGGCGCTGTCCCCCCTCCTCCTGCGCCCTCCAGTGGCCGTCGCCACACGCGCACCGGCCGCCTGCAGCGTCCACTCCTCGGGCTCGCACGCGCGCACGGTCTGGAAGCCTCCCCGATCCTCCTCTCTCCTCTAATGGACGTAGGGCTCATCCAGAAACACCGTAGACTCGATCGCGTTGCCTCTCGTGCGCTGTAGCATCGAGCAGGAGCTCGCCGGCGCACCGGTCCACGGGACCCCGCCGTTCCCCTATAAATAGGACCCCCCCAAGCCCTCCTCTCAGCACCAGCAGCTTCACCACATCTCCCTTAGTCCCCCAGCACCACTAGTTCATCCCCGAAGAGCTTCAGTGCTCGGGATCGACCGGAGCTCCGCCGCGTCGGGCCGCCGGTGATCTCGCAGTACGGGCCTCCTCCGCCCTTCCTTTTGCCCGATTTGGAACCACCATGCGTCACTGATGTTATCCCCTCGCTTTCCCCTCTCTGTAGCAGTTGGAAACGGCCGGAGCGACGACTTCCCGACGACCCTCCGCCGTCCCACCTCGCTGCCGGCGAACCCGACCTCCCCGGCGTGCCGCACCACCACCACTGCCTCTGCAACTCGACGCTGAACCCGTCCCTGCCCTCCGTTACCGTCGCCGTGGCCGGAATCAACGCCGGTGAGCTCGCCGTCGCCGTGGCCGTGAGGTTGGAGATGACAGGCGGGCCCCGCCTGTCATCCTCACCCCTCTCTCCCCCTCCTCACGGCCGCTGACCGCCGGGCCCCGCCTGTCAGGTTTGAAAACCTGACATGCGCGTGCTGGCACCCGAGCGGCTGGGCTGGATGCCCTGGGCCGTGCACTGTGGCCCCTCTGGCCCAGTTGCACAGGGCATTTTCTCCTTTTCTTTTCTGTAATTATTTCAAACATTTTTACAGAAATGAATATTGGTCCAAATGAAATAATTCCAACTCCTAAATTCTTGTAATATTCCAACCTATTTAATGGTGTCACTTTCACACACATCCATGAAACTTTTCTTTTCTGTTCAAATTTAAATTCAAATTTGAGCAATAAAACTCTTGTTCTAAAATCATTAGATTCCATTCTGTTACTCCAAAACCCCAACTAAGAATTTTCCCCATCTTAGAAATCCCTCTAGTATTTAACAAAAATAAGTTGACATTTTTCTGAGCACTTTGATTTTTCTGTTTTAGTTGTGGCCTTATTTTTCCGTTGTTATTATGCGACGTATAGATACCGTATTTGACGAAGTTGCTGAAGAAGGAGAAGGAGAAGGATTTGAAGTCTTTGAAGACCAAGCCAATCCAGGCAAGCAGCCCTTTGACCATGATACACTTGTTCTTCGGAATCCGTTGTTTCCGATGCATGATGGTAGAGATACAGTGGTAACCTAGTTGAACCACCACATGATGCATGCCATGATCTTGATCATGCTATGTGCTAGATAACATGCAAATAGTGAGTAGTGATGCTTAGTGATGCATGTGTGACATGAACCTTCGTGGTTGAAATCTTTGCATGAACCCATCGGGTGCCCCTAATGCCCGAGGGTGATGTTGAGTTAGGTCATCTCTTGAGGAAGAAGTGATGTGCCGGTAAATCTTGTGCAAGGGTGAAATAATGGATTAGATTTATGTGTGACTACCGTCCCAACCAAACATGTGCAACCACACTACCCCTTATGGGATGGGGCTTTATTGATTACTTAGGTCGATACTAGCATGGTGCCCGCATTACTAGTGACGGGAAGACTTGAGGTCTTTCCCGGGACGGGGTCGTGCTTGGATAGACGGCCATGACTGTTTTTATAGGGCACCGGACACACCGTTGGTCCCTTCGGGTACACGTGACATTGAAATTAGGGCAAGTCCCGTGATCTATTGCTTGTACCTGAGGGCCGTGTACCAACGAGTGGACTCTATGTTAGTGTCGTCTAAGGAAAGATAATGACCGGGTGCTTCCCCCGAGTACTTGAGGTACTGCAGGATCGTGGATGACACGAAAGCTTCCCGGATCTTGTGGGTAAAGTGCGCAACCTCTGCAGAGTGTAAAACTATTCGAATAGCCGTTTCCACGGTCAAGGACAGTTGGGTGGTGCTACTTAAACTATGTCCAGAATTTTACTTCATCGGTGACAGTATGTGTGTGATGAGTCAAGGTGGTGACTTGACTCGATGAGTTGAATCATATTCATGTTGATATCGGTAACCTGTCTTCGAGGTTACACGAGTTTATTGATGCATAGACTTGATGGTAGAATATTTATTCTATCCCATTGCTAGATTGCTCATTATTGTTCAGTTTGCATTGTTACTTTGAACCACATCATGGGTTGCTTGCGAGTACATTCAAAGTACTCATTGGCTTGCCACTGGTTATTTAATGGCCAGGCATGGAGGAACATGAATATGATGAAGAGTTCTTTGGAGACGAACATGCGAACTAGGACGCTATCCCAGTCAGAATGCCTGTAGGGTTAAGGCAGATGGCATGGGTTCTACCTATTATCAAAGACTTCCGCTATTTGAGATATTTGCTATTCAGCCCTTGAGGCTTTATCTATGTAAGACTTGGCCATAATGGTCATAATTTGTGTAAGACGATCTGTATGGATGTAAGACTCTTGTTATTCAGCTTTTGTGTGTTCAGTGAGAATTGATCTCTGGGATCACTGTACACGTGCATTCTGTGATCTCGACTTCTAAGTCGGGGTCCCCATAGAGCTAGTATCAGAGCCATCCTGACTGTAGGAAGCCTTAGTTAGCATGGGCGTTAGTTAGTTGAGACCCTTTATCAAAAACCTTCTGAACCTCTCCTCTTTTCTAAACCTGAGATTTCATTAGCTTATTAACCCCTCCTATTCCACCTTTGTAGATGGCCGCTGTACCCAAAGAGCACCTGACCACTGGGTTTCCCTTGCTTCTCGAGGATAGCCTCCAGGAGTGTCAGTTACACCGAGCGCCCATCCTCACCTACCTTGAGCATTGGGTTAGCGACACTGAGGTGGAGTACCATGTGGATGTGATCGTGAAGGCAAACGATCCTCCCACAAGTTGGTTCTTCGAGGGACCCCAGATGGCAACACTACCTCTCGCTGTCGAGGCTGCTGCACTCAAGGCACTAACCCGTCTCCGCAAGCTTCTTCCGGAGATGGCAGCCAAGATGACAACTCGCTTCTTACCTTACCGGAAGGAAGGTGAAGAAGAAAGCAGCGCACTAGCCCCTCCACTAAAGGAAGGACTCTCGCTTCGGTTCTAGACCTACTTCAGTCTATGTGCCGACAGCTTGGCACAAGACTTGGCCTCGGAATCGATGAAGCTTCGAGAAGAACTTCACAAGACCAAGGCACTTCTTCGTCGAGCTCAAAAGAAGACAAATAGGATCGAGAAGGAAGGAGCACCTTCTGGACAGTCCGTTATCGCATACCGAGGCGGAAGGCCCTCCGAGGATGTATCTTCCAAGAATGAAGAACCACCTCGGCGACGTCGGATGACGGCAAGGGAATATCGCAAGCTTTTCCCTACACCACCGACGAAGCACCGTCGTATCCAACTCCTCCACTCCCCCACACCCTCAAGTGACAAGGGGGCCCAGACAGATGAAGACAAGGAGGAAGACCCAGAAGAGCCGGAATACGCAACCGAGCATTCCGCCGCTTAGGCATTATTCGCTACTCGGATATGCCAGTTGTGACCCCTACGGTAGGATAGGTTGTGTAACCCCTATGCGCAGTCGAGTCCTTGTATGGTTCATATGAAACCATCTTGTGTTTGCTTTTGTTGTGTCTGGATGTATGTCGTATTCTTCCTTCGGGAATGTGTAAACGACTACATCACCCATTTGGATTTTTAATGAATGTGTTTTGGCCTTTCGGCCCTTGCATGATTTGATTAGTGTCACACCCACCCCCTTACTAGGCACCCATCTATCTTGCTTTCCCTCTTCCGAGTCATGAGACCTTTTACCGCTCCAACAGGATGCCTGTTGTAACTCGTACTGGTACCTCTACCCAGCAGCCTGAAGCCAGAGCATCCGCTCAGTCAAAGGCAGGCCACGACCAAACCAACGACCAAGCTCCACCACCACCTCCTCTGAACATGGACATGGCTCAGCTTCTCCATGCTTTCCGAGAGGAATGCGAAGCCAACACTGCAGCCCTTCAGCTGATTGCTCAAGCTGTCACCAACAACTGCCAGCCGGCGGGGAATGGCAATGGACGTTCCACGTTGGCAGAGTTCAAGAAGCATGCACCGCCAACTTTTATCGAGACTGCTGAACCCCTGGATGCAGACGACTGGGTCCGCTCCATTGAGGAAATAATGGAACTAGTCGGATGCACCGAAGACCGCGAGAAGGTGTCTTATGCAGCCCACTGCCTCGGGGGGACTGCTAGAGCTTGGTGGGATGGATTCAAGGTCATGCATGCTGAACAAGACATCACTTGGGTCAACTTCAAGGCAGAATTCCGCAAGGCCCACATTCCTTTCGGAATCATGGCTATCAAAAAGCGTGAGTTTCGAGCCCTGAAGCAAGGAAGTGGCACTGTCAAGGAGTACATGCAGAAGTTCAGTGTTCTGTCAAGGTATGCCCCTGAAGATGTCAGCACTGATGCTGCAAAAAGGGAGCGCTTCATGGAAGGCCTCAATCAGACTCTGCAATACTCGCTTGTCGTGTGCGACTGCCCATCCTTCCCTGACCTGGTCAACAAAGCACTTATGCTTGAAAAAAAGCGGCGTGCTTTGGAAGACACTCGCAAGCGCAAGATGGTCAGTAAGGGAAGTTCCAGCAACCAGAAGCCTCGTCCGTGGCAGTCAGCCCCGGCCAAGCCAACCTATCAGCAACCAAGAGCTCCTGCACCTCGTACCAACCCTCAGCCTCAGCAGTATGCCAACCCAAGGCCAGCTTTCAACCCCAATACCAGTGGTGGCAACAAGATTAACAATCCAAACCAAGTCACTTGCTTTGGATGTGGTCAGTCCGGACACATCTCAAGGGTGTGCCCCAACAAGAAGCCTGATGCCCCGCGCCCCAATGCGCAGAACCAAGGACAAGGCCGCGGGATGCCACCAAGGAACCCAGCTCCTCGCAATCCACCTAACCATGGGTAGGGGCGTGTGAATCACGTCACTGCTGAAGAAGCCCAGGAAGACCCGGACGTCGTGCTGGGTACGTTCCTTGTCAACTCAGCACCTGCAACTGTCTTGTTTGATTGTGGAGCAACGCATTCATTTTTCACTCAAAGATTTGCATTAAAAAGTGGCATGACCCCTACACCCCTGAATAACCCTATGGTGGTACAAACCCCCGGAGCCGAGATGAGAGCCAAGATAGGCTGTAAGCGAGTCAGTATTACCATTAACGGTGTAGATTTCCTAGCAGACCTCATCGTCCTGAGATCACAAGGCTTGGATGTGATCCTAGGCATGAATTGGCTCAGCAAGTACCAAGGCTTGTTAGACTGTGCCAATCGGACAGTCACTGTGACCGATGACCAGGGAGTCGAAGTCAAGTTTGCTTCCAACTCCTCTTCCGCTCAAGCCGCTCAAGTCAACTGTCTGTCTGAAGTTGGGCTAGAGCAAGTACCGGTGGTATGTGAGTATCCTGATGTCTTTCCGGATGAACTACCAGGAATGCCCCCTGACCGTGACATTGAGTTCATCATCGAACTCGTGCCCGGGGCAGGACCCATCTATAAGAAGCCTTATAGAATGGGGACGGAAGAATTAGCTGAGTTGAAGAAGCAGCTGGAAGAGCAGCTGAGGATGGGATTTATCCGCCCAAGTGCCTCCCCTTGGGGATCTCCTGTTCTGTTTGTGGCAAAGAGGGACAGTACCATCCGTTTATGCATTGACTATCGTTCCCTCAGTGAAGTTACAATCAAGAACAAATATCCACTTCCCAAGATCGAAGATCTGTTTGATCAGCTCAGCGGAGCCAAGGTGTTCTCCAAGATCGACCTCAGATATGGGTACTACCAGCTGAAGATCAGACCCCAAGATATTCCGAAGACGGCATTCATAACCATATATGGCATGTACGAGTGCACGGTCATGTCCTTTGGGTTAACCAATGCCCCAGCCTACTTCATGTATCTCATGAATAAAGTCTTCATGGAATATTTGGACAAGTTCGTTGTCGTCTTCATTGACGACATTCTTGTCTTCTCGAAGTTGGAGGAAGAGCACGAGGAACATCTGAGGATGGTCCTAGACAAGCTTCGGGAGCACCAACTGTATGCCAAATTCAGCAAGTGTGAGTTCTGGCTGCATAAAGTTGGATTATTAGGTCACGTCTTGACCAAAGAAGGATTATCAGTTGATCCCGCGAAGATCGAAGCTGTGACCCAATGGCAATCTCCAACGACCGTCAAGGAAGTCAGAAGCTTCCTCGGACTTGCGGGGTATTACCGCAAATTCGTGGAAGGATTCTCTAGCATTGCACGGCCAATGACTCAGCTCCTCAAGAAGGACAAGAAGTTCGAGTGGACGCCAAAATGCGAAGAAAGCTTCCAAGAACTCAAGAAGAGATTGACCACCGCCCCAGTTCTGGCAACACCTGATATTCACAAGGAGTTCGTGATATATTGTGATGCCTCTCGAACCAGATTGGGAACCGTTCTGATGCAAGAAGGCCGAGTCATAGCATACCTCTCCAGGCAGCTACGACCCCATGAGGAGAACTACGCTACTCACGATCTTGAGCTAGCGGCAGTAATTCATGCCTTGAAGACATGGCGGCATTACCTCCTAGGGAAACGGTGTGAGTTCTACACAGACCACAAAAGTCTGAAGTACATTTTCACCCAAAAGGAATTGAACATGAGGCAGCGAAGATGGTTCGAACTCATCAAAGACTATGACCTCAGTGTTCAATATCACCCCGGGAAGGCTAACATGGTGGCCGATGCCTTAAGCAGGAAGGCTTGCTCCTTGAATGCTATTATTCAAGAAAGGCAGCCAGCCTTGTTTAAGGAACTCGAACAATTCAGTTTGGAATTGGTCACCCCTGGATTTCTGGATCATTTGGAAGTCAGAACAACCCTGATGAACGAAGTCAAGAAGGAACAAGATGGACACGCAAGCATTGAAGGCATCAAGAAGAAGATGAAGCTAGGCAAGGCCCCAGGATTTTCCGAAGACGAGCACGGGATTGTTTGGTACAAAGGCCGCATCTGCGTACCAAACAACACAGAGCTGAAGAACCTGATTCTGCAAGAAGCCCACGACACTCCATATTCCATCCACCCCGGAGGAACCAAGATGTACCAAGACTTGAAGGCACGATTCTGGTGGCACGGGATGAAAAGAGAGATTGCGACCTATGTTGCAAAGTGTGATGTGTGCCAAAGGGTCAAGGCTGAATATCAGCGACCTGCTGGATTGCTTCAACCACTCAAAGTTCCTGAGTGGAAGTGGGATAAAGTCGGAATGGACTTCATCACTGGATTACCAAGGTCGAATAAAGGACATGACTCTATCTGGGTCATAGTCGATCATTTGACCAAGGTGGCCCATTTCATTCCTGTCAAGACCACTTATGATGGCAACCGGCTGGCAGCTCTCTACATCGACAGAATCGTAAGTCTTCACAGCGTTCCCAAGGAGATTGTGTCAGATCGAGGAACCCAGTTCACCTCAAGGTTCTGGAAGAAGTTCCACGAAGCCTTGGGAACCAAGTTATCTTTCAGCACGGCTTTGCACCCACAGACCGGAGGTCAGACACAACGAGTCAATCAGATTCTCGAAGATATGCTCCGAGCCTGTGTCTTGGCATATGGAGCCAAGTGGGAAGATTGTCTCTCTTTTGCCGAGTTCTCCTATAACAACAGTTACCAGTCGAGCCTTCAGATGGCACCATTTGAGGTGTTGTACGGACGCAGATGCCGCACACCCCTCAACTGGTCAGAGACTGGAGAAGGACTAGTCTTTGGACCAGATATTCTCCACGCAGCAGAAGAGCAAGTCCAACTAGTCAAAGAGCGTTTGAAGGCAACCAAGTCAAGGCAAAAGAGCTATGCTGACACTCACCGTCGGGACATGAGTTTCCATGTCGGGGACCATGTGTACCTGTGGGTAACTCCTCTGAAGGGAACCAAGCGTTTCCACGTCAAGGGGAAGCTCGCACCAAGGTTCATCGGACCCTTTGAGATCACTGCACGATGAGGAGAAGTCGCTTACCAGTTGGAACTACCACCTGAGCTATCCGATGTGCACAATGTATTCCATGTGTCACAACTCCGGAAATGCCTCCAAGTTCCGGACAAGCCCAATCTCTACAAGGATGTTGATCACCAAGCCATTGATCTGCAGCCTGATTTGACCTACTGCGAGAAGCCCATCCGCATTCTGGACAAAGCAGAACGACGGACACGAAGCCGTACCATCAAGTACTTCAAGGTCCAGTGGAGCAACCACACCGAAGCAGAAGCAACCTGGGAGCGTGAAGACTATCTTAGATCCGAGTTTCCCGATCTCTTTTAAGACCTAGTTTAGGAATCTCGGGGACGAGATTCTTGTAAGGGGGGTAGGTCTGTCACACCCTGCATTTTGTAACATGTTATTTGCATCAATGAAGCATGAAAATTTGGACCAACAAAATTTTTTAGCATCATTTGGCTTTTATTTGGAGTTGGGTTTTTCTTCATGTGCTTTTTCATGTGCTCATTAAAGTCAACTATTCCCTCTTGTAGGATTCATCTCCATACCCAAAACTTCTGCCCAATGATCTTGCCAAGTGTTATATAACAGTATAGTATTTTCTTACAAAATTAATTTGGCCAAAATGTATTTTATAAATTTAGTTTTCCAAAAACCCCTGAATTGAGATTTGCACTGCAAGTGCTTGATTTAGGGTGAGAAAATTATTTCAAAAAGTATATTTGAGACCTAGTAGTCATAGGACTCCCAGAAACCACAAAAGTATAATTTTAAAAGTTATTTTCATATTTTATTTAAAAGCTTTTTCTTAAGGCCGGAAATGGTCTTTAATAGGGAAAAATTATTTAACTATATCAAAAATATTTGCCAAAATTCAGGGAGACTCATAGGACATATATTGTCCATATATAAGAGTTTCAACACTTGGTCATGTTCAAAATAATGGGCTAATCCCTCTAAAACCCTTCCTGGATATTTCAAGCTTTTGAAATATTTACAAAGGAAATATTCTCCAAAAAATCCAGGGAAATTCTATCATGTCTTATATGACATATATGATGATCTTGCCAAGTCCCATGCCTTGGGAAGCAAGAAAACATCATCAAAACCCTCCATAACCATTCTGTCCATATTTGAAGTTTGAGCAACTCTACATTGCCAAACTTGTCCAAATGCTCTCAAACTTGGTGCACATGCTAGAAATGCCTAATAAGGCATCTAGACCAAATGGCACGAGATTTGGAATATAGCAACTTGATCAGAACACCCCAAAACCCCTTCTGTTCAAATGCAAATTTGAACAACTTTACATTACCAACTTTTTACCTGGAGCTTCAAACTTTGTGGGCATGATCAATACCCCAAATGATGAAACTACACCAAGTGGTGCTTCAAGAGGAGATGATTAGCTTGACTCAAACAAGATGAAGCCATTTCTGTTGATTTCTAGGGTTCACCAAAGTTACATTGGCTAGTTTCTCCAAATGAGCGCGAATTTGGTGAAGCACCCTATTTTCACATGTCATTCAATCCTGTTAAGTGTCATGGCAAGTGGAAATCATTTGCTTGACCAAACACTGATCAAACACCTTCTGGCTTTTCACTAAAACCCTCTTCTTGATCACTTTTACCTTTTACCTTGGCCTCAACTTCCTACCACATGTTCATCTGGTTACTAGCTACCTCCAGTAACTTCCCCAAGTCCCCAGCTCCATGATTGAGGGGTAAAAACCCTAGTTCACCCTGCTAGACATCCATTTTCTACCAAGTCGCTAGCCTCTCTTCTCTCTCACAGCATCTCCAGAGCATCCAAGGCTTCAACTTTAGTGCTTGCATCACCCTGGACCCCCCAAACACGATGGACGCGTACAGAGGCCCAATGGCATGCCGTGGCATGCGATAAGGGCGCTCCAGAGCGCGCTACAGTGCGCCCACGCATTGTAGCTTCGGCCAATCGTCTGCCCCCGACAGCCTCGGGCTTC
The DNA here is from genome assembly GCA_902687465.1 of Secale cereale. Classification (NCBI taxonomy): domain Eukaryota; kingdom Viridiplantae; phylum Streptophyta; class Magnoliopsida; order Poales; family Poaceae; genus Secale; species Secale cereale. The sequence continues at coordinate 494,243,279 of LR738715.1, read as the reverse complement.
CCCTTCGCGCCAATCAATGCCCCTCGACGTCCGCAACCACCCCGGCGCTGTCCCCCCTCCTCCTGCGGCCTCCAGTGGCCGTCGCCACACGCGCACTGGCCGCCCGCAGCATCCACTCCTCGGGCTCGCACGCACGCACGGTCTGGAAGCCTCCCCGTTCCTCCTCTCTCCTCTAATGGACGTAGGGCTCGTCCAGAAACGCCGTAGACTCGATCCCGTCGCCACTCGTGCGCTGTAGCATCGAGCAGGAGCTCGCCGGTGCACCGGTCCACGGGACCCCGCCGTTCCCCTGTAAATAGGACCCCCCGAGCCCTCCTCTCAGCACCAGCAGCTTCACCACACCACTAGTTCATCCCCGAAGAGCTTCAGTGCTCGGGATCGACCGGAGCTCCGCCGCGTCGGGCCGCCGGTGATCTCGCAGTACGGGTCTCCTCCGCCCTTCCTTTTGCCCGATTTGGAACCACCATGCGTCACTGATGTTATCCCCTCGCTTTCCCCTCTCTGTAGCAGTTGGAAACGGCCGGAGCGACGACTTCCCGACGACCCTCCGCCGTCCCACCTCGCTGCCGGCGAACCCGACCTCCCCGGCGTGCCGCACCACCAACACTGCCTCTGCAACTCGACGCTGAACCCGTCCCTGCCCTCCGTTGCCGTCGCCGTGGCCGGAATCAACGCCGGTGAGCTCGCCGTCGCCGTGGCCGTGAGGTTGGAGATGACAGGCGGGCCCCGCCTGTCATCCTCACCCCTCTCTCCCCCTCCTCACGGCCGCTGACCGCCGGGCCCCGCCTGTCAGGTTTGAAAACCTGACATGCGCGCGCTGGCACCCGAGCGGCTGGGCTGGATGCCCTGGGCCGTGCACTGTGGCCCCTCTGGCCCAGTTGCACAGGGCATTTTCTCCTTTTCTTTTCTGTAATTATTTCAAACATTTTTACAGAAATGAATATTGGTCCAAATGAAATAATTCCAACTCCTAAATTCTTGTAATATTCCAACCTATTTAATGGTGTCACTTTCACACACATCCATGAAACTTTTCTGTTCTGTTCAAATTTAAATTCAAATTTGAGCAATAAAACTCCTGTTCTAAAATCATTAGATTCCATTCTGTTACTCCAAAACCCCAACTAAGAATTTTCCCCATCTTAGAAATCCCTCTAGTATTTAACAAAAATAAGTTGACATTTTTATGAGCACTTTGATTTTTCTGTTTTAGTTGTGGCCTTATTTTTCCGTTGTTATTATGCGACGTATAGATACCGTATTTGACGAAGTTGCTGAAGAAGGAGAAGGAGAAGGATTTGAAGTCTTTGAAGACCAAGCCAATCCAGGCAAGCAGCCCTTTGACCATGATACACTTGTTCTTCGGAACCCGTTGTTTCCGATGCATGATGGTAGAGATACGGTGGTAACCTAGTTGAACCACCACATGATGCATGCCATGATCTTGATCTTGCTATGTGCTAGATAACATGCAAATAGTGAGTAGTGATGCTTAGTGATGCATGTGTGACATGAACCTTCGTGGTTGAAATCTTTGCATGAACCCATCAGGTGCCCCTAATGCCCGAGGGTGATGTTGAGTTAGGTCATCACTTGAGGAAGAAGTGATGTGCTGTTAAATCTTGTGCAAGGGTGAAATAATGGATTAGATTTATGTGTGACTACCGTCCCAACCAAACATGTGCAACCACACTACCCCTTATGGGACGGGGCCTTATTGATTACTTAGGTCGATACTAGCATGGTGCCCGCATTACTAGTGACGGGAAGACTTGAGGTCTTTCCCGGGACGGGGTCGTGCTTGGATAGACGGCCATGACTGTTTTTACAGGGCACCGGACACACCGTTGGTCCCTTCGGGTATGCGTGACATTGAAATTAGGGCAAGTCCCGTGATCTATTGCTTGTACCCGAGGGCCGTGTACCAACGAGTGGACTCTATGTTAGTGTCGTCTAAGGAAAGATAATGACCGGGTGCTTCCCCCGAGTACTTGAGGTACTGCAGGATCGTGGATGACACGAAAGCTTCCCGGATCTTGTGGGTAAAGTGCGCAACCTCTGCAGAGTGTAAAACTATTCGAATAGCCGTGTCCACGGTCAAGGACAGTTGGGTGGTGCTACTTAAACTATGTCCAGAATTTTACTTCATCGGTGATAGTATGTGTGTGATGAGTCAAGGTGGTGACTTGACTCGATGAGCTGAATCATATTCATGTTGATATCGGTAACCTATCTTCGAGGTTACGCGAGTTTATTGATGCATAAACTTGATGGTAGAATATTTATTCTAGCCCATTGCTAGATTGCTCATTATTGTTCAGTTTGCGTTGTTACTTTGAACCACATCATGGGTTGCTTGCGAGTACATTCAAAGTACTCATTGGCTTGCCACTGGTTATTTAATTGGCCAGGCATGGAGGAACAGGAATATGATGAAGAGTTCTTTGGAGACGAACATGCGAACTAGGACGTTATCCCAGTCAGAATGCCTGTAGGGTTAAGGCATATGGCATGGGTTCTACCTATTTTTGAAGACTTCCGCTATATGAGATATTTGCTATTCAGCCCTTGAGGCTTTATCTATGTAAGACTTGGCCATAATGGCCATAATTTGTGTAAGACGATATGTATGGATGTAAGACTCTTGTTATTCAGCTTCTGTGTGTTCAGTGAGCATTGATCTCTGGGATCACTGTACACGTGCATTCGGTGATCTCGACTTCTAAGTCGGGGTCCCCACACATCCCCAAGCTTAGGCTCTTGCCACTCTTTGTTCCATAGTCCATGAAAGCAATACTGAAAACTTGCAAACTTCACAACACAAAACTTAGACAAAAATCTCGTGAGCTCCGTTAGTATAAGAAAACAAACCACTACTCAAAGGTACTGCAATGAACTCATTCTTTGTTTATATTGGTGTTAAACCTACTGTATTCCAACTTCTGTATTATTCATACCTCCCAATGCTACTCGTAGATGCATTGAAATAAGCAAACAACACACGAAAAACAGAATCTGTCAAAATCAGAACAGTCTGTAGTAATCTGCTATTTTCGCATACTTATGTAACTCCAAAAAAATTGAAATAAATTGGTAAACGTGAGGAATTTGTCTACTAATCATATGCAAAAAACAATCAACTAAATAGCACGCTCTTGTAAAATCTGGTGACCATTCTAGCGTGCGCTAACGATTCTGTTTTTCACAGCAAGATCATATAAACTTCACACAAGTCTTCCCAAAGGTTCTACTTGGGACAAACACTAATTAAAACACAAAACCACATCTAAACAGAATCTAGATGCAATATTTATTCCTAAACAGAAGCAAAAATAAAAAATAAAAAATTGTGTTGCCTCCCAACAAGCGCTATCATTTTACGCCCCTAGCTAGGCACGATACATGGATAGATCTAGGTATTGCCATCTTTGGAAGGCAATCCATAAGTGGCTCTCATAATAGATTCATATGGTAATTTGATTTTCTTTCTAGGAAAGTATTCCAGGCCTTTCCTTAACTGAAATTGGAATCTAATATTTCCTTCCTTCATATCAATAATTGCACCAATCGTTCTAAGGAAAGGTCTACCAAGAATAATAGGACATGAAGGATTGCAATCTATATCAAGAACAATGAAATCTATGGGCACATAATTCCTATTGGTAACAATAAGAACATCATTAATCCTTCCCATAGGTTTCTTAATAGTGGAATCCGCAAGATGCAAATTTAAAGAACAATCATCAAGCTCATGGAACCCTAGCAAATCACACAAAGCAAAGCATTCATGATCTTTAATTTTTATTTTAATAGTAGGTTCCCACTCATCATAAAGCTTTCTAGGGATACAAACTTCTAACTCAAGTTTTTCTTCATAAGATTGCATCAAAGCACCAACTATGTGTTTAGTAAAAGCTTTATTTTGAATATAAGCATGCGGAGAATTTAGTACGGATTGCAACAAGGAAATACAATCAATCAAAGAGCAATTATCATAATTGAATCCCTTGAAATCCAAAGTAGTGGGTTCATCACTATGGAAAGTTTTAATCTCTTCACTCCCACCTTTAAAAAATTTAGCATCAAGATCTACAAACTCCGAATCATTGGGACACCTTAAAGTAGAATCATCTCCAATCTTATCTTCATCAAGATTAATACTAGAAAACAAGGATCTAATAGGAGACACATCAATAACTTTCAGAGCTTCATCTTTATTTTCATGATAACTAGAAGAACACGCTTTTATATAATTCTCTCTTTTAGCACGCATCCTAGCGGTTCTTTCTTTGCATTCATCAATGGAAATTCTCATGGCTTTGAGAGACTAATTGATATCATGCTTAGGTGGGATAGATCTAAGTTTCAAAGAATCAACATCAAGAGTAATTCTATCCACACCTCTAGCCAATTCATCAATCTTAAGCAATTTTTCTTCAATTATAGCATTGAAATTCTTTTGCGAAATCATAAACTCCTTAACACTAGTTTCAAATTCAGAAGGCATCTTTCCATAAGAGTTGTTGTAGGAATTACCATAATCATTAGGGGAATTACTAGGAAAAGGCCTAGGATTAAAGTTTCCTCTATAAGCATTGTTACCAAAAATTATTCCTACCAACAAAATTCACATCCAAAGATTCATTGTTATTTTCAATCAAAGTGGACAAAGGCATATCATTAGGATCAGAAGAAGCACTCTTAGCAGCAAATAATTTCATAAGTTCATCTATCTTTCCACTCAAAACACTAATCTCTTCAATAGCATGCACTTTTTTACTAGTAGATCTTTCGGTGTGCCATTGAGAATAATTAACCATAATATTATCTAGGAGTTTGGTAGCTTCTCCTAAGGTAGTTTCCATGAAAGTGCCTCCCGCGGCCTAATCTAAAAGATTTCTAGAAGCAAAATTTAAGCCAGCAAAAAAGTTTTGAATAATCATCCATAAGTTCAAACCATGTGTAGGACAATTACGTATCATTAATTTCATTCTCTCCCAAGCTTGTGCAACATGCTCATGATTTAGTTGCTTAAAATTCATAATATCGTTTCTAAGAGAGATGATCTTAGCAGGAGGGAAATACTTAGAGATAAAAGCATCTTTGCACTTATTCCACGACTCAATACTATTTCTAGGCAAAGAGGAAAACCAAGCTTTAGCACGATCTCTAAGCGAAAACGGAAATAACTTAAATTTAACAATATCGTTATCTGTATCCCTTTTCTTCTGCATATCACACAAATCAACGGAGTTGTTTAGATGGGTAGCGGAATCTTCACTAGGAAGGCCGAAAAATTGAACTTTCATAACAAGATTCAACAGAGCAGCATTGATCTCACAAGATTCAGCATCGGTAATAGGAGCAATCGGAGTGTTAATAAAATCATTATTGTTGGTATTGGAGAAGTCACACAATTTGGTATTGTTCTGAGCCATAGTGACAAGCAAGCAATCCAACACACAAGCAAAGAGGAAAAACAAGTTTTGAACACTGGTGTACTGTACAAAACGTTCTTATATAGCAAAGAGGAAAACCAAGTTTTGAACACTGGTGTACTGTACAAAACGTTCTTATATTATGGGACGGAGGGAGTAGCTGTTAATGTAAGTACAGTGATAGACGACGTTCAGTCCTTACAAGAGGACTGCAGAGCTAAACCTCATCAAAAGCATTGGGTTGATTCTAAATTTATGTAAGAGTCCATACGGATCTTATAATGTCCACCAAATGGACGATAACAAGGCTAACATGTGCAGTGATGCTACATAATCAAACAACTATGAAAGTAAGTATGGTCATACAGGGCAAGAGGTACTCACAAGAGCAATGCACTGTGCAGTATAGTTGCGAGATTCTGTGGTCCCTTGAGAATGAATGTTCTTCTGATAACAGTTTTCGTACAAGTGAGACATTAAGGCAAATGTAGAAATGTAGTTCAAATTGTGATGTGATATCATAGATAGTACCTTACGGTGCAGCCGAGACCAATGTGTAACAACATTATTCCAGTCACCGTCGGATAAATGTAGCACCGGAGACTTTACAGAAATTTCGTTTAGAGGCTTGCCATCGAAGTGCGCTTGCCTCAGGTAGGAACGATACTTCATCAACGAATGCTTGAAAAGCGCAACCAACCCTTGCTCATCTTCACAATTCAGTTTGGTCCTCGCCTATTTAAACGAATGAAATCTTGTGTCTTCTATCAGCAGAAACATATGCAGTAATGACCATGAATAACATTAGTACATTACTTACGCGTAAGTTTCGGAGGATGACTGGAAATTGTTCTGTGGCTGCGGTATAATCTTTCCATGAAGGAAAGATGCGCACAAACTTCCTGACAACAATATAAGCTTTGTCTTCTAAACTGGGAAGAAATGGAACAGGGGTCCTATTTGCTGCAATTGGGGCTCTCTGGTTCGAAAAGGGATTTGGCAACTAGATTTGGTGTAATCATTGCCGGAATGGGGGTTTTGCGTCGTAGAGCTGGTGCTATGTCAACTGGCATAATCATAATGTTTGGTCTGCTGAGTTGGGGCATCAGAAATGACCAGTGTAGTAGGGCTAGAGTCTGCTAGAGTTGGGGTGTTTTGTGGGTCAGGTGATATTGCAACTACACCTAATGGGCTATTTGATTTATTAGGTGCCACTACCTTTTCCAAATACTTTGCTTGTGCTTGTCCACGAACAGCAATCGCCCTCTTCCTTTTGAACGTCTGATACACAAGAACATCATTTGAATGGATAAATATGGTATGATGACAGATGTATTATGTACTGAAAATGGATAGGTAGGGCGTATTCACATACACGATGTGTAAACTAAGCTAATGACAGTTCAACAAAGTAGAAGCAATGCAAAGCATCAGTTGCAAGATATGTGCGACAAATATAACCTTGGAAAGTTAAAGCAAGCACCTTGATGGGTGAATAAGATAGGGCATCTTCCTCTGACTCCTCCACTAGGGAGCTACATTGACTTAGGTGTCCCTCTAGCTGAGAAACACTGTTAGGATCATATTCTGAGCATGAATCTGTAGGTGGAGAGCATTTGCATTGCATTGCATCCAGACTTGATTTCAGTCCCTTAATGCCAAGTTTGACAGCCATGGCATTGTTCTGCTTTATTATTTTCATGCGCGCAAGCTCATAATCATTATGATGATGTTCAGAATCTGAGATTCATGAAAACATAAAAAGTAGTCAGATTATCTATGGAATGCATTGCAGATTCAATTCGAAGAGTGTCTCCCTATAAACCCCTGCATATGCAAAGTTCACCCCCCCAACCGTGCAGACCAAACCACACACAGAAATACAAACCCCTTATGTCTCTATAACAGGAAGACACACATTTCAAAACTGAAGTAGGAACATTAGAATCATATGAAATTCGTATTTGAACAAATAAACTAAGGAATTATGAGTGCCATAATGTTTAGCTTCAAGTGTGGAGTGTTGGTAGTGCGACACAAAGCAAGTAGGCAGATTGTATTCCATGTAAAAGATCGAAGCCTATGTAAAAGCTGCAAACGACACTTTCTTTCTATACAATGCAGTGTTCGTTGCCCACACATGATGAAAGAGATCACATAGAGAAATACTATTCACTCATGTCTACGGTTGCAGTATTTAGAAACAGGGTGGTCCACCCTAAAAGAATGTTGACAACAAATATGACAAGGCAAGCATAGATGTAGTGAATCAATCATTTACTTGTGAGCTTACTAGGACAAGTATGCAGAATTGTAACTGCAATAAGAGACCGTCCAAAATCTGAATCAAGAAGTTTGTCTAGCACTTATTGTTTGCAACTAATCGACGTGAATAATTGGATATTATATCGAATGAGTAAGAAAAAAAGTAAAATTGCCAACAAACCTGGCTTGCAGTAGTAATCTGGGTCAATGTCACTACGACCAACGATCCAAAATGACTAGTGTCCGTTCCTAGGGCCGGAATTTTGAAAACCCTGTGAACTTTACAGGTACTAAAGATTACGGAAATACATCTGAACCATTAAGTGTAGGTAGCACTGAGCACACAACAAACCCTAATGATAGTCCTGCCTAATGAGTAATGAATCAATTAGAAAATGGGTGATGAGGAGTGGCTGCTGAGTATTGAGGACTTATCTCAGGATAAATCGGGTTGGCTTAGTGGGTGCTGCACGCATGAGCCCTGAACGGACTGGGAAGGTAGGCACGACGGCGCGCCCGAGCAGCGGTGACGCTGTTGGGCGAGCGGCTCCTGACCTCCTCTTAGTCCGGCGTCTCCTCCTAGAGTCATGCCATCCGAGGACGGTAAGTCGCCGGCGAGGCAGCAGCTGGGGGCGAGTAGAGATCGGAAGCGCGCAGCAGAACATAAGGGAATCGGGGCCTGGGACGACCCGAAATCCTAGGGTGGGCCGGCTCACGGTGGGCACCCTGTAGAGATACACACCCGAGCGGCGAACATGCATTTTCAAAACTTATTTAGGAACATTTAGCTGACCAATTAAACAAATCTGTTTTAATAATATCAGATTCGTATTTGAACAACTAAGCTTGTTTAGCTTGATGGGTCGAGCAGTGCTATTATGACACGAAGCACATATTTTGATCGTATAGTGATCATAAAAGGGGGAAACTGGAGAAATGGTATTTAGCAGCCATTGTTTGCTTGGAACTAAGAACTAAATTCTAAGAGCTGAAAAGAAAGTAGAGTAACCAAGTTAAGATCTATTTTCTGGTTGAGATCAAAAGGTTGAGGAGATATGAAGTACCACCTCTCTTGCGGCGCCGTGTAGGCATCGGGGGTGCGATGGCTGTCGTTGGTGTTGAAGCAGATCTGCGATGGTAGACGGGTGCATCGGGGGATGAGTCCCGTTGCGGTGGAAGAGAAGGTCGTGTGAGCGGCCCCGGCAAAGAGGATGACGGCGCCGATGAAGCGAGAGGATGTGATGCAAGGCTCTTGGTCCGTCGCCGTGGATGAGAAACGTCCATCTCTAGCAATGGACGACACAGTCTTGGTAGGCACTCCGGCATGGTGGAGGACGATGGCGATGGATATGGTGGAGGACGGCGGCGATGGATGTGGTGGAGGACGGCGGCGATGGATGGGGTGGCGGACGGAGGCTGGTGTGGGGATGGTGTTCTAGCACGGACGGTGTATGAATGGGAAAATGGAGGGAGAGGTACGGGGAACCATGTTTTTGGGACGCGCGTGTCTGAAATATGGGAAAGTTACGAACTTAGCCCCCGTTTAAAATTTGGACGTCTCGTCGGTTGGGGGTACGACGGTAATCTCGCATCTCACCAATATTTGCCCAGAGCGATTTCGGGCGAGAGAGGGTGGTTGGTGCCCATGGTTGGCGCCCACGGTGTATGAACGGGGCTGACAGGTAGGGCAGTTGTGTCATGTCTGTGTGAAGTTACAAACCTGCCCCTATTGGAAATATTTGCCTACATTGATTTCGGCCGAGTCGAGTTTGTTTTGCCGCCCACCGTGTATGAATGGGGAAATGGAGGGAGAAACAGAGGTCTTTCGGACGAGCTTGAATCAAATGTGGTTTTTCACCCATGTTTGGCGCCCATCGTGTTGGAATGGGCTCAGAGGCGGTCGTGTCACGTCTAATTGAAGTTACTATCCTACTCCTATTTAGAGTAGTGGAAATCGGGCCGATGGATTGTCCGTGTAATGGGTAGACAGTACTTTCCATCTCCCAAACACTTGGCTTCGGGCAGCCGACGTGGGAGTGGACATTTTGTTGCTTCTTTCGAATTTCGGGACAATAAGCATCCACATTTACCCTGGCAACTAAATTCGAATCCATTTTGTATTCCTATACGAATCTTTATAAATCATTCTATGTGTTTTTATATAACTTCAAAAGGACAACAAAGATGTATTCCACTATCATATATGAATATGGTTTACAAATGCCGATACTCAAATTCAGAAGCTAGAATCCAGTTTAAGGTGAATTTGAATATTTGGAACACTTCATGTCCAACTCAACTGTCACACGCAGCATAATGTGTACTCCCATTTAGATATGTACACAAGCGATGTATCAAGATTCATATACCGAGTCAATAAACCAAGAATGTACAGAACTAACAAACATATAAACACTTATAGAGTATATGGATCAATAATATCAACTAACATTCATAAGCCAGGCCGCTGTACTTTTCTTTGCTACAACAGCATCCTTTTTTTAGACAAGCTACTACAGCATCTTGGCCCTTTTCGATGCATGCCACTTATGGTCCATCTATACTACTATTATTGTTGAATGCACATTCAGCCCGATTGGCATATTTGTAGGTCTGGCATAGCAATCAAAATGAAATGTCTCCGAGTCTTATCAATTAATACAGACTTGTGCTCAAATAAAATTACAAACCAAAAAAACAAAAAACAAAAAACAATTATTACATGATCTCTAAAACAAATGGTTTGATTGATTACATGAACAAACAACACAAAGGTTATTCAACGATGGAAAGAACATTTCACCTATGATTTACCAAGTGGGAATTTAATTTCCTTTTTCCTTCAGGGCCTTAACAATGTGGTCAGTCTCAGCTTGCTTCGTTTTGAAATCCACCAAATATTTAATGGTTGCCTTGAGTACTGCTACTGATTTTGTTGTTTGCTTCCTCAACATGTCAACTTCATATCTAAGTGCAGAAGCAGAATCTCTTTCTACCACTAGTTTAGCCTCTAGAGCATCAGTAGTTGGCAATTCATAATGCACGATTGGGCCGGTGCCACTTCTATGGGATGATACAATGTCCATGGGGACCTCGCTCTTTGATCTTGGGCTAACCTATTTTGCCATTAAAGTTCCGATTGGATTCAAAAAAGTTAAAGTTAGCAAAACATCTCAACTGGGAGTTATAACAGCAAACCAGTTAAACAAACAATGAATTAAAGAGTTTCAATTTGATGCTGAAAAGTAGTTATTAACATCATTGTAACCCGTTGTTGCAGCAACAAAGAAGTTAAACAAACAAGTAGCTATTTAAGTTCAGGAAAACAGGTAATTCTTAACAGTAAGTATCAAACACATAGATAGGCGCAGTCTATAATAGGATTAACAGGCTGTGGCATTATGTAATTAGCAGCAAACGAAATTAAGCCAAGCAACGTAATTGAACAATTTTGCAATAAGTGGCTAACTAAAATTCCAAGAAGTAGGTCACTGAACGTACGCTAGTTCTTTGTACAAGCACACTTCAACTTCTTTTTCGCTTACAAGGTTGTACGAAAGAGTCCATGGCATCAATTGCTTGGATACGCAGTCCCAATACTTCTTTCTTTTAACACTGTATTGGTAAGTCGAATGGTTAATCTGGTAAGATGGTGCGTCCTTGATATGTTATATGAGGACGTGTAGTCACACTAGTTGTAGCCACACACATCACACTGGCTTTTACTGTATATTTCATGCGATTACTTTTGGCATATCGAGATCTAAGCAATCTACAATAGGATGAAAAGACTGGCATCCTTCACATTATTGGCGAACTCAGTTCATAGAAACAAGCAATTCAACCATTCTGTGGGCATATCAAAAGCGCCACTGGAATATTTTTCACTACCCCTATCATACACTGAAATTTCACACGCAGCATAAGTGCAAGGCAGGCCATATAGCAGGCTCGCGGCCCAAACGAGCGCCTCCCATATCGATCGACAGCAGGAAAAATCCCAATTCATCCACTCCAGCCTCCAGTCTGGTTCGCTCCTAACCTAGCCGCCGGTGGACAGACCGACACAACACTTCCTCGCGCCCTCGTTGGAGGGCGGTCACCAGGCTTCAAGCGAACGGAAGGACAAGAAGATGAAGATCCAAACCTGGGTGTAGCCTGCGTGAGAGGCAGCGGCGGAAGCACGGGCATGGCATCGAGCTTGCGCAAACGGACATTCACAGCTTGCAAGAGTAGCAGGCGCAACGAGCAGGTACATCACATTCCTGATTATATCTAATTCAACTCTTCATTTTCTGGCCAATAGTTAAACCTGACGGTGTTGTAAAACTGCTTGTATGTAGGGAATCTATGAGAAAATGAAACCAATTTCTACTTATTTTATAACTCCCCCAATCAATACTGAACTGGCTGAATCTGATGAATCTAATCAAGTTTCCGGTGCAAACATCCAAGCTCATGTTGTTCTTGAGCCTGAAGTGTCTAATGAACAGACTGGTAATGAAGGATTTGATGCAAACATTTTACATGCTCCTGGTGATGAACATATAGTGTCTAATGAGGCATCTAATGCAAGCATTTTGCAAGCTCCCATTGAAGGATTTAGTCTCTAATGATGATCTGCTATGTTGAGAGAGACATAGAGATTTGCAGGCATTGATGACAAGCAAATTATAGTGCATTTTCATGGCATGAGTAAACGTTGAGGCCATCTACCAGAAAGTCCCCGTATCATGACAACGTAGCTTAAATACTTTTCTAATATGTTGGTTGAAACTATTGGCATACTTGTGCAAGATAGATATATTGATATGCAGTTTGCGCACTGGTTATAGGTGCAATTACACTTCAATATTTTCAGCCGGAGAACGAATAATTCAAGCAGGTACAAACCATGTTTGTAGTACTTGTACAACATGCTGCATTTTGTGTTTTTTGGTGCTTCCATCATTTAGTGTTTATAATCTGAACTACATCCGATCATTAGCTGGTTTTCAAAGTGCATGTAGCTTCACATTTCTCAAGTTATGTTGATTTCCGGAGTGCAAGTGCCTTCGTATTTTTTAAGTTAAATGTTCGCCCCTGGTAACTTGAATTCATGGATCTGCCACTACACACAAATCATACACGAATGCCAGTACGAATTAAATGAAATGCAAGGAGTTACGCTAGCTCATTGTGCAGGCTCACTGCAGCTCTACTTGCGCTTGGGATATTCCATGTACAAGTCCATGTTACCACTTGCTTGGATGTGCAGGCCTTGTGCTCCTTGCATCCCCCTCTGCATTTTTGACACGACGAATGGCTGATCAGATATGAGGAATCGACCTTGCTATTGTATAGGAGGACATATACTTACAAGGTTATACGGGTGTGCAGGATGTGTACCAGATCCCGTAGCGCCGTCATGCTTCGCTAAAAATGGCTTGCTTGTTTCAGATGATATCTTCAGAAGAAATAAGAGTTAAAGTCAGAGTTGGATAGGCATGTAAGCTAAGAGAGCAGTAAAAGGATATCCAAACATTGTCGGAACAGTGCACAAGGGAGTGATGTGTGGATACCTAGTTCGGGCCGGCGTTTGGGCATGCTCGCCTAGCTAGAGTGCGGGTCACTTCAGAGCCGTTGAGAGTGATGCGCTGGCGTTGGCTGGCCGCGCACGGATGCAGATCTTGAGTGGCAGCGGAGCGCTACGATGCGGTGGATGAGACTGTTGGTGAAGCCCCAGCGGCCTCGGGGGGCGGAGGCGCGACGATGTGCTCGGTGAAGTAGCCCCGGTGAGCTGGGAGACGGCGTCGGTGAAGCGCACCTGATGCAGTGGAAGTCGGTGGCTGTGGGGCACGTCGGTTGCGGCGGCCGATGTTGTCGGTGGACCACCCGGTGTGGTGGATGAGGGCGTAGATGAGGTAGCTCCGGTGCGGCGGTGAAGCGCGACCGTCGTCTTCGTCATCGTCGTCTGGCACAGAGGTGGGGAAAGAGACGAGACGAGGGGCGATTCGAACTTTGCTTGGGTTGTCGGAGAATTTAGGGATTCGAGCAATCTGGGCGTGGAAGGGGACGGTGGTGAAAGGAGATTTTGCAGGGATAGAATTGGGGCCGCTACATATTTCAATCCGAAACGTGGAAGAGCGAACTTATTTTGCCATCCGACACACGCGACCACCACGACACGACCCTGGTTTGCCTGGTGGGTCTACATTTGAGAATGCAAACAAATCTTCTTTCATTTGCGAACGAATCTGTATGTATTACCATGCCCGTGTTTTCCTTGCAATAATTAGTCATTCGAAACGAGATACTATAAATTAATTAATGAGGAGTTATTTGAAAAAAAATCGCAACAGTGTCCACGCTAACGTGGATTAGAGTGTGTGTCACATAATTAGTTATTTGAATTAGAGTGTGTGTGTGTCACATAGCGATCTCCAATTCTAACGTGGATTTCACATTTCACTGTATCCACGCTACTTTTTTAATACAAATTCATATGTATATGATGAACACCATGGTAGTGAGAAAACTTTTGGATGGATTCAAACATATGACCTACAAAATAGCACAACAAATCAAATCAATGTCAGCTTTTCAAAACCTAGTATGGCACGAATTCGAAATAATTACCCATATGCATGGTTCTCAGTTCAAATCTTACAATCTACACCGAATTGAAACATCGAATTAAGTCTCATACTTTCTACATTCAAATGTTGTTTTTAGCCCCCCTCCCCCGCACACACTCTACATACTTCTTGTATCAGTCAATCTTCCTCTCCTAACCACCTTAGGAAGCTATCGGTTTCCAACACACATCCATTCTTTCTCTCCATGTTTCGATCTCTAACTCTCTCAACTACACAACCCCCTTTTTCCACTCTGTTACGAAATGTATTTACCTCACACACCCACCATTGCACCCCATGCCGAGCTCTCTCTCTCTCTCCCTCTCCCTCTCACCCTCTCGCGCTAAATACATGCATTGCCTATCTAGCCCCCCAATCTCTCGTGCGCACGCACGCACATTGTCTATCTAGGTTTGTGATAGCCTGGCTTATTAGGGATGATAGACTACTCATATCAATAAGGAATTCCTTCTTTTCCGGAAGCCCATTCGGATAGAACTCCAAAGTTAAGCGTGCTCAGCTTGGAGTAGTTTCAGGATGGGTGACCGACCGGGAAGTTGCTCCCGGGTGCGCATGAGTGAGGACAAAGTGTGCAGAAAAGACTAGTATTGATATGTGGGGCCAGTCTAGATCCCGCCAGGAGTAACGACCACCGGCGGGTGTGTCCGGGGCGTTACAAGTTGGTATCAGAGCCGACCCTCACGGTTACACGGATGTTTGCGGTTAGTTTGCAGTCACATTGTACATGACGTTTGTGACCCGTCGTGGCACACGGCATGGCACATGTGCTGTCCTGGAAGCACAGACGTTTGTGCCAAGAGGGAACGTTCCTGTGGCCCGACGAGGACGTCGGTTCCTCTGAGTGAGGGTGTATGTGATAGCCTGGCATATTAGGGATGATAGACTACTCATATCAATAAGAAATTCCTTCTTTTCCGGAAGCCCATTAGGATAGAACTCCAAAGTTAAGCGTGCTCAGCTTGGAGTAGTTTCAGGATGGGTGACCGACCGGGAAGTTGCTCCCGGGTGCGCATGAGTGAGGACAAAGTACGCAGAAAAGACTAGTATTGATATGTGGGGCCAGTCTAGATCCCGCCAGGAGTAACGACCACCGGCGGGTGTGTCCGGGGCTTTACAAGGTCACTCCCTCGAGACTGTCTCACTCTTTCTTCCGCACGGCGGGCCACACTCGCTCAATATCACTCTCTTTATCTGAGTCTCGTTTAACCTCGGTTTCTTTCACACACAAATGATATATCTCCCTGTTCGGGCCTCGATCGACACACTCTATACTCTGTCACGCAGATTGTTTATATAGGTCAGTCCATCGAAGCCGCCCCCACTCTTTCGACCTCATGGCGGGCCACGCTCTCTCTCTCTCCCTCTCCCTCTCTCTCTCTCTTTCTCTCTCCCACTCTCCCTCCCTCTCTCTCTCTCTCTCTCTCTCTCTCTCTCTTTGTATGTCTCGATTGACCTCGCTCTTTCTCGGACAAAAACGATATATCACCACGTTTGAGCCCAATTTGACTTATTCACATTGTATACTCTCTCACGCACATTGTCTATCTAGGTCACTCTCTCCAACCCGTCTCACTCTTTCGATCGCACGACGACCCTATGTGATTGATTGACCTTGCTTCCTCCCACGCACAAAATATATCTACATGACTATGACTAGATCATCTCTCAAGCTCTATCTTACAGCCCTCACCCTTGCCAAAAGCTCAATCGGACAATATCTCTCCAGAGCATATATATTTGTTCAATGAATGTCGGACCACACTCACTTTGTCCCTCTATCTATATGTCTCTCGATTGACCTCGCTTTCTCACGCCGTATCTTCAACACATTGAAGCTACCTCTCCATCCCTCGCAAAGCCGGAGCTATTTACATTGCGAGGGGCACTCCAACCTTGGATTAATTTCTGTAGGCATTTATTCCGGTCGATTTAGATTATATTTTCGTAACATTCGGCCCACAACTACTCGAAACACCGTTGCAACCCCCGCAACTCCCATAGTTGATTTCCATGTGGCTCGGTTATCGCTCTCTCGCATGTCCTTTCTCGCCTTCAATGTCGCACCATGGTATTATTGCAAAAAACTCTATTTTTCTCTTTAATTATTATAAATAAGCTACAAAACTACAAATCGATAGTCCACTTGGAATGGAACAAATTTCGAAACCACAAATTAAAGTTCTACAAACTACACATCGAGGGTCCCACTTGTCATGAAAAAAAATTGGACCATATACAAATTAAAAAATAAAGGATTAGGATCGAACATGCGACCAGGGCATTCAAGCCGCACGTCAATAGGTAACATGCGTAGAACAACATTATTTGTTGTACCTCTCTTTGTTCACATATTGTTTTTATATTACCACAGCCCATTTAATTGATAACATGTAATATTATTTTTAGTACTATTCACCTTGACTTACTGGTGGGTTCAATGTGTGCTCTCTCTCTCTCCTCCCCTTCTGCGTTTAGACGCACGGGCAAACACGAAGAACTCGCGGGCGATGTTGCCGTTGACCATATCTGGACGCGTTCACAAGTTATGGCACCAGTTTCATGTGCTAGCAGCACTAGTCAGTGTGTACGTGCAATGCACGTTAATTTGGAAGTATATTAAGTGCATGTGGATATTAAGTAGGATATTATTTGTGTCTTATTATGTGATTAGCACTATTTTTGGCATGAAATTAACTGCACGCTAAACGTGTTGAGCGCTCAACATTGAAGCTATCTAGGTCGTTGGATGACAAGGAATACATGTGGCTTGATGGCGTTTTACATTTAATTTGATACGGCTCTAGCAGAACATTCAATCGATCAATCCATAAATTTCATTCAGTCTGACTCTGACTTTAAATTATACGACGATCGATCTAAAATAAACGGAAATCCGAACGTTTTTCATGGCAAATTTAGATTACGCGGCGGCGCCGCGGGCGTCTTGCGGTGGGAAGCGGCTCCTCTGCCGTGCTCTGTGTGTCGTCGGGCCACTGACCGACGGCGACGGCAGCGCCTTGCGCTGTTGTTGGCGTACTCCTGGACGTTGGCCTAGCTTCAAGGAAGGCCAAAATGTTCTGGACTTCGGAGCGAGTCAACTGGCTGGAGGAGGCGACTGGCGTTGGTGCAAGGAAGCGCTCGTCGGCGGCCATCCATACCGCTGAGGGGGGCACTAACACCCGCGCGGGGACAGGCGCTGTCAACGACGCGACGAAGACATTCGTTGCCCGGGCACCGACACGGGCGCGCACGTCAGTGCAGGCGCAGGCGCATGTGCTGGCAGGTGCACGGGCACCGGCACGGGCGTGCGCGTCAGTGCACGCGCAGGCGCATGCGCTGGCAGGTGCACGGGCGCGTGAAAGTCGGCGGGGACCTCGTGGAACCCTGTGGTATCAAGCTCGGTGACAATGTGCGGCTCCCAGCCCATGGATGCCACGGGGATGGGCGCTGGCGCAGTCGGGGCGACGGGAGCCGGAACGGGAGCCGGGACAGGCGGGGCGTCTTCCCGCAAGGCCAGTTCAAGCTCGTCCCAAAGCGCCTTATGTTCTCGAGACTCCGGCTGGGTGTCTTCCTCAGGAAACTGGAAGACTAAGGGCAGACCATCGTGATGCGGCATGGCGTATGTTTAGGTCAGGCTGGTTGGTGGTAGACGACAAGAGAATCAGAGAGGGAGAGAGAAAATTGTAGCGATACCGGGTAGTGCGGGGTTGATTTTAAACTCCGGCGCTGGCAACATTAAAAGTGGGAGCAGTTGGGACGAAGGTGGGAGGCGGAGCCTGGGCAAAGTGCTCGCCTCCCGGTGAGCCTGCACAGCGGTCTGCTCGCATGCCTCCCTGTCAGCCGGCGCAGCAGTCTGCTCGCACGCCTCCCGTCGACTCACACGCTTGCTCGGACGGCACCTGCCGATGAGAAGCGGGACTCGTGGCGGCACGTAAACGCCCATGGTTTCAATAGTGAAAGCGTTCGCGTGTAACGTGACAGGTCTTTGTTCCAAAATACCTTGGCTCTTCTTTTCTGCAACTTGTCATAAGCAGCTTGTCTCAAATTGAAGAAAAAAATTCAAATTAATATTTGTGCCATATCACGTGACCATGCTCAGTTTCAAGAATTTATGGTCACTTTTGGATTTTCTGAAATTTAAGATCCAGGATTCGAAACAATATCATAACCTGCGTCATGCAATAAATTTTTAAGCCATACATCTGTCCTATTGTATTTCTTAAGAAAGGATTTGGTCAAACATTTTGCTTAGTTAGACTTCACACAAGTTATATATGCAGAGCAAAAGGATAATCCCTCCGTACCAGTGCATTGCCTGATATATTAACTCAGGTACTAGGCACGAACAAATGGGCTCAATTCTGTGCTCATCCTGGTGTAGTAGTAGTACTAGGCAATGCAGTTGACGGGTGACCTTGGTGAGCGGCGACCGAGGGTATTGAACTGTGATCGGCACGGTAGGTAACGTTATCTAGTTACTAAAGCATCCCTCCATTGTTCATCAGTAGTCATTATGGACCAGGGACATGAGGGGAATTTCCTAGGGCTGAAATTATGGCTGCCAGATATTTCGACTCGAAACGCGGAGGCTCGACTGGTTGGGTCCTAACATTCGAGAATACGAAAGGAACCTTTTAAATTTCCGAACAAATTTATGTGTATTACAATGCCCTTATTTTCCTTGAAATACTAATCTCAATGTGGTAATTGATTTATGACGAGTTGTTGAATTAGAGTGAGTTTGTGATATAGTGATCTCAACGTGGATTTCACATTTCAAGGTATCCCAGGTAGGTTTTTCAATTCAAATTCAAATTTAAAAGATGAACAATATGGAGGTGAGAAAACTTTGTATGTATCAAGCATATGACCCCCCCCCCCCACACACACACAGAGAGAGAGAGACACCCACACACGAACACAACAACAATCCAATAAGTATAGTGCATCTATTTTTCCAAACCATGCATGTATGACACGAATTCAAAAATACTCCTTCTTTTCCTAAATATTAGTCGTTTAGAGATTTCAACAAGCGACTACATACGGAACAAAATGAGTGAATCTACACTCTAAAATATGTCTATATACATCCGTATGTGCCAGTCCACTTGAAATCTCTAAAAAGACTAAAATTTAGGAACGAAGGGAGTAAAATGTAAGACATGCATGGTCCTCAATTCAATATTTAAAACGAACATGAAACTGAAACATGAATATTAGGTCTAGTAGTACAGTACATGCAAATGTTGTGTTTAATTAGGCGGAGCTATGATTGTCGGGGGTCACCCCCTCGACCTTAGATAAAATTGTGAAGCTCTGTTTAGGGTTGTTTAGATTATATTTGTCCCCACCCTCCCAACCATCGATTGGTTGTGCACCCCCCACCCCTCCTCCCCCGGAGAATATCATGTGCTCCCATACCTTAGATATGCCGATACGAGTTGCTTGGAGCTTGTAGATCTGAGATATAGCAGCTCACATGATGTCTTAATATTTTTACAGGAAACCTTGATGAGTTTGAGAATTGCACACAATTTGTACAAAAACTACTAAGATGCCCTTGGATCCCATATCCAACGACCTCGAAGCTCGTATCATCGTAGCATCTAAGATGAAGGAGGACATCATATTCTCCTATATGTAAGAATATCATGTGCTATCACACCTTAGATGCTTTGGTGATACAAGCTATTCGGACCCGTTGGATTTGTGACCCAACACCTCCTCGGTGGTTCGAATGGTTTTTTGCAGAAAAGCCCCAAAGAATTCGGCCACTGCTTACAAGCACAAAGACTGCTCAGATGCCATTGGATCTCAGATCAAACGACCTCGAATCTCGTATCACCGTAGCATCTAAGATGAAGGAGGACATCATATTCTCCTGTATGTAAGAATATCATGTGCTACCACACCTTAGATGCTTTGGTGATACAAGATCTTCGGAGCCGTTGGCTTTGTGACCCAACACCTCCTCGGTGGTTCGAATGGTTTTTTGCAGAAAAGCCCCCAAAGAGTTCGGCCACTGCTTACAAGCACAAAGACTGCTCAGATGCCATTGGATCTCAGATCAAACGACCTTGAAGCTCGTATCACCGTAGCATCCAAGCTGCGAGAGCACCTTATGTTTTCTCGCACGGAAGAATATGAGGTGCTCCCGCATCGTAGATTGTATGGTGATACGAGTTCACGGAGATCTCACGGCCCATGGTATGAGGTTTGAATGTTTTTACAATATACGGCAGAGATAGTTTGGGAATTGCGCAGAAAGTACAAGTACTATGCATGTGCCATCTGATCACTGATCATATGACTTAGATGCTCATATCACCGTAGCGGGTAATTAAGCTATGAGGAGCACCTAATATGATCAATGGGCAGCCATTGGATCGAAGATGCAGCGGCACACACGAGGCCTGAATGTTTTATTTGCAAAAAAACCTTTGGAGAGTTTGGAAATTGCGCATAATTACAAAGACTACTCCCAAGCCATTGGATCTCACTTCCAGCAGTGTAAAAACTCGTATCACCATAGCATCTAAGCCGCGGGGTGGATGTGATATTCTATGCCGCTGTCATTTTTTTTCGTAAACTTGCAAAATACGTGTAACTTGTGCCATTACTTGTCTAACCGTGCAAAGTGTTTATTCAAAAAAATCACCCTACACTGAAATATCGGAACAACACACGGGGGTCCCACTTGTCATTAATCAAATTTTGACCTAAAACTAACAAATATGAAAGACGAGATTGGAACTACCAACCTGGACTACAAAGCGTAAGTCGATAGTCTGAAACAACAACGGTTGTTGGCTTTGTCCCATAACTTGATTTTATACATTATTACGTTGAGTAGAGTAGAGGGAGTGCCTCGTCAACACGTGCATGACCGTTGACTCACTTACTAGTGGGTCCCAGGTCTGCGATCTCTCTCTTCTCTCCATCGTCTAACCTTTGCACGGGCACACACGAAGAGCGGCGCTAGCTTGCCGTGGTGTTATTACAACTAAAAGAAAAGGCTTGGAAAATAGAAGAATCGCCTAGAATAAGAGATGTTGTGGTTGGTCGAGACGGAGCTAACCACACCTATCCTCCGTGCCATGTTAGCATGATGAAGTTGTGTGGCTAGTGGGGTGTTTTCGACCGACTAGCTGGGTCCCGAGGTCGAACCATAGGCACTACATCTGATACAGTAAATTTTTACATGCACATTTTTCCTCTGTGCCGAGACATGGCACACCCTACCACGCGGTTTCGGGGTCCTCCCGGGTGGTGCACGCATATATTCTTCCTGATGTGGGATGCCCTACCACGTGTTTTCGCCGAAGCAAGTAAATGAGTCGTCAAATCACGAAAGATCACTTTTCCCCCCGAATACATCAGTGAAGCACGGTGGCTAGCTAGTTGGGCTAGTTCGACCGATTAGCTAGGCCACCGCCACATTTTTTTTCACCCCTTTTTTATATACTTGCCGACAGGTAAATTTAAATATCCACCGCGGCGTTGCTCTGGTGTTTGAGTGCGGCAGGATTATTAATTTTTTGATTGACGGGAGCAGGCGTGGCAGGAATTTTATTTTTTTGATTGACGGGAGCAGGCGCGGCAGGAATTTTAATTTTTTGATTGACGGGAGTAAGCGCGGCAGCAATTAATCACAATGACTCCACCTGTAAAACCCACTGCTCCCTGATGTGAGAAGTCGTCGACTGGTGTTTTACCATGGTGAAAACCAAAAGATTCCCCGCTCCTCGGCTGGCTCCCTCCGGCTTCCCGTAGATTGCATTTCCTTTCAACCGTTTCGCCCCCTGCATCACCAACGTCCTGCGCCTCGAGAAGCAGAGGGACTTCGGTGGTGTTTAGGCGCCCTCTGCATGGGCATGTCCATGTCTCGGGGCAACATGGCTGTTGGATCAAACTCGGACGGTGCAGATCAATCACTATAGCACAAAGCGTGTGGGTGTGTTTGGTTGCATTCTCCTCTCAATATGCTCCCCTATCTAGGTGTGAAAGTCACCTTACGAAAACCAAATAATCCCAAAACACTTAGGCACGGTACATTAACTCCCTCCCCGTTTCTTGTTTTGTGACATATCAACCAATAAGAGACGTGGGTCGTGCATGCTTTCAGTGACTTGAGACTAATAAACATGACATGCAGTGGTTAGTTCATTGCATGCAATGCTATTAATTAGCAAAAAGACATTGGTAGTACTCTCTGTGCGCTGTAGACCTAGTTCTGTTAACATTGATCTCACTGTTCATTCTCGACCGGACAATCGAGAAAGAGGTACTATGTTACTACATTATTGTTCATATAGTTGACATGCGCACAACATCATTTGTTGTCGTCATATCTTACTACACTAACAACAAGATTATGTAGATGTATGAACCACTACACATGCCTAGTAGTAGGAGCACTGTGTATGTTCAAGTGGCTGCCGTGCTTCGCACTCCTCCGTCGTAAGAGTGGAGACGCTTGCTGTAATCATTTTTTCCTTCTAGACAACAGTGGACACGCTCTACGGTGCGGATCCTCCTCCAGCCATGCACAAAATTACTCACTTTTGCCGACGTGTGGGACAGCTAGCATCGGGATCAACCAGCCATGCACTAAATTACTCCGTAGCAGAGTGACGGTAGACTACCTCGATCGAAGCGCCGCAGTAATGCCCAATGAGCCGTCAAATCACAAAACCCCCTCGTTTCCAGCAGTAAGTTGGACGGACGAAGCAACCATCATTTCACTCTTCTCTCTCAGCTTCCTCTCTACCCAACTCGCTTCTCCCTCATCTTGTTCCTCATTACTTCAAGAAAACCCCGACCTGCTTCTGCCATTGTTCTTCTCTCCCAAAGAAGGAAAGGTGAGCGCATCAATGGTGTTGATTCTGGCCAAGGCCCGGTCTTGCAACCCCGAGACTGGTCCTATAACTCCCTCTCTTTTCTTCTTTTGGGTTTGTGATTATGGTTTCTTTTCTTTTATTTCTATTTGACAGTTTCTTGATGGACGTTGGAGCACCGGCGAAGTGATGTCTATGGCTCTGGCCAAAACCGTCGAGGCTCATGGTACGAAGAAGTGCAAGCACCCCGCCGGGACTACCGCAGACAAGGTCAAAGCCATCGCCCTGTCCAAGCCCCCCTCTCCAGGATCCCTCATTAAGCAAGTCCATGTAATATCTCTTCTTGACGATCTTTTTCTCGATCTTGATCGTGTTTTTTCATCTAACACGTAGTACTAGTACTAGTAGTACAACTTTGCGGTTCTAAATTCCTCTTTTGACCAAAACATGCGAGAGGTTGATACTGATTTCTTATAGATTACTTTCAACTACTCCCTCTGTCCCAAATTTCTTGTCTTAGATTTGTCTAGATACAGATGTATCTAATACTAAAATGTGACTTGATACATCTGTATCTAGACAAATCTAAGACAAGACTTTTCGGATGGAGGGAGTACTTTATGAACATTAATGCTACCTTTGAAGAGGGTATATTTGCCTCTGTAACTTTTGTTATGGATATTGCAAGTAATCCCTCTGCTCTCATGCCTTTGAAGACATGTTCTAGTGTCTTTGTTCACTCATTTTTGTGCGTATATGTAGTCATATATGGAGTATAATATCGAAAATCATCTTATAATTCTGAACGGAGGTAGTAATAAAATATGGTTTCTGTTTGAATTAGAACCAGGTCCGCGGTGGAGATGAAGTTTTCAAAGTCATGCCGTGTGAACTGGAAGACCTGAGGATGAATTATACTGCTAAACTATCCAGCTGTTGTGTCGTTGTTGCCACGTGTCCTGAACTAGTGGTTTCCTGTAGCATTGTTGCCAGGCGTGTTCTCGAGGCTGTACTTGACCACAACAATTTCCTGGCTGTGCCTTCGATTACGAAGGGTGTGGTTCTTGTAAAGCTTCCCAACAAATCTGATGCGGCCTGTCTTCATCATCATGTTTATGAGTGGAAAGACCACTCTGTTAGGTTCTCCAAGGTTATCGAGATGGTGATGGAGCATGTAGACATCTCTCACGAAGTCCATGGCCTAGTCAGTTATGTGGGGTTCATCCCGTAGGTCGGTGGCAATAAATAGTCTACAAAGTTTAATTAGTGCAACTTTGCTTGTCTATAGTAAGTACTATTGTTCCGTACTTGATTTCTGTTTGTGAACCTTGTATTGTTTATTAGTACTGCCGCATTTGGTGTGTGGTTAGTCCTGAGAATGGTCTATGTTAATGTGTGTCCACTCAATTCAGTCTTTATATTTTGAAGTATCCAGATCATCTTTTTTGTGAGGACGGTTTATCAATTATGGTTACACTCCAATATCTTTATGCATTGCAGGGTTTATCGCACCCACCAGGATTTCCAGTCCCATGGATGTTCGGTCCATACGATTTGTCACGACCTTTGGATTGTCCTGCTTGTGGGAGTAGGCGGGGCCCCTGCATGCCACCCGTAATTGGACGATCAATCTTCTGTTTAGTACTTCAACATAGTATTTCCTGGTAAGGATTCACTCGTGTCACATCAAGTAAATCTTATTGATTTACCATCTAAATCTTATTGATTTAATGTCATGTTTTCTTTGTTTTCCTGCAATTTTATGATGCAGGTTTTGCCATGTGACATTCATCATAGAATAAACCGTTTGGTTTGCTCTACGATGGCTATTTTTGCAGGTTTCACTTCTTATGTCGTGTCAGTAACGAAGGCACTGTCCATCACTTATATTACTAGAAGAAATTGGATCAGTCTATTTTCTGTGTACAAGCTGAATCCCTATGATGAACTGCAGTTTGGTTTAACAAAAATGCCATAATTAGTCCTTCTCGTGTTTAAAAGAAATGAAGAAAAAACTGGATCACGGCCACGAAGCCTAGTCAAGTTAGAAAGCTGACCGTAGCAGACCAGACATGATCACCGATGTCTCGCACATTGGTACCACCTTCAGCAACGGATCGAGCACCGGCAGTTGCTCTAGCACTGACAGCAGCAGCAACTCAGTCTGATCCAGCTGAGGATTGGGCACCGACCGCGTCAGCGGATCAGGCTGATCTACTGGAGGATCGGGCATCGACACTGGCACCTGCTCCGACACCGGCACCAGCTCTACAAGGAGCATCATCTCCGGCAGCAGGAGCGGCTTTGGCACCTGCACCAACACTTGCACTTGCATCTGCTCCGGCCGGTGCAGCGGCAACAGACTGGATTGCAGTTCGTACTTCATATACCAAAGTCCTTACGAAAACCAACATGCCCACCTTCTTGGTAAGCATTGGCCGCCCAAGTGTTTCGTTCTTTTTTCTTTCCATGTTGTTTCACATGATTCACGGTGTTGATCTAACTGTTTGGGTATGTCTTCTCGTTTGCAAACAGAGAATTCCTAGAGCAACGAGGGAGTCGTTCAACAATCCGGGCGACAGCGGCCAAGTTTCTCTTACCATGCGTAGCCTTGGTGTGAATGAACCTGCTCAGTATACCATAAGTACAAAGGATGGTCGCATGATGATTGATGCTAAAGGATGGTCAAGCTTCAAATCTAAATCATATCTTGCGGTAGGGGATGATCTCAAAATTGAACTTTCTCAGCAAGGAGAGCTGGTCCAAATCAACTTTGAAATTCTTCAGTAGCAGCATGCAACTGCCGAACTGATCTATCCTACGAGAGATTTTGATGTAATAATCTAGCATGGTGAAACAAGTGTCATGTGTGTATAAGTAATATGACAGTATTATTTATCACATGGTATATCATTCATAGAATTGCAACTCTCATTGCTGGTTAGGAACTGTCGTTTGATTTCATTCCAACAGCTGCCGTGCTTTATTCAATTTTGTGTATTCGCCTTGCGACAACATCTAAAACCAGTGTCATACCGATCGCTTGTAAATTGAAAAGCACTAAGGTAGAACACATGGGCCCCCAAACATGCAGGGTGGGCCTGGGGCCCAAGTCCAGAACCGTGAGCCTGTCTGAGTATTATATTCTCAGCTGGACCCCCATAATTGTCTCAAAAAAAAGCTGAACCCCCATAATGCCCGTGCGTTGCACGTAACATCAAGATGCATTTGTATGAGTATTTTATCTTGTGAGATAAAAGGATGAACGAGGGAAGGCCTTATTTGCAAATGTGAGAGGTGTGTGGGTACCTTTTTGCAAAATTGCCATAGTTTCCTTCCTATCCATCAGATATAATTTGGTATGTATAAAGTTGTGATATAAAAGATTTGTATATTTCTTTACAGAGGGAGTATATCTCTGTCAAAAATATATTTTTTTGTAGCTAGTTACTCCTGTCTTTCTACTTCATTTTGCTGATATGTGGGGCATCCGGCAACGGGGTCCACGTGCCATATGCACAAATTAGAGTGCACAACTGCACGGTAGACACACCCCGGTCATAGCGCCGCAGTAATGCCCAATGAGCCGTCAAATCACAAACCCCCCTTCCAGCTTTAGCAGTAAGCTGGACGGACGAAGCGGCAATATTTCACTGGGCCTCAATCCCCTTCTCCCACGTCTGCTTGTTCATAGAAAACCCCCTCTCGGCGATTGCATAGGGTTTTCTCATGGAGAACCGGGTACGAATTCTTCATCCATCCCCGATAAATCCAAGTCCCTTGGTCGCGGGTAATCCTAGGATGGCAGTCGCCGCCGTTGATGCATTTTTCTTCCTACTGAATCTAGTGTGTTTCATTTGCAGTGCCCAAAGTGCAAGGACCCTACAAGTTTCTGCGCCCTTGGCAAGACGCTACACTTGTTCCTTCTCATCCCAGCACAGGATTTTAAAAGCGCACAGTATGTTCCTAGAATCCTCTTTTCTATCCGGGGGGGTGGGTGGGTTTTTTTTTTGAACATGTTGTCGACTAATTTGGACATTTGGATTGCTATATTTGGATAAAAGGTACTACCAGTACGATGGTCAACACTGACGGGAAGGAGGAAGTTATTTCTAGATTTGTATAGGGAATACATTATGTTCTCATATTATTTTTCCTGCAGTGCATTATTTGCTCTACCAGAACACATGTACTCAAGATGCTCGGCCTTGCCATAACTGAATACACCAGTTTAATGGTCACAGTGAAGACAAGCCATGGATATAAGTTCCGAGTTCGGTTCATGAACCAAGAAGGTCGCTGCTTTTTTTATGGCCGAACTTGGATAAACTTTCTCAACTGTTACAGACTGAAAGTTGGCGCACGAATGTTGATGGAAATAGCAGAACCTGGTCTCCTCTTCACGGCGATCTTCCACCCCGATGTCGTTCCAATTGTTCATCCTTGTTAGTATCTGGTTCTTGATTGTTGCCTCAATTACTTCTTAATCCACATATTATGTCTAACTAATCACAATTTAACTTTAGAAGTAGCAAGGAATCTCTCACAAAGATGCTACTTCTAACTAATATTTTCTTATAATTGGTGGCACGTGTAGGTTTTTTCAGAGTTAAGAAGGCTACTCGTTTGTTATTCTGTAACAACTCGGCTGTTACTGACGGCACTGAAGTTCGCTGCGACGACATCCACAAGTTCCTACACTTTATTGATCGTCTTGAGGTCCTTGTGGGGCGTTTCAATGGTGGAAGGCCACGTGGGATATGTGTGCCACTGCTGCACTCGTTGAAGAGGTCCAACTGTGTCGAGAAACTTATGGTACGAGCTGTTTTCTGCTATATATGTTGTTCATAAACTATTGCTTATACACAGTTTTACAGCTGTGATCTTCTTGAAACAGAAACTGCCCAATTCTATTGTTCCTATACAGATGCCTGGACCTTGTTGGGTCAGACTTGTGCTTGGTCACAACATGATGTTTATGTCGACCTACTCCATTCCCCTTGGAGGTGAAAATATACTTATTCATGGGTGGTCTCAAATAATGAAGGCCCGTCCATCTTGGAGAATAGGACAGAAGATTATGTTCCTACTTTTCCATGGCTCTAAAGCGAATATCCTGTTTATTGACCACATTGCAAGATGAAGCCGCTTTCAGAAGGTTGTGGATGTGCGGGGTGGTGCCTGGGCCTTGTCCTGGGGCTTGGCGCCTCACCCTTGGTTAACTGTAGGCAAAGTAGCACCGTTCGAGGCGTGCTTTGTACGGTTGTACCTGTATAAGTACTTATACTGCTTCCAGCTATGGTTGTTAAGTGCCCCTGCTAGTTTCAGTTAAGATTGTTAAGTACTCCTGCTGCTTTTACAGTCTGTCGTGTTTCTTCAGTCCTGTCTTCCTCCAGCCGCCAAAACCAAACCAGCGCCGGCGGGGCCGCCTGCTTCCGCCTCCCACGGCTGGCTGTGCCTCAGCGCATGCATCGCCGCCCCACCGTCTCCTAAATCGTTAACGTTGACGTCCGAGGCCTCGCCGTCGTCCTCCGCGCGCTTTGGTGCGCTCACCGCGCCGCCGCCCTCTCGCGTTGTCAACATGGTCAACAAACAACAGGAATCGGCAGAAGTACGTGGAGAGGATGACAGTACGGGCCCACCATGTCAGCGTATGGAAAAATAAAATGCTTCCTCCTAGTGTTTTCCTAACATCTGGGACCCATGACATTGTGAGCGTATATAGTCAATAGACAAGAGAACATCACAAGATCGGCTGACACCTGGGACGTAGTTGCCCGAGCAGTATTTTGTTTATTGTTGAGACGGAGTAGGGTTTGAACTGGGCTGTGGTCCGTCTAGCCCAGGCTTATATTTTATGTTCCCCATGTGACCAACCCAGCTATTTTTTCTTTGTGAAAATGAGCCCAGATTATTTTTTCTGAGGAATACCCAATCCAGGCCTATTTATTTTTCTACGCCCTGATGGGCTGCAACTCTTTCAAGACGCCTAAAAATCTTGAAAGTCATATGAAATTGGCAGTAAATATAAAAACAGATGCCAAATTAGCAATTACTTTATAATTTCTGAATTTATTCACATTTTCAGATTCCTATTTCACTGGGCATTAACCTAATTTAAACATATCTTCAAAGTACTTTAAATCTGGCTCAAAATTTTGGTATTAAAAATAGTTTGGAACCCACAGAAATATGTGAAATTGGCTCTGGCCAACCAAAAAAGACTGCAATAAATTGCATAAGAAGTCGCAATGAGCTATATATAAATTATTTAAAAAAAGAGGGAATGGTCTGACTTATGGGCCTATTAAGTTGACGCGTATGCAAGATTTTTTTAGTTATTATATATGTCAACAAACGATTCTAGCAGACGTAACCATTGGATGTCAATCCAACTACCGTCGTGTTTCTTCAATCTCTGATTTTCTTGCTCCAACCACCAAATCCAGCGCTGGCAGGACCGCTTGCTCCCGCCTCCCGTGCAGGCCTCACCGCCCCCTAATACTCCCGCAGCTGGCCAGGGCATCCCTCTACTCACCCACACCCCCTGTTATTCTGCGGTGACGACAGCCTCACACCGCAGCCGAACCAGTGAACCCTCGTACTGCTCTCCGCGTGGGCATCCACTGTCGCGTCTTCCCCGGCTCCATGTTGTCCCCTTCCTAGGCCTCGCCGTCATCCACCGCCCTAGTGCTCTCGGTGCGGCGTGGTCAACGTGGTCAAGAACGACTTCCATTGGAAGAGTATTGTCTTGGAGAGGCTGACAGCTGGGTCCACGGCAGCCACAAGGAAGTGCCTCCTTATTACGCGGAAAATAATTATTCCTCCACCTGACAGCAGGGACCCACCAGATAGGCCACCGTATTTGGAGAAAAAAACATTTCCCCCTAACTGCTGGGACCCACCAGATGGGCCATCGTACTTCGCGAAAAAAATGTTCCCCCGTTGTCAGCTCGGACCCACCGGAAGTGCCTCCTTATTACGCACAAAAAATGAATAATCCCCCTGCTAGCTAGGACCCAGTATAGTGGGAGGCTGACTTGCGGGCCTACAAAGTTGACGGGGACGAAGGGCTTTGTCAACTTAGTCAATATGCACGATTCTATCTCCATTGATCGTACGATGTCCATCCAACGGTCGTAGTGCTTCTTCAACCTCTGGTCTTCTTTCTCCAGCCGCCCAAACCAGCGCCGGTCGTGCCTCGTGCTCGTGCCTCCCGTGGTCGGCTGCGATGCCGTGGAGGCCTCACCGCCCCCTACTGCTCCCACCGGTAGCCAGGCAATCCCTCTACTCACCCACACCCCCTGTTATTCTGAGGTGACGGCAGCCTCACACCGCAGTGAACCAGTGAACCCTCATACTCCTATACGCGTGGGCATCCACTGCCGCGTCTTCCCCGGCTCTGCATCGTCCCCTTCCTAGGCCTCGCCGTCGTCCACCGCCCTGGTCCTCTCGGCACGGCGTGGTCAACGTGGTCAAGAAACGGCTTCCATCGGACGTGGACTGTACGTGGAGAGGCTGACAGCTGGGTCCATGGCCGCAGCAAGGAAGTGCCTCCTTATTACGCGCAAAATAATTATTCCTCCACCTGACAGCGGGGACCCACCAAACGGGCCACCGTATTTTGCGAAAAAAGTGTTTCCCCCCTGACTGTTGGGACCCACCGGACGGGTCACCGTATTTCAAGAAAAAACGTTCGCCCCGCTGTCAGCTCGGACCCACTGGAAGTGCCTCCTTATTACGAACAAAAAAATGAATACTCCCCCTGCTAGTTGGGACCCACCTTGGTGGGTGGCTGACTTGTGGGCCTACTAAGTTGACGGGGACGGAGTGCTTGGTTAACTTAGTCAATATGAACGATTCTAGCTCCAGTGACCGACAATGTCCATCCAATGGTCGTAGTGCTTCTTCAACCTCTGGTTTTCTTGCTCCAGCCGCCCAAAGCAGCGCCGGTCGTGCCGAATGATCCTGCCTCCTATGGCCGGCTGTGCTACCACGGAGGCCTCACTGCCCCCTACTATTCCCATCGCTGGACAGGCCCTGGGTAACGGCAGCCTCACACCGCAGCCGAACCAGTGAACCCTCATACTCCTCTCCGCGCGGGCTTCCACTGCCGCATCTTCCCCGGCTACGCGTCGTCCCCTTCCTAGGCTTCGCCATCGGCCACCGCCCTGGTGCTCTCGGTGCGGCGTGGTCAACATGGTCAAGGAACGACTTCCATCGGAAGAGTACTCTGCGTGGAGAGGCTGACAGCTGGGTCCACGGCAGTCGTAAGGAAGTGCCTCCTTATTACGCGGAAAATAAGAATTCCTCCACCTGATAGCATGGACCCACCGGACGTGCCATCGTATTTGGCGAAAAAATGTTTCCCCCCTGACTGCTGGGACCCACCGGACGGGCCACCGTATTGGGCGAAAAAAATGTTCTCCCCGCTGTCAGCTCGGATCCACCGGATGTGCCTCCTTATTACGCACAAAAAACTATATACTCCCCCTGCTAGCTGGGACCCAGTATAGTGGGAGGCTGACTTTTGGGCCTTCTAAGTTCACGGGGACGGAGGGCTTTGTCAACTTAGTCAATATGCATGATTCTAGCTCCATTGACCGTATGATGTTCATCCAACGACCGTAGTGCTTCTTCAACCTCTGGTCTTCTTGCTCCAGCT
This sequence comes from Secale cereale, assembly GCA_902687465.1. NCBI lineage: Eukaryota > Viridiplantae > Streptophyta > Magnoliopsida > Poales > Poaceae > Secale > Secale cereale. The sequence continues at coordinate 494,211,433 of LR738715.1, read as the reverse complement.
GCCCAAACCAGCTCCGGTCGTGCCTCGTGCTCCTGCCTCCCGTGGCCGGCTGCGATGCCGCGGAGGCCTTGCCGCCCCCTACTATTCCCACCGCTGGCCAGGCCCTGCGGTGACGGCTGCCTCACACCGCAGCCGAACCAGTGAACCCTCGTACTCCTCTCCGCGCGGGCTTCCACAGCCGCGTCTTCCCCGGCTCCGCGTCGTCCGCTTCCTAGGCCTCGCTGTCATCCACCACCCTAGTGCTCTCAGCGTGGCATGGTCAACGTGGTCAAGGAACGACTTCCATCGGAAGAGTACTGTACGTGGAGAGGCTGACAGCTGGGTCCACGGGAGCCGCAAGGAAGTGCCTCCTTATTACGCGGAAAATAATTATTCCTCCACCTGACAACAGGGACTCACCAGACGGGCCACCGTATTTGGCGAAAAAAGTGTTCCCCCTGACTGCTGGGACCCACCGGACAGGCCACTGTATTGCACGAAAAAAACGTTCCCTCGCTGTCAGCTCGGACCCACTGGCAGTGCCTCCTTATTATGCACAAAAACCCTGCTGGTTGGGACCCACCTTGGTGGGAGGCTGACTTGTGGGCCTACTAAGTTGACGGGGACGGTGTGCTTTGTCAACTTAGTCAATATGAACGATTCTAGCTCCAGTGACTGTACGATGTCCATCCAACGGCCATAGTGCTTCTTCAACCTCTGGTCTTGTTGCTCCAGCCGCCCAAAGCAGCGCCGGTCGTGCCGCATGCTCCGGCCTCCCGTGGCCGGCTATGCTGCCGCGGAGGCCTCACCGCCCCCTACGATTCCCACCGCTGGACAGGCCATCCCTCTACTCACCCACATCCCCTGTTATTCTACGGCGACAGCAGCCTCACACCGCAGTGAACCTGTGAACCCTCGTACTCCTCCACGTGTGGGCATCCACTTATGCGTCTTCCCCGGCTCCGCGTCGTCCCCTTCCTAGGCCTCGCCGTTGTCCACCGCCCTGGTGCTCTGGGCACGGCGTGGTCAACATGGTCAAGGAATGTCTTCCATCGGACGTTGACTGTACGTGGAGAGGCTCACAGCTGGGTGCACGGCCGTAGCAAGGAAGTGCCTCCTTATTACGCGCAAAATAATTATTCCTCCACCTGACAGCGGGGACCCACCGAACGGGCCACGTATTTCGCGAAAAAAATCGTTTCCCCCTGATTGTTGGGACCCACCAGCTACATCTTCGCAGGCAAGGAAGTGACTGACAGTCGGGACCCACCTGGTCGAAGCGTACATAGCATTGCCTTTCTGGTCGCGAAGGTGTACGTACATACTGGTCGATGTAGAGGCGCGCACGTGTCATAGTAGAGGAGCGCACGTAGCATGTACACGTACGTACAAAGGTGATACGTATCCAACCTATCTATAATTTTTTATTGATCCATGCTATTATTTATGAAGTCTTGGATGTTTAATGGGCTTTATCATTCACTTTTATATCATTTTTGGGACTAACCTACTAACCCAAAGGCCCAGTCCAGATTGCTGTTTTTTGCCTGTTTCAGGGTTTTGCAGGAAAAGAATATCAAACTGAGTCCAAACGGAATGAAACCTTTGCGAGAGATATTTTTGGAGAAAATCACGCACGTGGAGCTTGAGGACCACATCAGGGGACAGAGGGCTGGCCCATGAGGGTGGGGGGGCACCCCCCTTCCCAGGGCGCTCCTCCTGCCTCGTGGCCCCCTCGAGCGTCCCCCGATGCCCTCCTTCTTCCTATATAAGTCCACATACCCCAGAAACTCCCTGAACAGAGAGAAAACCCTAATTCCACCGTCGTACCTTCTGTTCCCGTGGAGATCCCAACTTGGAGCCTGTTCCGGAGCTCCACCGGAGGGGGATCCATCACGGAGGCCTTCATCATCATCATCATCATCATCATCATCGCCCTCACCATGAGTTGTGAGTTGTTTACCACAGACCTTCGGGTCCATAGCTAGTATCTAGATGGCTTCTTCTCTCTCTCTGGATCTCAATACAAAGTTCTCCTCGGTCTTCGAGGAGATCTATTCTATGTAATATCTTTTTGCGGTGTGTTTGTCGAGATCCGATGAATTGTGAGTTTATGATCAAGGTCATCAATGAAAGATATTTGGTTCTTCTCTAAACTTTTTATGTGTGCTCATAATATCCTTGCAAGTCTCTTCGAATTATTGGTTTGGTTTGGCCTACTAGATCTATAGTTCTGTCAATGGGAGAAGTGCTTGGCTCTGGGTTCAATCTTCCGGTGTCCTTTCCCAGTGACAGTAGGGACAGAAAGGCACGTATTATATTGTTGCCATCGAGGATAAAAAGATGGGGTTTATATCATATTGCTTGAGTTTATCCCTCTACATCATGTCATCTTGGTTAAGGCGTTACTCTGTTCTTATGAACTCAATACACTAGATGCATGCTGGATAGCGGTCGATGTGTGGAGTAATAGTAGTAGATGAAGGCAGGAGTCGGTCTACTTGTCTCGGACGTAATGCCTACATACAATGATTATGCCTAGATAGTCTCATAATTATTCGCTTTTCTATCAATTGCTCGACAGTAATTTGTTTACCCGCCGTAGAATATCGCTATCATGGGAGAAGCCACTAGAGAAAACTATGGCCCCCGGGTCTATTCTCAACATATCAATCTACATCTACTTTACCTTTACCGCTTTTATTTGATGTTCTTATAAACTAAAAATACCAAAAATATGAACTATCATCTCTATCAGATTTCACTTTCATAAGTGACCGTAAAGGGATTGACAACCCCTTATCGCGTTGGCTGCGAAGTTCTTATTTTGTTTGTGCAGGTGCGAGGGACTCGCGCGTGGTCTCCTACTGGATTGATACCTTGGTTCTCAAAAACTGAGGGAAATACTTACGCTACTGTGCTGCATCTCCCTTTCCTCTTCGAGGGAATACAACGCAAGCTCAAGAGGTAGCAAGAAGAATTTCTGGCGCCATTGCCGGGGAGACTTACGCAAAAGTCATATACCAAGTACCTATCACAAACCCTTATCCTTCGCATTACATTTTTTGCCTCTCGTTTTCCTCACAACCACTTCACCCTTGCCGTTTTATTTGCCCTTCTTCTGCCGTGTGTTTACCGTTCGCTTGCCTCTCGTTTGCTTGTGTTGCTATGTGCCCTCAATTAGCTTGCATCTTCGCTTGCTAAATTATGGATCCTCATCCACCTGCTAATCTCTTTAAGAGATCCAATTATGTTGAACCAATTGCTAGTGTGCTGCGTGCACTAGATTATCTTTATGAGCTTTTGCTTGAAATTAGTGAATCTGAAAATTGTGATGAAGTGCTAAAACAGATTCATGGTAGCTTCTTAAATAAAAAGCATGATTGCAATGATGTTATTATAAATTCTGTTAATGTCAATTGTGTTAATTACATGCAAAACCCTAAGCTTGGGGATGCTTATTTTTCTATGCCCACTACTTGTTGCAATGATCGTGATTGGGGTGATGATTCTTACGATCTTGAAAATTTATTTAAACCCCATCATGAATATGAGATTGATAATAATGTTTGCCATAATATTGAAAGTGGGTTTGGAGAGGTCATGACTTTAGTTAATATTGATCCCACTATTTTGGAAGAGTGTCAACTTCGTATGCATGTGGATCCTGTTGAGAATATGTTTTGTGATTGCTATATTGTTGAATTTGCTTATGATCCTACATGCAATTATTTTGGAAGATCGTGTTGGAAATCTTCATGTTACTAAATTACCTCTCTTCTTGTTGAGATTGATCTTGTTTCTTTCTTCTTCCTTGCTTACGATAGATCTTGCTTGCTATGACAATTTGTTTGCTTATAAGATGCCTATGCATATGAAGTATGTTAGACTTAGATGTGTTTGTCACATGCTATATGATGCTCTCCTTGTTCTTCAGTTCTTATCTTTCATGTGGGCATCATTGAACTATCGTGCCAAGCTAGGGGCTTAAAATGATAGCGCTTGTTGGGAGGCAACCCAATTTTTTTTTTTTGTTGCTGTTAGGGAATAAATATTTCATCTAGCCTCTGATAAGATGTGGTTTCATGTTTTGTTTAGTGTTTGTGCCAAGTAGAACCTTTGGGAAGACTTGTGTGAAGTTTACGTGATCTTTCTGTGAAAAACAGAATCCGTAGCGCTCGCTAAAGTGGTCTTCAGATTTTACTAGAGTGTGAATTTTAGTTGATTACTTTTGCAGATGATTGGTAGAAAAATTCCGCAAATTTACCAATTTAGTTTGAATTGTTTGGAGTTCCGGAAGTAGGCGAAACATGCAGATTACTACAGACTGTTCTGTTTTTGACAGATTCTGTTTTTCGTGTGTTGTTTGCTTATTCCGATGCATCTATGAGTAGTATTGGAGGATATGAACCATAGAGAAGTTTGAATACAGTAGGTTTAACACCAATATAAACAAATAAATAATTCATTTCTGCACCTTAGAGTAGTGGTTTGCTACTAACGGAGCTCACGAGAATTTTCGTCTACGTTTTGTGTTGTGAAGTTTTCAAGTTTTGAGTATTGCTTTGATGGACTATGGAACAAGGAGTAGCAAAGGCCTAAGCTTGTGGATGCCCATGGCACCCCAAGTAAATTCAAGATAATCAAAAGCCTAAGCTTGGGGATGCCCCGAGAAGGCATCCCCTCTTTCGTCTTCATCCATCGATAACTATACTTGGAGCTATATTTTTATTCGCAACATGTTATGTGTTTTGCTTGGAGCGTCTTGTATAATTTGAGTATATGCTTGTTAGTTTGCCACAATCATCCTTGCTGGACACACCTATTTGAGAGAGTTAAATATGGCTTAGAAATTATTAGAACAATCTATGTGTTTCACTTATATGTTTTGGGTTGAATAGTTTTTGCTCTAGTGCTTCACTTATATCTTTTAGAGCACGGTGGTGGTAATATTTTGTAGAAATTGTTGAACTCTCATGCTTCACTTATATCCTTTTGAGAGTCTATTAAAACAGCATGGTAATGTGTTTAGGCTAAAGAAACTAGTCTTCACATAATAGACATCCAATGTCAATGTAGTCAAAAAATTCACACCAAGTGCATTGAATAGAATGAGATGTTGGATGCTGGATAATAGTTTTGAGATATGAAGAGAATGATATTAGAGTCATGCTAGTGGATTTATTATGAAATTTAGAAATACTTGTGTTAAGGTTAGTGATTCCCTTAGCATGCACGTATGGTGAACCGTTGTGTGACTAAGTTAGAGCATGAGGTATTTGTAAAGTGCCAACCTTTGTGTGGAGGTCGGGGGCGCGCGATGGTTAACTCCTACCAACCTCCCCCCTAGGAGCATGCGTTGATTTCGTTGTTTTGATGACTCATAGATTTTAGCAATAAGTATATGAGTTCTTATGACTAATGGTGAGTCCATGGATTATACGCACTCTCACCCTTCCACCATTGCTAGCCTCTCTTGTACCGCGCAACTTTCGCCAGTGCCATAAACCCACTATATATCCTTCCCCAAAACAGCCACCATATTGTTCCTCAAAACAGCCATCATACCTACCTATCATGGCATTTCCATAGCCATTCCGAGATATATTGCCATGCAACTTTCCACCGTTCAGTTCATATGACATGCATCATATTGTCATATTGCCATTGCATGATCATGTAGTTGGCATCGTATTTGTGGCAAGGCCACCATGCATATTTTTTATACATGTCACTCTTGTTTCATTGCACATACCGGTACACCGCCGGAGGCATTCATATAGAGTCATACCTTGTTGTTGTAGTATCGAGTTGTAATATAAAGTTGTAATGAAAATGTGATGATCATCATTATTAGAGCATTGTCCCTTGGGAGGAAAGGCCTACTCTATAAAGCCCCTCAGAAAAAAAATAAAAAAATAAAGGCCAAAGAAAAGAAAAAAGAAAAAGAAAAAGAAAAAGGGACGATTGCTACTACCTTCTTTTCCACACTTGAGCTTCAAAGTAGCACCATGTTCTTCATTGTAGAAAGTCTCATGCTTAGTCACTTTCATATACTACTGGGAATTTTCATTATAGAACTTGGCTTGTATATTCCAACGATGGCCTTCCTCAAATGCCCTAGGTCTTCGTGAGCAAGCAAATTGGATGCATACCCACTAGTTTCTTTTGTTGAGCTTTCATTCATATTTAGCTCTAGTGCATCCGTTGCATGGCAATCCATACTCACTCACATTGATATTTATTGATGGGCATCTCCATAGCCCGTTGATGCGCCTAGTCATGTGGGACTATCTCCCTCTTTTTTGTCTTCTCCACAACCACCTCTATTCCACCCATAGTGCTATGTCCGTGGCTCACGCTCATGTATTGCGTGAAAGTTGAAAGGTTTGAAAAGATAGAGTATGAAAACAAATGCTAGGCTGAAATCAGGGTTGTGCATGATATGAATATTTTTGTGTGATAACGAGGGAGCATAGCCAACACTATATGATTTTGTAGGGATAACTTTCTTTAGCCATAGTATTTTGAGAAGACATGATTGCTTTGTTAGTATGCTTGAAGTATTGTTGTTTCTTATATCAATATAGACTTTTATCTTGAATCTTTCAGATCTGAACATTCATGCCACAATTAAGAGAATTACATTGAAAAACTATATTGGTTAGCATTCCACATCAAAAATTCGGTCTTTATCATTTACCTACTCGAGGACGAGTAGGAATTAAGCTTGGGGATGCTTGATACGTCTCCAACGTATCTATAATTTTTTATTGTTCCATGCTATTATTTATGATGTCTTGGATGTTTAATGGGCTTTGTCATTCACTTTTATATCATTTTTGGGACTAACCTACTAACCCAAAGGCCCAGTCCAGATTGTTGTTTTTTTGCCTGTTTCAGGGTTTTGCAGAAAAAGAATATCAAACGGAGTCCAAACGGAATGAAACCTTCGCGAGAGATATTTTTGGAGAAAATCACGCGGAGCTTGAGAACCACGTCAGGGGACAAAGGGCTAGCCCACGTGGGAGGGGGGTGCGCCCCCCATCCCAGGGCGCGCCCCCTGCCTCGTGGCCCCGTCGAGCGTCCCACGGTGCCCTCCTTCTTCCTATATAAGTCCACGTACCCCAGAAAATCCGTGAACAGAGAGAAAACCCTAATTCCACCGACGTACCTTATGTTCCCGTGGAGATCCCATCTTGGAGCCTGTTCTGGAGCTCCACCGGAGGGGGATCCAT
>LR738715.1:494145679-494194404 GCA_902687465.1 Secale cereale | reverse complement strand
TATATAATTCCGATCATGATGAACTAGATGCATAGGATTTTTTTTTTTGGTGGAACTCCAATTTTGAACGATTCCAATTCCATGATCCAATATCATTGCATAGCCTATACCATTCCAATGCTTTTCCCTTCAAAGATAAAGGGAAAACCTTTCTCATAACTTCATCCCTGGGTAAACCTGCAAGCTTAAACAATCCACAAATTTGTTCCACATATATCAAGTGCATGTCAGGATGTTCAGTTCTATCTCATGCATAAGGATCTGCTAGCAGTTGTTCTATCATACCCGAAGGGATTTCATATTCGATATTTTCAGTAGATGCAGCGGGTTGAGGGGTAACTAATTTTGGTTTCGGACAGCGTGAAGATACCCCGAACAAACCCCTCAAAGGATTGTTTTCCATAGTAACAAGTGACAATAAATTTCAGCACACTATAAAAATGTTTCCTTACCGAATTCCACTTACCAAAGGCGCTTCACTCCCCGGCAATGGCACAAGAAAATTGCCTTGATGACCCACTAGTATAGGGATTCAATTGAAGCTCTTTTTGATAAGTAAGAGTCTCGAACCCAACGAGGAGTTGAAGGAAATGACAAGTAGTTTTCAGTAAGATAATGTATGTAAGTGCTGAAACTATAAGTAGCGAGTTGTTTGATAGCAAGATAATTTTCATCGAGCAAATAACAATAATAGTAACAAGTATGCAGCAAGGTAGCCAATCCTTTTTAGGCAAAGGACATGCCAAAACGGTCTCTAATGATAAGCAAAGCGTTCTTGAGGGTACACAAGAATTTCATCTAGTCACTTTCATTATCTTGGTTTGATTCGAGTTCGCTACTTTGATAATTTGATATGTGGGTGGATTGGTGCTTAGGTTCTATTCTTACTTGAACAAACCTCCTACTTATGATTAACCCTCCCGCAAGCATCTGCAACTATGAGAAAAGTATTAAGACTAAATTCTAACCATAGCATTAAACTTTTGGATCCAATCGGTCCCTTACGGAATAGTGCCTAAACTGGGGTTTAAGTTTGTGTCACTCTCACAACCCACCATCTAATTACTACTCCACAATGCATTCCCTTAGGCCCAAATATGGTGAAGTGTCATGTAGTCGACGTTCACATGACACTACTAAGGGAATCAGAACATACATATTATTAAAATATTGTACACACATCAAATTCACATGATTACTTGCAACATGATTTCTCCCGTGACCTCAAGAACAAAGGTAACTTCTCACAAGTTATGGACATGCTTAGGATCAAAGGGGTAATATATAGCATAATGGAGCTGAACATATAAGCTTCCACCAAATAAACCATATAGTAATCAACTACAAGATGTAATCAACACTACTTGTCACCCACAAATACCAATCTATAGTTTAGGTAACAAGATTGAATACAAGAGATGAACTAGGGTTTGAGATGAGATGGTGTTGTTGAAGATGTTGATGGAGATTGCCTTCCCCAAGATGGGAGAGTGGTTGGTGATGATGATGACGATGATTTCCACCTCCGAGAGGGAAGTTTCCCCGGAGAAATCGCTCTACTAGAGGGCAAAAGTGCTCCTGCCCAAGATCCACCTCGAGATGGCGGCTTTCCATCCCGAAAGCTTTATCCTTATTTTTCTAGGTCAAAATGACTTATGTACCAGAGGATGATCACCGAAGGTGAGCCGAGGAGGCCACAACCCACTAGGGTGCGCCTAGTGGGCCTAGCACGCCCAGGTGGGTTGTGCCCACCAGGTGGCCCCCCTCTGGCGTTTACTAACTCCAACATTTATTAAATAATCCATAAAAATCTCTATGAAGTTTCAGCTTGTTTAGGGTTGTGCGGAATAGGTGGCCTGACGTAGCTTTTCCAGGTCCAGATTTCCAGCTGCGAGAATTCTCCCTCTTGGTGTGTTCCTTGCAAATTATGAGAGAAAATACATTAGAATTACTCCAAAAAGAATTATTATGGATAAAAGCATTATAAATAACAGTAAGAAAACATGATGCAAGACGGATGTATCAGTATTCGGCAGAAAGTTCTAATTACCTATGAAGCCGAGAACACGCTGCTAAAGCCCTTGTCCTCGGTCTCCGCCGGCCACCCGTTTTGAGCCTTGAAAAGTTGTTTCCAGATGTCTTCATGTGTGGTGCCGAAGAGGTGCTTCAAGGGTCGGGGCTCTTCTGGATTGAGCTCCCATAAATGGGAGTCCCGATGTTGGCAGGGGAGGATGTGGCGGAAGAGCATCACCTGAATCACGTTAGTGAGGAGGGTGCCCTTCGTCATCATACCAGAGATGCGATTTTGGAGGGCTTGTACCTCCGTCTGAGACTCCCAAGACGGACTCTTAGTGGTCCATGAGGTTAGCCTCTCTGGGGGTCCAATTCTGAATGCAGGCATCGCCGCCCACTTGGCATCGCAGGGTTCAGTGATGTAGAACCACTCCTACTGCCAGATCTTGTTTGTTTCCACAAAATCCCCTTTGGACCAAGTGGCATTGGGGAGCTTGCTCACCATGGCTCCTCCGCGATCCGCGTGTTGACTGTCAACCACCTTCAGCTTCAGATTGAATATCTTGAGCCATAAGCTGAAGTGTGGGGGGCCGCGGAGGAATGCCTCACATACCACTATGAAAGCTGATATGTGGAGGATAGAGTTCGGGGTTAGATCATGGAAATCCAGGCAGTAGAAGAATAAGAGGCCCTGGACAAAGGGCTGGGGAGATTGGAAAGCTAGGGCTTGAGGAGAGCGTGGGGTTAATGGGGATGATTTGTATCCTTTTATAAGCGGTGAATGCTAAACGCCCCCCAATCCAGCTGTAAACCTCGATGGTTCTCAACGTAGTCATGCGTAAGGTGCGGTTGGGATGCCCACGACATATTGATAAGAATCCCGTGATAAGCGGGCACGATCTCCGCTTCGACAAGACGTGCCAATGGGGCTATGCCTCAAAACACGAAACTGGAGCCAAGAAAAGGATTCAAAATATTAAAGGGCCGGACATGACGCTTCATTGAAAAGTTCTCAGTAAAGGCATAGAGTCCATTTTCGATACCGTGCCTTCGAGGCTAAGGGTTGTACTAATCATGCAGAGCAGGACATAGTACCTTTGTGTAGGCCAGTAAAGACTCAGTCTGATAAGATAACTTCAAGTGTTCTCAAATCCTTAAAGACTCAGTCTGGTAGGCCATGAAGATTATCGCTGAAGACTATCTCTCATATCCGGATAGGACTCCCATATGTGTAAAAAAGCAAGTTTAGAGTCCAGGTGTAATATTTTACTTCCTCTGCAAGATGGTCATGTAAAACCCTAGGTCCCTCCGGTGCATATATAAATCGTAGGGTTTAGTTTGTAGAGACAGGAATCACAATTACGTTGGCTAGACTCCTAGGGTTTTAGCCATTACGATCTCGAGGTAGATCAACTCTTGTAACCCTATAATCATCAAGATCAATCAAGCAGGAAGTAAGGTATTACCTCGATCAAGAGGGCCTGAACCTCGGTAAACATCGTGTCCCCAGTCTCCTGTTACCATCGATCCTCAGACGCATAGTTCGAGACCCCCTACCCAAGATCCGCCGGTTTTGACACCGACATTGGTGCTTTCATTGAGAGTTCCACTATGTCGTCGACAGAAGGATTAATGGATCGCTTCGTCATCAACAACGACGCCACCACTGAGGGAATGTTTCTCCCCGGCCAGTGATGTCTACGACTCAACCTTCTTCTTGTAGACGTTGTTGGGCCTCCAAGTGCAGAGGTTTGTAGGACAGTAGCAAATTTCCCTCAATTGGATGACCTAAGGTTTATCAATTCGTGGGAGGTGTAGGATGAAGATGATCTCTCTCAAACAACCCTGCAACCAAATAACAAAGAGTCTCTTGTGTCCCCAACACACCCAATACAATGGAAAATTGCATAGGTGCACTAGTTCGGTGAAGAGATGATGATACAAGTGCAATATGGATGGTAGATATAGGTTTTTGTTATCTGAAAATATAACAACAGCAAGGTAACTAATGATAAAAGTGAGCACAAATGGTATTACAATGATTCGAAACAAGGCCTAGGGTTCATACTTTCACTAGTGCAAGTTCTCTCAACAAGGATAACATAATTAGATCATATAACAATCCCTCAACATGCAACAAAGAGTCACTCCAAAGTCACTAATAGCGGAGAACAAACGAAGAGATTATTGTAGGGTACGAAACCACCTCAAAGTTATTCTTTCCGATCAATCCATTGGGCTATTCCTATAAGTGTCACAAATAGCCCTAGAGTTTGTAGTAAAATAACACCTTAAGACACACATCAACCAAAACCCTGATGTCACCTAGATACTCCAATGTCACCTCAAGTATCCGCGGGTATGATTATACGATATGCATCACACAATCTCAGATTCATCTATTCAACCAGCACAAAGAACTTCAAAGAGTGCCCCAAAGTTTCTACCGGAGTGTCAAGACGAAAACGTGTGCCAACCCCTATGCATAGACTCCCAAGGTCACAGAACCCGCAAGTTGATCTCCAAAACATACATCAAGTGAATCAATAGAATACCCCATTGTCACCACGGGTATCCACGCAAGACATGCATCAAGTGTTCTCAAATCCTTAAAGACTCAGTCTGATAAGATAACTTCAAAGGGATATGTTGTCCAAAACAGATAATATAATACCATGGAACAATCAAAAATTATAGATATGTTGGAGACGTATGAGCCAGCTTTTCTAGTTCGACGGCTTCGTGCTTCGTGCCAACACGGAAGGCCACCTCGACAAGTTAAATTTAGAGCAAGAGCATGGGTTTCTGAAAACTATCACTGATGATCTTCGAAATAAGAGTTCTTCTTACATTGCCAAATGTCTCCTCTTATCTACTTATATGCCACATGTAAAATTTAGCAACAAGAGCAAGAAAGATTCTTCTTCTAGTAGTAACAACAACCATGCTAAATTCAATATTGTTGTTTCTAGTAATTATTTTGATTCCACTAACAATTCTCTTAGCCAAGTTATAATTGAGCAAGAAAATATCTTATTGAAGGGAATTATATAGAAAGGTGATTACAAAATTCTTGTCAGGAGTATGCAATTTGAGAAAATTGTACGCAAGCAATGAAGTCACCGGAAGAATCAAGGTGTTGGTTTTGAAGGAAAGTTCAATGCCAATGGAGTTGAAAGGGAAGAAGAACAATACCCCAAGACAAAGTTTGTTCCTCAACAAGAGAAGTATGGCCCCACTTCTTTTGGGGGAACACAAGCTCAAGATGATCTTCCACCACAGGACCACAAGCAAAAAGGCAAGAACAAGCTCAAGAAGAGATTGACTCATCTGACGAAGATCCTAAAGCCATCGTGTCGGTGTCAAAACTAGCGGATCTCAGGTAGGGGGCCACGAGTTGTGGATCTGGGATCGATGATGAATAGGAGACATGGGACACAAGGTTTTACCGAGGTTCAGGCCCTCTCTAAGAGGTAAAACCCTACTTATGCTTGATTATATTCAATGGGTCTGGTTACATAGTCGATCTACATCAAGATCAGATGAGCTGAAACCTCGACGGGAGCGGTGAGGAATGAAGCTCTAACCTTAAATACTAAAATGCTTGGTTTATATAGGCGCCGATAGGGTTAGGGTTACATGAGGTCAGTTTACAATGAAGGAAAGATCCTCCCTATTCTTGGCTTGGAAGACACACCACGACTCCGAAGCTTCCTTATCCAATCATGGACTGTCCTCGGGCTCGGCTCCATAATAGCCCATCAATCCGGCCCAGTCATGACAGGCTGGTAGCCCGAGGACTCCTTAATCCATGATGCACTTAGTATCCCCCGAACTTGCCTCCAATGCTAGGGCTTGTGTCCGGCATCTGCACACCTTGCAGTCTTCGGCTTGTGAGGCGAGTTCTTCAATATGTTCTGCGCATGCTTGGAGTCGAGTGGTTTTCGGAACCTGGAATGTCCATTTAACTTAGACCTGAATTAAAAAACCGTTCAAGTGGGAATAGTGTCCTTTATTGACAACACTTGTTTTCTCATTAACGAAGGGCCGCGATCGGGCATAACGCCGAGTGGCTGGCCGTTCTCGAAGCGTAGCTTGAGGCCGACCCCCTATTGGCACGTCTCATCAATGTGGAGATCGTGATCCATTTTTCGTGGGATATGATCAATTATCTCGATTCCCCACTCACACATAATGTTACGAGAGTATCGGGAAGTGGAGAAACCCACGACATGAAAAAAGGAACATGTGGTTCTTCCATGGCCTATAAAGAGGGGATCGCCAAAATTAGCAGCTTACGCCTTCTTCCACCTCCCATTGTTGCTTACACAGTCCTTCAGAGCTCCAGCGCCCTATCTCTATGCCCCATGTCGAATCCCATCCCGCCCACCCTGGCCATGATTAGTATGCTGACGCGGGTCCAGTGGCCAGAGGGGAAGTTCCTTGGTACCATGAAGTTGTGGCAAAAATAGTGGTTCTATATCACCGAGCCAAGGGATGCGGCCTGGACGGCGGCTCCCGCATTCAGAATCGGACCCCGGCTAGATTGGCCTCGTGGTCTACGAAGAGTCCAGATTGGGGATCCGCTGCCGATGTGAAGGCACTCTAGAAGCGCGTCGTAAGCATGATGGAGACCGGGGCGAAGCTGACCAACGTGGTCCAAATTATTCTCAAGCGCCAGATTCTCCCTTGCCAAGAGAGGACCAAGCCGATGTGGGCGTTCGAGCCCGAAGACCCGGCCACCGTGCAGCTTCTCCACGGCACAACCCACCACAAGGTGTGGGGCCTGTTATTCCAGCCTCAAGAAGAGTGGCCGGCCGTGGGAGAAGACATCGGCCTCGACATGGGGAACTCCCCGAGGGAGGTAAGTGGTCTGTTATTTGGCATATGTTTGGATAATATTACCGCGTCAAATGCGATCTTGAGCCTCCCTTTGTGGATTTTTGCAAGGCTGGCTTGGAAAGGCCAAGAGGATTTGTGGCCCAACTCCACTGCCCGAGGAGCCCCGCTCGGCCCAGATGGAGAAGCTGCTTGTCATGGTGCCTTACAAGGCGCCCGACCAGAAGGGCAAAAAGAAGAAGGATGTACCGGGGGTCAGGGAGGGCCTCCGCCACACAGCTTGTCCGGATGGTCTGGAGATGTCGCGGATCTATCTGCACAAGATGGAGATGAGGACAAGGACGAGGAGGAAAGCGCCTCCTCGCACTCTAAGAAGAGGGTGGCGTCCGAAGATGTCGAGGAGGTACAAGCCCTCTGAGGCCCTGAAGTGGCGGTGCCGGCCCAAGCTGGTCCTGCCTGACAGCTCAGACTCCGACGAGGAGTCTGAAGTGTCCAAAGAGGTTCCGAAGAAGGAACCCAGGGTCAAGCCCCCGGAGGACAGGTGCGATATTGGCGTTTTTAGTCCATTGTTTTTAACTATTCATTCTGCATGGAAGCCGACTCTTTAGTATCTCAGCCCTCCACACGACCGCCCCGCCGAGCAGACCTCGGAGGGGAAGTCCCCGCCCACCGAACTAGCAGATAGTGGGTCCGTGCCGCACTCCGCACCTCCCCTCATCCCTGAAGAGGCTGGGGAGGTGTTGTCCTGAAGGACCCCTCCTCCGAACATGGAGGAGGGGGCTGATGCCACCATGGCCGAGGCTGACGCCTTGGTCACCGAAAACCAGGAGGATGTGTCCCTCCTGGCTAGCGCGGAAAGGGAGTCCAGACCATCCGGACCCACTCATTCATCCGCTCCCAAGACCTCGAGGCCCTTGACAACACCAGTTCATCCTTCCAATGGGGAAGGGGTCGGGGGTCCAACTCCCGTGTCGAACACCTCTAGATGAGCGGCGACGGGCTGGCCAAATGTGTTGGAGGAGTTGGTGAACAACTCTGTCATCGTTGAAGGGCACCGCACTCTCATGGGTGTGGTTATACAAGGTGCTCGGTCTGTCCAATCCGGACTGAAGGATGTTGTACAAGGCCTTCTAACAGGCTTTGAGGTAAGTCAAGTAATACTCTTTTCGCACAAAGCGGTTTTAGTCCTTAGTTTGAGTGGGCCGTATGTAGTAGCCCTCAAGACTCTACAAAGTTTGCAAAGAAACTTGCGGATGGTCTAGTTTTGTAGGCTAGTATTTAAAGTGGTGTGAACTTTTTGGTGTCACATGCATCTTCTTTTGCTGTGACTGCTAATTCTACGGTGCTAGAGGAGATGGATCATAAGCTCTAGTGCTCCGATGGAGAGCTTGACCTTGTCAACAAGCGGCTTGATGAAGCGCAAGGTGAGCCCTTTGTTAACATGTGTGATTCCTTAGTGTCGTATATTAATGCTCTGGACGGTATGCTAATATTGTAATGTGATGATATTGCTGCTGCCACCACCGAGGTCGAGGGCTTGAATGAGGCCATGAAGTAATCCGAGGCTAATGTGGCCACAAAGAAATTGGCCGCTGACAAGGCGGTAGCCGTGCTTGAGAATACCAAGCTTGGTGCGAGCAGCACAAGGCTCGAGTAGCCGAGGTGCAGGTGGAGCTCAAGGATGCCGTCCAGAAGCTCGAGGCCCTTGGGAAGGAGCGGGAAGAGCACTCTTCCAGGATATCTAGGGTGGAGAAGGAAATCCAGGAGGCGAGGACCGAGGTGCGAGGTGTCCAGGAGGAGCTCTGCCAAGTGGGGCAGATTGTAGACGGTAAGAAATACTTACTACAGAGTGTGTTTGGAGGAAACATGCTCCTCTTGTAGACGTGGGTCTGGCACTCCATAGGCGTCTTCACCAAACTACAAAGGAGTGTGGCGGTAGCGGTGAAGTATTATGCCGCTCAGGTGGAGGACTCCGAGCAGTGGCTCTTTTGGTCACAGTTCCTGGCCTCCAAGCATCCTCCCCTCCCCAGCAACCAAATGAGGTAGTTGATGGAGCTGCATCAGATGTCTAAGGCCGCTCTGAAGGATCTCTGTATACAGTTGTGGCCCGTCGAGCCAATTTCGGACAGCTACTTCGGCCTGGCATAGAGGCTGCAGGAGGCGTCGCCCCAGATTGATGTCGTGAAGCGCTCAGCGTTCCTTGAGGGGTCTAGGTTGGCGTTCGCGAAGACCGTGGTTCATTGGCCTAAAATTAAGCTAATGGACAAGGCCACTAGTCCTACGCCAGCTAGAAAGGAGCATCACCACCCTGAGCTTTACTTTGTGTAGGTTATGAATGGCGCTCAGGTGATAAAAAGCCAGTGCTCAAAGGATGTAATTATTGAGTTAATGTACTTGGTTGTTTAACTGGGCCTTTGTGCTTTATATTGCGGCCTGTTTGTCTTCTTTAAAATGTGATATGTTTATTTTGACTCATGTGCGGCCGTATGTTTATTTTGAAAGCTACCAGTCGTCGGCTTCGGCCCCCAAGTGAATGTCACCCAAGGTATTTCGTCCCCGCACTGTCACCCTTAGCCGACGTCTCAATACCCGAAGACAGTAGTGCGCGCGTGAGACCAGGCAATCAAATATTCAGTTTTATTGCATTCACTTAGCCATAGGAGCTTGACGGTGGGAGCTAGTGACTGGCCCCTAGTGTTTCTGTGATATATTTGGAGGTCGAGGCCTACCTTGTAATCACATGGTTTGCGCAAAGACAAACCCTTCGTATGACATGGGGAAATCGCCAATGATTTTTTAGTCTAATGCTCGTCATCGGATCGCTGACCAGTTCTCGCTTACTATGACAGTCACTTTTCGGCTTTCTCCTCCTCAGTTACTTAACCACGCTAGCCAGAAGTACAATCGTAGAGGTTCTCCCTTTACCTTGTTACCCAAACTTGCAGAACATAAGAAGGTAAGCACAGGAGCCAGGCAACTCAACTATTGAACCAAGACATAGTTCGGAGCTGATGCATATATTGCAATATCCGAGACGCCGAACACTCAGCGGAAAGTGGTGCCAGACTTGGTTTGTGGAGCTGATGGTAAAATCAAGATTTTGGTTAATTGACCGATTTGTATTTACTACATCCTGTTTTCATGCCAGGCCGTTCGAACAGCTGAAAAATAAGAGGACGGGAGGGGAGAGTCGCACAATGTGGATATCCGAACACCATAAAGGGTGTTTTTTTATTATTATTCATAAGCTCGGGACATCTAATCGTACAATTCAAACTGCCGAGGTGTTTACTGTGAAAAAAGGAAAAATTTACAAGGAAAAGGTTTACACAGGGCCTTGATGCGTGGGTCGAAGCCTCAATTGTGCCTTGTTGTACGCCTGCGCCCTTCCTTCTGTGGGGAGAGGGGGATGGGGACTTCGGTAGAACCTTGATGGGTTGCCCTCCCGGTACAGCTTGATGCTGGGGGAGCTCAGAGTTGTACCTCGTGTTGTCCGAAGACATGGTTATTTCATAGTTTGGTCTATCCGAACACTCGGTTTTGCTCCATTGATATATGTGCCTCACGGCTGCCCATGGTATCTTGAGCGCGAAGTTGTGCTGACGAGGCACAAGGAGCGTGACTGTGTTGGGCCTGTCGTGTGGCGCGTAGCCCTATTTGCGGCCAACACATGCGGGTTCCCATGACGGGGAACGGGTTCAGACCCATTTGTTGTTGTCGCCGACCCTTATGTCCGGCTGATATCTGGGCCCGTAGGCGCTGGTTTGATCTTTGCCTACGAGGGCCGCAGTGTGTTCCTCGGTACAGAGTGAGCGTTCCGTGTTGCCATTAATTGTTATGACGCCCGAGGGGCCGGGCATCTTCAGCTTGAGGTACGCGTAATGCAGGACAACATTGAACTTGGCAAACACCATTCGGCCAACGAGGGCGTGATAGCCGCTGCGGAAAGGAGCAATATCAAAGATCAAGTCTTTGCTTTGGAAGTTGCCTGGTGACCCGAATACTACTTTGAGAGTCACTGTGCCCGTGCAGCGGGCCTCCACTCCCGGAATAACCCCCTTGAAGGTGGTGTTACTAGGTTTGATCCTTGACGGATCGATCCCCATCTTCCTCACTGTGTCTTTGTATATCAGATTGAGGTTGTTGCCTCCGTCCATGAGGACTCTCATGAGGTGGAATCCATCAATAATGGGGTCGAGCACTAGGGCCACTGATCCTCCATGCCAGCAACTGGTCAGGTGGTCTGTGCGGTCAAATGTGATCGGGCAAGCCGACGATGGGTTAAACTTTGGCGCTATGGGTTCGACGGAGTATACGCCCCGCAGTGCTTGCTTCCTATCTTTCCTTGGTATATGGGTGGCGTAGATCATGTTCATCATCTTAACTTTGGAATGGAAGGGTTTTTGGCCTCCACGTTCGGCCTACGGGGCTCATCGCCCTCCTTGCTTCGAGGGCTTTTGCTAGAGTCTTCGGCTGTGAGTTTGTCGGCCTGTTTGATCACCCAATAGTTACGGTTGGAGTTGTTGGCGGGCTTCCCTGATGTGCCATGGATCTGGCAGGGCATGTGAAAGGATCGAGAAGAGGTGTCTAGAGGGGGGGTGAATAGACTCTTACCAAGAAAAGTGCCAGTTTTTATTTCCTTCAAGTTGTGGTGGTGTTTTAGCACATGTTTAAACATTCACAACACATATCAAGCATGCATGACAAGAGCATATGGGTATTGGAAAGTAAAGCATGCAACTTTGACTACTTGACCAAATAAAAAACCTAGCATTTTCCCAATTTTAAGTCTTGGCAGATTTTAGCAATTATGCACAAGTCAAGCAATCAACCTACACATGCAATTCTAAGAGTATGGTAGCGGAATGTAATGCAATTGCATATGAAGGTAAATGGGGGAGTTTGAAGGAGAAAACACAATTGGAGACACAAAGATTTTTTATCCGTGGTTCCGATAGGTGGTGCTATCGTGCATTCACGTTGATGGAGACTTCAACCCACGAAGGGTAACGGCTGCGCGAGTCCACGGAGGGCTCCACCCATGAAGGGTCCACGAAGAAGCAACCTTGTCTATCCCACCATGGCCATCGCCCACAAAGGACTTGCCTCACTATGGTAGATCTTCACGAAGTACACGATCTCTTTGCCCGTACAAACTCCTTGGTTCAACTCCACAATCTTGTCGGAGGCTCCCAAGTGACACCTAACCAATATAGGAGACACCACTCTCCAAAAGGTAATAGATGGTGTGTTGATGATGAACTCCTTGCTCTTGTGCTTCAAATGATAGTCTCCCCAACTCTCAACTCTCTCTCACAGATTTGAATTTGGTGGAAAGATGATTTGAGTGGAAAGCAACTTGGGGAAGGCTAGAGATCAAGATTCATATGGTAGGAATAGAATATCTTGGTCTCAACACATGAGTAGGTGGTTCTCTCTCAGAACAATGAGTAATGGAAGTGTGGTTATGTTCTGATGGCTCTCCATGAATGAAGAGTGGGTGGAGGGGTATATATAGCCTCCACACAAAATCTAACCGTTACACACAATTTACCAAACTCGGTGAGACCGAATCAGAGATCTCGGTCAGACCGATTTAGTTCATAATGTGACCGTTTGGCATTTCGGTGGGACCGATATGATCAACTCGGTAGGACCGATTTCATTAGGGTTACGGCATAATGTAATCTCGGTGAGACCGATTACACAAACTCGGTAGGACCGATTTTGGTAATAAGCTAACCAGAGAGTTGGTCAGGCAAACTCGATGGGACCGATTCGCTCATTTCGGTGAGACCGAAATGTTACGAAGAGGCAACGGAGAGTTTGCAATGCTAACTCTGCGAGACCGATTCTCACATCTTGGTTAGACCGAAATGTATCAAATAGGAAACAGAGAGTTGGCATTCCCATCTCGGTGAGACCGAGATACCTATCGGTGAGACCGAACTTATTAGGGTTCTGGCAGTAGCTATGTCAAGTGAACTCGGTGGCGCCGGATAGAAAGTTTCGGTGGGGCCGAGTTTGACTTTTGGTTTGGGACACATGTTGATGTGAGAAAGGGGTTGAGGGTTTTGGAGCATATCACTAAGCACTTTGAGCAAGCAAGCCATTAAGCAACACCTCATCCCCTTTTAATAGTATTGGCTTTCCTGTGGACTCAATGTGATCTTGGATCACTAAAATAGAATATGAAGAGTCCTGAGCTTTGAGCTTGAGCCAATCCTTTGTCCTTATCATATTGAAGGGGTTCCACATCCTCTAGTCCATGCCACTCCATTTGTTGAACTTGTCTGAAATATAATAGATGAAAACATTAGTCCAACAAAAGATATGTTGACATTAATTACCAAAATCACCCAGGGAGCACTGGTGCTTTCAGTCTCCACCTTTTTGGTAATTGATGACAACATACCTCAAAGCTTTAGATAAAGATATGAAGAATAACAAGTAAAGCTTTGGAAGGACATGTAACATGCATAGGCTCGCCCTACATGTATGCAATGATGTAAATATGGAATATAAGAGCATGTGAAAGCATAGACATGACAGAGCAAGCAATGAGTAACATGTATCTTGGCTATATGCATCAGAGCAAATGATATGAATGTATGAAGTGTATCCTCATGTTCATGATTCCTTCTTGCAAACAGTATGTGCATTATCAAGAAATCTTCGTGCACATGAGTGTGATGCATATACTTACCTTGTGATCTTGAGCTGGCTTGTGAAGAGATGAACCTGAGTAAACAAGGTTAGATAACACATGTACATCTATTAGACAGAGCAACAAAAGAGCCACAAGAGTACCAAGATTGGGATAACATGTAGAGAGTGAGTACTGGGTACTCTTGAATACAGACATGTTCCCAAAGGTAAAAGATATGCAATGAATTCAAAGACTTTCTTCCCTAGCAGTCTTTCTTCCCCTGAATCTTATAATTAATAATGGAAGAAAGTAGGGAAATAGAATCAGAGCATAACAGATCAAATTGCAAAGACATAACATAGACATGTCTTTCCCCTCTTCATGTGACTTCTCTCCTCTTGAACACCAAACATTCGGGGCATGTGACTTCTCTCTCTCCCCCTTTTTGAAGTATTCTCTCATTAAGCTTTGATGTGAATTTTCTCTCCCCCTTTGACATCAATTTCCAAGAAGGGATCTTCTGGAGTGTGAGTCAAAATAGGTTTGGTCCTTGAGTCACAGAGCAGAGTAGTATATAAAATGTAATGCTGGTAGAGCACAAGAATCATTGAGTGGAGCTGGAACAAATATGCAGAATGCAAGTGACAAAGTGTCTCCTCAGTATTGAAATTACACCAAGTAGTTTTCTTCGGTGGCACCGAGATGGTTCGGTTTGTCCGAAGGAGGCAAATCGGTGTGTCCAACTTCAACACAAAGAGAACAATTGTCATCTCAGCTCACTAGGCAAATTAGACCTCACAAGGATTTGCAAGGAATTAACTAAAGGATTTGCAATGAATTGGATGCAGAAAATGCAGAACAAAATAGAGAAGAAAATCTAGATGAGTTTTTTTTTGTTTAAAAAAAGAGGAACAAATGCACAAACTTAGAGAAGCACGAGAGAACTTCATCTAGAATTGGGCGGTGACAAAGTCACCTATGTTAGAGTATATTGACTTAGGAGTCAAGTGAAGACACTTGATCATAGGTCATACTCATCGTTCAAGCTCAAAATGGGGCTGCCATTTTTTGTTTAGGCATTTTAATGTATTCACATCTTGTTGAGCTGCTTGGACCCATGACTTGAGGTAAAGCTTCTCTAAGATGGAATGGCATACCTTGGGTGGTGGTGCTGATCTTTATCATGTAGTTGAACTTGTGTGGGTTGCTCAAGGTTGATGTAGCTCATCAAGAATTTTGGAGCGCCACTTGTAGTTTGAGTTCATCTACCTACATGGGTTAGATTTGCATGGAAGAGCACTTTTGTATCCAAAATGAAAATCATGAAAACTTGATACCAAATGAAATTTGATGTATAGAAATTGTCAAAGGAAATGTTGAAGGGTTTCATGCTTCGTTGTCTTCAACCACCACGGTGTAGGGACTTGGTGATGTAGAGATTTCTCAAGATGTGAGTGAGTTGCAATCCCATGGATTTGGATTCATCCAAGTGCCTACAAGGGTTAGATATCATGCAAGGGTACAAATGTATCCAAGACATATGATCGACATCATAAGAGAAATATTAAGGATTAGTCAAAGGCTTATGCCTTGCATGTATCCAAATGGAGTTCCTACTCCAAGTTTGAAGCATCAATGATGTTCAATTCACCTCTAAACCTGCAAAACACTTTCTCGTCAAGTGGTTCAGTAAATATATCCGCTAATTGCTTATCAGTGCGAACATGTTTAAGATTGATATTACCCTTAGCAACATGATCTCGAATGAAATGATGATGAACTTCAATATGCTTGGTAAGAGAATGTTGCACGGGGTTGTGAGCAATCTTAGTAGCACTTTCATTGTCACAAAGCAATGGAACATGTTTCACATAGATCCCATAATCTTTAAGAGTTTGGGTCATCCAAAGTAACTGAGCACAACATGAACCAGCGGCAATGTATTCTGCTTCGGCGATGGATAAGGATACCGAGTTTTGTTTCTTGGAGGACCAAGACACAAGAGATCTACCAAGAAATTGACAAGTAACAGAAGTGGACTTTCTATGAACCTTGTCTACGGCATAGTCCGAGTCGGAGTAGCCAACAAGATCAAAAGAAGACCTCTTAGGATACCAAATGCCAAAATTTGGTGTATGAATTTAGTATCTCACTATCCTTTTCACAACCTTAAGATGACATTCTTTAGGAGCCGCTTGATATCGTGCACACAGCACACACTTAGCATAATATCGGGACGGGAGGCACATAGATATAACAATGAACCAATCATAGAGCGGTAAACTTTTTGGTCAACCGGTTCACCATCCTTAGTCAAGTCAAGATGTCCACTGGTAGGCATAGGTGTAGTCACCTTTGCATTCTTGCAAGTTGAACTTCTTGAACAAGTCCTTGGTATACTTTGTTTGAGAGACAAAGATACCCTCCTTAGTTTGCTTGATTTGCAAACCAAGAAATAACTTGAGTTTACTCATGATAGACATCTCAAACTTTTCCGACATTGGCTTTCCAAACCTTTCACTAAAATGGGGGTTAGTACAACCAAATATAATATCATCAACATAAATTTGGCACACAAATAATTCACCATTAACCCTTTTAGTAAAAAGTGTGGAATCAATTTTTCCAATCTCAAAGCCTTTTTCAATAAGGAACTTGGTCAAGCATTTATACCACGCTCTAGGAGTTTGTTTAAGACCATAAAGAGCTTTGTGAAGTTTGTAAACATGATCGGGTTTCTTAGGATTGACAAAGCCTGGAGGTTGTTTAACATAAACTTCCTCCTCAATTTCACCGTTGAGAAAAGCACTTTTGATGTCCATTTGGTACAAGGTGATATCATGGTGATTAGCATAAGAAAGTAAGATGTGAATGGACTCAAGTCTAGCAACGGGGGCATATGTCTCACCGTAGTCCATACCTTCGACTTGAGTGTAGCCTTGGGCGCGAGACATGCTTTGTTGCGTACGACTTGACCATCTTCATCTTGCTTGTTGCGAAACACCAATTTGGTACCAATGATGTTGTGGTTGTTGTCGGGCTTCTCGACCAATGTCCACACTTGATTTCTCTCAAAGTTGTGTAGCTCTTCGTGCATAGCGTTCACCCAATCTGGATCATCAAGAGCATCTTCAACCTTCATAGGTTCAAGGTTATAAATGAAAGAGTAATGTTCACAAAAGTTAGCTAGGCGACATTTAGAGCGAGTGATTCTCCCGGTTTGGATATCATTGTAGATTTTCTCTACGGGGTGATCTCTAGCAATTCTTGCTCTAACTCGTGAAAGATTTTGCTTGGGTCGGGGTGGAACATCATCTTCTTCTTCTTCTTGTCCTTCTTCATTGTTGTTGGAGTTCTTGTCCCCTTGTGGAGGCGGAGAAGAAGGTCGATAAGGTTCATCTTGGTGTACTTCTTCGTTTTCTTCAACTTGGTGTGTCCCACTTGTGGATGCTTCCGTATCAAGTCTTGGTTCACCTTGTCGTGAGGTAGAAGCTTCCACATGGACAGATGAAGTACTCTCTTTCACCTCCGTTGGACGGATCTTGCCAATAGAGAAGTCTTGAATTGCTTCCGAAGGATCTTTATCTCCAACATCAATTGGCAATTGCTCTACTTGTGAGCCGTTAGATTCATCAAACTTCACATCTACCGTCTCTTCAACCTTTCGGGTGAAATTGTTGTAGACACGGTAAGTGTGAGAGTTTGAGCCATAACCAAGTAGCAAAACTTCATGAGATTTAGGAGCAAATTTAGAACGACGATGCTCACCAAGAATGTAGCACTTTGAGCTGAATACTTGAAAGTATCCAACTAGGGGTTTGTTACCGTTGAGAAGCTCCTATGCCGTTTTGCCGAGAAGCTTGTGAAGGTACAAGCGATTGGTTGCATGACAAGCTGTCTCAACCGCTTCCGCCCAAAAGTGTCTTGGCGTCTTGTACTCGTCAAGCATCGTACTTGCCATTTCGATGAGTGTTCGGTTCTTCCTCTCAACAACTCCATTTTGTTGAGGCATGTATGTAGCTGAGAACTCGTGTGAAATCCCCTCTTCGTCAACAAAGGTATCCACATTTGTGTTCTTGAACTCTGTTCCATTGTCGCTGCAAACTTTCTTGATCTTCACTTCAAATTGATTTTGGGCCTTCCTAGCGAAGTTTTTGAAGATCTTTTGGACCTGCAATTTATCATCAAGAAAGAACACCCACGTAAATCTTGAAAAATCATCAACAATGACTAATCCAAAAGAGTTACCGCCGAGGATTTTCTAAGCATTGGGACCAAAAAGATCCATATGAAGTAGGTCAAGTGGTCTTCTTGTAGTCATGATATTCTTCACGGGATGACTTCCTCCAACTTGTTTTCCAGCTTTACAAGCACTACAAAGTCTATCCTTGTCAAATATAACATCTTTAACACCAAGGATATGATCACCTTTAATTTGCTTATCAATATTTCTCATGCCGACATGACCTAACCTTCAATGCCACAACCAACCTTTGGAAGACTTACCAATAAAACAAGTGCGAGGTAGGGCTTTCTTAGTGAAGTTAACAATGGTCACCTCTACAAATGCCGGTAAAGACCATATTATGATTATATCTACGAAAGACTTGGCAATCAACATGAGTGAATAGCACATTTAAACCAAAATCAGCTAATCTAGACACGGAGAGAATATTATATCCGAGAGATTCTACAAGCATGACATTCTTGATTGAGCTATCGTTGGATATGGCCACCTTACCAAGGCCAACAACTTTACCCTTAGAGTTGTCACCAAAGGTAACATACTTTCATGGACCATCATTTCTAGCAAGCTCATCAAACATGTCCTTATCTCCGGTCGTGTGATCCGTGCATCCACTATCAAGCACCCATTCCTTTCCTCCGGCTACGTAACCACGAAGATTTACCATAAGACCAAAATGTCTCATTTGTTCATCAAGATCGTAGTCACTATCATCATCCTCATCATAGTATCCATGTTCCACATTTTCATGTGATGGATCAATTCCTAGAAAGAGTGATTCATTAGAAGTATGACTGTAACAATGTTCATCTCTATGAATTCTAATGACTTCGGAAATGATATTGCTAATAATTCCAACATCTCCATTGGCACGCATGAGATCACGAAGCTCAAATAAACATTCACCAAATTTGGGATCACTAGAGTTCATCTTACTTAAAGCAATGGACTTTTGAAGAATCACATCTAGATTTTTCAAAGAGTAGTCCGGAAATCGTTCCTCAAGGAATCTCCATATAGTATAAGCACATTCAAAAGTTGGCAAACATGCAAGCAAGTTTCTAGGCAATCCTCTAGTGATAAGATTAACAGTTCTAAGATTTTGAATCATGTCAAGTTTCTCATTGAAAGTAGGATTCGAAGCATCAATGGGGGCATACAAGGATTATAAATATACTTCTTCAAATGCTATTCATTGAAGATCTCAAGCATTTCATTCTTCCATTCCTTATAAAATTATCCATCAAGCATAGGTACTCTACGTCTAAGACTCCCCAACATAGACTCATCCATCTTCCTCCAATGGTGATTAAACCAAAGCAATGGAGACCAAAGCTCTGATACCAATTGAAAGGATCGAGAAGAGGTGTCTAGAGGGGGGTGAATAGACTCTTAGCAAGAAAAGTGGTAGTTTTTAATTTCTTCAAGTTGTGGTGGAGTTTTAGCACATGTTTAAACATTCACAACACATATCAAGCATGCATGACAAGAGTATATGGGTATTGGAAAGTAAAGCATGCAACTTTGACTACTTGACCAAATAAAAAACCTAGCTTTTTCCCAATTTTAAATCTTGGCAGATGTGATAGCCTGGCTTATTAGGGATGATAGACTACTCATATCAATAAGGAATTCCTTCTTTTCCGGGAGCCCATTCGGAAAGAGCTCCAAAGTTAAGCATGCTCAGCTCGGAGTAGTATCAGGATGGGTGACCGACCGGGAAGTTGCTCCCGAGTGCACACGAGTGAGGACAAAGTGCGCAGAAAAGACTAGTATTGATATGTGGGGCCAGTCTAGATCCCGCTAGGAGTAACGACCACCGGCGGGTGTGTCCGGGGCGTTACAGCGGATTTTAGCAATTATGCACAAGTCAAGCACTCAACCTACACATGCAATTCTAAGAGTGTGGCAGCGGAATGTAAAGCAATTGCATACGAAGGTAAAGGGAGGAGTTTGAAGGAGCAAACGCAACTAAGACACATAGATGTTTTAGCTGTGGTTTCGATAGGTGGTGCTATCGTACATCCACGTTGATGGAGACTTCAACCCACGAAGGGTAACGGCTGCGTGAGTCCACGGAGGGCTCCACCCACGAAGGGTCCACGATGAAGCAACCATGTCTATCCCACCATGGCCATCGCCCATGAAGGACTTGCCTCACTAGGGTAGATCTTCACGAAGTAAGCGATCTCCTTGCCCGTACAAACTCCTTGGTTCAACTCCACAATCTTGTCAGAGGCTCCCAAGTGACACCTAACCAATCTAGGAGACACCACTCTCCAAAATGTAATAGACGGTGTGTTGATGATGAACTCCTTGCTCTTGTGCTTCAAATGATAGTCACCCCAACACTCAACTCTCTCACACAGATTTGGATTTCGTGGAAATACACCACTCTCCAAAAGGTAATAGACGGTGTGTTGATGATGAACTCCTTGCTCTTGTGCTTCAAATGATAGTCACCCCAACACTCAACTCTCTCTCACAGATTTGGATTTCGTGGAGAGATGATTTGAGTGGAAAGCAACTTGGGGAAGGCTAGAGATCAAGATTCATATGGTAGGAATGGAATATCTTGGTCTCAACACATGAGTAGGTGGTTCTCTCTCAGAACAGTGAGTAATGGAATTGTAGGTATGTTCTGATGGCTCTCTCAACGAATGAAGAGTGGGTGGAGGGGTATATATAGCCTCCACACAAAATCTAACCGTTACACACAATTTACCAAACTCGGTGGGACCGAATCAGAGAACTCGGTCAGACCGATTTAGTTCATAATGTGACCGTTAGGCATTTCGGTGGGACCGATATGATCAACTCGGTAGGACCGATTTCATTAGGGTTAGGGCATAACGTAATCTTGGTGAGACCGATTACACAAACTCGGTAGGACCGATTTTGGTAATAGACTAACCAGAGAGTTGGTCAGGCAAACTCGGTGGGACTGATTCGCTCATTTCGGTGAGACCGAAATGTTACGAAGGGGAAATAGAGAGTTTGCATTGCAAACTTGGTGGGACCAATCGCTCATCTCGGTTAGACCGAAATGTTATGAAGGGAAACAGAAAGTTTGCAATACCATCTCTGTGAGACCGAGATCCCTATCTGTGAGACCGAAGTGATTAGGGTTTCTGGCAGTGGCTATGTCTAGTGAACTCGGTGGTGCCGGATAGAAAGTTTCGGTGGGGCCGAGTTTGACTTTTGGTTTGGGACATATGCGGATGTGAGAAACTGGTTGAGGGCTTTGGAGCATATCATTATGCACTTTGAGCAAGCAAGACATTAAGCAACACCTCATCCCCTTTTAATAGTATTGGCTTTCCTATGGACTCAATGTGATTTTGGATCACTAAAATAGAAAATGTAGAGTCCTGAGCTTTGAGCTTGAGCCAATCCTTTGTCCTTATCATCTTGAAGTGGTTCCACATCCTCTAGTCCATGCCACTCCATTTGTTGAACTTGTCTTGAAATATACTAGATGAAAATATTAGTCCAACAAGAGATATGTTGACATTAATTACCAAAATCACCCAGGGAGCACTTGTGCTTTCAGCCTATCCAGGATTGCATCTAGCATGGACGGACCATCATTGTTACCTTTAGGGGGCTTCTTTCGAGATCTGGACTTTTGATTGCGGAATCCAACATTTACTGCCATATCCTCGCCATCACCGTTATTGTGGCAACGCTTATTTTTTGTTGCGTCGTGGATTCCCGTTTCAGGCTCAGACTTTAGAGGTTCGGGGGTATTGGGGTTGGTGCTTTTATGAGCGGTCCAACTATCTTCTCCCGCACAAAAGCGGGTCATGAGGGAGGTAAGAGTTGTTATCATCCTCGACTTTTCCTGGCCGAGCTATCACACAAGCCATCCATCCTTGACACCATGTTTAAAGGTGGCTAAGGCTTCAGCGTCCAGACAGTCGACAATAAGGTTCTTCTTTGTGAGGAGCCGATTCCAGAATTGCGAGGAAGATTCTCTAGGCTGTTGTGTGATGTGGTTTAAGTCGTCGGTGTTTGGGGGCTAAACATAGGTACCCTGGAAGTTCGCTCGAAAAGCGTCCTCGAGCTCTTCCAAACAACCTATAGAGTCTTTGGGAAGGCTACTCAACTAGTGTCTAGCTGGTCCATTGAGCTTTAGTGACAAGTATTTGATGGCATGGAGGTCATCTCCTCGCGCCATGTGTATGTGGAGTAAAAAATCCACTATCCATACGGTCAGGTTTGTAGTACCGTGGTATGGCTCGATGTTCATGGGCTTGAAGCCCTCCGGGAATTGGTGTTGCATTACCCTGTCTATGAAACATAGGGGGTGTGCGGCGCCTCGAACTCAGGCTACATCGCGTTGGAGATCTTCGGCCATCCGAGCCTGCTGCTGTTCTTGAACTCTATCGTTTTAGTTTAGCCAAGCATAGTGTTCCACCTGGCTAACGAGTTGGTTTTCCTTTGGTCCATAGATGGACCTTGTATGGCCTCCTCGAGCATCCAGGTCATGGAGGACATCATATTCGTAGGTAGGCCGCATTGTCTCCTTACCATGATGCGCAGTGGCGCGGCGGGGTATTCGGCTTTATCAGCTCTTCTGTCCCGCCCTCAAGGGGGCGGTCCAGCTATTCGGCGTAGGTGTGTGTGGGGCGTGTTGGCTCTATGAACTGTGGCCGTAATCTTCGCCTTGGGTAGCTTTTAATCTTCCGTTCGTGACCGTATCCCTCCTCGGTAGCTAGGACTTTAGTACATCGGTTGTTGAGGGTTTCTTGCTCAGCCTTTATTCTCTGTTTCTACTTCTTGGGGCTGCGAGCGATGGCAATAAGTTGCCGTTTGAATCGTTCATGCTCCAGAGGGTCTACGTGGACGATTTAATGCTCATCCCCTAGACCGATCTCCTCATCGGAGAGCAGGAGGTAGTTACAGTCTTTCGAGTCACTAAGTTCTTCTAGGTTGAGTGGATCCTCATGCTCCTCGGGGTCATCCTATTGATGATTATTTGCAGCGGCACCAGCGAGGTTGTCCGTATTGTCCGGAGTGCCATTTTCCACAGACTCTGTGTTACTTGGGTGGCTTCGGCGGGCTTTAGAGCGGCACCGCTGTCTGCGGGCTCGGGAGGCTCGTCTTTGGGTTTGTTTTCGTCTTGCTTAGGCGTGCCATCGCCATCATTGGGGGTGTCCACCATGTGGATTTCGTAGGTGGACGTGGCTAACCAGTGGCCGGTGACTGGGGGGGCGACGTTGGTGTCGCCTGTGGCTCCTCCATCCTCGTCCATGTATTCAACATTTTCCGAATTGTAATCCAACATATCGGTTAAATCTTTGACAGTGGATACTAAGTGGGTGGTGGGTGGGCCATAAAATTCCCCATGGTACGCTTTGATGGGCTTCTTGACGCGAACTGAGGGCAGGTTCTCCCTAATAGCCATCTTTTGGATTTGATCCAGCGTCTCGTTTAATAGGGCGAGGGTCACTAGGCTTGACGGTGGTTGGAGTTCCAAACCGAATTCCGTTGTGGAGGGGCAAGGGGTGATATGTTCCCCCATCCAGGTTCTTTTTTTCGAGGATCATGTTGAGCTCATGTTTCGGGACCAGGTTGTCTTCGGCGCCCGAATACAAGCTCTGGTCCTGGGGCGGAGTCTGTGTGTCGAGGCTCGAGGCCGAGTTGATTTGGGCCAGGAGTGGTTCCTGGCTACCAGTTGTCGATTCTTCGCAAGGGCTCAAGGCCGGGAGTGTGTCTTGAGGAGAGGGTTCAGCAGAGAGTGACTCTTGGCGTCCAAATCCTCCTTTCGTCTTGACGCCCGAGGATGGGTCTTCGGCGGGTAGTGCGAGCATGGTTGAAGGTGATTTATGGCCTTCGCTCAAAGCGAAGTCCTCCGAGCTCGAGGCTGGCTGGAGGACCGGAGTCGATCCGTAGATCAGGTCTGAGAGGGGCTCCTGAGTGGGCGTGACGAGGCCCGTGGGGGTGCGGGGAGGAGGTTGTGAATCCGACAAAGACCAGATCGCCTTGTATATCCGTAGTGTACTCCAAATTTCCGAATCAAATCCGGCTCTCATGGGCGAAGGTGTTAATTGTTTTCTAGATGACCAGTTGGGTTGGCGTGCAGCACGATGTTGCCGAATGCAAAAAGTTGTCTAGGGACGAAAAGGTCCCCAGAGCTGACGCCTTCTCCGATGATCAGGCGAGCAATCGATCCTCGGGCGACCCAACAACGAAACTCTCAATTAAAGCACCAATGTCGGTGTCAAAATCGGCAGATCTCGGGTAGGGGGTCCCGAGGTGTGGATCCGGGATTGATGAGGAACATGAGACATGGGACACCAGGTCTTACCAAGGTTCAGGCCCTCTCGAAGAGGTAAAACCCTATTCCTGCTCGATTATATTTGATGGGTATGGTTACATAGTCGATCTACCTCGAGATCAGATGATCTAAACCCTAGATGGGAGTGGTGATGAATGAAGCTCTAGCCCTAAAGACTAAAACCCTTGGTTTATATTGGCACCGATAGGGTTATGGTTAAATGAGGCCGGTTTACAATGAAGGAAAGATCCTGCCTATTCTTGGCTTGGAAGACACATCATGACTCCGAAACTTCCTTATCCAATCATGGATCTGTCCTCGGGCTCGGCTCCATAATAGCCCACCAATCCGGCCCGGCAACCTGAGGACCCCTTAATCCAGGATGCCCTCACATGGTCAAGCAGATTCCCAAGACTACGTCAAGCTCTACTTCATCAAGTTCAACTATGATTCCAAGGATTCCCATCAAGTTGATGTGGATCCCAAAGAAGAAGAACTAGAGTGTTCTTGAGGGTCACTCTGCCAACATAATTCACTCATATTCATTTTGGCAAGGACTTGCGCAATCAAATTTCGTATCTTTCACCAAGTTCATGGAGTCACATACCCTCTTGTTGGTAAGACAAGGGACAAGGTATCCTAATGCTTTTATGGACATCATCATATGTGCAATTCACTCTATGTCTATGGATATCCTTGTATGTTCCTTGTGGGACTAACCCATGTAGGTATTGAAAGTGCAACACTCCAAAGGATTGATCCAAATTATCTACATCGACATTGGCATCCACATCTTCACTATCTACATGAAGTTATCATCGACAAAACCCAAGGTTTATTTCATCCCTCTTAGGGGGGTATCACATCTAGGGGGAGCTTTGCTCCAATAAAACTGAGCTAAAGTTACTCTAATGGTGTGAACACATTAATGCTTTATGTAAAAGTGATGACCCCACTTGTGCTTAAACGATGAGTATGACCTATGATCAAGTATTCTCATCTGACTCCTAAGTCAATATATTCATATATATATATATATATATATATATATATATATATATATATATATATATATATATATGACACAGTCATCGCCAATTGCTTGATAGATGCTAGAATTGATTTTGCATGCTTTGCCACATATTTTATTGTGTGAGCATGTTGGTTGCATATTTTCTCCATTCTAGGACATCCATTTGTTGTTTTGATTATCTTGGTTTTTATTGGCCAAGTGGATGTACAAGAATGCCTAGAAAATTGCTCTAGCTATCTATGCTCTTCTTGTCTCAAACTTTATTCTTGCTATATCACAAAAATTGAACATATATTATCAGACCCTCCGGGTGAGGAGCACTCGGAGCCACCGATCCATCCAGGGCTGACTTCCAAAACCATCTACAGAATTCGGTTGGACCAACCACTCAAACTCGGTCACACCGAAAGCATTAGACTGGTCTAGGTTTTCAATCTCAGTGCAACCAATTAGACCGACTCGATCCCACCGATTTACTATAACTGCACGTAGTTTCGCAACTCGGTGCCACCAATTCGTTCCACTCGGAGCAACCGACAACACATTGGTATATATTCCAATGACCCGTACAATTGAAAATTACTTCAAACGTCACGCCCCCGCACCCCATTGTTGTTGTCCCCTTCGTCTCTGGTTCGTCGCCTTTGTCTCATGTGGATCTCCGCCCGAGGACTCCGTCGCCGTCAACAGGAATCATCTCTGTCGTTGCCTTCGTAGAGGATCGTCACCAAGTTAGGGTACGATTCAATCTCCTCGTGCTTTCCTTTTCCGATTGAATGCACAAGGATAATGCCTAGTATCTTGACACGATTGAGATTCATCTATCCTCCTAAAAATTCCATTAGAATAGATTCGAAGAAAAACTGTAGGGTTAGGTTTCTGTTGAACTCATCTCAGACCAGCCAAAATGAAATTTTTGGTCCCACCGATTGGATCTGGCCATTGCACTAGTACAACTCGATTCCACCAAAACATACTAATCGGTCAGACCGAAGGTAAAATCTCGGTGAAACCCTAGCATCTCGGAGCCACTGAACCACAACTCGGTCAGACCAAAGTTCTGTGTTTAGATTTTATGAGTGCTTAGGTATCACCGAGATGATCAAATCGGTATCTCTGAAATGACTTCTGTGGAAAGCTAAAACTAAAGTTTGAACTCAAATTTAAACTATATGATTTTTGTGATGCTCATCTACTCTATCTATACCCATCTATTCACAGTGTCATTTTTTGCAAAATGTCAAGTGCCAGTGATAGTCAGAATCAGTCAGAGCAAAATGTCAATCTCAGTGAGGGTTCAAGCCCTAGTGAGAGCTATGATGAGGGCAGCAGAGGTACACCAAGCAACTTGCCAAAGGCTTCCACCATGTCCAAGAAGAATAGAACCTAGAACAGTGAGGATGAGGATTTCGCAGATGAGGCCATTTCTAAGAAGAAGACTATGCTCAGAAAAGAATATGGTTATGCAGCAACCACCAAGCCTAGTGCCAAGAAGACTGCTATGAAGAAAGTCCCAACACCAAAATCTCGGAAAGCTTCAGCTCCACAAGAAACCATGACCTTCACACTTGAGGAGCCAAGTGATGAAGAAGTCGTTGCTGTTCGGAAGAAGAGGGCTAGGAATACTACTGCAATAGTTCTTGGAAAGCATTCCATGAGGGAAGAAGAAGAGGAGGAGGGGAGGAAGAACAAGTTGCGGCACCTCCAGCTAAGGCACAAAAACTCATGGGAGATGCCATGAAGTCAGCTTCTGCTCCCTCCAAGCCAAGTCCAGGCCCAAGGCTTCTGCACCCAAGAGGTCCACTAGAAACATACCAGCTGCTGAGAAGAACAAGGCCCGAGTGCCAGAAGTTCAAGAAGATGAGGAGCCACTAGTGTTTAGGAAATTGAAGCCAAGATTCCTGACAATGACAATGCTCATCCAGTTGCTCAGAGCATGAAGCTCACAGAGGATAGTGGTCTGAGAGAATGGAGGAAACTGGATCCATATTCTGCCAGAAGGAGGACTGCCTATGACTATCGTTTCCACACTAGGGAACAACAAGATTTCTACGAGACTGTTTTGCTTGATAAGAAGCCCATCGTCAGTGACATGAAGTGGGTGGACTAGAAGTACATTGAAGCCAATGAAGACTACTCCCCCCACATTCATGAGAGTTTCAAGACTACCGGAGTTGACAAGTTTGTTGGTCAAAAGCTTACGAAGTGGAATGGTGATATGATCATGCAATTCTACTCCACAACACATTCTATCTGGATGGAAGAATTGTATGGATGACTGAGGGCCACAAATACCAATCATCTATCTCTGAGTGGATTACACTCATTAATGCCCCTAAGGAAGCAGCAGATGACATTGATGTCTATGGGAAGCCCATGATGGATCATAATTCCATGGCTAACATGTACAAGCCCATTCTTGTAAAGGATTTGGAAACTCACAAGCTTCTATCCATATATCACTTCCTAGCCAGTTTGGCCACCACAAACACCATTGTGAGGCACACTCTGTTGCCCAAATCTGGAGATGAGAGGATGATCCGTGGCCACTCCATAAACTTGCTGCACTTGTTTGATATCCCGCAAAAGTTCAAAGTCATGAGTTTGATTGTAGAGACAATCAGGAGGATAGCTGCTGACCAGAAGACATCATGTGGATATGCTCCACTCATCCAAATGCTTATCAACTCCAAGGTTGGTACAAGCACATATCTACTAGACCGTGAGCACCTCCCACTTCAGCCAGAGTTTGAGACAATGTAGTGGCGATGGATCCTTCACACCCTACATCTATTGAAGCTCAAGAGAAGGCTCAGGTAGCAGGAACCACAAAAGCAGCAAAGGAAGCCTCTGCACCCACTGCCCCTATTGCAAATCTATAGACGAGGAATGACAAAATGAATATCTACTGGAAGCAACACCGAGGATTAAGCAAAGTCTGGCCAACATAGCCAAGAACTAGGAGAGCGTAGAGCAGATTGTGGAGGATAAGATATACAACATAGATGTCAAGGTCATAGAAATTTAGTCTATAGTGGAGAAGCTTCGAGATGATGCTGAGGATGGAGATGAGCACCCTACTACTAATAGGTTTCGGACTGTGCCAAGGGAACCCGAATCTTCAACTGTGCCAGTTGCAGACTCGAGGACCACTCACTCTACACCAGTTGCCACTCCTCCAGTGCCACCTCTAGTGTCTACACCACCGGTTTAGCAGAAATCATCTGAAGAATTTGTAGATGTAGTTCTCTCAATGCCACCTACGCATACCAGAGCCACAAGCCAGAAGACCCCTTCAGGAGCTCCGGTGGATTGTGCCGAGAGAGACGTATAGCTCTATACCCTTCTTGAGCTTTTTGGTAACTTGTTGCCAAAGGGGGAGCAATTGTATATATCGTAGGCTTCGAGAGAGAGCATCTTGCCTTTTGCTCTTTGGTTTTATTGAGTTTTTTTGCTACTACATTTGTTTGATCCGTGCTACTTATTCACTTGATTCTCGTGAGATATGCTACTTCTTGAGCTTGCGTTGGTTTTTCCCTTGAAGAGGAAAGGGTGATGCAGCAAAGTAGAGATAAGTATTTCCCTCAGTTAAGAACCAAGGTATCAATCTAGTAGGAGGAATACACAAGTCTCCAATGGTAGTGCCCGCACAAACAAACAAATACTTGCACCTAACGCGATAAAGGGGTTGTCAATCCCTTAATGGTTACTTGCAAGGATGAGATCTCATAGAGATAGATATAAAACATAAATAAAAGAGCAAAATAAAGTAAAGGTAAATAAATTGCAGCAAGGTATTTTTGTGTTTTTGGTTTTATAGATCTAAAAATAATATGATGAAAGTAGACTCGGGGGCCATAGGTTTCACTAGAGGCTTCTCTCTTGAAAGAACGCATACGGTGGGTGAAAAAAATTACTGTTGAGCAATTGATAGAAAAGCAAATAATCATTACGATATCTAAGGCAATGATCATGAAGATAGGCATCATGTCTGTGACAACTAGACCGACTCATGCCTGCATCTACTACTATTACTCCACACATTGAGCGCTATCCAGCATGCATCTAGGGTATTAAGTTAGCAAGAACGGGGTAACGCCTTAAGCAAGATGACATGATGTAGAGGGATAGACCCAATCAATATGAAATAAACCCCATCTTTTTGTCCTTAATGGAAACAATACAAGTACGCCCTAGCTACCCCTTCTGTCACTGGGTGAGGACTGTAGGGGAATGTTGCATGGAAAACAAAAAAAAATCTATGCACACACAAGATCTATCCATGGAGATGCATAGCTATGAGAGGGCGAGAGCATCTTCATACCCTTGAAGGAAATGTTTATCAATGCGGTTGATGCAGTCGTACAATTTCACGATCAGTCCCGATCAAGTACCGAACGTACGTCACCTCCACATTATGTACACATCCAGCTCAATGATGTCCTCGACTTCTTGATCCAGCAAGAGGGGTGAAGTAGTGGATGAGTTCCGACATCAGGATGGCATGGTGACGGTGGTAGTGAAGAGCAATCTTTGCAGGGCTTCGCCAAGCACAATGGAAACTATGATGGAGGATAAACTAGAGGGGCGGGGTCTCCAGCACACAGCTTGGTGAATCTTGATGTGTTTCGGGTGCTAGCCATGCCCCTCTATTTATATGTTGAGCCCTGGGGTCGTCTCTTTGAAAAAGAGCCTCCTCAAAGTCAGTTTGGCACGCAGGGCAAGAGTCCTTCTCGGACTCCAAGACCAGACGCCAGGGTCCTTGGCGTTTGGCCCATGGCCTCCGCAAAACTGCCTTTTGCACCTTCCTAAAGCCCCATGGGCTTTACCCCTTGGCCCAAATAAAGTGTTCTGCCACCAGAACATTTCGGGAAACATCCGAAACCCCTTCCGATTAATTTCAGAACCCTTCTAGAGACCAAACACTATTATCCCATATATCAATCTTTACCTCCGGACTATTTCGGAGCTCCTCGTCATGTATGTGATCTCATCCAGGAATGTGGACAACATTCAGTCACCAACAAACATAACTCATTGTGACGCCCGAGACCGACGTCCCAGAAGATTCCAGAAGATTCCAGAAGTCTCCAGATGTTCCGGGTTGCCCGTGTGTTTCTTTTGCTTGTGTTATTTATTTTTGCATTGCATCATGTCATCATGCCATCATGTCATATTTTATTTTTGCATCTCAACCTTAATAAATCGTGTGGGCCTTCGGTCCATTTAAATCGAGGGAAGATGACTTCTCTTTATAACATATAAAAGCCTCCTAATATTTATGGAGCTATATTAATAAATATTCCATGGCTTCGGAATCACCGTAACACACTTGCATATATTTCCCCATGCCCTTTTCTTCTCAATCCCTTGCCTAGACCTCCTCCTCCTTTTTTTCCATGTCTTTTGGAAGTGCTTGGTTGGCCTAAGGATTTATCCAAGTTCGAGTTATTTCCGAACTCGCATAAATTTGTAGTCTCTAAAAATTGCCAAAGCATTTTATTAAAATAGCCCACAATTCCAGGGTTGTAGGGATATTTTTATCTCAGTCAAAATCTTCTCCAAACTCTCTGGGTTTTTCTATTTCTTTGTTCTATTTCTTTAAATGGGAAAAGAGCTGCAAAAAAAGGAGAAGCCCAGCCTCCTTTTCCCAGCCTCCCACCTCCTGGCCTATAGGCCCAACTCCACCAGCGGCCCATCTCTCCTGGTCCAACCGCACTTCGGCCCAAGCCTCCCTAAACCCTAGTATCCCATCGCTCCTCCCAGTCCTCCCGCAAAGCCACCGCTCTCCCGCATCCCATCTCGCGCAGTGCCCGACCCGGATCCCCTTCTCTATCCCATCGCTCCTCTCGCCTCTGCCCTGTTTCCTCGCTCCTCTGCCCGAACAGCGCCTCGCCCCTCGGTGGCCTCGCATCGCCCTGCATCACCCGGCTCTCTCCCTCCGTTCCCGCATCGCCAGCAACCAGAGGCCCGCGGCCTCCTCCGCGCGGGCAACGGCCCCGCCGGCCAGGCCCTCGTCTCCGACCGGCCAGCAGCTCCGCGGCCCCTCCATCCTCCACGCTGAGCGCCCCTCCTTCCTCCGCGCTGGAGCTTCTTCCTCGCCAGGCCGTCTCGGCCCCGTCCGCCCCGAGCGCTGCGACCCCTGCTGCCTCTTCCTCCCCGCAGGATCGCCAAGGCCGCACCCTTGTCCCCTCCAGCGCCGCGGCCGGAACCCGCCAGGTCGCCTCGGCCCTCCGACCAGTCACCGCGCCGCGCCACCGGCCCTCAGGCGCCAGGGCGCCGCCTCGCCATCTCCTCGCCAGCGCCTCGCCGCTCTGCCTCCCCTCCAGCGGTCATCTACCAGGGCGCCGGCCCTCAGGCCCTCCGCCGCCATGGAGTCCCGCAGCCACCTCGTCCCGGGGAGCTCGAACTGCTGCTGCTGTGTTTTTTTTGTTTTTCGTCGGCTTGGTGTTGTTGTGTTGGTCCAGCAGGTGTTTTTGGGCGAGGTCGGCAAGTCCGAAGAATCGTGTACGACTCGAGACCGAGACCTCAAGTACCTCTACGGATACGTGTACATCTACAACAAGTCCGGCAAGTACCACGACGACCTGATGACAAGTACCACGACGACCGAACGGCTACGATGGCGAGTACCTCTCCGATGAACGTGAACAACTACACGACGATACGACCAAGTACCCCGACATCGATGACATGAACGACTACGAACGAACGACTACTCGGATCAAGTACCACTACCGTCGCGAGATCGAGAACCCCCAAGTACCTCGACACCGACCCGAACATCTACGGGAAAATGAGCTCGTGAACCACTACCGTCGCCGAGACCGCAAGTACCTCTACCAACGTGTACGACTACCTTCGGTGAAGAGATGAGAACGTCTACTTCCCTCTCCGAGACAGAACGTGAACGACTACTTCCCCTACGTTCCTCGACGATCTCGAACCGTCCCGAAACGAGTGTTTCGAAGGTATAACCCGAGACGATGACCCGTGTGATGCTTGTTGTGTTGTATGAAACGTTCCCCTTGTGTGCGTCGTGCCCGTTCCGACCTTTTGTCATGTTCCTCGGTTGCCTCGTCGCCGACTCGTGGGAACCCGGCAACGGGACCAACCCACTTTCATCTTGTTCGACTTGCTCACGTCGATTCTATCTTTTGCACTGGTCTCTCAACGAGTTACCGGAACCGATATGTTGCGTTGCATCATTTCGGATCGTTGCCGTGGCACCCTTTCCATCCACCACGGTGACGATACTTCATATCCTCTTAAGTCAACCTTTTAATAAAAATTGCATAAACTTGATCATGTCATCCGCATCATGTTAACAACACTAAAATGTTTAATTGTTGTTGCTTTAAAATTACTAAACATGCTCATGGGGATTTTCCGGATATGTTGTTGTTATTTTCCGGCC
Organism: Secale cereale; assembly: GCA_902687465.1. Classification (NCBI taxonomy): domain Eukaryota; kingdom Viridiplantae; phylum Streptophyta; class Magnoliopsida; order Poales; family Poaceae; genus Secale; species Secale cereale. The sequence continues at coordinate 494,161,924 of LR738715.1, read as the reverse complement.
TCGTTTAAAATGCCTAAATAGAGTAGTTTTATTATGCTTCACCTCTTGCCATGTTAAAAACATTAATCTTGTCTTGTAAATAACAAGAGACAATTAAATAATTAATTGTGGTGTTTCGTCAATATGCAACTCGTTGCATATTGAGCTCCACTTAACTTGAAGTGTTGTTTGTGCACTTTGCCATGCCTTGCATATTTAAACCGGACATGCATCATACTTGGATGTGCATCGTATGCCATGTTTATGCTTGTGTGTTTACCGTGTTGTTTCTTTCTTTCCGGTTGCTTCTCTTGTTAGCTTCGGTTTCGTTCCGGAGTTGTGAGGTTTCGCTCGACTGTTGCTCCGTCTACTTTTGGACTTGATCTTCTTCCTTGTGGAGTCCCAGGCAAGATGACCGAACCCGGATACCATTACTATCTTTGCCTATTGCTAGAGTATCGCTCTTTAGTATTTGCCTCGATGCCCATGATCTTCTTGTCAGCCTCCTACTTGTAACCATTGCCATGTTTAACCAACCTACCTATGCAAACCGTTGCTTGGCTAAGTACGCTTCGCTCAGCCCTTCTTATAGCATTGCTAGTTGCAGGTGAAGATTGAAGATGCTTGCTTCATGTTGAAGTTTGGTTGGGTTATATCACACTATATAAATGCTTAAAATGAAATCATCTATATACTGGCAGGGTGGAAGGCTAAGCCTTTTGCTTGGTGTTTTGTTCCGCTCATGCCGTTAGGAACCGTATAAACCGGTGTTATGTTCCTTGATTATGCGTTCCTAACACGGTTGGGGTGTATGGGACCCCCTTGATAAACCGCTAAGTGCTAAGTCTTTTCCAGCAAGTCCCAACATTTGGTACTATTTGCCTCATAATAACAACTTAATTAAATAATTAAATTTGCATAGGGGGTCGCACCCTCGGGTTCTTAATTCTACATAGCAGGGGGGGCCAGTGCCGATGGTGTTGGTCCCAAAAGGGGGTTCTGCGGGAACCACCACGGGGAAACTCGAGGATTGGGTCCTGTAGAATCGCCCATCCGGTCGTGTCCTGAGACTTAGATACGCGCGGCTACTATCAGGGTGTCGACACGCCGGGAGGATTTGCTGGATTAGCCTTACCTTAGTTCGGTTTAACTTGAGCACGGGATTCCGAGAATACTCGGGTCTTCCCACCTATGGAGTTGCGACTCCGCGGATCGTGGGCTTGTAATGGGTCAAGTTGGAACACCCCTGCAGGGTTTGAACTTTCGAAAGCCGTGCCCACGGTTATGTGGCAGATGGGAGCTTGTTAATATCCGGTTGTAGATAACTTGACACAATGTTTCAATACACTACCAGCGTGTGTACCGTGACTGTCAATTTCCGAATAGGGATTCGAGAGTTGAACACGGTGGGGTTATGTTTGACCGGCTTTAGTTAGGATCACTTAGTGATCATCTCTCGACCGAGGCACTTCTCTTCTCGCTCTCTTTTGCGTAAGTTAGTGCTAGTTGTTGCTGCAGACTCTTGTTTTTCCTTCACCTCATTTCTTTCTTCAGCCTTGTCCTCACCCAAGGCTTAAATAGTCTTGTTACCCGGGAACGGGATTGCTGAGTCCTCTGTGGCTCACAGTTACTTCACCACACCAGATGCAGGTTCAGCCGAGTTTGATGCAGGAGATGGTTCAAGTACTTCACTTGGAGTTCGTTGAAGATCATGGCTGTTTGCTTGTGACGTTTTCGACGATCAGTAGTGGTTTCTACTAGGATTCGATCCTGTCCTGTGGCTTTATGTTGTTTTGGTATCTTTCTTTGGATCTTCACCCGTAGTCGGGTTGTGATGTTTTGAATGATGTATTGCTTATGTATTGTATTGTGTGAAGTGGCGAGTGTAAGCCAACTATCTTCTTTTGCAATTTAATCCCTCTTTTACATGAGTCGTGCAAAGATACCAAACTTGAGATCATTCTAGGATGGGCTTATACCTTTAAGTCTTGCCTCGACACGTAGGAGGTATAGTCCCATCCTGGGCATTACAAGTTGGTATTCAGAGCCTTCTCCGACCTAGAAGCCCCCACTGATTGATCGAATCGTTGACGGTTGAGTCTAGGCACACACTTGAAAATGTTTTGAATCCTATATTTATATCGGAGAGTAGGAATTCCTTGCTTCTCATCTCTTTTCATTCTGGTGAGGACTCCTGATGATTACTCTTGCCTCTTCTACTTTCAAAAATTGCACCAATTTTTTTTTAGGATCACGCGAGTATTGTTTGGATTGTTTCGATGTCTTTGTGACGAGAACATTGTTCTCGATGCCTCCTGTCATTAGGGGTTGTGGCAGTGTCCCGGGGAGTTGAGCTCCGAGGTGTTGTCGTCACAAATCCATCGCGGCAGTACTAGAATACTTAAGACGGCCGACATCGAAAATCTCTCCTATACGGCCAGTGGCAAGATAACCCCGACATCACCCAGTACTGGGGAGGTAGTTCGGGAGTATTGCCATAGCTTGTATAGTGGATGCGTTTCGAAGGTCCGAGGTAAACAGTTTCCGAGAAAGACTGGTTATGTGTTGAAGGATGGATACACCTGGATGTAGGTTTAGAGTTGATTGCGCGGTGCTTCCCGTGTATCCCCAACACCTGATTGCATAACTGGAAACTTTCGGAAATCTATAGGTGGGTTCATCTAGTAGTTCTAGGAATTCTTCCAACGGATGCACGATATGAAGTTTGGGGTTCTACATTGAGTGAAGTGGTTTTATGGACTTGTTCTGATCGGGAGTTGCATCTTAAAGGGTCCTTGGCTATGCTGATCCGGGGATTGCAAAACCCTTTTGTAACATGTTCCATGAGCTTTCAGCACGAAGATGTCGAACGAAGCTTCTGTCTTGTATTTGTTCTATCTGATCCTTGTTCCTTTTTTTTATTTACCTTTTTGTTCTCCAAGCGGCTTCTCGACGAGTTGATGTACCTACGGAATTTATTCGTTCAATCCTCTGTTCGAATGATATTGTGAAGATTCTTCTGCAACATCTACCCTTTGTTTTTGTTTTGATTCTGGTATTCGAGTTGCTTCGATGTCAAATGTTGATTCCATACCTTTCCTAATCGGTGTTCTCATATTTCTATGAGAGTGTTAATTCTTCTTAACCATCAAGATCTTCATGTTAATCCTTTTCAACCGGTGTGCCTTCTCTTCAAGTTATTCCATACAGACGTCGTTGAGAAATCTGACGAATTGTCTGTATTCATTCATCTCAAGTTGTCTTGTTTCCCCACCCTCCCACCCTTCTTCTTCTCGGGGCAAGAAATTCTAAAATGAAATATCCATTTTATTCATGTGATATTTCTTCATTCTTTTCCTTCAATGTTCTTATCCGGTGATTATCGTGAAGATGCTCAAGAACTCCAAGTTCATCATTCTTTTGTTCTCTAATTCTGCCGGTGGATGTAATTCAAGAATTCGGTGTTGATCTTATCCTTTTCCTCTTTTCACAATGCTTTTTTATTCCGGTGCACCAATTAATCATTCTCCTCTTGCTATTCATATCCGGAGTGTTGAAGATATCTCAGAAGATTCATAATTCCATTCTTAATCCGTTCAAGCTATTTTGAGCATTGTTATCTTATTCAAGCCATTTAATTCAACCGGTGCTATATCTCTTAAGCAATCTTTCCCAACGGTGTTTTCTTTAGTGGGCCCTAACCCACAGGTCATTTCCCAGGATCTTACCCGACTCTTCTAATTCTTCTGGAGTTATACTCAAATTCTTTTTAAAGTGTGATGTAAGAATGATTTCCATCAGTCACATGCCTTCTCCAAGATCGTTTTCAAATTCTTGTTCATCATTGGTTCAACCTTTTTAATTCTTCTTTCCGGAGTGCTCAACAATTCTTATGGCATTTCCCGTTTTCATTCTCAACATTTCAAGATCGGAGAAGAGTTCCTCTTAAATTTTGACCCGTCCTCTTGATGAGTTGTGATTCTAGCTTCATGCCATCCTCATAATTGTTTTCGATTGTGGGAATTGTTTTCATGCCCCTTCAGAGCAATTCTTGAGTTCTTCTCATTGTGATCCTCCGAAGGCCATCATTTCAGAATATTTCTTCGTTCTCAGTTTTCAACTTCGTCCTCCAAATATTCTTCATTGATGCCTCTTCGTTCGTCTCCCTATTCTTACGGTGGTTCATTCTAGTTTACTCTTCCGTTGTTATCGTTTTAATTCATTTGTTCTTTTCATAATCCTACCGGTGGTTCGTTGAATAATTATCCGAGCTTGTGCTAGATCTCTCTTTAATTCTTTGCAACGAGAATAAGTAGTATGCCAAATCCTTTGGTTGTCATCAATTTAAATTGGTGAAGGAGATGCATGACATAATTCTTATTCTTATTCCTTCAAGGTGATTTAATTCTTTTGTCTGGAGCTTGTTCATCATATAATATTCTCGCTTCTAAGTTGTTCATCTTGTTTTCCGGAGCTTCAAGCTATTTAATTATCATTTCAAAGCTCAATCTAATTCATCGCAGGCCTTGAATCTTATTCTTTTCATCTTTCACTTCTCATGTTTTCATTACCGGAGTTTTCATGGTGGTTCATCATCATTTAATTCATCCTCGAAGTCTTCATCAAGATTCTTGTTGGAGCTCAAGCATTCTTCATCATGCATTCCAATTGCAATTCTTTCTCCCGTATCTTTATAGATGGTGTCATGTCATTTTTGACAATTCTTCATGTTTCATGATTCACAAGTTGTCAAGAATTAGATACTTAAACCCACCATTTTCTTTGTTCAGGAGATCTTTTCAACCCTTCAATTTATTCGTTGGAGTTATCTTGGGTTCTTTTACACCTAAAAGCTTTCCCTAAGGATTGTTGCTAATTATGGTGCTTATAAATGACCCAAGTTCTTCATTTTTCATTCCGGTGAATTAAGTTTATCGTCTCCTTGTTGATCTCAATCCAAGCAATTCGTTCTGTTAGTGGCTGGTTGTCACCTCATAATTTTGAGATGTTTTCCATAAGCCCACAACGAGCTTATTCTTTCGTTGTTGATTTCCCAACAACTCCGTTAAACCCTTCTTCGTAAGGATGCTCTTTCAAATTCAATTTTGAGAGAAGTTGTCATTTTTCTTCTCCATTCAATTCTTTCGTTGAATTATATTCTATTCTTCATTCCGGAGGCATTGTAATATTGCTCTCTCCACCCCATCATCTTGTCATATCTATATCATGTTCTTTCATTGTTTATCTATTCAACCGGAGTGTTGTATTCTTCATTCAAGTTACGTCATCTTATCAAGTTTTGCCAATCTTTTAACCGGAGTGCTGTCTGAATCTTTCTTACCCCTTGTGCCATTCTTTTAATTGTTCTGGAGGCTGTGTGTTGTTGTTTTCATCAAGTATCATTCCATCTCCTCAAGATCATGTTAATTCCCTCCATTTTCAGACGGAGTGCTGTCCAATTCTGTCATTCTTATTCCTTGGCTATACAATTGCAGTTTCATATTCTTTTGGTTCGTAAGCTCTTGTTTCATGTCTTTCAATCTATAAGGTTCTCGTAATGTTCCTTGTTCCTCTTTTCTAACGGAGTTTTCATATTCGTTCATCTCCGTTGTATTCTTCTTTCATTTTGGTCAACCTCTCAAGGTTCTTTGGTTTCACTCGTCTGTCAAAGAAGCAACTTTGTTTTACCTCTTCCTCTTCCGTTTTTACCCGGTGATATCTCTAGGATCTCGGGTCGAGATCCTCTGTTAGTGTGGGAGAGTTGTGACGCCCGAGACCGACGTCCCAGAAGATTCCAGAAGATTCCAGAAGTCTCCAGATGTTCCGGGTTGCCCGTGTGTTTCTTTTGCTTGTGTTATTTATTTTTGCATTGCATCATGTCATCATGCCATCATGTCATATTTTATTTTTGCATCTCAACCTTAATAAATCGTGTGGGCCTTCGGTCCATTTAAATCAAGGGAAGATGACTTCTCTTTATAACATATGAAAGCCTCCTAATATTTATGGAGCTATATTAATAAATATTCCATGGCTTCGGAATCACCGTAACACACTTGCATATATTTCCCCATGCCCTTTTCTTCTCAATCCCTTGCCTAGACCTCCTCCTCCTTTTTTTCCATGTCTTTTGGAAGTGCTTGGTTGGCCTAAGGATTTATGCAAGTTCGAGTTATTTCCGAACTCGCATAAATTTGTAGTCTCTAAAAATTGCCAAAGCATTTTATTAAAATAGCCCACAATTCCAGGGTTGTAGGGATATTTTTATCTCAGTCAAAATCTTCTCCAAACTCTCTGGGTTTTTCTATTTCTTTGTTCTATTTCTTTAAATGGGAAAAGAGCTGCAAAAAAAGGAGAAGCCCAGCCTCCTTTTCCCAGCCTCCCACCTCCTGGCCTATAGGCCCAACTCCACCAGCGGCCCATCTCTCCTGGTCCAACCGCACTTCGGCCCAAGCCTCCCTAAACTCTAGTATCCCATCGCTCCTCCCAGTCCTCCCGCAGAGCCGCCGCTCTCCCGCATCCCATCTCGCGCAGTGCCCGACCCGGATCCCCTTCTCTATCCCATCGCTCCTCTCGCCTCTGCCCTGTTTCCTCGCTCCTCTGCCCGAACAGCGCCTCGCCCCTCGGTGGCCTCGCATCGCCCTGCATCGCCCGGCTCTCTCCCTCCGTTCCCGCATCGCCAGCAACCAGAGGCCCGCGGCCTCCTCCGCGCGGGCAACGGCCCCGCCGGCCAGGCCCTCGTCTCCGACCGGCCAGCAGCTCCGCGGCCCCTCCATCCTCCATGCTGAGCGCCCCTCCTTCCTCCGCGCTGGAGCTTCTTCCTCGACAGGCCGTCTCGGCCCCGTCCGCCCCGAGCGCCGCGACCCCTGCTGCCTCTTCCTCCCCGCAGGATTGCCAAGGCTGCACCCTCGTCCCCTCCAGCGCCGCGGCCGGAACCCGCCAGGTCGCCTCGGCCCTCCGACCAGTCACCGCGCCGCGCCACCGGCCCTCAGGCGCCAGGGCGCCGCCTCGCCATCTCCTCGCCAGCGCCTCGCCACTCTGCCTCCCCTCCAGCGGCCAGCTACCAGGGCGCCGGCCCTCAGGCCCTCCGCCGCCATGGAGTCCCGCAGCCACCTCGTCCCGGGGAGCTCGAACTGCTGCTGCTGTGTTTTTTTGTTTTTCGTCGGCTTGGTGTTGTTGTGTTGGTCCAGCAGGTGTTTTTGGGCGAGGTCGGCAAGTCCGAAGAATCGTGTACGACTCGAGACCGAGACCTCAAGTACCTCTACGGATACGTGTACATCTACAACGAGTCCGGCAAGTACCAGGACGACCTGATGACAAGTACCACGACGACCGAACGGCTACGATGGCGAGTACCTCTCCGATGAACGTGAACAACTACACGACGATACGACCAAGTACCCCGACATCGATGACATGAACGACTACGAACGAACGACTACTCGGATCAAGTACCACTACCGTCGCGAGATCGAGAACCCCCAAGTACCTCGACACCGACCCGAACATCTACGGGAAAATGAGCTCGTGAACCACTACCGTCGCCGAGACCGCAAGTACCTCTACGAATGTGTACGACTACCATCGGTGAAGAGATGAGAATGTCTACTTCCCTCTCCGAGACGGAACGTGAATGACTACTTCCCCTACGTTCCTCGACGATCTCGAACCGTCCCGAAACGAGTGTTTCGAAGGTATAACCCGAGACGATGACCCGTGTGATGCTTGTTGTGTTGTATGAAACGTTCCCCTTGTGTGCGTCGTGCCCGTTCCGACCTTTTGTCATGTTCCTCGGTTGCCTCGTCGCCGACTCGTGGGAACCCGGCAACGGGACCAACCCACTTTCATCTTTTTCGACTTGCTCACGTCGATTCTATCTTTTGCACCGGTCTCTCAACGAGTTACCGGAACCGATATGTTGCGTTGCATCATTTCGGATCGTTGCCGTGGCACCCTTTCCATCCACCACGGTGACGATACTTCATATCCTCTTAAGTCAACCTTTTAATAAAAATTGCATAAACTTGATCATGTCATCCGCATCATGTTAACAACACTAAAATGTTTAATTGTTGTTGCTTTAAAATTACTAAACATGCTCATGGGGATTTTCCGGATATGTTGTTGTTATTTTCTGGCCTCGTTTAAAATGCCTAAATAGAGTAGTTTTATTATGCTTCACCTCTTGCCATGTTAAAAACATTAATCTTGTCTTGTAAATAACAAGAGACAATTAAATAATTAATTGTGGTGTTTCGTCAATATGCAACTCGTTGCATATTGAGCTCCACTTAACTTGAAGTGTTGTTTGTGCACTTTGCCATGCCTTGCATATTTAAACCGGACATGCATCATACTTGGATGTGCATCGTATGCCATGTTTATGCTTGTGTGTTTACCGTGTTGTTTCTTTCTTTCCGGTTGCTTCTCTTGTTAGCTTCGGTTTCGTTCCGGAGTTGTGAGGTTTCGCTCGACTGTTGCTCCGTCTACTTTTGGACTTGATCTTCTTCCTTGTGGAGTCCCAGGCAAGATGACCGAACCCGGATACCATTACTATCTTTGCCTATTGCTAGAGTATCGCTCTTTAGTATTTGCCTCGATGCCCATGATCTTCTTGTCAGCCTCCTACTTGTAACCATTGCCATGTTTAACCAACCTACCTATGCAAACCGTTGCTTGGCTAAGTACGCTTCGCTCAGCCCTTCTTATAGCATTGCTAGTTGCAGGTGAAGATTGAAGATGCTTGCTTCATGTTGAAGTTTGGTTGGGTTATATCACACTATATAAATGCTTAAAATGAAATCATCTATATACTGGCAGGGTGGAAGGCTAAGCCTTTTGCTTGGTGTTTTGTTCCGCTCATGCCGTTAGGAACCGTATAAACCGGTGTTATGTTCCTTGATTATGCGTTCCTAACACGGTTGGGGTGTATGGGACCCCCTTGATAAACCGCTAAGTGCTAAGTCTTTTCCAGCAAGTCCCAACATTTGGTACTATTTGTCTCATAATAACAACTTAATTAAATAATTAAATTTGCATAGGTGGTCGCACCCTCGGGTTCTTAATTCTACATAGCAGGGGGGGCCAGTGCCGATGGTGTTGGTCCCAAACGGGGGTTCTGCGGGAACCACCACGGGGAAACTCGAGGATTGGGTCCTGTAGAATCGCCCATCCGGTCGTGTCCTGAGACTTAGATACGTGCGGCTACTATCAGGGTGTCGACACGCCGGGAGGATTTGCTGGATTAGCCTTACCTTAGTTCGGTTTAACTTGAGCACGGGATTCCGAGAATACTCGGGTCTTCCCACCTATGGAGTTGCGACTCCGCGGATCGTGGGCTTGTAATGGGTCAAGTTGGAACACCCCTGCAGGGTTTGAACTTTCAAAAGCCGTGCCCGCGGTTATGTGGCAGATGGGAGTTTGTTAATATCCGGTTGTAGATAACTTGACACAATGTTTCAATACACTACCAGCGTGTGTACCGTGACTGTCAATTTCCGAATAGGGATTCGAGAGTTGAACACGGTGGGGTTATGTTTGACCGGCTTTAGTTAGGATCACTTAGTGATCATCTCTCGACCGAGGCACTTCTCTTCTCGCTCTCTTTTTCGTAAGTTAGTGCTAGTTGCTGCTGCAGACTCTTGTTTTTCCTTCACCTCATTTCTTTCTTCAGCCTTGTCCTCACCCAAGGCTTAAATAGTCTTGTTACCCGGGAACGGGATTGCTGAGTCCTCTGTGGCTCACAGTTACTTCACCACACCAGATGCAGGTTCAGCCGAGTTTGATGCAGGAGATGGTTCAAGTACTTCACTTGGAGTTCGTTGAAGATCATGGATGTTTGCTTGTGACGTTTTCGACGATCAGTAGTGGTTTCTACTAGGATTCGATCCTGTCCTGTGGCTTTATGTTGTTTTGGTATCTTTCTTTGGATATTCACCCGTAGTCGGGTTGTGATGTTTTGAATGATGTATTGCTTATGTATTGTATTGTGTGAAGTGGCGAGTGTAAGCCAACTATCTTCTTTTGCAATTTAATCCCTCTTTTACATGAGTCGTGCAAAGATACCAAACTTGAGATCATTCTAGGATGGGCTTATACCTTTAAGTCTTGCCTCGACACGTAGGAGGTATAGTCCCATCCTGGGCATTACACTCATATAATAATATATCGTCAACGAACGTTAAGCATGCAGAACCTACGGGTTTGAGAATGTTGTAGACATGACTGGGACGCTTCTTCGGTCAATAACCAATAGCAGGACCTGGATGCCCATATTGGTTCCTACATATTCCACGAAGATCTTTATCGGTGGAACCTTTGTGAAAATATACGTAGTTCCCTTTGTCCGTCGGTATGTTACTTGCCCGAGATTCGATCGTCGGTATCTCCATACCTAGTTCAATCTCGTTATCGACAAGTCCCTTTACTCGTTTCATAATACATCATCCCGTAACTAACTCCTTAGTCACTTTGCTTGCAAGCTTCTTGTGATGTTGTATTACCGAGAGGGCCCAAAGATACCTCTCCATCATACGGAGTGACAAATCCCAAATCTCGATCCATGCCAACTCATCAGACACCTTCGGAGATACATGTAGAGCAGCTTTATGAGCACCCAATTACGTTGTGATGTTTGATGTCACACAAGGCATTCCTCCGGAGTCCGGGAGTTGCATGATCTCACGGTTGAAGAAACATGTATTTGACATTTAGAAAGCAATAATAATAAATTGAACGATCATATGCTATGCTAACGGTTGGGTCTTGTCCATCACATCATTCTCCTAATGATGTGATCTCATTATGAAATGACAACTCATGTCTATGGTTAGGAAACCTTAACCATCATTGATCAATGAGCTAGTGTAGGATCGAAAGTATGTCTAGAGGGGGGTGATTAGACTACTTCACCAAATAAAAATCTAGCCTTTTCCCAATTTTAATTCTTGGCAGATTTTAGCAACTTAGCACAAGTCAAGCAATCAACCTACACATGCAATTCTAAGAGTATAGCAGCGAAAAGTAAAACAATTGCATATGAAGGTAAAGGGAGGAGTTTGAGGGAGCAAACGCAATGTAGATACAGAGATTCTTTACGCGTGGTTCCGATAGGTGGTGCTATCGTACATCCACGTTGATGGAGACTTCAAACCACGAAGGGTAACGACTGCGCGGGTCCACGGAGGGCTCCGCCCACGAACGGTCCACGAAGAAGCAACCTTGTCTATCCCACCATGACCATCGCCCACGAAGGACTTGCCTCACTAGGGTAGATCTTCACAAAGTAGGTGATCTCCTTGCCCGTACAAACTCCTTGGTTCAACTCCACAATCTTGTCGGAGGCTCCCAAGTGACACCTAACTAATCTAGGAGACACCACTCTCCAAAAGGTAATAGACGGTATGTTCATGATGAACTCCTTGATCTTGTGCTTCAAATGATAGTCTCCCCAAGACACAACTCTCTCTCACAGACTTGGATTTGGTGGAAAGATGATTAGAGTGGAAAGCAACTTGGGGATGGCTAGAGATCAAGATTCATATGGTAGTAATGGAATATCTTGGTCTCAACACATGAGTAGGTGGTTCTCTCTCAGAACTGTGAGTAATGGAAGTGTAGGTATGTTCTGATGGCTCTCTCCACGGATGAAGAGTGGGTGGAGGGGTATATATAGCCTCCACACAAAATCTAACTCTTACACACAATTTACCAAACTCAGTGGGACCGAATCAGAGAACTCGGTCAGACCGATTTAGTTCATAATGTGACTGTTATGCATTTCGGTGGGACCGATATGATCAACTCGGTAGGACCGATTTCATTAGGGTTAGGGCATAACATAATCTCGGTGAGACCGATTACACAAACTCGGTAGGACCGATTTTGGTAATAGACTAACCAGAGAGTTGGTCAGGCAAACTCGGTGGGACCGATTCGCTCATTTCGGTGCGACCGAAATGTTACGAAGGGGAAATAGAGAGTTTGCATTGCAAACTTGGTGGGACCAATCGCTCATCTCGGTTAGACCGAAATGTTATGAAGGGAAACAGAGAGTTTGCAATACCATCTCCGTGAGACCGAGATCCCTATCGGTGAGACCGAAGTGACTAGGGTTTGTGGCAGTGGCTATGTCAAATGAACTCGGTGGCGCCGGATAGAACATTTCGGTGGGGCCGAGTTTGAATTTTGGTTTGGGGCATATGTGGATGTGAGAAAGTGGTTGAGGGTTTTGGAGCATATCACTAAGCACTTTGAGCAAGAAACCCATTAAGCAACACCTTATCCCCTTTTAATAGTATTGGCTTTCCTATGGACTTAATGTGATCTTGGATCACCAAAATAGAAAATGTAGAGTCTTGAGCTTGAGCCAATATGTGTCCTTAACATTTTGAGGGGTCCACATTCCTAATCCATGCCATGCCAATCATTGAACTTTCTGAAATGATCATCTTGCAATAGCATTAGTTCAATGAGCTATATGTTGTTAGTAATTACCAAAACCACCCAGGGATATTTGCACTTTCAATCTCCCCCTTTTTGGTAATTGATGACAACATATAGATCAAAGCTTCGACAAATGATAATAAGATTTAAATACATCGTCGCTTTGAGAAGTATGTTATAAGCAAGAGCTCCCCCTAAATATGTGCATTATTTAAAATTTGTGTTTGAATGCAAATGCACAATTGATTAGGATCATGGGTTACTCTTCCATGTCACATAGATCTTGGTGGAGCGCTCATAATGATATAAACTAAAAGCATGCACTCATCACCAAGTAAAGTGAATGATCATATAGGGATATAAGATATAATATCATTCAAGCAAGCATTAAGATAGCATATGATCAATCACATGATGAAACAAGTATCTCGCACAAGGACATAGAGTATCAAGCAAACACACAAAAGTATCAACCAAATAGAAAGGGACCAAGAAGCAAAACACTCTCTCTCGAAGCCTATGATCTATACATATTTATCCCCCTTTGGCAACAAGTTACCAAAAAGTTTGAAAATGAATAGTGATATGCATCTCTCAGGCTTGATCTTTGAGAGGTGGTGTCAAGAGAACTCTAAGGATGAAGGCTTCAGATGAAGTAGTTAGAGATGGTGGAGTGGCTGCTGGAGGTGGCACTGAAGTTGTGGCTGCTGGTGCTGATGTAGCAGCTCTTGTATCAGGTACAGGCACCACACTAGACCTCTGACCTCTAGGCACTCTCTGAAAGGCATCTGTGGTAGCCTGCCCTCTCCTCTCCTCTGCTTCCTCCTGGAGCTGCTCAACTGTAGTCTGTATCCCAGTCACTTTCAGATCAAGACCATAGAACTTTGTTTCAATGATCCTCTCCAAGCTCTTTTGATTTTGAGTCAGGGTGGCCAAGCTCTTCTCAATCCTCAAAGTTGCTTGAATCAGATATGCCATTTGATCTTGCTTTGACTTGAGGGACACTTGAGATGCCTCTTCAACACTTGTCATCTTAGCAGCTTTCTCAGCTCTAGCTTTGGCTCTCTTCTCCTGTGCTTGCACTGATGAAGGTTCATTCTCATCCATCACAACTGTGTTGTCCTCAAATTCAGGATATAGGGGTAGATGTTCCTTATCCAACAAGTATATGCATGTGCCCATCTTGGAGTTGATGAGCTCCTGAATGTGTCGAGCATACCCACATGATCTCTTCTGATCTGCAGCAGTCCTCCTGATTGTCTCTACAATCAGGCTCATGACTTTGAACTTTTGAGGGACATCAAAAATGTGCAGCAAGTTGATTGAATGTCCTCTGGTCATCTTATGATCTCCAGATCTGGGCAATAATGTATGCCTCAATATAGTGTTGATTGTGGCTAGACCAGACAACAGGAAGTGTGTAGATCCAAAGTGATGTGTCTCCAATTCCTTGTCTGCGATCTCTTTGTACATGTTCTCCATGGAGTTGTGGTCTTGCTTCTTCTTGGCATACACATCCAAGTCATCTTCATGCTCTTTAGGGGATTTTATCAACTTGGCCCACTCATTAACAGTTGACTGGTACCTTGTACCTTCAGACATCCATACAATTCTACCATCTGGAAAAAAATGTGTTGTAGAGTAGAATTGCATGATGAGTTCATCATTCCATTTTCTCAGCTCCTGACCCACAAACTTCTCAACACCACATGCTTTGAAACTTTCATGCACAGATGGGAAGTGATCTTCATTGTTCTTGATGTAATCCCAGTCAACCCATCTCATGTCACAGACTATGGGCTTCTTGTCAAGCAGAATTGTCTCATAGAAGTCTTGCTGTTCTTTGGTATGAAATCTGTAGTCCACAGCAGTCCTTCTCCTCACAGCATATGGGTCACTTTGTCTCCATCTTCTGAGACATGCATTCTTCCTCAACTTCATGTCCTCAGCAACAATATGATTATTATCATGATCAGGGATCTTGGGATTGAGTTTTCTGAGCACTTGGACCTCAACATCTTCATCAATCTCAGGCATTGGGGCCTTGTTCTTCTTTGAAGCTAGAATGTTCCTTATGCTTCTCTTGGGTGCAGACTTGGTGGCTTGAGCAACAGCTTTGGGAGCAGTCTTGGGCTTTGAAGGAGCAGCCCCAGACTTGATGGCATCCCCCATCAGCTTCTAAGCTTTAGGTGCTGGTGCAGCAATCTCTTCCTCTTCTTCTTCAGCTTCATCATCAACATCCTCTCTCATGGATGGCTTGCCAATCACTCTGGCTGTGGTTTCCCTAGCTCTCTTCTTTGCTCCTGCTGGCTCATCATCTGTGGTTTCAAGAGTGAAAACCATTGTCTCTTGAGTAGAGGCACTGGCCTTAGACATTGGAGCTCTCTTGGCATGGGCCTTCTTGTTCATCCCTGGCTTTGTTGCAGCAGCTGTGCCATACTCTTTCCTTAGCACCTTCTTCTTTGAAGTGGCCTCATCAGCCACAAAGTCCTCATCGTCACTGTCAGAAGTTTTCTTCTTTCTTGTCTTGGTAGCTGCCTTAGGCAAGTTGCTAGGCGTGCTCCTGCTACCCACATCAGAGCTGCTAGAGGGACTAGTGCCCTCACTCAAGTTAACTTGCTCTTCAGACCTGTTCTGGCTATCACTCTGGTCAGACATCTTGGAAAATACACTGACAGCAAACCCTGTGAATAGATGTAGATGAGGTAGAGTGGATGAGCATCACAAAGTGCAAAGTTTTTGCGAAACAGATGACTCAAAAACTTAGTTTTAGTTCTCTACAGAAACCATTTCGGAGCTACCGATTTGTTAAACTCGGTGATACCGAAGCAATTCTGGAACCTAAACTAGCGAACTCGATCAGACCGAGTCACAGTTCGGTGGCACCAAGATTGCTAGGGTTTCACAGAGAGTTGAACTCGGTCACACCGATTTGCAATTTTCGGTCAGACCAAAAATCACATGTGGAATGGCCTAAGCTAAATCGGTGAGACCGATTTCTACAACTCGGTCGGTCCGAGATGAGTTCGGCGGAGACCTAACCCTAAATTTTCGAATCAAACCTAATCTATATGGAGTTTCTGCTGGACAGGATGATTTCAATCGTGGCAAGAACCACGGCAAAGTAATGTGCTATGAATTAGAGTTAAGGAATAGCACATAGATCAAGCTCATACCCTAACTTGGCGGTGAGCTTGCTCCGGCGACAACGGCGGAGCAGCTTGCCGTTGACGGCAGCGGAGACCAGCGGCGGGAGGTCGCTGGCAGCGAGGAGACGATCCGGAGACCCGAGATGGCAGAGCAGGTTACGCGCAGGCGAGAAGGTTTTGGAAAGTTTTCCAAAATTCAACCCGTCAGTATATATAACCTGACCCTGTCGGTGTGACCGAGTGGAACAACTCGGTGGCACCGAGATGCAAAACTGCTAGCAGTTACTGCAACTCGGTGTGACCGAAAAGTTCAAATCGGTTGCACCGAGATTGAAAACCTAGATCAACTTAGTAAACTCGGTGTGACCAAAGTGGATGATTCGGTCATATCGAAATGCACAAAGAGGTTTTGGAAGTTTAATTCTATGACGAATCGGGGACTCCGAGTGCTCCTCACATAGAGTTGTTCGAATCTGACTTGATCTAACTTTGTGATGTAGCATGAATAGAGTTTGAGACGAGAAAATCATAGATAGCTAGAGGGGTTTTTAGGCATTCTTGTCCATCCACTTGGCAAAAGAGAAAGAGTCAAGCAATCAAAGCAACAAATGGATGTCCTCGAATGAGAAAAATGTGCATTCAGCATGCTCACACAATAAGATAGCAAATGAAA
>LR738715.1:494129484-494145669 GCA_902687465.1 Secale cereale | reverse complement strand
GAGACCCGAGATGGCAGAGCAGGTTACGCGCAGGCGAGAAGGTTTTGGAAAGTTTTCCAAAATTCAACCCGTCAGTATATATAACCTGACCCTGTCGGTGTGACCGAGTGGAACAACTCGGTGGCACCGAGATGCAAAACTGCTAGCAGTTACTGCAACTCGGTGTGACCGAAAAGTTCAAATCGGTTGCATCGAGATTGAAAACCTAGATCAACTTAGTAAACTCGGTGTGACCAAAGTGGATGATTCGGTCATATCGAAATGCACAAAGAGGTTTTGGAAGTTTAATTCTATGACGAATCGGGGACTCCGAGTGCTCCTCACATAGAGTTGTTCGAATCTGACTTGGTCTAACTTTGTGATGTAGCATGAATAGAGTTTGAGACGAGAAAATCATAGATAGCTAGAGGGGTTTTTAGGCATTCTTGTCCATCCACTTGGCAAAAGAGAAAGAGTCAAGCAATCAAAGCAACAAATGGATGTCCTCGAATGAGAAAAATGTGCATTCAGCATGCTCACACAATAAGATAGCAAATGAAATATGTGGCAAAGCATGCACAACCATTCTAGCATCTATCAAGCAATTGGCGATGACTAGTTCATCTATATATGAGTATATTGACATAGGAGTCAAATGAGAACATTTGATCATAGGTCATACTCATCGTTTAAGCACAAGTGGGGTTACCACTTTTACATAAAGCATTGTTGTGTTCACATCATTAGAGTTGCTTTAGCTCAGTTGATTAGAGTAAAGCTCCCCTTAGATGTGATATCCCCCCTAAGAGGGATGAACTAACCTTGGGTTTTGTCGATGATGACTTCATGTAGGTGTTGAAGATGTAGATGCTCAATGTTGGTGCAGATCATTTGGAGCAATCCATTGGAGTGAGTTGCACTTTCAATACCTACACGGGTTAGTCCCACAAGGAACAAACAAAGATATCCATAGACATAGAGTGAACTGCACACAAGATGATGTCCTTGAAAGCATTAGGTTACCTTGTTCCTTGTCTTACCAACAAGAGGGTTTGTGACTCCTTGAACTAGTGCAAGATATTGAAGTTGTTTGCACTTGTCCTCGCCAAAATGATATGAGTGAAATATGTTGGCGGAGTCACCCTCAAGAACTCTCTAGTTCTTCTTCTTTGGGATCCAAACCATTTTGATGGGAATCCTTGGAGTTGTAGTCGTACTTGATGAAGTAGAACTTGATGTAGTCTTGGGAACCCACTTGACCAAGGCCTTGGGAGCTTCTTCAAATGCATCAATCTCTTCTTGAAGCTTGTCCTTGCCCTTTAGCTTGTGGTCTTGTGGTGGAAGATCATCTTGTGCTTGTGTCCCCTCGAAGGAAGTAGGATCATACTTCTCTTGTTGAGGAACAAACTTGGTCTTGGGGTATTGATCTTCTTCCCACTCAACTCCATTGGCATTGAACTTTCGGTTCAAACCAACACATTGATTCTTCCAGTGTCTTCCTTGCTTGCGTACAATCTCCTGAAATTGCTTACTCCTGGCAAGGCTCTTGTAAACACCTTTCTCTATAATTCCCTTCAATAAGCTATTTTCTTTCTCAAGTGTAACCTGGCTAAGAGAATCGTTAGTGGAATCAAGAGAACTACTAGAAGCAACAATATTGGATTTAGCATGATTGTTTTTACTACTAGAGGAAGAATCTTTCTTGTTCTTGTTGCTAGATTTTACTTGTGGCATGTAAGTAGACAAGAGTAAATGCTTGGCAATGTAAGAAGAACTTTTCTTGCGAAGATCATCATTGATTGCTTTTAAGAACTCATGCTCTTGCTCAAGGTTGAGCTTTTCAAGGCGTAACTTCTCATGAGTCTTTAAAAGTTCTCGATGATCTTCCAAGGTAGTTTCATGAGCTAACTTAAGAGTCTTTAATTATTTAGTTAGACGCTCAATCTTATCCTTATCATTGTCATTCGTTTTATCTTGATTAGCATGATTAATAGCAATTTCATCATAGGTTTCATCACTATTGCTACCAACAAGTAAATCATCATCTCCTAGAAAATCATCTTCATCACTATTGAAATCAAGATACTTGGGGTGTGATACCTTAGGGCCTTTAGCCATGAAGCATCTTCCAATTCCTTCATTTGGTGAGTCAAATATGTCGTAGGAGCTCGATGACACAAGAGCAATTTCGGCAACACCTTCATCTTGAGTCAGTGTAGTAGCTTCTCTCGGAGTGGTCATCGGAGTCAGAATCGGATACACATTCACCAACATGAGCTTGATGTCTTCGTCTTGTATAGCTCCTTGATGATTTGTCCTTCCTTTCTGAATCCTTGCTTCTCCAAGAAGGTCTTCATTCATAATGATCATCTCTACTCCTTCTCTCTCTTGGTTGTGATTATTCTCTTCTACTTCTCCTTTTAGGTGAGTCTTCTCTTCTTTTGTGGGGAGCCATACACTCATTGGAGTAGTGTCCGGTCTTCCACAATTGTAGCAATTTCGGTCATGACTAGAAGATCTTTTGTCATTATAGGGCCTTGACTTGGAACTTCTCTCCTTGCTTCTATTCTTGTAGAACTTGTTGAAGTTCTTCACCATTAAGATCAATTCTTCATTGAGGACTTGTTTCTCACTTGATGATGTAGGAGCATCACATGAGGCTTTGTAGGCACCACTAGACTTGTTGTGAAGCTCTTCTTTATCCTTGAGTGACATCTCATGAGCAACAATTCTTCCAATGACTTCCGTAGGCTTGAGATCTTTGTAATTGGGCATCATTTGGATCAATGTGCACACGGTATCATATTTTCGATCCAAGGCCCTTAGGATCTTCTTGATGATGAATATGTCGGTCATCTCTTCACTTCCTAAGCCGGCAATCTCATTTGTGATGAGAGCAAGCCTAGAGTACATTTCAGTGACACCTTCACCATCCTTCATCTTGAGCTTGTCAAGTTGACTTTCAAGCACATCCAATTTGGATTCCTTGACGGAGTCGGTACCTTCGTGCATATCAATCAAAGTATCCCAAATTTCCTTTGCATTCTCAAGACGGCTGATTTTGTTGAATTCTTCGGGGAACAATCCGTTGAAGAGGATATCGCAAGCTTGAGCATTGCATTGCAACATCTTCAACTCTTCCGCGGTAGCTTCACGGTTTGGTTCCTTCCCGTCAAAGAATTCACCTTGCAAACCAATACACACAATAGCCCATATGGCGGGGTTATGTCCAAGAATATGCATTTTCATCTTATGCTTCCAACTAGCAAAATTAGTACCATCAAAGTAAGGACCTCTACGGTGGTAACTTCCCTCGCCAGACGCCATACTCTCCTAGGTTGTGAAACCAAGGCTATGATCACCAAAGCTATGGAAATCAAGGCAAATGGAGACCAAAGCTCTGATACCACTTGTAGGATCGAAAGTATGTCTAGAGGGGGGTGATTAGACCACTTGACCAAATAAAAATCTAGCCTTTTCCCAATTTTAATTCTTGGCAGATTTTAGCAACTTAGCACAAGTCAAGCAATCAACCTACACATGCAACTCTAAGAGTATAGCAGCTTAAAGTAAAACAATTGCATATGAAGGTAACGGGAGGAGTTTGAGGGAGCAAACGCAATGTAGACACGGAGATTTTTTACGCGTGGTTCCGATAGGTGGTGCTATCGTACATCCACGTTGATGGAGACTTCAACCCACGAAGGGTAACAGCTGCGCGAGTCCACGGAGGGCTCCACCCACGAAGGGTCCACGAAGAAGCAACCTTGTCTATCCCACCATGGCCATCGCCCAGGAAGGACTTGCCTCACTAGGGTAGATCTTCATGAATTAGGCGATCTCCTTGCCCATACAAACTCCTTGGTTCGACTCCACAATCTTGTCGGAGGCTCCCAAGTGACACCTAACCAATCTAGGAGAACCACTCTCCAAAAGGTAATAGATGGTGTGTTGATGATGAATTAGGCGATCTGCTTGCCCGTACAAACTCCTTGGTTCAACTCCACAATCTTGTCGGAGGCTAACAAGTGACACCTAACCAATCTAGGAGACACCACTCTCCAAAAGGTAATAGACGGTGTGTTAATGATGAACTCCTTGCTCTTGTGCTTCAAATGATAGTCTCCGCAACACTCAACTCTCTCTCACAGATTTGGATTTGGTGGACAGATGATTTGAGTGGAAAGCAACTTGGGGAAGGCTAGAGATCAAGATTCGTATGGTAGGAATGGAATATCTTGGTCTCAACACATGTGTAGGTGGTTCTCTCTCAGAATAGTGAGTAATGGAAGTATAGATGTGTTCCGATGGCTCTCTCCATGAATGAAGATTGGGTGGAGGGGTATATATAGCCTCCACACAAAATCTAAGTGTTACACAGAATTTACCAAACTCGGTGGGACCGAATCAGAGAACTCGGTCACACCGATTTAGTTCATAATATGACCGTTAGGCATTTCGGTGGGACCGATATGATCAACTCGGTAGGACCAATTTCATTAGGGTTAGGGCACAACATAATCTCGGTGAGACCGATTACACAAACTCG
This sequence comes from Secale cereale, assembly GCA_902687465.1. Taxonomy (NCBI): domain Eukaryota; kingdom Viridiplantae; phylum Streptophyta; class Magnoliopsida; order Poales; family Poaceae; genus Secale; species Secale cereale. The sequence continues at coordinate 494,141,141 of LR738715.1, read as the reverse complement.
GTAGGACCGATTCTAGTAATAGACTAACCAGAGAGTTGGTCGGGCAAACTCGGTGGGACCGATTCGCTCATTTCGGTGAGACCGAAATGTTGCGAAGGGGAAACAGAGAGTTTGCATTGCGAACTCGGTGGGACCGATCGCTCATCTTGGTTAGACCAAAACGTTATGAAGGGAAACAGAGAGTTTTCAATCCCATCTCGGCGAGACCGAGATCCCTATCAGTGAGACCGAAGTGACTAGGGTTTGTGGCAGTGGCTATGTCAAATGAACTCGATGGCGCCGGATAGAACATTTCGGTGGGGCCAAGTTTGACTTTTGGTTTGGGACACATATGTGGATGTGAGAAACTAGTTGAGGGTTTTGGAGCATATCACTAAGCACTTTGAGCAAGAAACTCATTAAGCAACACCTCATCCCCTTTTAATAGTATTGGCTTTCCTATGGACTTAATGTGATCTTGGATCACTAAAATAGAAAATGTAGAGTCTTGAGCTTGAGCCAATATGTGTCCTTAGCATTTTGAGTGGTCCACATTCCTAATCCATGCCATGCCAATCATTGAACTTTTTGAAATGATCATCTTGAAATAGCATTAGTTCAATGAGTTATATGTTGTTAGTAATTACCAAAACCACCCAGGGATAGTTGCACTTTTAGCTAGTCTAGTAGAGGCTCACTAGGGACACAGTATTTGTTTATGTATCCACACATGTATTTAAGTTTTCGGTCGATACAATTCTAGTATGAATAATAAACCTTTATCATGAATAAGGAAATATAATAATAACAACTTTATTATTGTCTCTAGGGCATATTTACATTAGTCTCCCACTTGCACTAGAGTCAATAATTTAGTTCACATCGCCATGTTATTAACACCCATAGTTCACATCGCCATGTGACTAACACCCAAAAAGTTTACTAGAGTTAATAATCTAGGTCATATCCCCATGAGATTAACACCCAAAGAGTTATAATGTGTGATCATGTTTTGCTTGTGAGAGATATTTCAGTCCACGGTTCTGCAACATTCAATCCATGTGTACTTTGCAAATATATATGTCTACAATTCTCTGGATAGAGCTACTCTAGCTAATTACTCCCATATTCAATACGTATCCAGATTGAGACTCAGAGTCATCCGGATCGGTGTCAAAGCTAGCATCAACGTAACCCTTTATGATGAGGTCTTCATCACCTCCATAAACAAGAAACATAACCTTGGTCCTTTTCAGGTACTTCGGGATATTCTTGACCGTTGTCCAGCGATTCTCTCCTGGATTACTTTGGTACCTCCCTGCCAAACTGTACATAACACGGCATACATCATAGAACCTATGGTTGAGGCATAGGGAATGACTCTAACTCTCTCTCTCTCTCTTCTTTCGTGGTCAGACTTTGAGTCTTATTAAATTTCACACCTTGCAAGACATGCAAGAACCCTTTCTTTGACTGGTCCATCTTGAATTTCTTCAGAATGTTGTCAATGTATGTGCTTTGTGAGATTCCTATAAAGCATCTCGATCTATCCCTATAGATCTTGATGCCCAATATGTAAGCAGCTTCACCAAGGTCTTTCATTGAAAAATTCGTATTCAGGTATCCATTTATGCTATCCAGAAATTCTATATCATTTCCAATCAGCAATATGTCATCCACATTTAATATTAGAAATGTTACAGAAATCCCACTCACTTTCTTGTAAATACATGCTTCACTATAAGTCTGTATAAAACCAAATGCTTTGATCACCTCATCAAAGCGTATATTCCAACTCTGAGATGCTTGCACCAGTCCATTGATGGATCGCTAGAGCTTGCACACTTTGTTAGCTCCCTTTAGAAGCAACAAAACCTTTTGGTTTCATCATATACAACTCTTCTTTAAGAAACCCATTAAGGAATGAAGTTTTGACGTTCATTTGTGAGATTTCATAATCATAAAATGCAGCAATTGCTAACATTATTCTGACAAACTTAAGCGTCGCTATAGTTGAGAAAGCCTGATCATAGTCAACCCCTTGAACTTGTCGAAAACCTTTTGTGACAAGTCAAGCTTTGTAGACAGTGCTATTAAAGTAATTGTCTGTCTTCCTCTTACAGATCCATGAATTATCAATGGCTTGCCGATCATCGGGAAAGTCCACCACAGTCACACTTTGTTTTCATACATGGATCATAGCTCAGATTTCATGGCCTCAAAGCAAATTTTCAGAATCTGGGCTCGTCATAGCTTCTTGATAGTTTGTAGGTTCGCCTCGTCTAACAACATGAATTCCAGGACAGGATTACCATACCACTCTGGTGCGGAACGTGTTTTAGTCAACCTATGAGGTTCAGTAGTAACTTGATCTGAAGTTTCATGATCATCATCATTTGCTTCCTATCTGTTTGGTGTAGGCATCACGGGAACAGTTTACTCGGATGTACTATTTTCCAATTCGAGAGAAGGTACAACTACCTCATCAAATTCTACTTTCCTCCCACTCACTTATTTTGAGAGAAACTCCTTCTCTAGAAAGGACCCATTCTTAGCAACAAAGATTTTGCCTTGGATCCGTGGTAGAAGGTATACCCACTAGTTTCTTTTGGGTATCCTATGAAGACGCACTTCTCCGCTTTGGGTTCGAGTTTATCAGGCTAAAGCCTTTTGACATAAACGTCGCATCCCCAAACTTTAAGGAACGACGGCTTAGGTTTCTTGCCAAACCATAGTTCGTCATAGGATACCCAAAGGAAACTGTTGGGTACACCTTCTATCACAGATCCGAAGGCAAGATATTCGTTGCTAAGAATGTATCCTTTCTAGAGAAGGAGTTTCTCTCGAAAGAAGTGAGTGGGAGGAAAGTAGAACTTGATGAGGTAATTGTATCTTCTCACGAATTGTAAAGTAGTTCATCACAGAAACTAGTTCCAGTGATTCCTACACCAATTAGTGAGGAAGCTAATGATGATGATCATGAAACTTCAGATCAAGTTACTACTGAACCTCGTAGGTCAACCGGAGCACGTTCAGCACCAGAGTGGTATGGTAACCCTGTTCTCGAAGTCATGTTACAAGACCATGATGAACCTACGAACTATTTTTTTTCTCGAATATGCACGAGCGTGCATATTATATATTAAAGAAGAAAGGAAAAGAAAGCCTCCACCACAAATTACATTTGCAAGATTATGCGGCTGTTAGCACACACCCACTCTCCACCACGAGTTACACATCCTAACCTCACTCCTCCCTATTAGACCACCTATACAATCTACCTTGGAAGCTTTCCATATCCCTCTTTATAAGCCATGCCGCTACCCAAACTTTGGCCTCAGACTTCACCTTGTGGATGAGTCTCTCAATCGAAGGGGACTCGTTGTCAAAGACAATGGCATTTCGATGCTTCCAAAGCTCCCACATCACAAGCAGCATCGTTGTATGTAGGTCCTTTCTGCTCGTACCACCATCCGCACTTCTGCTGCTAAGCCATTCTCCACGGGCGTCGTCCTGGGTAGGTTTCCAGTCTGGTCAGCCAAGAGCCTCTCCTATCAGCGTCCAAGTCAATCTGGCAAACACGCAGTTGTGCAAAATGTGGGTTATTGTTTCTTGGTCTTGATCACAAAAAGGACATGTGTCCTGGTGTGGCACACCCCTCCTTGCTAACCGGTCCGAGGTCCAACACCGATTTTTGAGGGCCAACCACGTGAACAAGCGACATTCCGACGGCACTCGGGATTTCCAGGTCAGGTTCGAAGTGGGCACTACCTCACATCCCCAAAATTTACTCACGTATGCCGATCTCACAGTGAACTCGCCATGCGCCTCCCAGGCCCAAACTACTGCATCCTGCTCGTCCACACACGGCTCCCACTCTTGAACTCTCGACCATAGATCCAGGAAGTGCCGCATGGTGACCTCGTCCATATCTGGCCCAACATGTTGTGCCCAAAATCCACTGTCTGCGACCTGGCTTAGCAATGTTCCGTGCCTGAATCTTGGTGGGATCCTATTGTATACTTCCGGTGCCAAGTCTTGCACCCCTAAAGCCATCTATCCATATATCCTCCCAGAATAAGGTGCTTCTAAAATCTCGAGCTTCGACTTTAGTTGCTGCCTGGAAAAGTTGCATGGACTCCTTGGGCACCTTGATATTGAATTCATTCCACGGTATGTTGCCATCCGCCCGTTTCAGCCACGGCCATCTAGCTTGCATTGCAACATTCAACCAGCGAAGGTTGGGGATCCCAGGCCCCCTGCCCATTTCAGGGCACACACCGTCTCCCATGCTACTGCGCAGTTGCCTCCATTTGCCTCGGCCCTCTTGCACCATAGAAACCCTCTGCAAATTTTGTTCATGGCCGCAATAGTCTTAATTGGCAGATCCACTGCCATCATCGCATGAACCGGCATTGCGCACAAGACATACTGCACCAGGGTCAACCTCCCGCTCTTTGGCATTAGCGCGGCCTTCCATTTTGGCAGCCGATTTGCCAAGCTGTCCACTAGGTATTGTAACTGTCCTGCCGTCTATTTTCTAAGGGAAAGGGGCAAGTTAAGGTATCTAATAGGGAATGATGCCACCGGACATCCCAACTCCTGGCTCACCCAATCCATGATGCCCTCGACACATCTGATGGGCAAAGTCGCTGACTTGGCCATGTTGATACGTAGGCCTGAAGCTTCCCCAAACATGGCCAAGATTGCTTTGCAGGAAGCCAAGTCTACTTGCTTTGGCTTCATGAAAAGGACCACATCATCCGCGTATATCGACATCCTCTGCCTCATCCCCACTGCTTCTAGGGGCTCCAAAACCCACTGTAGCGCGGCCGCCTCAAACATGTGTTGCAGTGGTTCCATCGTGAGAATGAACAACATTGGCGATAGTGAGTCCCCTTGCCGCAATCCTTTGCAGTTGTAGATTGTATTCCCCCGCTCGCCATTTACCATGACCTTTGTTGTCGGCGTGGCAAGGATCCCACAGATCCAAGCCCTCCACTTGTGACCAAAACCGAATTGATGAAGGACTTCCAGCAAGAATGGCCATTGGACTAAATCAAGAGCCTTCGAGATATCCAGTTTAAGTAGCACAACCGGGTTTCCTAATGTGTGTAGCTGCCTTCCCATTCCTTGCACTAGAATGAAGTTGTCATGGAGTGATCTGCCTTTTACGAACGCACTTTGATGATTCCCTACGAGGTTTGGTAGTTCCACAGCCAACCTTGTCGAGAGAACCTTCTCGAAGATTTTTATTGCCCCATGCACAAGACTTATGGGTCTGTAATCACCCACATCTAGGGCTCCCTCTATCTTTGGCAGTAGAGACACTAACGATCTATTGATAGCCACCATGCCTCTCATATCCTCCCGATGCATACAATCCATAGCCCTCATGAAATCCACTTTAATGATATTCCAACATGTGGCATAAAACCTCCCAGTAAAGCCGTCCGGCCCGGGCGCCTTGTCCAATGGCATTGCCTTAATCACTTTTTGCACTTCGTCCACGGTGAACGGCTCCTCAAGTTGTGACATATCTCGTCGTGGAAGATGTAGCCCATCTAAGTTGATCGTATGCTGCCGCGGCTTGCACGAACCAAACGCTTTGCTGTAGAAAGCATCTACCGCCGATGTCACCTCATCCTGTCCTGAATAGATCCGCCCATTGTACCTGACTATTCGCAACACATTCTTCCGCTGTCTGTGACTAGCCTGCTGGTGAAACAACCTTGTGTTACCATCTCCCTCGCGCAGATGCAACAGCCGAGAACGCTGTCTTGCAATCAAGCGGTCCAGCGAGCATAGCCCCAACAGCTTGTGCTTTAAGCATTTCTGCAGCTCCCTCTCCGCCTGAGATAGGGCCCGTGACTCCATAGCCACATCCAGCCACAATATCACCTCCAAAGCAATTGCGATCTGCAACTTCGCATTCCCAAACCAACGACCACTCCATTTCTGCAGAGCCTTTGCCGTCACCCTAAGCTTAGAATGCAGCGTGAGGTAGTAATTTGATGCCGAGGGGGTAGACTCCCAGGCTGCCTGCACTGTCTCCATGAATCCCGGTGCCTTAACCCAGAAGGGCTCGAAGCGGAAGCGCTTGTGCGCTTTTATTGCCACATTCATGTCCAACATCAAAGGACAATGGTCTGAGATCACAGTGCCCAACACCGACAGGAAGCACGTCGGGAAAGCCTCATCCCACTCGTTTGAAACAAACACATGATCGAGTTTTTCCAGAGTAGCATTCTGCCGCTCGTTTGACCATGTATACCGGTGACCATTCAAGTACATCTCCTTCAACTCAAGTCTATTCAACTTGGCTCGAAACCTGCGTAACATCCTCTGGTTGATCAAGTAATTGTTCTTGTCCTCCTGCCTTGCAATGAAGTTGAAATCTCCTGTCACTAGCCACGGTCCTGCGTGCAACTCTCTAATATCCACCAGCTCTTGGAGGAACTCCACTTTATCCCCGTCCTCTTGAGGGCCGTAGACACATGTTAACCACCACTCTGCCACTCCGGCAGCCTTCACAATCGCCGTGAGTGAGTTAGTCTGGTAGTGCGGGTTGGAGAGCCTGACTACCAGCTCGTCCCAAGCCGCTAAGATCCCACCATGAGTCCCCACTGCAGGCACATAAAAGAACTTGGAAAATTTATTGCCGAGACAACGTTGAACATCCACTGCAGATATCTCTTGCAGCTTGGTCTCCTGGAGGCAAACAATGGCCGGGTTCGCCTCTAGTACTACATGCCGCACTACATCTCAACGAGACGGGGTATTAAGACCACGTACATTCCACACCATAACCCTTAGAGGTTGCGCATCCATCATCCTATCCTACCTAGTCCACCGGCAACCACTCCTACACCATGGCAGTGACCGCCAGGGGCGTGTCCAGCAGTGGAGCCGGCGTTGACTCCCACCCGAAAAGAGCTAGCACCGCTGCGATGTGAGCCTCCGAAAGCGGCTGATTGAACAGCTCCACGTACATCCGGAGAGCCTCCTCGGATATGACCTCTCCCTCGTGTGCCAAGCATAGCCTGCGGATGAGCACCTGCTGCTGCTTGTTGGCCCCGTGCTTTGTGATCCTTGCGCTCCTCCTTGGCGTGACGTCTAGCATCCTCTTCTTCATGGGTCTGCGGGTTTGAACACCATGTATGCACGTCTTAGGTCGTGCCAAAATTGGCTCAATAGATCTACGCATGCCAACACATAGGAGTTCCACGTCCAGAAGAGAGGGTTCAGTAGGCCTCGGCGTGCATGGAGTGTCACGAGCTGTCCCGGGCTCATCGCATCAGGACAGACTCACTTGGAACATGTCCCAAGCATCCACCTGCCCTACGTGCAAAGGCGGCCTTGTCTCAGGCGACGGAACTTCAAGGGCCGTACAAGTCTGCATGCATGAAGGCGTCAACTCCAAGCGACTCACGTGGCCTCCCTCGTTTGGTGGGCCAGATCTGGGCCCGCCAAAGCATGCAACCGAATCCGCAATCTGTGTTGTGTCCATCCGTGAAAAGGAGTTTCTGCCCAACGAGCGGCCATGCGTCATTTCATGCCGCCCAACAGACCGGGCCGGCTCTGGCTCCGGCCCAACGGACAGCTCCATTGAGCCGACCAAACAGATCCCACCAGTTTGCTTAGCCTGGACCGAATCACCGGGCTCGAATCTCTGGGCCACCTGCTTCCTAGGCCCACGCCAACGGGATAACATGACAGATGGTGGGGATCCCCACACGCGGTCCCACATCTCCTTTCCCGTGTTGCAAGACGACACGGACAAGGCCGCTCCGGAAGCGTCCACCCGGCTGGCAGCCTCGCCTCGGGCCAGCTGTCCTCGAGCCATTGGCCCCGAGAAATCCACGGTCAAGGCATGGTCATGTTCTGACGTAGGCACCGCCTACCACACCAGAGCATCCAGGACACACACCTGGCCCACCACACCTTTATTTTGAACTCGCCCGTGGGCGGCCGCCGGGGCTGAATTCACCGACGAGCACTCCGTCGAAGCCGGCGAGCTCGCTGCACCACCGGTCCCATCTGCACCATGCTGACGATGTTGATACGCTCCACCTTGGCGACGCTGATCACCACCAGACGGCGGCGCCGGTGGGCAAGGTGGTGGCGATAGTTCTGGGTCATCCACTTCGTCCACCACCGGCTCGGCCAACTTGACAATCCGGACGTTATACCACAGCGTAGCCAGCCTCGCCGCCCGCGGAAAGGCCCTTCCTTGTCGCCGGTGAGGCTCCTCCACGAATAGCTTCCTCTGAGCCGGGATGCGCTCCGGCCTGTCCGTCCGCAACCACACCTTGTAACTCGACATGTCAAACCTCTGAGCCGTGCTGTCCATCACTCCGACCACAAGCCCTAGGCCCTGAAGGACAGCATCGGCCGTCCTCCTCGTCCACGCGTGCGCCTGCACACCAACGAGCGCCACCGACACTAAGAAAGGCAGTGCCGCACCGGTCGCCTGCGCCTGCCGTAGCCACGGGTGCAGGGACAAGGAGAAGCCAGCCGCCGTAGCCGTCGACAAACCACCCTGCCGCACCATCCTGTCGCGCGTGCTCTTGTCCTTGCACAACACCAAGAAATCCTCAGGGAAGAAAGCTTGGATGGACATGTCCATCGGCCCGATGCGGAACTCTGCATGCAAAGCCGTCGCCACCATCGCCAGATTGACCTCCGGTCTCGTACCAGTAATCGTCACCACCACCACCTTGGACAGCTCTGTCTCCATCTGCCAGAGATCGTCGGCCTCCACCATGTAACAGCAGGCCACATCCTCCACGACGGGCTGTTGCAGAGCAATGGCCGGTCGTGACACCTTGACCGGCTCGAAGGGCAGTGAGAACTCGGGGCTGGCAGCGCACCCAACTGTGCCATCCCGGACCACCAAGTTCCACGGGCACTCCACCCGGCGCGCGCCCGGGGGCGGCGGCCCCGGCGGGGGCAGCGGAAGCGCCACCGGCCCCGGCGGCGGCGCAGGCACCTCCAACCGAGCGAGAGGGCCAGCGGGGGCGTCGAAGCCACCGGGAAACTGTCTGTGGCGCAACACGGGCTCCAGCATGGGACGCGTCGGGGCCTCCACCGGCGACGCACTCCTCCGCTCCACACAGTTCCTGGCAATGTGCCCAAAACCTCCACATCACACATAAAGGGTCTCGTTGGGGCAGTCCCTTGATATGTGCCGGTCGTCGCTGCAGTTGTAGCAGCAGCCGTGCAGGGCGGCCAGTATGCGGGTCCGCGGCGGCCTCGAGGTGGGAAGGGTTGGCGAGAGCCGCCTCCTGGTCGCCGGACGCGGGGGGAGACAGGGCTGCGCAGCCGGCGACCCACCTTGGTCAGCCAAGTCCACTCCACCGGCCTGGACGGGCCACCAGCAGCAGCCCCCTGGACGATGGGGCCAAGCGCTGCGCCCAGCACCGCAGGGACGGCCATGGCGGATCTGGGGGCAGGCCTAGGCGGGGACGGCGTCGCCTCTGAGGCAGAGGACGAGCCAGTCGAGAGGGAAACCTGCGAGGCCATGGGTCTGGACGCCGGCTCCGGAGCGAAGACCGGCGGGATGGGAGGGTAGGGGAGGTGGCCGCCGACGCCGGAGTGGCCACCGGCGCTCAGGGAGGGGGAGAGGGGGCGCACATAGAGGGGGAGGGCCGAGTTGGAACCTACGAACTATGAGGAAGCAATGATGAGCCCAGATTCCGCAAAATGGATAGAAGCCATGAAATCTGAGATGGGATCCATGTATGAGAACAAAGTGTGGACTTTGGTTGACTTGCCCGATGATCAGCAAGCCATTAAAAATAAATGGATCTTTAAGAGGAATACTGACGCCGTTGGTAATATTACTGTCTACAAAGCCTGACTTGTTGCGAAAGGTTTTCAACAAGTTTAAGGAGTTGACTATGATGAGACTTTTTCACCCGTAGCGATGCTTAAGTCTGTCTGAATCATGTTAGCAATTGCCACATTTTATGATTATGAAATCTAGCAAATGGATGTCAAAACTGCATTCCTAAATAGATATCTCAAAGAAGAGTTGTATATGATGCAACCAGAAGGTTTTGTTGATCATAAAGGTTCTAACAAAGTGTGCAAGCTCCAGCGATCCATCTATGGACTGGTGCAAGCATCTCGGAGTTGGAATATACGCTTTGATGAGGTGAGCAAAGGATATGGTTTTATACAGACTTACGGTGAAGCCTCTGTTTACAAGAAAGTGAGTGGGAGCACTACAACATTTCTGATAAGTATATGTGAATGACATGTTGTTGATCGGAAATGATGTAGAATTTTCCGGAAAGCATAAAGGATTGTTTAAAAGGAGTTTTTCAATGAAAGACCTCGGTGAAGCTGCTTATATATTGGGCATCAAGATCTATAGAGATAGATCAAGACGCTTAATTGGACTTTCACAAAGCACATACCTTGATAAAGTTTTTAAGAAAATTAAAAATGGATCAGTCAAAGAAAGGGTTCTTGCATGTGTTACAAGGTGTGAAGTTGAGTAAGACTCAATGCCCGACCACTGCAGAAGATAGAGAGAAAATGAAAGTCATTCACTATGCTTCAGCCATAGGTTCTATCATGTATGCAATGGTGTGTACCAGTCCTGATGTGTGCCTTGCTATAAGTTGGGCATGGAGCTACCAAAGTAATCCAGGAGTGGATCACAGGACATCGGTCAAAATTATCCTTAGTTACTGGATGACTAAGGAAATGTTTCTCGATTATGGAGGTGATAAAGAGTTGGTCGTAAAGAGTTACGCCGATGCAAGCTTTGACACTAATCCAGATGACTCTAAGTATCAATCTGGATGTGTATCGAAAGTGGGAGCAATTAGCTGGAGTAGCTCCATGCAGAGCATTGTAGACATAGAAATTTGCAAAATACATACGGCTCTGAATGTAACAGACCCGTTGACTAAACTTCTCTCACGAAGAAAAACATGATCACACCCTAGTACTCTTTGGGTGTTAATCACATGACGATGTGAACTAGATTATTGACTCTAGTAAACCCTTTAGGTGTTGGTCACATAGCAATGTGAACTATGGGTGTTATTCACATAACGATGTGAACTATCGGTATTAAATGACATGGCGATGTGAACTAGATTATTGACTCTAGTGCAAGTGGGAGACTAAAGGAAATATGCCCTAGAGGCAATAATAAAGTTGTTATTTATATTTCCTTATATCATTGTGACGCCCGGGTAGTTAAGCTACAGTAACCCTCTTCTAATGCGATACGTCACCACAATTACTGTTGATAATCTTGTGTTAGTTCGAAACCGGTTCGAATTCAAGTTCAAAATCAAGCAACCAATAAAAGTTTTCAAATGTCAAAACTAAGATGTTCTAAAAGGTAACAAATAAATTATATGAAATATTGGTGGAGAAACCACACTTTTATAAAGAGTTTAAATGCACTATAATAATTAAAAGCTGTGGCTAAAATAATAATTTAATTGCTTTTGAAATTATGAAAATATTAAACTAATATATATTGGCTACAAACTAGGTTTGGCAGTGGCCTATATTGTTGATACTAAATTAGGTGCTAACTTGGAATTTCATAAGACTAAAATAAAAGAAGCTATAAATGAAAACAGAAAAGAATAAGAAAAGGAAAAGTAAGAAAACTAAAAAACAAATATAAAAGGAAAAAGGAAACACCC
>LR738715.1:494054419-494120206 GCA_902687465.1 Secale cereale | reverse complement strand
AAAAAATAAAGAATAAAAAAATACATATACAAAAATAAATAAAAACAATTAAATATTAATTAATTATATTAATTAAAGGATTAACTAATTTAATTAATCTTAATTAGCTTAACCTAAACAATAGTTAACCTAATTAATTCTGATTAGTTAATCAGTTAATGATAGGTGGGACCCACTGGTCAGTTTGACCAGTCAACCATGCCGACGTCAGCATGATGTCATGCTGATGTCATAAATCCTTTTCGAATTAATTTAATTAATATTAAATTGCAGAAATTAATAAAAACTTTAGAAAATCATATCTTTTAAACCGTAACTCGGATGCAAATAATTTATATATGAAAGTTGCTCAGAACGACGAGACGAATCCGAATACGCGGTCCGTTCGTCCGCCACACATCTCTATCATACCGAACATGCAACATTCCCCTCCGTTTCATCTGCCCGAAAATGCCTAACACCGGGAATACTTTCCCGGATGTTATTCCTCTTCGCCTGTATCACCGAGCACCGCGTTAGGCCACACGTAGCACCGCCTTTTGCCATGTTATGCTTTGTGATGCTATTGTTTGCTCCGTTATTTATTTGTTTCCCCTTCGTTGCTTATTTTCGGTAGACTCCGATACTATGATAGACCTCGAGACCATTGATGCTTCGGTGTTCGACTACGGCTACGATTCCAAAGATTCCTTTCGTCTGCAGAGCTTCCAGGCAAGCCCCCCCCCCTTTGATCACCAGATATCGCCTATTCTTCTTTCTACTGCTTGCATTAGAGTAGTGTAGCATGTTACTATTCGGTTACACCTATTCTGTTGCATAGCCTGTCATTGCTGCTACAACTGTTGATACATGTCCCTGCCATCCTAATGCTTAGTATAGGATGCTAGTATTCCATCAGTGGCCCTTCATTCTTGTCCGTCTGCCATGCTATACCATCGGGCCGTGATCACTCGGGTGGTGATCACAGGTATATACTATATACATACTTTACATACACATGATGATGATTCGGAGATGGGGGCTGAAGGGGCAGGTGGTTCCACCCAGGTAGTGGTGGGCCTGGGTTCCCGACAGCCCCCTGATGGTTACTTTGTGGCGGAGCGACAGGGCGGGTTGCGACCACCTAGGAGAAAGGTGGGCCTGGCCCTGGTCGTTGTCCGCGGTTATTTCATAATAACACGTTTAACGGGATCTTGGTATTTGATCTGAGTCTGGCCATTTGGTCTATACGCACTAACCAGCTACGTGGGAATAGTTATGGGTACTCGACGTCGTGGTATCAGCCGAAGCCTTCTTAACGTCAGCGACTTAGCGGCGCGCGCCGGATTGGACCGGAACGCCTACTCTGGTATTAGGAGAGGCTATGTCTGCTTACCGGCCGCCCTCGCAATGTGCAGGTGTGCATTGGGCGATGGGCCCAGACCCCTGTGTGCTTAGGACTTAGACCGACGTGCTGACCTCTCTGCTGTGCTTAGGTAGGGCTGCGACATGTTGATCTTCCGAGGCCGGGCATGACCCTGGAAAGTGTGTCCGGCCAAATGGGATCAAGCGTGCTGAGTTATGTGGTGCACCCCTGCAGGGAAGTTAATCTATTCGAATAGCCGTGTCCCTCGGTAAAAGGACGACCCGGAGTTGTACTCTGACCTCATGACAACTAGAACCGGATACTTAATAAAACACACCCTTACAAGTGCCAGATATAATTTGGTGGTTGCTCTCTCACAGGGTGATGTGCGGGAGGATCGCCGGGTAGGTTTATGCTATACGATGTTACTTGGTGAACTCTTTTGCTACTCAAGACGGAGGCTGCCTTTGATAGTTGTTACTATTCCATCTACTCCCTTCTACTGCTGCAAGATGGAGGCTGCGAGAAGCGAGGATACTTGTTACTTACCCTCTACTCTCTTCTACTGCTGCAAGATGGAGGTTACTAGAAGCGTAGTCTTCAATCGGATTATTTATCCCCCTCTTATTCTGGCTTTCTGCAGTTTAACCCACATATATTACCCCTTTACACAGATACCATTGCATATGTAGTATAGATCCTTGCTTGCGAGTACTTTGGATGAGTACTCACGGTTGCTTTGCTCCCCCTTTTCCCCCTTCTTTCTTCTTTCTGGTTGATGCAACCAGATCGGTGGAGTCCAGGAGCCAGAAGATCCCGAGGATGATTCTACATGGATTTCGGCTTCGAGGAGTAGTTAGGAGGCCCCAGGCAGGAGGCCTTGCCTTTTCGATCGTTGCTATATTTGTGCTAGCCTTCTTAAGGCAAACTTGTTTAACTTATGTCTGTACTCAGATATTGTTGCTTCCCCTGACTCTTCTGTTTTCGAGCATTTGTATTCGAGCCCTCGAGGCCCCTGGCTTGTAATATAAAGCTTGTATTATTTTAATTTGTGTCTAGAGTTGTGTTGTGATATCTTCTAGTGAGTCCCGGATCTTGGTCGTACACATTTGCGTAGTGTACGGAAAAATCGGGGGCATCACAATCATGATAAAAGTTTATTATTCATTCTAGAATTGTATTAACCGAAAACTTAGTACATGTGTGAATACATACACAAAACAGAGTGTCCCTAGTATGCCTCTACTTGACTAGCTCGTGGATCAAAGATGGTTATGTTTCCTGACCATAGAAATGTGTTGTCATTTGATGAACGGGGTCACATCATTAGAGAATGATGTGATGGACAAGACCCATCCGTTAGCTTAGCATAATGATTGTTTAGTTTTATTGCTATTGCTTTCTTCATGACTTATACATGTTCCTCTGACTATGAGATTATGCAACTCCCGAATTCCGGAGGAACACCTTGTGTGCTATCAAACGTCACAATGTAACTGGGTGATTATGAAGATGCTCTATAGGTGTCTCCGAAGGTGTTTGTGGTGTTGGCATAGATCAAGAATAGGGTTTGTCACTCCGAGTGTCGGAGAGGTATCTCTGGGCCCTCTCGGTAATACACATCATAATAAGTAAATTAATAGTAATAAAATTGCAGCAAGGTATTTTTAGATTTTATATATGATAAAAGTAGACCCGGGAGCTATAGTTTTCACTAGAGGCTTCTCTCTCGAACAAAAAGCATATTAATAGATAAGTACAAAAACTGAAGTATTTGACTTATTGTAAATGAATACAGATGTATCAGATTTTGAAGGAGTGAAGCCAAGTTGTTGCAACTTTGCACTTAGGCGAGAATACCATGCTCTGGGAGCTTGTTTCAGTCCATAAAGAGGCTTATCAAGCCTGCATATGTGAGACGGTTTGTTTTTATCTACAAACCTAGGAGGTTGCTTCATATATACTTCATCTTCAAGAGCACCATGAAGGAACGCATTCTGCAGATCTAGCTGTCTGAGACTCCATCCTCTGGACATATCAATAGATAGAACGAGACAAATAGTAGCAGTCTTAACAACGGGACTGAACGTGTCTTCATAATCTATGCCATACCTCTATTTGAAACCATTAGCCACAAGCCTAGCTTTATATCGATCTATCGTACCATTAGACCTTCTTTTTATCCTGAAAACCCACTTGCAATCAATCACATTTTTACCTTGCCTTGACGGAACTAAATGTCACGTGTTATTTCTCTAAAGAGCCTGATACTCATCCTCCATATCTTGCTTCCAATTTGAATCAGCGAGGGCCTCCTGATATGTGCGGGCTGTCCTGTGGAAGCAGCCAAACCATATTTAATTTTGTAATTTGTAGGTTGAATAACACATGTCGAAGACGTGTGTATGGTGGTGTAGCAGTGCATGGCTGCGTAGAAGATCCGATGCGGAAGAATCAGCGGTAGTAGCTTCCTCGGACGAAGTTCTCGATCCCGATGAAACAGCGCCCACACCCGCCGGATCTTCTGTGGCCAAGGATAGCACAAGAGATGCAGGATATGTCGCAGACGATCCTAGTGCTACGGGCGAAGCGGGCTCAGATTGGGAACCCGACGGGGCCTGCCAGGTGTAAACCCGAGCCTCGGGCGAGAAGGGCATGGTCGACAAGGCCTGCGGGACCAGTTGGTGGAGCGCACCCGCAGGATCGATGCCGGCCATGGAGCAACAGGTGGCCGGTGGCGGTTGGTGTGGAGCAGACGTCGCCATGCGCCAAGTGGCGGGCGTCCGCGTGTTCGCAGGCAAGTGGCGCGGGTCGAAGAAGGGCGCAGGACTAGACGGCGCGTGTTGGGAGCAGATCCCGAAGCAGATCCTTCCGGCTCTGACGTGGTCAGGGGCGCAGATCCCGAAAGTGATCGCGACAGCTCCAACGTGACAGCTACAGAACGCGGTGCAACACTGTTTTTATCCCAACTTGCACCATTTTGACCACTGTTTTCAGCAGCGGTTGCACCTGTATCATTGGACTCAAAAGGCGGATCGGAAGCATTAGTCAATACTGGATCATTACAATCATCACTACCCACATGATCAACTCCAGTAAGATGAGAAGGAAGGAGAAGAATCTCCTTGCGAAGAAGAGCACCAGCGTTGGGATGAAGTTTGGAAAAAGGAAACTGAGTTTCATTGAACACAACATCACAAGAGATATACACACGGCCAAAGGAAACATCAAGGCACTTAACACCCTTGCGTTGTGCACTATTAACCAAGGAAGATACATTTTTGAGATAGAAACATAAGTTTGCGAGAATTGTATGGACGAAGATTTAGCCAACAAGCACAACCAAAAACATGAAGTGTAGTATAATCAGGTGTAACATGCAGAAGGCGTTCAGTGGGAGTTTCATTTGCTATGGTGCGACTAGCCCACATATTGATAAGATCGATGAACGGCCGTAAGAAATGCTTTGTCCCAAAAATTTAAAGGCATGGAGGCTGAAGCTAGAAGGGCAAGACCTACTTCAACAATGTGACGGTGTTTCATCTCTACAGAGCCATTTTGTGCCAACAAACAACTCGCCATTTAGTTGAGTGTCATCACGTTTTGTTGCAAGCTTTGATGAACTCCGCCTTGTAGGCATTTATCTGTAAGACTAAACCGTAACGCCTTATTTATGTAGAGACATTCAGTGTCGTAATGGATGCAAACACTTGATTATAAGTTCGTCGTGTTCTATCGACCTTCGATCCTTCTCCTCGATCGTCCGTTCACTTTCTCCGTCGCTGTTCGTCCCTCCCCCGGCTATGGTTCATCACTCATCTCGCACCCAGCAGCAGGACCGAGCTCGTATCGCGCCAGGCAGCAGGATCGAGCCCGTCTCGCGCCCAGCGGCAGGACCATGCTCGTCTCGCCTCCGGCAGCAGGACCGAGCTCATCTCATGCCCGGTGCCGCAGGACGGGGCGATGGAGGCTAGTTTTGGCCGACCTATTGGATCTCGGCACTGGGGGCAGCCCAGGGGTGCGAAATGCGGGTCCTTTCCGCTCGTGTCTTTGGTTGGGGTAGCGGCAGATCTCGGGTGAGGTGGTGTCAAGGTCTTGGATGCCTTGGCGGCGGCCCCGATAGTGGGTCCGTGGTGCTCATGGGGAGAGTCTGTGGCTTGGTGTTGCCCGGTAACCATATCCATCGTGGTAGCCGGGGTGTGGCGTTTGGTGGCGGTGAGTGGTGGCCCAGGTGAACACCTGCTCTATCTTCGCACGGACCGGCGGCGGCGAAGCTCGTTCCCTTCTTGAAGGCGTCGTCGCGGCTCTTATTCCCCTCGTGTTGTGTAATGCCACAGATGTAACACTTTCCCTATATGGCAATATATAAACTTTGGCTTCATCAATTCTGTTCTGGGCTCTTCTTCATTTCGGGTTTTTCATCTTTTTGTCGTGTGCGTGTGTGCATTTCATCCATGTCATGTTGTCATGTGCATTGCATTGCATTGTGTTGTCACTTGCATCCGGTCCCACTCGTCTCTTCCCGTTGTCCGTTTCGAGTTCCGACGCTCTCACACGTGCCCGTGGCATCCCCGAGTCTTTCTTTCGTGTGTGGCCGTGTAACGTTTCCGAAGTGACGTGAGACATGTCGTGCGATGTTGTTTTGGTACGTGTAGGCCGCCTGTCAAGTTTCGTCGCGTTTGGAGTTCGTTTGGTACTCTAGAAGTTAACCTAGTGGGCTAAAAGAACCTATTCTTTGAGGCCCAAGACCCCCTCCATAACAGCCCACGAACCCAGCACAACCACTCCCATCATCCCGGTCGTCGAATTGTGATTGCGTGGCCGAAAACCGCTCCCCATTTGGAGTCTCCTAACGCCTTGTGCCTATAAAAACGTCCCCCCATGTCCATTTTCGCCCAAACCCTAGTTCCACTGCAACCGCCGCCGCCGGACATGTCCGAACGGACCGGACACGTCCGCCCGCACGTGCCGGACCAACCGCCGCCTGCCACGTGTCCATCGCCGCCGTTCCCCACCGCGCCGCCCCGCAGGCCCGACGCGGGCCCGCCGCCACCGCCGATCCGGGCCGAAGCCTCTGCGTCGCCCCACTGTTTCTTCCCGCACCGGCACCGTGCCGCCGCCGGCGAGCTCCGCCTGGGCCGGCGAGCTCGCGCCGCCGCCTCTGCCTCCCGTCGGCGCCCCGACCCCGCCGCCGATCTTGCCGCCGGCCTCGGCCCGAAGACCACCGCCGCCGCTGCCTCTCTGCACCGAGATCTCGCGCCAGCCTCGCCTCGCCCCGGCCGCCGGGCTGCCCCGCTGGGCCGCCACCAGCGCCGAGCCGCCGTGCCTCACCAGAGGCGAGCTCCTTGCCGGAGCGAGGGCCGCCGCCTCGTCGCCAGATCCCGCCGCGCCCGATCCAGTTCGCGGGCCGAAACCCTAACGGGTCGGCGCCCGCAACCCGCTCCACGCCCGACCCGTTGACCCGGCCCGATCCGCCAGTGAACCCGATCCGCGAGGAGGTTGACCTTTTTTTCTCTAAGTCTTTTGTTAAACTTGTTGTCTGATGGCATATTGTGATGGATGTATCTTTTTGTGTGTATGTCCAAATTGTGCATATGATATGTCAAAATGACCGTGGTGGTGTGCTCTACGTTTTGTTCCATTGTGTCATGCTTGTTTGAGTCCATCTAGATGTCTTAATCTTCGTGACAAGAGTGCTACTTGATATAAACTGCTGCTACTTATTATTTTCATGCCATGCTTGAGATGTGATAACTTGGTGCATGTTTATCCAAATGAAGCAAATGAGATGTCAAAATGTTCATCATGAGATGCTCTACATGTTGGTTGCTGTAGCATGCATGTTAGGGTTTATATTGCCATGTTTATCTATGTTGCAAAATTGCATGTGGCTGTTAAGTTTTGTAACATGTTATGAGATGCTGATTTGAAGAGCTTGTTGCTATTGATGTGTTTGTCCCCTTGTCACATGCCAATATGATTTAGAATCTCCATAATGTGGTCTTTGCTGTGGTGCAAACCATTTTCCATGATATGCCTTGACGTGACTTAAACATGCTTGCAAACATGCCATGCCAACTTAACTGTTTTAACACTTAGTGAAATTTCACTAAGTCTGGAATCTGTCATATCCTGATGCTATGTTTGCTTGATGCCCTAGGCAAATCCATGTTAGTTTTGGGGTGGCCATTGACCATTCCTTGTTGTACATGTTGTTGGATATCCATCCATGCCCTCACTTGCTCATATGACTTGCTATAGCTTATTTATTTCTTGCTCCCAAGTTGCTATAAAATATTACTGTCAGGTTTTTAACGTCATGATCAAAATGTTGTAGCTTGTTGCTATTGATCCATGCCTCATATGGAGTTGCTCCAATGGATTTTTCTGCTTTAGGATATGTCTACTTCATGTCCATGCTTATTGTCACCATGTTTGAGTGCTGTAGAGCATATATTTCTTGCTCCAAAGTTGCTATGTGGCTATTAATTTCAGCTTTGCTTTGTTTCTTATTTCGAGTGTATGTGTTGAACCGTTGCTCCGTTTTGAACGTGTCATACATGAAACTTGTGTGTTTTTGCATGTAGATTCATAATATCATCTTGTTAACATGTTTGGAGTATGTTTGCTTGATGTTTGGGTGCATCTTGCACCGTTGCCATGTTTAACTTGTTTTGCTCATATCTTCTAGACCGTAGCTCCGTTTTAAACAAACTTTATATGAAACTTGACTAGAATTTCGTGTAGATCATCATGGTGCATGTTAACTTGCTGTTTAACAACTTTAACTTAAGGTTTGTTCAGATCTGGGCCATTTTCAACTTATGCATATGAGGACTTACCGGATTCGCTATATGTGGATTCCGGCCTTATTTAAACTTGTTGTTCTTCTGTTGTTTCTCTGTGCTTCCTGCCTTGCCATGTTTTGCATCATATATAGACTTGTCTTGCATCATACTGGCTTGAGCATATTATCATGTTCTTGTGTTGTTTCTCTGTGCTTCCTACCTTGCCATGTATTGCATCATATATAGACTTGTCATGCATCATAAGTGCATCATACTTGCATCATGTTGATTGTGCATTGCACCTTGTTTGATTTCGTGCCTCGTTGTGTTCTTGTGTTGAGTAGAGCCAGGAGCCGAGACCAAGAACGAGAACGAGGTTACTACCGAGGTTGAGTACGAGGAGCCGTCTTACGATCCCATCGACGACTCGACGGGCAAGATGACCTGACCCAGATATCATTACTATCTTTGCCTATTGCTAGAAGTCTCGCTCTTTAGCTTATTGCCTCGATGCCCATGTTTGTTTGTCAGCCTCCTATTGTAGCCATGAATCTGTCTAACCACCCAACCTAGCAAACCTTTGTTTGGCTACGTAAGCTTCGCTCAGCCCCTCTTATAGCATTGCTAGTTGCAGGAGAAGATTTGAAGATTCTTGCTTCATGTTGAAGTATTGTTGGGATATCACACTATATAAACTCTTAACTAAATCATCTATATATTGGTAATGGGTGGAAGGCTAAGCCTCTTGCTTGGTGATTTGTTCCACTCATGCCGCCCTAGGAACCGTATAAACCGGTGTTATGTTCCTTGATTTTGTGTTCCTCACACGGTTGGGGTTATGGGACCCCCTCAATAAACCGCTTAGCGCTAAGGCTTTTCCAGCAAGTCCCAACATTGGTACTCCATTTGCCTAAACAACTAAAAACTTGCATAGGGAGTTATAAACCCTCTTCTTAATCAACAACCCGGGCTAATGCTCCACATGAGTGTTGGTCCAAACTGGGTAACCTGCGGGGACACCTTGGGGGAACCCGAGGGCTGGTAAAACCGGTAGCTTGTCCCATCCGGTCGTGGCGTGAGACAAGATACGCGCGGCTACTATCAGGGTGTCGGCACGCCAGGAGGATTTGCTGGATTAGTCTTACCTTAGTCGGAGTATCTTGAGCACGGGATTCCAAGAATACTCGGGCCTTCCCACCTTGGAGTTGCGACTCCGCGGATCGTGAGCTTGTAATGGGCTAAGTTGGGACACCCCTGCAGGGTTTTGAACTTTCGAAAGCCATGCCCGCGGTTATGTGGCAGATGGGAATTTGTTAATATCCGGTTGTAGAAAACTTGACACCATGTTTAGAACACACTACCAGCGTGAGTAACCGTGACGGTCATTTTCCGAAAGGGGTTCGGGAAGTGAATACAGTGGGGTTATGATTGACGTGCTTAGATAGGATCACTTCGTGATCACTTTGACGCTCGTGGCACTTCTCTTCTCGCTCTAAACACATAAGCTAGTGCTAGTGCAGCTGCAACTTTTTATCTTTCTTCAGCCTTGTTCCACACCCAAGGCTTGGATGGTTTTGCTACCCGAGAACGGGATTGCTGAGTCCTCCGTGGCTCACAGATTCTACACCACACCAGATGCAGGTACCATGGTGAACTACTCAGGTGATGACACGGAGCTGTACTGGGAGTTCGATGAAGAATGTAGTCGTTACTATGTGCACTATCCTGATGATCAGTAGTGGTTTCTACTATGGGCGATTCGGACCTTGTGGTTATGTATTTGGTATCTTTCATTTGGATCCTCACCCGTAGTCGGGTTCTGATGTTATTCGGATGATGATTTGCTTATGTAATGAATTGTGTGACTTGGCGAGTGTAAGCGAACTATCCTTTTTCAATTTCATCCATATTTTTACATGAGTCATGCAAAGATACCCTGAAGAGTTGAAGGAGTTGAAGAGACAGCTCGATGAGCAAGAGCGTATGGGTCTAATCAGGCCTAGCACTTCTCCTTGGGGCTGTGGTGTCTTATTTGTCAAGAAGAAGGATGGCACGGAGCGCCTTTGCGTTGATTACCGACCATTGAACAAGAAGACAATAAAGAACAAGTATCCGCTCCCCAACATCAATGAATTGTTCGAGCAGCTCAAAGGAGCAAAAGTGTTCTCAAAGCTCGATCTCCGGATGGGTTATCACCAGATCCGTATCCGTGAAGAAGATATTCACAATACTGCATTCAGAACAAGCTACGGCTCCTATGAATACACAGTCATGTCTTTTGGCCTCGCTAATGATCCACCCACCTTCTTGAAATGCACTACATATTCAACCCCTACACCAACGAATTTGTGCTTGTTTATCTGGATGACATCTTGGTATTCTCCAAGAATCAAGAGGATCATGAAAAGCACCTCCGTCTGGTTCTCGACAGACTCCGTGAACATAAGTTCTATGCCAAGTTCTCCAAGTGCGAATTCTGGCTCGATAAGGTCTTGTATCTGGGCCATATCATCTCTGCTGACGGTATTGCTGTCAACCCCGAGAAAGTTGAAGCGATTGTCAACTGGGAACCCCCTCAGAACGTCAAGCAACTCCGAAGCTTTCTTGGTCTTGCTAGCTATTGCAGAAGGTTCGTTGAGAACTTCTCCAAGATTGCTAAGCCTCTCTCCAACTTGCTGCAGAAGAATGTCAAGTACAACTGGTCTCTGGATTGTGATGTGGCATTCAAAACTCTCAAAGAAAAGCTCATCTCTGCTCCGGTTCTTACTCCTCCAGATGAGTCCAAGCCCTACGAAGTATTCTGTGATGCTTCTCTTCAAGGACTTGGTGGTGTGCTAATGCAAGACAAGAAGATTATGGCATACACTTCTCGTCAATTGAAGCCAAATGAGAAGAACTACCCCACACATGATCTCGAGCTAGGAGCTGTGGTACACGCCTTGATCACGTGGAGACACCTTCTGTTGGGCAGAAAAGTCGACATCTTCACGATCACAAGAGCTTGAAGTACATCTTCACACAGCCGAACCTGAACCTTCGCCAGACTCGTTGGGTTGAAATGATCCAAGAATATGATCCAAGCATCGAATACACACCTGGCAAGGCCAATGTCATTGCAGATGCCTTGAGCAGAAAGGCATATTGCAACAGTCACCTTATCAAGCCGTTCCAGCCAGAGCTTTGTGAAGCATTCAGGAAGCTCAACCTCCAAGTTGTTCCGCAAGGTTTTCTTGCAAACCTTCAAGTTGCTCCTACCTTGGAAGATCATATCCGTGAGGCCCAACTCAGTGATGCTATGGTGCAGAAGGTGAAACATGGTATTGCAAAGGATACTCCCAAATACAAGTGCTACCGCATTGATGAGAAAGACACCTTGTTCTTTGAGGACAGACTTGTGGTTCCCAAGGGTGATCTCAGGAAGCTCATAATGAACGAAGCACATGACTCCCTCCTCTCGATTCATCCTGGAAGTTCCAAGATGTACCAAGACCTCAAGCAATCTTACTGGTGGACTCGCATGAAAAGGGAGATTGCACAATTCGTGAATGAATGTGATGTCTGCAGAAGAGTGAAGGCAGAGCATCAACGTCCAGCCGGTCTCCTCCAACCTCTTCCTATTCCCGAGTGGAAATTCGACCACATTGAAATGGATTTCGTCACTGGGTTTCCCAAGTCCAAGAAGGGGAATGATTCTATCTTTGTGGTGATTGACAAGCTAACCAAAGTAGCTCACTTCCTTCCAGTCAAAGAATCCATCAACGCAGCTCAGCTGGTAGAGTTGTACACTTCCAGAATTGTGTCGTTACATCGCATTCCTCAAGTTATCTCCTCAGACCATGGAAGTTTGTTCACATCCAAGTTCTGGGACTCCTTTCAGTCTGCCATGGGCACTAAAATCCGTTTCAGCACTGCGTTTCACCCTCAGACTAGTGGTCAAGTCGAAAGAGTGAACCAGATCCTTGAAGACATGCTCGGAGCTTGTGTCATCTCTTTTGGAATGAAGTGGGAAGATTGCCTTCCGTTTGCCGAGTTCTCTTACAACAATAGTTTTCAAGCAAGTGCCGGCAAAGCTCCGTTTGAAATCCTCTATGGAAGAAAGTGTCGTACTCCTCTCAACTGGTCCGAGACTGGTGAACGTCAACTTCTTGGCACTGACTTGATCTCAGAAGCCGAAGAAATGTGCAAAGTCATACGTGAGAATCTCAAGGCTGCTCAGTCGTGTTAGAAGAGCTACTATGACGGCAAGCATCGTGATTTGACCTTCAACATTGGGGATCATGTCTATCTCCGTGTTTCTTCTATGAAAGGCACCCAAAGATTCGGTATCAAAGGCAAGCTTGATCCGAGATACGTGGGCCCTTTCAAGATCCTTGGCAAAAGAGGCGATCTAGCGTATCAACTTGAGCTCCCTCCCAACTTTGCAAATGTTCATGATGTGTTTCACGTGTCTCAACTCCGCAAGTGCTTCAAGACACCTGAATGCACCATTCCGTTCGAGGAGATTGATCTTCAAAAAGACTTGTCTTATCGCGAGCACCCCATTGCTATTCTTGAAGAAACCGAGCGCAAGACCCGCAACAAGTCAATCAAGTTCTTGAAAGTTAAGTGGTCACACCATACCGACCGAGAAGCTACATGGGAACGAGAAGATCACCTTCGTTCCGAGTACCCTTCCTTCTTCCAGTCCTAGATCTCGGGACGAGATCTTTTCGTAGTAGAGGAGAGTTTGTAATGCCCCAGATGTAACACTTTCCCTATATGGCAATATATAAACTTTGGCTTCATCAATTCCGTTCTGGGCTCTTCTTCATTTCGGGTATTTCGTCATTTTGTCGTGTGCGTGTGTGCATTTCATCCATGTCATGTTGTCATGTGCATTTTATTGCATTGTGTTGTCACTTGCATCCGGTCCCACTCGTCTCTTCCCATTGTCCGTTTCGAGTTCCGGCGCTCTCACACGTGCCCGTGGCATCCCCGAGTCCTTCTTTCGTGTGTGGCCGTGTAACATTTCCGGAGTGATGTGAGACTTATCGTGCGATGTTGTTTTGGTACGTGTAGGCCGCCTGTCAATTTTCGTCGCGTTTGGAGTTCGTTTGGTACTCCAACAGTTAACCTAGTGGGCTAAAAGAACCTCTTCTTTGAGGCCCAAGACCCCCTCCACAACAGCCCACAAACCCAGCACAACCACTCCCATCATCTCGGTCGTCGAATTGTGATCGCGTGGCCGAAAACCGCTCCCCATTTGGAGTCTCCTAGCTCCTTGTGCCTATAAAAACGTCCCCCCATGTCCATTTTTCGCCCAAACCCTAGTTCCACCGCAACCGCCGCCGCCGGACACGTCCGGACGGACCGGACACGTCCGCCCGGACGCGCCGGACCAACCGCCGCCTGCCACGTGACCACCGCCGCCGTTCCCCACCGCGCCGGCCCGCAGGCCCGACGCCGCCGCCCATCCGGGCCGAAGCCTCTGCGCCGCCCCACTCCTTCTTCCCGCACCGGCACCGCGCCGCCGCCGGCGAGCTCGCGTCGCCGCCTCCGCCTCCCGCCGGCGCCCCGACCCCGCCGCCGATCTCGCCGCCGGCCTCGGCCCGAAAACCACCGCCGCTGCCGCCTCTCTGCACCAAGATCTCGCGCCGGCCTCGCCTCGCCCCGGCTGCCGGGCTGCCCCGCCGGGCCGCCACCAGCGCCGGGCCGCCGCGCCTCGCCGGAGGCGAGCTCCTCGCCGGAGCGAGGGTCGCCGCCTCATCGCCAGATCTCGTCGCGCCCGATCAAGTTCGCGGGCCGAAACCCTAACGGGTCCGCGCCCGACCAGTTGACCTGGCCCGATCCACGCCCGACCCGTTGACCCGGCCCGATCCGCCAGTGAACCCGATCCGCGAGGAGGTTGACCTTTTTTTTCTCTAAGTCTTTTGTTAAACTTGCTGTCTGATGGCATATTGTGATGGCTGTATCTTTTTGTGTGTATGTCCAAATTATGCATATGATATGTCAAAATGACCGTGGTGATGTGCTCTACGTTTTGTTCCATTGTGTCATGCTTGTTTGAGTCCATCTAGATGTCTTAATCTTCGTGACAAGAGTGCTACTTGATATAAACTACTGCTACTTGTTATTTTCATACCATGCTTGAGATGTGATAACTTGGTGCATGTTTATCCAAATGAAGCAAATGAGATGTCAAAATGTTCATCATGAGATGCTCTACATGTTGGTTGTTGTAGTATGCATGTTAGGGTTTATATTGCCATGTTAATCTCTGTTGCAAAAGTGCATGTAGCTGTTAAGTTTTGTAACATGTTATGAGATGCTGATTTGAAGAGCTTGTTGCTATTGATGTGTTTGTCCCCTTGTCACATGCCAATATGTTTTAGAATCTCCATAATGTGGTCTTTGCTGTGGTGCAAACCATTTTCCATGATATGCCTTGACGTGACTTAAACATGCTTGCAAACATGCCATGCCAACTTAACTGTTTTAACACTTAGTGAAATTTCACTAAGTCTGGAATCTGTCATATCATGATGCTATGTTTGCTTGATGCCCTAGGCAAATCCATGTTAGTTTTGGGGTGGCCATTGATCATTCCTTGTTGTAAATGTTGTTGGCTATCCATCCATGCCCTCACTTGCTCATATGACTTGCTGTAGCTTATTTATTTCTTGCTCCCAAGTTGCTATATAATATTACTGCCAGGTTTTTAACGTCATGATCAAAATGTTGTAGCTTGTTGCTATTGATCCATGCCTCCTCTGGAGTTGCTCCAATGGAGTTTTTGCTGTAGGATATGTCTACTTCATGTCCATGCTTATTGTCACCATGTTTGACTGCTGTCGAGCATATATTTCTTACTCCAAAGTTGCTATGTGGCTATTAATTTCAGCTTTGCTTTGTTTCTTGTTTCTAGTGTATGTGTTGAACCGTTGCTCCGTTTTGAGCGTGTCCTACATGAAACTTCTGTGTTTTTGCATGTAGATTCATAATATCATCTTGTTAACATGTTTGGGGTATGTTTGCTTGATGTTTGGGTGCATCTTGCACCGTTGCCATGTTAAACTTGTTTTGCTCATATCTTCTAGACCGTAGCTCCGTTTTAAACAAACTTTATATGAAACTTGACTGGAATTTCGAGTAGATCATCATGGTGCATGTTAAATTTCTGTTTATCAACTTTAACTTAAGGTTTGTCCAGATCTGGACCATTTTCAACTTATGCATATGAGGACTTACCGGATTCGCTATATGTGGATTCCGGCCTCATATAAACTTGTTGTTCTTGTGTTGTTTCTCTGTGCTTCCTGCCTTGCCATGTTTTGCATCATATATAGACTTGTCTTGCATCATACTTGCTTGAGCATATTGTCATGTTCTTGTGTTGTTTCTCTGTGCTTCCTACCTTGCCATGTATTGCATCATATATAGACTTGTCATCCATCATAAGTGCATCATACTTGCATCATGTTGATTGTGCATTGCACCTTGTTTGATTTCGTGCCTCGTTGTGTTCTTGTGTTGAGTAGAGCCGGGAGCCGAGACCGAGAACGAGAACGAGGTTACTACCGAGGTTGATTACGAGGAGCCGTCTTACGATCCCATCGACGACTCGACAGGCAAGATGACCTGACCCAGATATCATTACTATCTTTGCCTATTGCTAGAAGTCTCGCTCTTTAGCTTATTGCCTCGATGCCCATGTTTGTTTGTCAGCCTCCTATTGTAACCATGAATCTGTCTAACTACTCAACCTAGCAAACCTTTGTTTGGCTACGTAACCTTCGCTCAGCCCCTCTTATAGCATTGCTAGTTGCAGGAGAAGATTTGAAGATTCTTGCTTCATGTTGAAGTATTGTTGGGATATCACACTATATAAACTCTTAACTAAATCATCTATATATTGGTAATGGGTGGAAGGCTAAGCCTCTTGCTTGGTGATTTGTTCCACTCATGCCGCCCTAGGAACCGTATAAACCGGTGTTATGTTCCTTGATTTTGCGTTCCTCACACGGTTGGGATTATGGGACCCCCTCGATAAACCGCTTAGCGCTAAGGCTTTTCCAGCAAATCCCAACATTGGTACTCCATTTGCCTAAACAACTAAAAACTTGCATAGGGAGTTATAAACCCTCTTCTTAATCAACAACCCGGGCCAATGCTCCACATGAGTGTTGGTCCAAACTGGGCAACCTGCGGGCCACCTTGGGGGAACCCGAGGGCTGGTAAAAACCCGTAGCTTGTCCCATCCGGTCGTGGCCTGAGACGAGATACGCGTGGCTACTATCAGGGTGTCGGCACGCCGGGAGGATTTGCTGGATTAGTCTTACCTTAGTCGGAGTATCTTGAGCACGGGATTCCGAGAATACTCGGGCCTTCCCATCTTGGAGTTGCGACTCCGCGGATCGTGAGCTTGTAATGGGCTAAGTTGGGACACCCCTGCAGGGTTTTGAACTTTCAAAAGCCGTGCCCGCGGTTATGTGGCAGATGGGAATTTGTTAATATCTGGTTGTAGAAAACTTGACACCATGTTCAGAACACACTACCAGCGTGAGTAACCGTGACGGTCATTTTCCGAAAGGGGTTCAGGAAGTGAACACGGTGGGGTTATGATTGACGTGCTTAGATAGGATCACTTCGTGATCACTTTGACG
The DNA here is from genome assembly GCA_902687465.1 of Secale cereale. NCBI lineage: Eukaryota > Viridiplantae > Streptophyta > Magnoliopsida > Poales > Poaceae > Secale > Secale cereale. The sequence continues at coordinate 494,103,431 of LR738715.1, read as the reverse complement.
CTCGTGGCACTTCTCTTCTCGCTCTAAACACGTAAGCTACTTCTAGTGCAGCTGCAACCTTTTATCTTTCTTCAGCCTTGTTCCACACCCAAGGCTTGGATGGTTTTGCTACCCCGGAACGGGATTGCTGAGTCCTCCGTGGCTCACAGATTCTACACCACACCAGATGCAGGTACCATGATGAACTACTCAGGTAACGGCACGGAGCTGTACTGGGAGTTCGATGAAGAACGTAGTCGTTACTATGTGCACTATCCCGATGATCGGTAGTGGTTTCTACCAGGGGCGATTCAGACCTTGTGGTTATGTATTTAGTATCTTTCATTTGGATCCTCACCCGTAGTCGGGTTGTGATGTTATTTGGATGATGATTTGCTTATGTAATGAATTGTGTGATGTGGCGAGTAAGCCAACTATCATTTTTCAATTTCATCCCTATTTTTACATGAGTCGTGCAAAGATACCAAACTTGAGATCATTCTATAATGGGCTTATACCTTTAAGTCGTGCCTCGACACGTAGGAGGTATAATCCCATCCTGGGCATTACATGTTGCTTCAGGGGAAACTCTGATCCTCGGATCGAGCGATGACGGCACTCCGGTGCCGTCCCCTTCTTGATGGCGTCGCCTTGGAGCCCACGGTTCGTCATATGCGGGTTCACCTCTTCGCGTAGTGCTAGGGATGGTGTTGCCGCACTCAGCGTCTATGTATCATGCCTTGGGTGTGTGTGCACGTGTGTTGTGGGGGCGTGCGTTTGTTCCGGGTGCTGTTGATCATTACTTTATATGTAAAGTGGCACGAAAGCCGTTTTCGGTATAAGTTAGTCGTGTGCAGCAGCACACTGATCATGTGATCGTTCTTACATGTATAACTGGAGGCTTCGAGTGCCTAAATCATGTTGTCGCAGAGCTGGTATATCACAGTCATCCTGACCATACAAAACCTTGGTTAGCCTGGACGTATTTAGGATAAAACTCTATTATAAATGTCATTTACCTGCTATGCAAAATAAAACTTCTCTTACCCCTCACCCCTTTTCTAGTATTCATATTTTTTCAGTTACTTACACAAATGATTTATGTTCTTTGCCTCACTTCGATAGAAAAATAGTTGTGGCAGGATCACTCAGTTCATAATAATAAATTAGTTTAAGGTACATCAAAAGCCACCTTTGAAGCATTCACCTTTGCTCTTTATTCCCTTAAGAAGAAACAGATATTGAAAAGCAACTGATATTAATATACATCATACTAGAATCTTGTGAACGATATTTTGTTCAATAACAAAAAAATAGTGAATGGGTATCTCTATCTTGTTTGTTTCTTTCCAGCTTCGTTAAGCTTAGCAATCTTTTGGATGCTCCAAGAAGCAATGGGAGCCTCCTTAAGTGTGGATAGATCAACATAAGATTATTAATTGAATGTACTATGCGTGCCTAATATAAACATGGGAACATTAAGGTGTATGGTCTTCATTCAGAGGGAATTGTTGCTTTAGCCTTTAAGTCATGTATCATATTCCTTACAAAAATTATCTATCTGAGCACTATATATTAAGAATTGCATATACATACTTAAATTAAGTAGAACAATCTTTACAAACTTTGCCAATATATAAAAAACATAGTAGCTCACTGTACAATTTTTTTACTTATATATAGAAGCAATTTGCTCAGAATTGCACCTGGTGTAAATGTTAATTCCTCTCCATGCGTGTAACTTCTCAGGGAAGATAGACCAATTTTGGGCCCTGTCTGCAAACAAGTGTAGTGCTCTAAAATTTGTGCTTTTAGCATTATTTTTTCTTTTCATTGGAAAAATGCTTGTATTTTATGTTGAAAAACTACACACACATAATGAACTAACATATTTTTTGTGTGTACTATTGTCATAAGTTCTTTTACTCTGATGCATATTTTTTGAATTTAATGTTCACCGCAGGAGCACATTCGCCCATGAGGCATTTTACTGTTCTTATTTTCTGGGTCCAGCTTTGTTGCAAATATAATCAAAATCTTGCTCGCTTTTTTGCCACTAGAGCCTACTTGATTTTAACTAATCAAACTTCTAATGCAGAATGTCATAATATGACTAGTACTACTGCAATCGAATTGATGTGATAACAAGGAAAACTAATACTTATGTGGATTTAGGAAGTATTCTTCCTCGAAATAGGCTCTCGCACCATTTTATAGATAAAGCAAACACCAAAGTACACTCTCAAATGATACACAGTAATGAGGAAGCCCTCTTACAAAGCAGATTTTGGGATAATCGGACAACATAATCGCACAGGACTACATTGCCGAGAAATAAACACAGGTATGCCTGAATACAACGCCATGACACGCCCGCTCCACGACAACACCCTCTAGAGGCGTCTGTAGTTGTATAGATAAACCAAAGGAACTACTCTTTCCTTTGGTTTCTCTTTCCAGAGAAAATTAAAAGATTAGAAAATGAATGTGCGGAGGATATATTTAATATAGAAATTTTGATGGTGCTAGTGATGATGAACCTCCCTCACAAAAGAAAGTAATGAACCTGCATAAAATATAGTTTCCGGAGGTGATTAATTAACCTGCATTTAGGAGGAGAGCATCATGCTTTATTAGAAAGCAAATATTTTCTTATGTGAATTTCCTTTTGAAAGACAAAGATAGCTGCAAGGGCTATGGTTCTGTGTGTCTCTAGTTGGTGCAAATGATGGGATTATGAAAGCTTCCTTTCTCTAAAAAAAAGACGCAAGGGCACACTCATATGTGCCATGAACCAACAAAGGTCACCACTAGCACAAGTAATACGAAGGTCACTACCGTTCAGCTATCTAGGTATTTCAATTCATCATCGGAAATTAACTAATAAAGAGTGGAAATGTATCGAAGATCGATTTGAGAAAAATAAATAGGCTGCTGGAAGGGTAAGCTTATGTCATATGGTGGTCGGCTGGTGCTGATCAATTCAGTACTAACTAGTATGCCGATGTTCTTTTTATCTTTCTTTGAGGTACCTAAAGGGGTATGAAAGAGACTAGACTTCTATCGATCTCATTTTTTCTGGCAGCCAAACGAGGTTAAGACAAAATATCGCCTGGCAAGATGGGATATTATTTGTCAACCCAAAGAACAGGGGGTCTTGGGATTGAGAACCTCGAGATTAAAAATAAATTCCTACTAAGCAAATGGATTTATAGGTTATCAGAGGAATCAGATGGCATGTGGGCACAAATTCTAAGGAATAAATACTTACACTCTAAAACTCTGGCTCAGGTTACTGTAAGACCTAATGATTCACCATTTTGGAAGGGGCTCATGCGAACAAAAGAGGCCTTCTTCCATAGGGCGAAATTCGTTGTTAGGGACAGAAAGACAACAAGGTTTTGGGAAGATACATGGTTAGGAGAGACACCTCTAGCCCTCCAGTCTCCTTCCTTGTATATTATTGTGCAACGTAAGGAGGATTACATGGCAACAGTATTACAGACAGTACCTTTAAATATCCAGTTCAGGAGGGCTTTAGTAGGGGAACGATGGAATTCCTGGCTACACTTGCTGCGGAGGTTGATGGACGTTCAACTCTCGGACCAACCAGACTCCTTTCACTGGAAGTTAACGGGTAATGGAGTGTTTTCGGTTAAATCTATGTACTTAGATCTTATTAATTCTGGCCCAATCCCAAGATCGATACATATTTGGAAAGTAAAGGTTCCCTTGCGAATCAAAATTTTCATGTGGTTTGTCCACAAGCGGGTGATCCTTACCAAAGATAATTTGCTAAAGCGACGATGAGTAGGTAGTGCACGATGTTGTTTTGTGTTCATGACGAAACAATTCAACACTTATTCATAGATTGCCCTCTCACGAAGCTACTTTGGCGATCCATTCATATAGCCTTTAACATCACTCCTCCAGCTAGCATAGATGCGTTGTTTGGGACGTGGCTAAATGGAGTGCAACCTGATATTGCGTCAAGTATTCGGATTGGAATCTGGGCACTACTTTGGGCTATATGGAACTGCAGAAAAAGATGTGATTTTTAACGGACAAAATATTTTAAACTTTTTGCAGGTTATTTTCAGAGCTACGGCATGGATCCGTACGTGGTTGCTACTCACTCCTATGAACTCCAGGGAGCATTTGGTTACTGGGTGCAACCGATCGAAGATGGTAGCACGGGTTATTTTCAACCGGTTTGGATGGCAGTCGCATAATAGGATAGGTGTTTAGTCAGTATGTCCTACAGTTCAGCCGGTTGTGGCTATGATTTGTTTTGTTAGCTTTTGTTTATCTTGCGAGCTGTATTTTGGATACCAGACTTTGTTTTTTGCTGCACTTGCTTTAATAATATGGCCGCATGCATCTGTCGGATGCAGAGGCCCGGGGAAAACCTCCTTTTCCAAAAAAAAAAACTAGCACAAGTAATAATTAATAACACATCGTAAACATAGGTAACTAGATGCTCCAAAATAGTTAACCATCCTTTTCTGCTCCAATAATATTTTGTACTGAAAGTTCCAAGACATCTGCTATCACAAATATCTGCCTGGCCTGCCGTGACATCAGTTTTAGGCCAAACCTAACTCCTGGTTTTGGATCATTGCCAAGACAATTGCATCCTGTTTTAGGTTGAGCCTCATTATTGAGCTCTTTTGTCCCCACTCCCACCACAAATGAAACCTGTCAACTAATAAGCTCACATAGCTGATCAAACAGTGGACCCTGGAATCTGACCAGAACCTATAAAACAGTTGTGATGGCGAGGATAATGCTGCAAGATCAAACACATTGACAAGATTCTGCAATTAACAATTTCAGTAGTACTGTCACAAGCTCAGTGGCAATGTCCACTTGAAGGGCTGCCTTGTATATATATGCTAATAGTAATTGAACAAAGATGCTTCAGACGAATGATAAGGTTATATGGTTGGATTAAGGGTCCTCTAACAACAATTATGGGAGCATGTGTTACGAATGAAAAAAATAGCGCGCTACAGAAAATAGCGCGGCCCTTGGAAATATGCTATTAGCGTGCTATAGCGCGCTAAAACGTGCTATTAGCGAGACACTGTACACAAGTTAATTTAGCGTGGCAATTCTCTACATGCTATAGCGTGCTATTAGCGGCGCTATAGCGCGCTATTTTTTTCAGTGGTTACGATGCATGTTCATGTTCGAGAGAAAAATATTATGGGACCTTTAACTAAACCATTCTAATTAATAGGCCTACGTGTCATTTTGGATCGTTGCGGCTTCCCGAAGGCGAAAAAGGGTTTGTGAACCCTTATTTTAAATGACATGCTTCTTGCTACATTATTGAGCTTCCTTGATGGTGATGTGTATATACATTGGTGTCCAATAAAGGCCTCCATGTGTCACTGTACTTGAAGTTCATACCACCATTACTTGTTGCTAACCCTTGAGCTTATAAGTAAACGGAGCTTTTGGAGCAATTACTTATATACCATTGCTTGCAGATAACTTATTTCATGACATAAGTAAATAAGCCTCCATCCTTTTCTTGCTGGGGCGGCTAAAGAGAGTATCAAACAGTTGTATAAGGTATAAATATTTTTCAGGAAGCATATGATGATAGCTCTCCCCAGGGTCGCCCCCGCGCGGCGGCCAGGGGGGAACCCTAGCGTCGCCAAGCCCTCGGCTCTCTCTCCCACCTCTCCTGCCTGCCGCCGCCGGGGTGCGCCGCCGGGCAAAGCCCGGTTGGCATCGGCGGCGGCGGGATCTCTCCTCCCCGCAGCGGCCGGACCTGGCGCGGGTGGCGTTCGGCGGCGGTTGGCGGCGCGTTGGCGACGGGGCGCGCCGGCGAGGGCTCAGGGGGCGACGGCAGGAGCTGCTTCCCCCGGTGGTCGCGTGGGGGGCCGTTCAGGGCGCGCCTATGGTGGCCGTGGTCGATCTGTTTCAGATCTGACCGCCGGTGCCTCGGGCAGTGCAGGGATCTCGGGGCGGCGGCCTCGATCGGTGGAGCGCGGTGCGGCCTGCCTGGCGGGCGGCACCCGCGGGTGCAGATGGGGGGCCTTCCACGACTGCGGCGGCGCTACGGCGGCTCCTTGATGGCCGCCCGGAGTTCCATGGGAGGCGTCGTCTCCGACTCGATCTACTCCGGTTCGTGCTGGCTACGGTAGCGACTACGGTCGACGCCAATACTGCCTGGACGGATCTGGCGGGTGGGCATGGATCCGGGGGAAACTCCAGGCCGGCGTGGCGGCCGCACCAAAGTCGACGCCCTCGGCGCCGATTACCTTCCTGGAGGCTTCGGTGTGGATCATACGCCCCCACCTCTGCCATGAGCGCAGGCGAAAGCCTCTGTTCCTCTGTTTGGGCGACGATGGCACTTTGGTGTCGTGTTCCTTCCTGAAGGCGTCGGTCGAGGACTGCTCAGGGTGGTGGAGTTGCTGGTAGTTCAGAGTCGACGCGAGATGGCATGTAGGTGGAGCGGTGTGGCATCAACAGTATCATCGGCGGTGGGTCTCGGCAGCATGGCGCAGTGGAGTCTCGGCGTCCGATGCGCGGAGGTGGACTCGCGCAGGAGGAGGAAGTTGTCTGGCGTCGTGGTGGCGTCGACGGTAGCTAGACCGTGCAAGATAGATGCAACAGTACAGCTCTGAAGATGGATTGGTGGCAGGTGGCTGCGGCGGCCTCATACCCGGCAGGCGTCCTGGTTGAGGAGTGCGCCGGACTAGTAGGTGCCCCATACCCGGCAGGCGTCCTGGTTGGAACCTCAGGTCTTAGATGTTTAGGTTTGGCTGTGATGTCTGTTTGGTATTAGGCCCAGACTATCAGCGCCCCTTCATCAATTGGATAGGTGTAGCGACAGTTGTTGCTTAGAAGGTGGCTTTAGTCTTGCTGTTGTATGACTTTGTAAGGTCTTATGAGAATAATTAATAAAGTGGCCGTATGCATCGCCCAGATGCAGAGGCCGGGGTCATCCTCCTTTTCTAAAAAAAGAGGAAGCATATGATCAGTTGCTGGAGCTGTCCATTTCTGTTCTTCTTAGTGAAGCAGAACAGTCTTGAGAACAGCAATAACCTTTTTAAACCTGGATAAGATTTGAGAACCATACAGGTGTCCATTCTGAAATACAGTACATGACATCTGAAACACAGTGCATGCCTCTGCTATACAGACAGATACTGTCACAGGAGATGATACAGTTACTGCAGGATGGCTCACAAAGTTGTTCTGTTTCTCTTTTCCTCGTTTGATATGTGCGGATAGACCTGTCTAACAGTAGAATTCCATAACTGGTTAGAAAGCCAATAGATCTCATACAATGCTAATTGGGTACTGCATTATTGAACTGATCCTGTTGCCACATACCTCAAATGAAAGGCACAAGCACTTTGGCAAAAGTCTACTACTACTACTTTTGTAGCAACTGCTGTGAATGCTGCTCAACACTGTTGATTCCAGTGGTACTCTTATGACCACCTTTGTGATCAACATCTTCTGCATCTTTATTTTCCTTATCTGATCACAATAGATCAGTCATTAAAGACAAACAGCATGCCAATCTGCAATTGTGTGCAAGGTTCAACGAGTCGGCCAGCTGGTCAATTGTGTCACTGTAGGGGTCATCCATCTCTACTGCTCACACGATATCGATGTTGTAGGATAGGATGATTATGTCTGCAAGATTAGGCTTCTTCTTAAGAATTTCAGGTCATGGTGGACTAATAGGTGAATAAGTTAGTAGTACCTGGAACTCAAACTGTTAGGTGACTTGCTTGGCTCAGTTTTCTTGTGCAGAGACTTCTCAAAACCTAGATTATGTGGCAAGTGGAGATGCAATTGGCGGTCAAGGAACATTTTTATGCAGAAAAAGGAAATTTTATGTGTCTGCAACTCCCAATTCTTATAGTAAGAAGACTATTTTAGTTGTGGTTACATAGGTGTTCTAGTATGTAATTTCTTAACCTATCCTGCACATCTTCCAGGTAGGATGCTGACTGGCTATATAATTTTCCTACTGCATTATTGGTCTTTAAATTATTGTATGGCAATTATTAATTATACTTGCTACTTAAGAAGTCCAAGCTTAGGGTCTACATCAAATCCACATGATGTATAGCCTTATGTTCTTAATATTAGGTGTCGATTACACGGTCGGGAAAATAAAAGAAGTAGTAAAATTGGCACTTTCGCCTCCATGGAACAGCCTGCATACTATAATTTTATAGCTTCAGGATATCATATTGTAAGAGACCATGACATCCTTCCTAATGGGTATATTTTCTAATTTTACTTTCCAGTTTCTTCTAAGGGTATACTTAGTGCAACCATTACTTCCGTTCTCAAGTAATACTTGAATTGATATTATTACAGCTATTTTTAATTCTAATGTAAGACAGTAACCATCAATCCATACTTTTACTTTGAGAATAAAAAAATATGCCTATTTTTATTAAATAAAACCTTATTAGAAATTCTTGACTTTTTTCTAGGTTCCTACATTAAGCAGAAAATTTCTGTAAAATTGCTGCAAATTAAACTGGCTGTATCTGTAGAAGTACACAATAGACTGATGAATGTGCGCTGAGAATCGACTGCAAATTTAGGACAATGAACGGCCAAGAGACTCCATTGCTAGGAAACTGCTGTTGCTCATATTTTCATTTTATTAGTGACTTAGGGTGTATAATGGATGAGAGAGAGAGAGAGAGAGAGAGAGATGCATAGGTAGTGGAGCATTTCTGTTGCCCAGATTTGCTGTCTGGAGTAGCCCCACAATAATGTCATACTTTGTATGCTGTTCCTACGAGGATTGACTGCAATCTCTTTTATGTCATGAAAAGACTATATGGCTGCATGCTACATATATCCAGTGATACAATATGTTCTAACCAGGTGCATGTAACCTCTGAAGACCTTTTCATTCACACACACACTTGAAGGTTGTCGGCTGAACTACTGCATTGGCAATTCAATACTCTTCTAGAAGAACTAATTACAAAAACCTCAAACCGGCACTGTATACAGTTGACATACTTCTGTGATATTTCTGTTTTACGCTCTTTTTATTCGTATGGAGGACATACCAGCTGACATACTACGACATGTAAATGAAGGCTTTTCCCAGAAATTAGAGAGTTGTTGCAAATTCTACTGGATCTTGCAATAGCTGGCAAAGCAAAACACTACTAGTGCCAAATCACAAGTCTTTCGTCGAGAAACTGCAACACGGCAGGTCATATTGCTGCAGTCAGAGCCTGGATATATTCTAACTCAAAACCATTACACATTTGACTCCTTACAACTGTGTCAATTCAGCCATGTTATCATATGCTTTGTCACAGTCAATCTTGGATGGAATTCTCTTATCGTGCAGTAATTATCGCTATGCCTGCATGTGTGGCAATGCTTCAGCTGTTTCGAGATGAACTGGCTAATAAGGTGGCTGCGTCTAGATGGCTCAACTTGTTTGAGTTTTCTTCAGGTAGCTGAAACATGGGACAAGACAATGCACATGCACCAAAGAATAAAGAGATTCCATTTTGAGTTGTAGGTGTCCTGTTATTTGATGATGAAAATAGGTACAATGTGACAGAAGACATGATATTGAACGCAAAAATAATTGTTGGAGCTCGAGATTAATTTGGTTTATTCAGAAACATGTGTTTAGATGATTGATTTTAGATTGTCCACAGAATTATGTTGCACCTTGTAATTATGTTTGCCGAAAGTGCTTTGGGCGCACAGTATTACTACTCCATCCAATCCATATTAACTGACGCTGTTTTGGTACAACTTTAGTACTACAAAGTTGTACTTTTTGGATCGGAGGGAGTAGTTATTTTAAATCAAAGAAATGTGGTCCAACTTCTCTATAGAATTAAATTCCCAGATTATAGCCTGCGGGTTGTGATGTTGAGGTGCAGCAGATGCACAAGGCATGCATGATCCCAATAGGCAATAATAGAGTGACTAAATGATGAGGATAAGTCAAACCCAAAAGGAGTTTATTGATTACTTTCCAAAGTAGTGGAGCATTGCAAATGCATGTTACTAGGTTCTCTTCTTCATGGAATTCTCATACAGACATGATGATGGGGATGGGGTCAAAGCATGAATGGCTAGCCATTTTGCAACAACAAAAATTAGAATATAATGATAAGAAAATGTCCATGCTGAATAGAACAGCCTGGAGAAAGGCTCGTCCTCACAAAAAGAAACATTATATATGGTGTGTTGAATTATAAACAGGTTGCCCATATTTGACATTTCCTCGAGAGCTAGAGTCTTGATGTAAAATGGTTGGTGAAAAGATCTAGCCGATGGAATCTTATTCAAGAAAACTGTGATTGTTGGGTGGTCCGATGAAAAGGTCGATATGATGAAGCAGATAGACCCCAGCCATCTTAAGTCCTTGTTATATGGTGGTTCAGCCTAGTTTCGACATAGGCATAGTGTCGGTCTATAGGACTCTACTGTTGCCGAATTGTCGTTTTTTCTTCTTTCCTTTTATCAGATTTTTGGTGTTTGGCTGTGTGCATCCTAGTTATGCAGAGGCCGGGTGATACTATAAATGCTTTGTATCGGCTTGATGCTACATTTTGAGATAATAAAAGCGCCATTTATCAGAAAAAAAAAATGGCGGTTCAGCCTAGAGCATGGGGTAGTGTAAAATCATTTCCAGCAAGCTTTCATGGCATATGCCCCAAATAGAATACATGGATTTCATGTGAGGGAATTAGTTTAAATTGTGTTGATTCCAAAAGGTATCATTAGAACAAGACAAGCGAGAATATCAACTCAACACATCCTGTCAAATTGTCAATCCTGCAAAAAAGACATTGGCATCTACAACAACAAAGAAATTGTCATTTTCTCCGGAGATGGCCTATGATTTGAAATACAGGGTCATGTAGTGGAGCAGGGTAGCAAGAAATGTTGCTCCAGATTAGCAGCCAATAGGAGGTGCTCATCAAAGCAGACATATCACAACAGGGGGCAAAGCCAGAGCATACATACATAGCAAGCCATGCAGAGCCACACCACTGATCCAGATCCAGCTAACCTTCCAAAGATCCCAGACAGCATGAGACCTCATCCACTAATCCCCTATGACAATGATGATTAAACCCTTTTCAACCTCATCCTGAGCAAGTACAATAAGGCGACGTAGGCGGGTTGTAAGCATTTAAATATTATATTTTTGCTGAGGTGGAAGAGAGAGAAGAGGAGAGAGAAGAGAAGCGGATTACTAGTTAACAGCCGGCTGCAGCACGTGCTCCTAGATACTTTGTGAGAGAGTGAGGTGGGCCATGGATCAACAAAGTAGTACACATTTATATCCATCTATTGTACTTGCCGGCTATAAGGTTGGCTATAGATGATGTGACAACATCATATAGGCAGCTGTTGACTGTGCTAGTAACCATGCTCTTACGGCAATTAACGAGTCATCGCCCTGCCGATGTGTCAATACCACACTGGCCGGCAGGGGTGACGTGTCCGGCATGGCGCGCCACGTGGAGTTGGGTCCAGCTGGGTGCTGGCACGTGTGAGTGCTGTGGAGACCTTGAGGTTGGACCGAGCTTGTGGCCAGCTGTTGATTGGCGGTTGGTCAATTGTACGCGATATGCACGCACACTGCCTACTGTCATGGGAAATCGGTTGGAAAATCTGGTGAGTGGTGGTGCTAAAGCTGCATTTCACTTTCCCAGCATGTGAGAAGCATATGCACATGTACTGGAGAAATACAAATCGCAAAGTCTCTTTCATCTCTCTCACCTCTAAGATGGTATACAGGAGTAGTACCGCTTTGCTGCGTAATATGGGTGCTCGCAAGAGAACGTTTGCAGACTTTGCACCGCCTTTGTTCACAAGAGAACATTTGCAGACTTTGCCACGGCTTTGTAAACATGGTTGGTTTATTCAACTCTTCTTGTATAGCGACATGTCAGACAAATCATGTTGCTTTTTTATTAAAGAAAGAGTTTGACGGCCTTCCTTTTTCTTCGAGCAACTAGCAAGACTATTGACTAAGAAGAACTTTATCAAAAAAAAATCATTAAGAAGAAATAGAGGCAGAGTATACATAGGTGGGGCGCATGTTTTTGGCACAACATGCGGAAAGCGTGAAAACAAACTAGGATTACTTGCCCTCAAATTGACTGAACCCCACGCATATGTTTCCCCAAAGCCCTAGCCCCGACATAATGTCCTTGAAAGCACGGGAGGCCGTCTCGACATACGTGAGTGTTGGGAAACATAGTGGAAATAAACAAAAAATCCGTACCTACGTACAAGCCAATGACCCCTCTACCGGTATCCACGCATCCGTGATCGACAACTCAGCAGAACTTTGATGTTCAGAACGAAGTTGTGCCGAAGAACTAGAGGAGGGGTGGAGCAGCCTTGCAGCATGGAACAGTTCCCATGGAGAGAGGGGGGGGGGGCTTCGCGCATGATCATATGCAATTGAGGAGCTGCCCCTCACATATATATAGAAGCAAGAGAGAGGGGCAACTTGAAGGACGGGCTCCACCCTCTCTAGGTCAGCCGCCGCAAGGTGTGGGGGCCCAAACCATAGGGCGCACCAACGAGGATCGGCCTCTAAGCCAGGGGGGCTCTTGGGCCAGTAGGCCCATGTGGCCGCCCCCTACTTAGCCTAGCCAAAAGGGGCAGCCTATGGCTTTCCGAGAGGTTTCGGAATACTCGGGAACTTTCCTTAACCTTTCATGATTTTTCGGTCGCCCTGGACTTTCGCAGTTTTCTGAAACTTCTCTAGTTCTCTACAATACACTTTCAGTTATCTCTTCGAAACATTTTGTATCTTCCCGAAACTTTTTCGATGAATTTCTCTCAAGATACTAACACTTCTAGTACTCAACAAATTAGTGATTTTTAAGCGTGTGACGCCACAGGTTCGGTAAAGTATAGACATGACCCGGAACTCCTTCCAGTGAATAATCAATAGCGGGATTTGGGCATCCATCTTGACTCCTACACTTACACGAATAAGCGAACCTTTTTTTTCAGTACATCATTCCCTTTGCTTCAAGAGGCTTAACAAAACCAAAGACGAGACTTTCGGTATCCGTGTGAAGCATCAACTTGATCACTATACCAAGTTATCATCATTACCGGTTTTGTTCCTTTTTCTCATTTCTATATTCCGGCATCCGCATGATCATATCACGATGTGTCTAGCCAGAAGATTATGGATACCGAAATACCGAGAGGGCCCAAAGAATATCTCTCCATCATCGGAGGAGCAAATCTCAATCTCGAGCTATCAAGTCCCTTGACATACTTTTCCGATGCACCCGAAAGATGCCATTATAATTTCCCTGCTATGGGTAGCGTTTAACGAACCCGAAAGTACAATGTCTGGCATGAAGTTACTGGATACTCTCATGGTCTAAGGAATTGGGCATATGTTAACACTTGCATGATTATACTTACAACATTGTAATGATGTGTATATCATTTCGTTGGGTCTGTCGAACATCGATGTTCCACAAAAAAATGTGCTTCCACTATTGTCGGTATCTGTAATGCCCAGGATGCGACTATGTCTCCTACGTGTCGAGGCACGACTTAAAGACATAAGCGCATTCTGGAATGATCTCAAGTATGGTATCTTTGCACATCTCATGTAAAAGTTCAGGGATGAAATAGAAAAGATAGTTGGCTTACACTCGCCACGTCACACAATGAATACAATAACATACAATCATCCAAATAACACAGGGTCCGACTACGGACAAAATCCAAACGAGAAAGATACCATAAACACAAGGCATGATCGCCCCTAGTAGGAACCACTACTGATCGTCGGATACAAAACATAGTAACGACCACGATCTTCATCAAACTCCCACTGAAGTTCTGATCCATCTCCTGCATCGTTCTCGGCGGTACCTGCATCTGGTGTGTGTAGTAATCTGTGAGCCACAAGGACTCAGCAATCTCATTCTCGGGTATCAAAACTAACAAAGCCTTAGGTGTGGAAGGGTAATAAAGTGTTTGCAGCAGCACTAAGCAACTAGCTTACGAGTTCAGAGCGAGATAAGAACAAGTGCCAACAGTCGCCAAGTTGATCAAGAAGTGATCCTAGCTACTCACGGTCAAACATAACCCCACCGTGTTCACTTCCCGAAGCCCTTCGGAAAGAGACCATCACGGTTACTCACGCAGGTAGTGTATTCTTTTGGATATGGTGACAAGTTATCTACAATCGGATATTAACAAATTCCCATCTACCACATAACCGCGGGCACGGCTTTTGAAAGATCAAACCCTGCAGGGGTGTCCCAACTTAGCTCATCACAAGCTCACGATCTGCAGAGTCGCAACTCCAAAGTGGGAAGACCCGAGTATTCTCGGAATCCCGTGCTCAAGATATTTCGACAAAGGTAAAACTAATCCAGCAAGACCTCCCGACGTGCTTACACCCTGATAGTAGTCGCACGTATCTCGTCTCATGCCACGACCGGATAGGTCAAGCTACGGGAACCAGAACCTCGAGTTGCCTGAAGTCGGCCCCGCAGGCTGCCCAGTTTGGACCAACACTCATGAGGAGGACTGGCCCGGTTTGTAAAATTAAGTCCTCGGGGTCTGGAAAGTACCTATGCAAGTTATTTAGTTATGGAAAATGGTAAAACCGAAGTTGGGCCTTGCTGGAAAAGCTTTAAGCATTGCGAATTATCAAGGGGGGCCCATAAACCCCAACTGTGTTAGGAACGCAAAATCAAGGAACATAACACCGGTTTATCGGGTCCTAAGGGGGCATGAGTGGAACAAAACACCAAGCAGAAGGCCAAGCCTTCCACCCATTGCCAATATATATGTGCATTGATTAACATAGCTATATATATTGTGTTATCCCAATAAACAATTTCATCACGGAGCGATCTTCAATCTTCACCTGCAACTAGCAACTCTATAAGAGGGGCTAAGAAAAGCGTACTTAGCCAATCAACGTTGATAGGAAGGCGGTTAGAGTGTTTCATGGCAACAATAGGAGGCTGACAAACAGGAATAGGCATCGAGGCATAGCTAAAGAGCGAGACAACTAGCATAGGCAAAGACAGAGGTGATATCGGGGAACGGTCATCTTGCCTGGTAAGTCGTCGGTGGGATGGTAAGACGGCTCCTCGAACTCAGTCTCGACAAGATCCTCGAACTCGGTATCGGCTCCCGGCTCTACCCAACACAAGGGCACAACAACGGCACAATGTCAAACACGGTGCAATGCACAATCAACATGATGCAAGTCATGTCATGGAATGCAAGTATGATGTGCGTATGCATGAGGATGCTCTTGAGCCTAAGGAGAAGATGAAGGAAATGGCCTCATCTTGGGTAACCAAGCAAGCCACTGGATAGATTGGAACATTTCAGTCGAAATCGATATAAAGATCACCGGAAACGGATGCACGGTTTGCAAATGACAAGCAAAACAATATGCAATGCAAAACCGCAGTTATCAGCAACATGGCATCTTTGGAGCAAGAAATAAATATGCTACAGCACCCAAACATGAAGACAAAAGGCATGGATGTGAAGTAGACATGATTCTTAACAAGCATGAACTTAGAGCACACCCAAAAACTTACTGGAACACAATTAAACAAGCATGACAAATTGCAATAAGTTTATCCAGACTTAGAGAAAAACTGGGCATGGCAGAAATTACAACATGTAGGCATGTTTGCAAGCTTGTGTAACTCAACTCAAAGCATAGCATGACATGTGAATATAACCAACAGCAAGAAGACATATTTGTGAAACTACTCATGGCAAGAACATGCTCATAGGATGCATAGAACACTAGCTATTCGCATGGCAAAACTGAACTTGTTGATAACATGATGACAGAAACATTTTATAGCATCTTGAGAGCATGAAAACAACAAGTTCCAGCAAGGCATCATGGAAAACAAAAGCATGGATAGCTAGAGTATAATATATACTTCAAGGAACACCCACTGGACAACTCTAATCATGCACAACAACGACGGTGGCATCATGGGAACATGGAATAAAAATTAACAGATTCACACTCAGCAGAAATTTAACATCATGATGACATGTTAACAAGCTTGTGTCACTCATCTCAAGACATATCTGTAATACCCCGGATGTAATACTTTCCCTTTTGGGCATATAATATATCTCCGGCTTCATCTATTTCCATTCCAGGTTCTTTGTCTTTCGGGTTTCGTCGTTTTGTTGTGTGAGTGTGTGGCATTCATTCATATCATGTAGACATGTGCATCGCATTGCAGTTGTGTTGTCGGTTGCATCCGGTTCCATGCGTTCCTTCCCGTTGTCCGTTTCGCGTTCCGGAGCTCCCTCACGTGTCCGTGGCGTCCCGTAGGCCTACTTTGTTGTTTGTGCGTGTTACGTTACCGGTGTGCCGCGAGGTTGTTGTGTGTGTTGTTGTTTTGTTGTGTGCAACCCGCCTCTCAAATCTCGTCGCGTTTGGACTCCGTGTGCTATCCCAACAGTTATTCGTGTGGGTCCAAAGTGCCTTCACTTTGTGTCCCAGAAACACCCCTACTGCAGTCCACTAGTCTTCCCTAGGCCCATCCTAACTCCTCCCGCGATCGGATCCATCGGATCGCGATCGGAGGGCTCCAACACCCCCAGATCCCCTAATCCTAGCTACCTGCTATATATAGCCCCTAGGTTAATTTTTAGGCATCCATAGCTTCTTCTCCACCCTCTCCCCCTCAATTTTCGGATCTAGTCAGCCCCTCTCTGCCACTTGGCCAGTTCCACGAAGGAACTCCACCGCCGCCGCTGACTTCGCCGCTCCAGGCCAGTCTCTCGATGCCAGCTTTGCTCCAGGCCAGGTCAACGCCTCGGCCTCTGCCGATCGGATCGGGGCAGAGGCCCGATCGACCGAGGCCCCCCCACTCCGTCGCACCGACCGCGCCAGGCCCGACCGCGCCTGGATTCCTTCCCGCCTGGACCACTTCGCCGTCCCGGGCCCCGCCTCCCGCAACGGCCCGAAGGCCCAGGCCACCTCCTCCCTCCGCCGCTAGCGCGAGCCGGCCAGGCCGCGTCGCCAGGCGGGCTTCGCTCCATTCCCGCGGGCCAGGCCATCGCCACTCCGCCGCCCCAGCGCCGGGCCCCTCCAGTTCCAGGCTGCCTCCACCGCCTGGGCCGCAGCCCCTACCAGGCCAGCTTCTCCACTCCGGATCGGGCCGCAGCTCCCGCGGGCCGCTCCGCACCGACCGGGCCGCCCAGCCGCCGGGCCGCACCGGATCCAGATCCGGGCCGTGATTCCTTTTTTTCAGATCTGAGAGAGAGGTTGCTCTTTTTCCCTCTAAGTCCCTGTTTTGCTTAATCTGTGATGCAATGTTCAACTGTGGTTAACTTTTTGTGTGTTTGTCCGTTTCGCGCAAATAGCATGTCCAAACGTTCGTGGTGACTAGCACTACGTTTTATCTTTTAGTGTCATGCATGTTAGAGATCATCTAGGTGCTTGTTTTGCTGTTGCAAGAGTGCATCGTGATATAAACTGCTGCTATGTGATGTTTTTATGCCATCTTTGCCATGTGATATCTTTTAGCTCGTTTGTCCGAATGATGCAAATGACATGTCCACGTGTTCGTCTTGCCATGCTCTACATGTTGTATGTGCTAGGTAGCATGATAGATTTATTCTTGCCATGCTTATCATCGTTGCAAAGTGCCAAGTGGTTGTGATGTTGTTTCACTTGTTTTGAAATGCCATCTTGTTGAGCTCGTTGCTATCGTTGTGTTTATCTCCATGAAGCATGCTTGTGTGTTTCGGAATCACCATCATGTGTACTTTGATGAGGTGCTTACCACTTGCCATGTTTAGTTTCGAGGAGACTTAAACTTGCTCTTTTAGATGCCATGATGAAATTGCTGTTTTAGGACTTGGTGGATTTTCACTAAGTCTGAAATCTGTAACGTTCCGATGCCATGTTCGTGTGATGTTCTAGGACAAACCATGTTAGTTTTGGAGTGGATCTTGATTGTTCCTTGTAGTATATATTGTTGTCTTTCCATGCATGTTCTCACATGCCTGTTTGACTGGCTGTAGCATGTTTATCTTTTGCTCCAAAGTTTCAATAAAATTCTGCTGCCAGAATTGTATTGTCATGTTCAATATGTCCAAGATCATTGCTATTGATCCGTGGCTCCTTTGGGGGTGCACATTTGGACTTAGTTGTTGTAGTATATGTCTAGTTTGTGTTCATGTCCTTTGCCATGTTGTTTGAGTGCTGTAGCTTAATTATTTTGTGCTCCGAAGTTGCTATGGTGCGTAATTTCCAGCTTTCGCTCATTTCTTGTTTCGGGCATAACTTTTAGCCCGTAACTCCGTTTTCAGCGAATCTTATATGAAACTTGATTGATTTTCTATGTAGAATCTTAATATCATATTGTTATCATGTTTTGAGGTGTTTTGCTTGAGTGCTATTTTCCGTGCTCCGTGTGCATCCTTAGTGCATCCATCATGCATCCAT
The DNA here is from genome assembly GCA_902687465.1 of Secale cereale. Taxonomy (NCBI): domain Eukaryota; kingdom Viridiplantae; phylum Streptophyta; class Magnoliopsida; order Poales; family Poaceae; genus Secale; species Secale cereale. The sequence goes on along the minus strand of LR738715.1, from coordinate 494,084,965 downwards.
CTTTTTCGAGTGCGCATTGCATCTTGTTGATTTGTGCTTGGTGTGATTGTTTTGTTTAGAGCCGGAAGCTGAGACCGAGTACGAGTACGAGCACGAGGTTTCCAACGAGGTTGAGCACGAGGACCCTTCTTACGATCCGAACGACTTCTCTTCAGGCAAGATGACCGAACCCCGATAACATTACTATCTTTGCTTATTGCTAGTAGTTCCGATCTATAGTTTTGCCTCGATGCCCATGATCTTCTTGTCAGCCTCCTACTTGTAACCATTGCCCTGTTTAACCAACCTACCTATGCAAACCATTGCTTGGCTAAGTACGCTTCGCTCAGCCCTTCTTATAGCATTGCTAGTTGCAGGTGAAGATCGAAGATGCTTGCTTCATGTTGAAGTTTGGTTGGGTTATATCACACTATATAAATGCTTAAAATGAAATCATCTATATATTGGCAAGGGTGGAAGGCTAAGCCTTTTGCTTGGTGATTTGTTCCACTCATGCCGTTAGGAACCGTATAAACCGGTGTTATGTTCCTTGATTATGCGTTCCTAACACGGTTGGGGTGTATGGGACCCCCTCGATAAACCGCTAAGTGCTAAGTCTTTTCCAGCAAGTCCCAACATTGGTACTATTTGCCTAATAACAAACTAAACTTGCATAGGGAGTTATAAACCCTTTTTCTTAATCAACAACTCCGGGCCAGTGCTTCACATGAGTGTTGGTCCGAAATGAGCGGACTGCGGGGCCACCTTAAGGAAACTCGAGGTCTGGTAAAAACCCGTAGGATGTCTCATCCGGTCGTGGCCTGAGATGTGATACGCGCGGCTACTATCAGGGTGTCGGCACGCTGGGAGGATTTGCTGGATTAGCCTTACCATAGCTCGGTATATCTTGAGCACGGGATTCCGAGAATACTCGGGTCTTCCCACTTTGGAGTTGCGACTCCGCGGATCGTGGGCTTGTAATGGGTCAAGTTGGAACACCCCTGCAGGGTTTTAACTTTCGAAAGCCGTGCCCGCGGTTATGTGGCAGATGGGAGCTTGTTAATATCCAGTTGTAGATAACTTGGCACACTGTTTCTAATACACTACCAGCGTGTGTTCCGTGACCGTCAATTTCCGAATAGGGATTCGGGAGTTGAACACGGAGGGGTTATGTTTGTGGAGCTTGTAGCTAGGATCACTTCGTGATCACTTCTCGACCGAGGCTTTCTCTTCTCGCTCTCACTCACGTAAGCTAGTTGCTAGTTGCTGCTGCAGACACTTATTCTTTTCTTCAGCCTTTATCCTCTCCCAAAGGCTTAAATAGTCTTGTTACCGGGAACGGGATTGCTGAGTCCTCTGTGGCTCACAGTTACTTCACCACACCAGATGCAGGTCCAGCTGTGAGCTATCCAGGTGATGGCACCGAGCTGGATTGGGAGTACGACGAGGAGCGTAGTCGGTACTATGTTCGATATCCGGATGATCAGTAGTGGAGACTCCTACTAGGATTCGATCCGCCTGTGGTTTATTTATTTAAGTTTGGTATCTTGACATTTGGTTTTGCCCTTAGAGGGTTGTGATATTCTTAATGTATGATGTTTGAGACATGTTATGTAATTGTGTGACGTGGCGAGTGTAAGCCAACTATTTATGTTTACAATCCCCTCTTTTACATGAGATGTGCAAAGATTACCAAACTTGAGATCATTCTAGGATGGACTTATGCCTTTAAGTCGTGCCTCGACACGTAGGAGGTATAACTCCATCCTGGGCATTACAAGTTGGTATTCAGAGCCTTCTCCGACCTAGGAGCCCCCACTGTTTGATCGAATCGTTGAGGTCGAGTCTAGGCACACACTGAAAAACTTTTTGAGTCCTATAGTATATCGGAGAGTAGGATTTCTTTGCTTCTCATCCCCTTTCTCTCTGGTGAGGACTCCTGACGACTACTCTTGTCTCTCCTATCTTCAAAAATTGCACAACTTTTTTTTAGGAATCCCGCGAGTATTCTGGGATTGTTTCGATGTTCTTGTGACGAGGATATTGTTCTCGATGCCTCCTGTTCCCGGGGAGTTGAGCTTCGGGGTATTGTCGTCACAAGCATATCGCGGCAGTACTAAATACTTAAGACGGCCGACATCGAAAATCTCTCCTATACGGCCAGTGGCAAGATAACCCCCACATCACCCAGTACTGGGGAGGTAGTTCGGGAGTATTGCCATAGCTTGTTATAGTGGATGCTTTTTGAAGGTCCGAGGTACACAGTTTCCGAGAAAGACTGGTTATGTGTTGAAGGATGGATACACCTGGATGTAGGTTTAGAGTTGATTGCGCGGTGCTTCCCGTGTATCCCCAAGACCTGATTGCATAACTGGAATCTTTCGGAAATCTATAGGTGGGCCTATCCAGTAGATCGTAGGCATTCTTCCAACGGATGCAGGTTAGTGAGTTCGGGGTTCTACATTGAGTGAAGTGGTTTATGACCGATGTTACTATCAGGAGTTGCATCTTAAAGGGTCCTTGGCTATGCTGATCCGGGGATTGCAAAACCTTTTCGTAACGCGTTCATATGCTTTCAGCACAAAGATGTTAGAACGAAACTCCTCTCTTGTGTTTGTTCCCGTCTGTACCTTGTTGTTTTCTTATTTTATCCTTTTGTCCCCTATGTTGCATTGTAATGCCCCGGATGTAATACTTTCCCTTTTGGGCATATAATATATCTCCGGCTTCATCTATTTCCATTCCGGGTTCTTTGACTTTCGGGTTTCGTCGTTTTGTTGTGTGAGTGTGTGGCATTCATTCATATCATGTAGACATGTGCATCGCATTGCAGTTGTGTTGTCGGTTGCATCCGGTTCCACGCGTTCCTTCCCGTTGTCCGTTTCGCGTTCCGAAGCTCCCTCACGTGTCCGTGGCGTCCCGTAGGTCTACTTTGTTGTTTGGGCGTGTTACGTTACCGGTGTGCCGCGAGGTTGTTGTGTGTGTTGTTGTTTTGTTATGTGCAACCCGCCTCTCAAATCTCGTCGCGTTTGGACTCCGTGTGCTATCCCAACAGTTATTCATGTGGGTCCAAAGTGCCTTCACTTTGTGTCCCAGAAACACCCCTACTGCAGTCCACTAGTCTTCCCTAGGCCCATCCTAACTCCTCCTGCGATCGGATACGTCGGATCGCGATCGGAGGGCTCCAACACCCCCAGATCCCCTAACCCTAGCTACCTGCTATATATAGCCCCTAGGTTAATTTTTAGGCATCCATAGCTTCTTCTCCACCCTCTCCCCCTCAATTTTCGGATCTGGCCAGCCCATCTCTGCCACTTGGCCAGTTCCACGAAGGAACTCCACCGCCGCCGCTGACTTCGCCGCTCCAGGCCAGTCCCTCGACGCCAGCTTCGCTCCAGGCCAGGTCAACGCCTCGGCCTCTGCCGATCGGATCGGGGCAGAGGCCCGATCGACCGAGGCCCCCCCACTTCGTCGCACCGACCGCGCCAGGCCCGACCGCGCCTGGATTCCTTCCCGCCTGGACCACTTCGCCGTCCCGGGCCCCGCCTCCCGCAACGGCCCGAAGGCCCAGGCCACCTCCTCCCTCCGCCGCTAGCGCGAGCTGGCCAGGCCGCGTCGCCAGGCGGGCTTCGCTCCTTCCCCGCGAGCCAGGCCATCGCCACTACGCCGCCCCAGCGCTGGGCCCCTCCAGTTCCAGGCCGCCTCCACCGCCTGGGCCGCAGCCCCCACCAGGCCAGCTTCTCCACTCCGGATCGGGCCGCAGCTCTCGCGGGCCGCTCCGCACCGACCGGGCCGCCGGGCCGCACCGGATCCAGATCCGGGCCGTGATTCCTTTTTTTCAGATCTGAGAGAGAGGTTGCTCTTTTTCCCTCTAAGTCCCTGTTTTGCTTAATCTGTGATGCAATGTTCAACTGTGGTTAACTTTTTGTGTGTTTGTCTGTTTCGCGCAAATAGCATGTCCAGACGTTCGTGGTGACTAGCACTACGTTTTATCTTTTAGTGTCATGCATGTTAGAGATCATCTAGGTGCTTGTTTTGCTGTTGCAAGAGTGCATCATGATATAAACTGCTGCTATGTGATGTTTTTATGCCATCTTTGCCATGTGATATCTTTTAGCTCGTTTGTCCGAATGATGCAAATGACATGTCCACGTGTTCGTCTTGCCATGCTCTACATGTTGTATGTGCTAGGTAGCATGATAGATTTATTCTTGGCATGCTTATCATCGTTGCAAAGTGCCAAGTGGCTGTGATGTTGTTTCACTTGTTATGAAATGCCATCTTGTTGAGCTCGTTGCTATCGTTGTGTTTATCTCCATGAAGCATGCTTGTGTGTTTCGGAATCACCATCATGTGTACTTTGATGAGGTGCTTACCACTTGCCATGTTTAGTTTCGAGGTGACTTAAACTTGCTCTTTTAGATGCCATGATGAAATTGATGTTTTAGGACTTAGTGGATTTTCACTAAGTCTGAAATCTGTAACGTTCTGATGCCATGTTCGTGTGATGTTCTAGGACAAACCATGTTAGTTTTGGAGTGGATCTTGATTGTTACTTGTAGTATATATTGTTGTCTTTACATCCATGTTCTCACATGCCTATTTGAGTGGCTGTAGCATGTTTATCTTTTGCTCCAAAGTTTCAATAAAATTCTGCTGCCAGAATTTTATTGTCAAGTTCAATATGTCCAAGATCATTGCTATTGATCCGTGGCTCCTTTGGGGGTGCACCTTTGGACTTAGTTGCTGTAGTATATGTCTAGTTTGTGTTCATGTCCTTTGCCATGTTGTTTGAGTGGTGTAGCTTAATTATTTTGTGCTCCGAAGTTGCTATGGTGCGTAATTTTCAGCTTTCGCTCATTTCTTGTTTCGGGCATAACTTTTAGCTCGTAACTCCGTTTTCAGCGAATCTTATATGAAACTTGATTGATTTTCTGTGTAGAATCTTAATATAATATTGTTATCATGTTTTGAGGTGTTTTGCTTGAGTGCTATTTTCCGTGCTCCGTGTGCATCCTTAGTGCATCCATCATGCATCCATCTTTTTCGAGTGCGCATTGCATCTTGTTGATTTGTGCTTGGTGTGATTGTTTTGTTTAGAGCCGGAAGCCGATACCGAGTACGAGTACGATCACGAGGTTTCCAACGAGGTTGAGCACGAGGACCCTTCTTACGATCCGAACGACTTCTCTTCAGGCAAGATGACCGAACCCCGATAACATTACTATCTTTGCCTATTGCTAGTAGTTCCGATCTATAGTTTTGCCTCGATGCCCATGATCTTCTTGTCAGCCTCCTACTTGTAACCATTGCCCTGTTTAACCAACCTACCTATGCAAACCATTGCTTGGCTAAGTACGCTTCGCTCAGCCCTTCTTATAGCATTGCTAGTTGCAGGTGAAGATCGAAGATGCTTGCTTCATGTTGAAGTTTGGTTGGGTTATATCACACTATATAAATGCTTAAAATGAAATCATCTATATATTGGCAAGGGTGGAAGGCTAAGCCTTTTGCTTGGTGATTTGTTCCACTCATGCCGTTAGGAACCGTATAAACCGGTGTTATGTTCCTTGATTATGCGTTCCTAACACGGTTGGGGTGTATGGGACCCCCTCGATAAACCGCTAAGTACTAAGTCTTTTCCAGCAAGTCCCAACATTGGTACTATTTGCCTAATAACAAACTAAACTTGCATAGGGAGTTATAAACCCTTTTTCTTAATCAACAACCCCGGGCCAGTGCTCCACATGACTGTTGGTCCGAAATGAGCGGACTGCGGGGCCACCTCAAGGAAACTCGAGGTCTGGTAAAAACCCGTAGGATGTCTCATCCGGTCGTGGCCTGAGACGAGATACGCGCGGCTACTATCAGGGTGTCGGCACGCCGGGAGGATTTGTTGGATTAGCCTTACCTTAGCTCGGTATATCTTGAGCACGGGATTCCGAGAATACTCGGGTCTTCCCACTTTGGAGTTGCGACTCCGCGGATCGTGGGCTTGTAATGGGTCAAGTTGGAACACCCCTGCAGGGTTTGAACTTTCGAAAGCCGTGCCCGCGGTTATGTGGTAGATGGGAGCTTGTTAATATCCGGTTGTAGATAACTTGACACAATGTTTCTAATACACTACCAGCGTGTGTTCCGTGACCGTCAATTTCCGAATAGGGATTCGGGAGTTGAACACGGAGGGGTTATGTTTGTGGAGCTTGTAGCTAGGATCACTTCGTGATCACTTCTCGACCGAGGCTTTCTCTTCTCGCTCTCACTCACGTAAGCTAGTTGCTAGTTGCTGCTGCAGACACTTATTCTTTTCTTCAGCCTTTATCCTCTCCCAAAGGCTTAAATAGTCTTGTTACCCGGGAACGGGATTGCTGAGTCCTCTGTGGCTCACAGTTACTTCACCACACCAGATGCAGGTCTAGCTGTGAGCTATCCAGGTGATGGCACCGAGCTGGATTGGGAGTACGACGAGGAGCGTAGTCGGTACTATGTTCGATATCCGGATGATCAGTAGTGGAGACTCCTACTAGGATTCGATCCGCCTATGGTTTATTTATTTAAGTTTGGTATCTTGACATTTGGTTTTGCCCTTAGAGGGTTGTGATATTCTTAATGTATGATGTTTGAGACATGTTATGTAATTGTGTGACGTGGCGAGTGTAAGCCAACTATTTATGTTTACAATCCCCTCTTTTACATGAGATGTGCAAAGATTACCAAACTTGAGATCATTCTAGGATGGACTTATGCCTTTAAGTCGTGCCTCAACACGTAGGAGGTATAACTCCATCCTGGGCATTACAATATCATGGCATGAAAATGAATCTATCATGTAGAGCACATTCCAAAGAGCAAAACTCATGTTGACACCTAGCTCATATGACACATGGATTAATATACACAAGCAAGACAAAACATCATCTCATAACAAGTTCAGAAACTTATTAGCCAAATGCACTTTTGCAACAGAGATAAATATGGCATAATGCATCATATCATGCAAGAAATTACATCCATCTTGAAGAGCATCACAAGACGAACATCTGGACATATCATTCACTCCATTCGCACCAACATGCACAAAGTTACTAGCTCACGAACATGCCAACAAATTTACACAGACAACAAGTGCTGAAATAGTTTCATCACGAAGCACTCTTGCCACGAAGATTAAGACAACTAGATGATCCCTATCATGCATGAAACTGATGCTAACATGTAGAGCATGACGAGACGATATGTGCAAAACGGATCACCGAGCACAAAGTTACCACGTGTCAAAGAGGGCAAGAAATTTACGCGGATCTGGGACTTAGTGAAAATTACCCCTCCGAAAACGGGATGGAGCGGTTTGGGACGGAGGGATCCGGGAGGGAGCGGGATGGCGTTTGGATGGATGAGGTGGTGGATCTCATCCACCACTGGATCCAGATCGGGATCGGCCCGGCGGCTCGTCGGAGGAGCTCGCCGGCGGGGCGCCGGCGATGATGCGATGGCACCGGTGAGGTGGCGACGGAGATGGCCGGCGGGGTCGTGCCTGGCGCCGGAGGCGGGCGGAGCAGCGGGCAGAGCGCCGGCGGCGGGGACCGGGTGGCACGGCGGCGGCGACCCGGTACGGGCCGAGCGCGCCGGCGGTCGGAGGCGTGGCCGCGGCGGCGTCGGACCGGACGTGCGGAGAGGCGGCGGACGCGGTCGGGAGACCGGGCGGCTGGGCCGGAGGGCCGGAGACGGGCCCGGCGGGCCCGCGCGATGGGAGGCGCGGTGAAGCGGCGGCGGGACACGTGGCAGCCAGGGATTGGCCACGGTGGCGGGCGAATACGTCCGTCGCGGACGGACACGTCCGGCGGCGGACAGAGGAGGAAGGCTAGGGTTTCGCCCGAAAATGGAGGGGATGGGGCTTTTTATAGGTAGAGGGAGCTACGAGTGTCCAAATGGGATGCGGTTTTTGCCCACACGATCACGATCCGACAACCAAGAAGTTGGTAGTGGTTGTGCTGGGTTAGTGGGCTGTTGTGGAGGGGTGTTGGGACAAAAGGAAGATGAGCTTTTAGCCCACGAGGTTAACCGTTGGAGTATCAAACGGCCTCCAAACGCGACGAAACTTGACAGGCGGCCTATACGTACTAAAAGAACAACGTACGACAAGTCAGACCTCATTCCGAGAATGTTTTACGGCCACATACGAAAGAAGGACTCGGAGGTGCCACGGGCACGTGTGGGAGTGTCGGAACTCGAAACGGACAACGGGAAGAGACGAGCATAACCGGGTGCAAGTGACAACACGAATGCAATGCAATGCACATGATGACATGACATGGATGATATGCACACACGCACACGGCAAAAACGAAGAAACCCGAAATGAAGGAAGAGCCCAGAATGGAATTGATGAAGTCAACGCTGCATATATTGCCATAAATGGAATTGTTACATACGAGGCGTTACAGTATCCTTGTCACTTTAAGAGTGTCCTATGATCAGAAAACGGTATCATCATGCAACACATGAGCTAGTCCTAGAGGCGAGACCAGGGAACTACTTGGTTTTCACGTTTTCACGTGTGCAACTAGGGTTTCCTCTGAATCTCATAAACCAATGCAGTTATAGCACATAAAGTAAACAATATGGTGACATAACTACTATTACTCCACTTCGAGAGCGCTTCTATGCTTGCCTCTGTACGTATTAAGTTCATGAAAAATACAGTAATGCATGAAGTATGATGACATAATGTAGACAGAATAAGGCCAACCAATATGACCAAACCCCATCGTTTTACCCTTAGTAGCAACAATGCCAATACGTGCCTTGCTACTCCTCCTATCACAGAGTGAGGACACCGTGAGATTGAACCTACCACAAAGCACCTCTCACAGAGTGAGGACACCGTGAGATTGAATCTAGTTGGCCAAACCAAATGGATATATCAGAGAGAAATACAAACATATAACAATCACACATAATAAAGTTCAGAAATAACTCACTTTTAGTGAAAAAAAATTATCATAAACTGATCATAACCTTAACGAATGTTATCCCTACTCATTCAATTATGTAAGCATGGCATGACTTTGTCTTCCTAACATAAGTACAAATCATGAGCACCCGGGTGACAAACCAAGCAATTGTATCGTACCTTTTCTCGCTTCAGAATTTTCAACTTCACTCAATATATGAGCATGAGACATGCACTTAGCAGTACGGGTGGAATAGAATATGTTGGTAGAAGTTTATAAGGGGAGACAAAAGTGAAGAAAGTATCGCATCAACTTGCCAGATCGTTAGGCAATGGAGAGGCCTTACAGTCGATATCAATGCGAGGAGTAGGGATTTCCATGCAACGGATGCATTAGAGCTATAAGTGTATGAAAGCTCGCTACTGAAACTAAGTGGGTGTGCATCCAACTTGCTTGCTAATGAAGACCTCATGCATTTGAGGAAGCCCTTCATCGGAATATACAAGACAAGTTCTATAATGTAAAAATTCCCAATAGTATATGAAAGTGACAAATCATGGAGACTCTCCATAAGAAGAACAGGGTGCTACTTTGATGCACAATTGTGGTAAAAGGATAGTAGCATTGCCCCTTCTCTCTTTCTCTCATTTTTTTCTTTTCTCATTTTTTATAATAATATCATGAACCTCATCCCCACTTTTTAAAGGACTCATTAGTCTCCATCATTCTTTAACTCACTGGGACAATGCTCTAATGATGATTATCACACTTCTTTTTACTTACAACTCGATACAATGAAATAATATGACTTTATATGAATGCCTTTGGTAGTGTACCAGGATGTGCAATGTTCTATAGTAACATGTATTACGATGATGAACGGTGTCTTTGCCAAAAATATCATGTCAGCTCTATATGATCATGCAAAGCAATATGACGATGAACAAACAAGTTATGTGAATAGTAACCATGGAAATTGTGTGACAATATATCTCGGAATGGCTACGGAAATGCCATGATAGATAGGTATGATGGATGTTTTGAGGAAGGATATAATGAGGCTTCTGTGTGATAGATTGTATCATATCACGGGATTTGGATGCACCGGCAAAGTTCGCACCAATTCTCGAGATGAAAATGGGTAATGCACGGTACCGGAGAGGCTAGCAGTATGTAGGTGAGAGTGATGTATTAGTTCATGAACTCACATTAGTCATAAAGAACTCATATACTTGTTGTGAAAGTTTTATCCCTCGAAGCAAAGTACTACTCACATGCCCCTAGGGAGGAGGTTGGGAGGAGTTAAGCATCACGCGCCCCCGATTCGAACAACACAAATAATTTCAGCAATGAATAAAATGCTCCAACATCCTCGTCAAGCCATGACGCACACTTAAATGAGTAATGCATAACAAGATTTAATATCGATATTTTTACTAACCAATGATTATGAACTAATACTCATTTATTACTACATGAATATAATTAAATCACACATTTCATATTCAGTGATCTCACATGAAAGTTTTTATTATACCACTCTTATATACCTATCATTCTTGGACTAGTCTTATAACCCATGCATATTATCATTTCCTATTAAGACTCTCAAAAAAATGTGAAGCATGAGAGTGCAAATCATTTCTATAAAATATGTTTGCCGCCATGCTCTAAAGATATAAGTGAAGCACATGAGCAACCGCCTAACTCAAAAGATATAAGTGAAGCACATAGAGCATTCTAACAAATTATGAAGAATGTGTGTCTCTCTCAAAAGGTGTGCCCAGCAAACAATGATTGTGGGAAACTAACTAACAAAATAAAATTATAGCACACGATGCACCAAGCAGAGCTCATATCATGTGATGAATAAAAATATAGCTCCAAGTGATATTATCGATAGATTGTAGATGAAAGAGGGGATACCATCCGGGGCATTCTCAAGCTTAGACGCTTGTGTATTCCTTGAATATTACCATGGGGTGCCTTGGGAATCCCCAATCTTAGGGTCTTGCCGCTCATTATTCCTTCATCCATCGTGATATCTCCCAAAACTTGAAAACATCAGCACGCAAAACTCAACAGAAACTACATGAGATCCGTTAGTATAATAAATCAATCATCCAGTTTAGGTACTGTTATAAATAGATTAATAATTTCCCTTCCATAATACCTATTGAATTCTAACTTCTCCCTGACTTATACCCCCCGATATAATCCATAGCATCATCAAAATAAGCACACTATGCAAAAAAAAAAGAATATCTCTAAAACAGGACAGTACATAATGACAGATTTTTTTATCCATACGTTTGTAACCCCCAAAATTCTGAAAACTTAGGACAACATAAAAAAATTGTATCACAGTATTTTGTATAACATTTAGCAATTGATCACATTCCAGCACATGGCAACAATTCACACGCTGGGCACTAAATTTCTATTTCTGCACAGTACCAGTTTTCGGCAATTATCCAAATCGTCCTATAGGCTTTACTTGGCACAAAAACTAACTAAAATATTAAAGCACAATCATTAAAGTAGCAATAATGTTGTTGACTCAAGAAAAAAGAAAATAAAAGCAAAAGATAACTATTGGGTTGCCTCCCAATAAGCGCTATTGTTTAATCCTCTAGCTTGGCATAATGCATAGTTTCAAGTATTATCGTCCTTGACATCCATTTCCTCAATTATGCATCTAGACTTCCTATGAGTTTTAGCAAATATGTTTTTAATAATAACACTCCTAGGAACAAAGTTGAGGAATTTGTCTTCAGACATAGGTTCCTTTATAATTTCAATGAAGTTGGGGTGCACGCAAATCGTTTTCAAATACGCCTTCTCTTTACCAGATGAAGCACCTTTGTTTTCGGGAATATACATAGGCTTCCAATTCTTATTTTTAGGAGTACTTTCAATGGTTTTAATGGAAGAAAAAGCTAAGCCCAGATTATTAATGATCTCTTCCAATTTGTTAGTTCTAGCAAGACTTTGTTTCATTCTCTCGATGATTGTTGATTCTCTATCCTTAAATAACTTGTAATGCCCAGGATGGGACTATATCTCCTACGTGTCGAGGCACGACTTAGAGACATAACCCCATGCTGGAATGATCGCAAGTTTGGTATCTTTGCACAACTCATGTAAAAGATGGGGATGGAAAACATAAAATAGTTGGCTTACACTCGCCGCGTCACACAAATACAATACATGTCTCAATCATCATTCAATAAAACATCACAACCCTCTAAGGGTAAAATCCAAATGACAAGATACCAAACATAAATTAAATCCACAGGTCGGATCGAATCCTAGTAGAAGTCTCCACTACTGATCATCAGGATAACGAACATAGTATCGACTACGCTCCTCGTCATACTCCCAGTCTAGCTCGGTGCTATCACCTGGATAGCTCACCATCGGACCTGCATCTGGTGTGGTGAAGTAACTGTGAGCCACAGAGGACTCAGCAATCCCGTTCCCGGGTAACAAGACTATTTAAACCTTGGGAGAGGATAAGGCTGAAGAAAAGAATAAGTGTCTGCAGCAGCAACTAGCACTAGCTTACGTGAGAGAGTGCGAGAAGAGAAGTGCCTCGGTCGAGAGGTGATCACGAAGTGATCCTAATCTAAAGCTCAACAAACATAACCCCATCGTGTTCAACTCCCGAATCCCTATTCGGAAATTGACAGTCACGGTACACACGCTGGTAGTGTATTGGAACAATGTGTTAAGTTATCTACAACCGGATATTAACAAGCTCCCATCTGCCACATAACCGCGGGCACGGCTTTCGAAAGTTCATAACCCTGCAGGGGTGTTCCAACTTGACCCATTACAAGCCCACGATCCGCGGAGTCGCAACTCCAAAGTTGGAAGACCCGAGTATTCTCGGAATCCCGTGCTCAAGATACTCCGAACTAAGGTAAGGCTAATCCAGCAAATCCTCCCGGCATGTCGACACCCTGATAGTAGCCGCGCGTATCTATGTCTCAGGACACGACCGGATGAGTCATCCTACAGGTGTATGCCAGATACCTCGGGTTGCCCCAAGGCGGCCCCGCAGTCTGCTCGTTTCGGATCAACACTCATGTGGAGCACTGGCCCGGGGTTGTTGATTAAGAAAGAGGGTTAATTACTCCCTATGCAAGTTTAGTTAGTTATTAGGCAAATAGTACCAATGTTGGGACTTGCTGGAAAAGACTTAGCACTTAGCGGTTTATCGAGGGGGTCCCATACACCCCAACCGTGTTAGGAACGCATAATCAAGGAACATAACACCGGTTTATACGGTTCCTAACGGCATGAGTGGAACAAATCACCAAGCAAAAGGCTTAGCCTTCCACCCTTGCCAATATATAGATGATTTCATTTTAAGCATTTATATAGTGTGATATAACCCAACAAAACTTCAACATGAAGCAAGCATCTTCAACTTCACCTGCAACTAGCAATGCTATAAGAAGGGCTGAGCGAAGCGTACTTAGCCAAGCAACGGTTTGCATAGGTAGGGTGGTTAAACAGGTTCATGGTTACAAGTAGGAGGCTGACAAGAAAGACATGGGCATCGAGGCAAAACTATAGAGCGGATCTACTAGCAATAGGCAAAGATAGTAATGTTATCGGGGTTCGATCATCTTGCCTGAAGAGTAGTTGTTCGGATCGTAAGAAGGGTCCTCGTGCTCAACCTCGTTGGTAACCTCGTGCTCGTTCTCGTACTCGGTCTCAGCTTCCGGCTCTAAACAATACAACCACACAAGGCACGAATCAACAAGATGCAATGCGCACTCAAAAATGATGGATGCACTAAGGGAGCACACGGAGCACGGAAAATAGCACTCAAGCAAATCACTTCAAAACATGATAACAATATGATATTATGAATCTACACAGAAAATCAATCAAGTTTCATATAAGACTCACTGAAAACGGAGCTACGGGCTAAAAGTTATGCCCGAAACAAGAAATAGGCGAAAGCTGAAAATTACAGCAACATAGCAACTTCGGAGCACTAGAACAATAAGCTACAGCACTCAAACATCATGGCAAAGAGCATTAACATAAACTAGACATATCCTACAGCAAATAAGTCCAAAGGTGCACCCCCAAAGGAGCCACGGATCAATAGCAACAAGCTTGGACATATTGAACTTGACAACAAAATTCTGACAGCAGAATTTTATTGAAACTTTGGAGCAAAATTTAAACATGCTACAGCCAATCAAATAAGCATGTGAGGACATGAATGGAAATCCAACAATATATACTACGAGGAACCATCAAGATCCACCCCAAAACTATCATGGTTTGTCCTAGAGCAGCACGCAAACATGGCATCGGAACATTATAGATTTCAGACTTAGTGAAAAACCACTAAGTGTTAAAACAGTTGTTTCATCATGGCATCTAAAAGAGCAAGTTTAAGTCACCTCGAAACTAAACATGTCAAGTGGTAAGCACCACATCAAAGTACACATGAAGGTGATTACGAAACATACAAGCATGCATCATGGGGGTAAACACAACGATAGCAATGAGCTCAACAAGATGGCATTTCATAACAAGTTAAACAACATCACAGCCACATGGCACTTTGCAACGAAGATAACCATGGCAAGAGTAAATCTATCATGCAACCTAACACAAGCAACATGTAGAGCATGGCAAGACGAACACGTGGACATGTCATTTGCATCATTCGGATAAACGAGCTAAAAGATATCACTATGCAAAGATGGCATAAAAACAACACATAGCAGCAGTTTATCTCGGGATGCACTCTTGCCAAAGAAAAATAAGCATCTAGATGATCTCTAACATGCATGGCACAATGGAAAGAATCGTAGTGCTAGTCACCACGAACGTCTGGACATCTCATTTGCGCAAAACAGACAACCACACAAAAAGATATCGCAGTTTGAAATTAGCATTAGACAACACAAAACTGGGACTTAGTGGAAAAACAAACAACCTCAGATCTGGAAAGGAGCGGGTCAACGGGCTCGGGTCTTGAAGTGGAGCGGGTCGTGGCGTGGAGCGGCTAACGGGCGCGGCCCACCTGGCCTCGGCCCGCTAACCGAACTGGAGGCGGCGGCCGCAGTGGACTGGGCCGGCGCGGCCTGCGGGGACCCGGCCCGCAAGGGCGGCTTCCAGATCGGGGAGGATCTCAACCTCCTGATCCCGCGGGGTCAACGGCGGCTGCTGGCGAAGCCCGTGGCGCGGCGCACCTCCCTGGAGGCCCAGGCGGGGCGAAGGGGGGCGGCTGGGGCGAAAGATCGGGCCGGCCCAGGGAGCGCCTGGATGGGAGGAGGGAGTAGCCGGGCCGCCGATCTGGCCTGTTAGGGGTCCTGCGAGCGGGATCGGGCGGCTGCCTCCTCGACTCTCCCGAGCGGCGGCGCGGCAGTCGATTTGCGGCGGCTGGAGGCAGGTTCGGGCGACGAAGGCCGGGGAGCCTCGGACCGGCTGGATCTGGCCGGGGCGGCGGTGGAGGCGAGGTGGCGCGGTGAGGTGAGGTGAGAGGAGTTGTTTTTTCCGGCGAGGTAGTGTATTCCGGCGAACTTCCGGCGGGATTCCGGCGGAACTCCGGCGAGGTGGCTGGTGGCTGGAGGTGGAAGAAGGAGAGGTCTAGGGGAGCTAGGGTTTCCTTAATTTGGGCCAAAATTTGGGGGAGTGGACAAATATATAGGCACAAGTAGCTAGGGTTGTCCAAATGGAGTGCGGTTTTCGGCCACCGGATCATATTTGGATGGCCTAGATGATAGAAGTGGCTAGGAGTGGTTAGTGGGCTGTTGGAGGGGGTGTCTTGGGCCTCAAAGTGGAGGCACTTTGAGCCCACGAGAAAAACTGTTGGGGTAGCAAACGGACTCGAAACGCGACGAGATTTGACAGGCGGGTTACACACATCAAAACAACAACACACGACAAGTCTCGCTCCAAACCGGTAACGTTACACGGCCAAACACCAAAGTAGGCCTACGGGACGCCACGGACACGTGCGGGAGCTCCGGAATGCGAAACGGACAACGGGAAGGAACGCGTGGAACCGGATGCAACCGACAACACAAATGCAATGCGAGGTACATGTCTACATGATATGAATGGATGCCACACACGCACACAACAAAACGACGAAAACCCGAAAGACAAAGAACCCGAAATGGAATAGATGAAGCCGGAGATATATTATATGCCCAAAAGGGAAAGTATTACATCCGGGGCATTACAAACTCTCCTCTACTACAAAAAGATCTCGTCCCGAGATCTAGGACTGGAAAAAGGAAGGGTACTCGGAACGAAGATGATCTTCTCGTTCCCACGTAGCTTCTCTGTCGGTATGATGTGACCACTTGACTTTCAAGGATTTGATGGACTTGTTGCGGGTCTTGCGCTCGGTTTCTTCGAGAATAGAAACGGGATGCTCTCGGTAAGACAAGTCTTGTTGAAGATCAATCTCTTCAAACGGAATCATGCGCTCAGGTGCCTTGAAGCATTTGCGGAGTTGAGACACATGGAACACATCATGAACATTGGCGAAGTTGGAAGGGAGCTCAAGTTGATAGGCTAGATCGCCTCTTTTGCGAAGGATCTTGAAAGGCCCGACGTATCTAGGAGCAAGCTTTCCTTTGATACCGAATCTTTGGGTGCCTTTCATCGGAGAAACACGGAGATAAACATGATCACCAATGTTGAAAGCCAAATCATGATGCTTGCCGTCATAGTAGCTCTTCTGACACGACTAAGCGGCCTTGAGATTCTCACGTATGACTTTGCACATTTCTTCGGCTTCTGAGATCAAGTCATTGCCAAGAAGTTGACGTTCGCCTGTTTCAGACCAGTTGAGAGGGGTACGGCACTTTCTGCCCTAGAGGATTTCAAACGGAGCTTTGCCTGCACTTGCTTGAAAGCTGTTGTTGTAAGAGAACTCGGCAAATGGAAGGCAGTCTTCCCATTTCATGCCAAAGGAGATGACACAGGCTCTGAGCATGTCTTCTAGAATCTGATTCACTCGCTCGACTTGACCACTAGTCTGAGGGTGAAAAGCAGTGCTGAACCTGATCTTAGTGCCCATGGCGGACTGAAAGGAGTCCCAGAACCTTGATGTGAACAAACTTCCACGGTCTGAGGAGATAACTTGAGGAATGCCATGTAAGGACACAATTCTGGAAGTGTACAGCTCCGCCAATTGAGCTGCATTGATTGATTCTTTGACTGGAAGGAAGTGAGCGACTTTGGTAAGCTTGTCAATCACCACGAAGATAGAATCATTTCCTCGCTTGGACTTAGGAAAACCAGTGACGAAGTCCATTTCAATGTGGTCGAACTTCCACTCGGGAATAGGAAGAGGTTGGAGAAGACCGGCTGGACGTTGATGTTCTGCTTTCCCTCTTCTGCATACATCACATTCATTCACGAATTGGGCAATCTCCCTTTTCATGCGTGTCCACCAGTAAGATTGCTTGAGGTCTTGGTACATCTTGGAACTGCCAGGATGAATGGAAAGGAGAGAATCATGTGCTTCTTCCATTATGAGCTTCCTGAGATCACCTTTGGGAACAACGAGTCTGTCCTCGAAAAACAAGGTATCTCTCTCATCAACACGAAAGCACTTGTATTTTGGAGTGCCCTTTGCAATACCATGTTTCACCTTCTGCACCATGGCATCACTGAGTTGGGCCTCACGGACCTGATCTTCCAAGGTAGGAGCAATTTGAAGATTTGCAAGAAAACCCTGCGGAACAACTTGGAGGTTGAGTTTCCTGAATGCTTCACAAAGCTCAGGCTGGAACGGCTTGATAAGAAGGCTGTTGCAATATGCCTTTCTGCTCAAAGCATCTGCAATCACATTCGCCTTGCCAGGAGTGTATTCAATGCTGGAATCATACTCTTGGATCATTTCAACCCAACGAGTCTGGCGGAGGTTCAGATTCGGCTGTGTGAAGATGTACTTCAAGCTCTTGTGATCGGTGAAGATGTCGACTTTTCTGCTCAACAACAGATGTCCCACGTAATCAAAGCATGTACCACAGCTGCTAGCTCGAGATCATGTGTGGGGTAGTTCTTCTCACTTGGCTTGAGCTGACGAGAAGTGTACGCCACAATTCTCTTATCTTGCATAAGCACACCACCAAGTCCTTGAAGAGAAGCATCACAGAATACTTCATAGGGCTTGGATTCATCTGGAGGAGTAAGAACTGGAGCAGAGACGAGCTTTTCTTTGAGAGTTTTGAATGCCACTTCACACTCTGGAGACCAAAAGTGTTTGACATTCTTCTGAAGCAAGTTGGAAAGAGGCTTGGCAATCTTGGAGAAGTTCTCAACGAACCTTCTGCAATAGCTGGCAAGACCCAGAAAACTGCAAAGTTGCTTGACGTTCTAAGGAGCTTCCCTGTTGACAATTGCTTCAACTTTCTCGGGGTTTACCGCAATACCGTCAGCTGAGATGATATGGCCCAGGTACAAAACCTTATCGAGCAAAAATTCGCACTTGGAGAACTTGGCATAGAACTTATGCTCACGGAGTCGATCAAGAACCAGACGTAAGTGCTTTTCGTGATCTTCTTCATTCTTGGAAAACACCAGAATATCATCCAGATACACAAGCACAAACTCGTCGGTGTAGGGGTTGAAGATGTAGTGCATCATTCTCGAGAAGGTAGGAGGAGCATTGGCGAGACCAAAGGACATGACTGTATATTCATATGAACCGTAGCTCGTTCTGAAGGCAGTCTTGGGGATGTCTTCCTCACGAATGCGAATTTGGTGATAGCCCATTCGGAGGTCGAGCTTAGAGAACACTTTAGCTCCTTTGAGCTGCTCGAACAGTTCGTTGATGTTGGGGAGCGGATATTTGTTCTTTATTGTCTTCTTCTTCAATGGCCAGTAATCGACGCAGAGACGCTCTGTGCCATCCTTCTTCTTGACAAATAAGACACCACAGCCCCAAGGAGACGTACTAGGCCTGATGAGACCCATACACTCCTGTTCATCAAGCTGCTTCTTCAATTCCTTCAATTCTTCGGGAGAGAGCTTGTACGGACGCCGGCATGCTGGCTCAGTACCCGGCTCGAGTTCAATGACGAATTCCACCTGACGGTGTGGAGGCATGATTGGAAGTTCTTCAGGAAAGACGTCTTGATATTCGTTCACCACCGGAATTTGAGATATGGCATTAATTTCGCCCTTATCATTGAGAGAGAAAAGCCTGATAGTGTTATCCCTGGAGGCAAAGATAATCACATCTTCATCAGGATGAGTCATCTTGACTTCTTTCTGTGCACAATCAATGTGAGCATCATGCTGAGAAAGCCAATCCATTCCAAGGATGAGGTCGATGTCGGAATTACCAAGAACCACCGGTTTAGCCAGAAAGCGATAATCACCCATGCGAATAGAAACATCCGGAGCATACACACTGGAAGTCATACGTCTCCCCGGAGAAATGACTTGCAACCTCTGAGGCAAATTTGAAGTGAAAATATTGTGCTTGGATGCAAATGGTTGAGACATGAAAGAGCATGAAGCACCCCGAATCAAATAACACTTTAGCAGGAAAAGAGTTAACTGGAAGGTTACCCAAAATGACATCAGAAGAATTCTCCGCTTGCGCTGCACTCATCAGATTGACCCTTGCTGCCTTTGGATCATGCCTGACAATAGCTGAACTCACAGGTGGAGGAGGTGGAAGACGCTTTGGGTTCGGACATCTGTTGGCATAGTGACCCTTCTGGCCGCACTTGTTGCACACCACTTCTGAGAGAGGACAGAAATGAGAGCCACTTGACTTGGAGCCTTGAGACTGAAACTGCTTCTTCGACTGGTTGCTCGGGTTGGGTGGGTGGGAGAAACCACGTCCACCGGAGTTCTTGTTGCTATTGGAGTTGTTGTAGGGAGCTCGAATCACTGGAGGAGGAGGAAGCCAGAATTTCTGTTGTTTCGTAGCCAACTGAGACGATGAGGAAGAGTGAACGGCATCTCGAATCCTCTTTTTAGAAGCCTCCATCTTAAGCTGAGCTGCCTCTTGTTTCAAAGCCATGTTATAGAATTTGTCGAACTCATCGGGCTCGAACAAGGTGAGAGCAAGTTGAAGTTCATCTTTGAGACCTCCACGGAACTGGTAGATTTTGCTCTTAGCATCAGGAATGTCTTGCTTAGCATAGCGGACGAGGTTTTGGAACTTGACAGTATACTGATAGACTGTCATAGAGCCCTGCTTCAGGTTGCGGAATTGCTCACGCATACCCTCGATGACACTTGTAGGAATGTGGTGAGAGCGAAAGTCCTTGCAGAAATCCTCCCAAGAGATCACACGACCTGGCCTGGAGTCTTTGTACTGCTGCCACCAGTCAGCTGCTTGGTCTTTGAGTTGGAAGGCTGCAAACTTCACATAATCCTCTTCCTTCACGTTACTGCACTCAAAATGCTTCTTTATGTCGGTTAACCAATCTTCAGCATCAAGAGGGTCGACACAGTAACTGAAAGCTTTTGGATTATTGGCCAAGAACTGGTTGAGAGTAGCATGGTGCTGCTGGTTGAAGAAGTTGTCTTGATTCCCTGCAACACCCTGATTAGCTTGATTAGCTTGCATCTGTTGCATCATCTGCATCAACATCTGAGTGTTCTGAGTTGTAGTCTGCATAATCGCTCTCCAAGCCTCAGACGGAGGAGGAAGGGAAGGAGGACGATCTGGGACCTCTTCACCCTCTAGGTTAGCGTTGGGAACCCTTTTCGGAGCCATCCTGAAAGAGATGACCATGAATCAGCAATTGATTGACAGAAGGTATAGCTGAATCAATGGAATGAATTGCAACAAGTCTTCACAATAATCATTCGAACAATAGGAACGAATGAAATCATTCAAACAAGAGGACGAATGAAATTCTCAGTTTAATGATAACATCAATCTTCACGAGAAGCCACATAGGGGACAAAAGATAAAATAAGAAAAACAACAAGGTACGGACGGGAACAAACACAAGATAGGAGCTTCGTTCTAACATCATTGTGCTGAAAGCATATGAACGCGTTACGAAAGGGTTTTGCAATCCCCGGATCAGCATAGCCAAGGACCCTTTAAGATGTAACACCCGATCGGAACATCGGTCATAATACCACTTCACTCAATGTAGAACCCCGAACTCGCTAACCTGCATTCGTTGGAAGAATGCCTAAGATCTACTGGATAAACCCACCTATAAATTTCTGAAAGATTCCAGTTATGCAATCAGGTGTTGGGGATACACGGGAAGCACCGCGCAATCAACTCTAAACCTACATCCAGGTGTATCCATCCTTCAACACATAACCAGTCTTTCTCGGAAACTGTTTACCTCGGACCTTCGAAAAGCATCCACTATAACAAGCTATGGAAATACTCCCGAACTACCTCCCCAGTACTGGGTGATGCCGGGGTTATCTTGCCACTAACCGTATAGGAGAGATTTTCCATGTCGGCCGTCTTAAGTATTTAGTACTGCCGTGATATGCTTGTGACGACAATACCCCGAAGCTCAACTCCCCGGGACACTGCCACAACCCCTAATGTCAGGAGGCATCGAGAACAATATTCTCGTCACAAGAATATCGAAACAATCCCAGAATACTCGCGAGATTCCTAAAAAAAAATTGGTGCAATTTTTGAAGATAGAAGAGACAACAGTAGTCGTCAGGAGTCCTCACCAGAGAGAAAGGAGATGAGAAGCAAAGAAATCCTACTCTCCGATATAATATAGGACTCAAAATGTTTTCAGTGTGTGCCTAGACTCGACCGTCAACGATTCGATCAAACAGTGGGGGCTCCTAGGTCGGAGAAGGCTCTGATTACCAACTTGTAATGCCCAGGATGGGACTATATCTCCTACGTGTCGAGGCACGACTTAGAGACATAACCCCATGCTGGAATGATCGCAAGTTTGGTATCTTTGCACAACTCATGTAAAAGATGGGGATGGAAAACATAAAATAGTTGGCTTACACTCGTCACGTCACACAAATACAATACATGTCTCAATCATCATTCAATAAAACATCACAGCCCTCTAAGGGTAAAATCCAAATGACAAGATACCAAACATAAATTAAATCCACAGGTCAGATCGAATCCTAGTAGAAGCCTCCACTACTGATCATCAGGATAACGAACATAGTATCGACTACGCTCCTCGTCATACTCCCAGTCTAGCTCGGTGCCATCACCTGGATAGCTCACCATCGGACTTGCATCTGGTGTGGTGAAGTAACTGTGAGCCACAGAGGACTCAGCAATCCCGTTCCCGGGTAACAAGACTATTTAAACCTTGGGAGATGATAAGGCTGAAGAACAGAATAAGTGTCTGCAGCAGCAACTAGCACTAGCTTACGTGAGAGAGTGCGAGAAGAGAAGTGCCTCGGTCGAGAGGTGATCACGAAGTGATCCTAATCTAAAGCTCAACAAACATAACCCCACCGTGTTCAACTCCCGAATCCCTATTCGGAAATTGACAGTCACGGTACACACGCTGGTAGTGTATTGGAACAATGTGTCAAGTTATCTACAACCGGATATTAACAAGCTCCCATCTGCCACATAACCGTGGGCACGGCTTTCGAAAGTTCATAACCCTGCAGGGGTATTCCAACTTGACCCATTACAAGCCCACGATCCGCGGAGTCGCAACTCCAAAGTGGGAAGACCTGAGTATTCTCGGAATCCATTGCTCAAGATACTCCGAACTAAGGTAAGGCTAATCCAGCAAATCCTCCCGGTGTGTCGACACCCTGATAGTAGCCGCGCGTATCTAAGTCTCAGGACACGACCAGATGAGTCATCCTACAGGTGTATGCCAGATACCTCGGGTTGCCCCAAGGCGGCCCCGTAGTCTGCTCGTTTCGGACCAACACTTATGTGGAGCACTGGCCCGGGGTTGTTGATTAAGAAAGAGGGTTAATTACTCCCTATGCAAGATTAGTTAGTTATTAGGCAAATAGTACCAATGTTGGGACTTGCTGGAAAAGACTTAGCACTTAGCGGTTTATCGAGGGGGTCCCATACACCCCAACCGTGTTAGGAACGCATAATCAAGGAGCATAACACCGGTTTATACGGTTCCTAACGGCATGAGTGGAACAAATCACCAAGCAAAAGGCTTAGCCTTCCACCCTTGCCAATATATAGATGATTTCATTTTAAGCATTTATATAGTGTGATATAACCCAACAAAACTTCAACATGAAGCAAGCATCTTCAACTTCACCTGCAACTAGCAATGCTATAAGAAGGGCTGAGCGAAGCGTACTTAGCCAAGCAACGGTTTGCATAGGTAGGGTGGTTAAACAGGTTCATGGTTACAAGTAGGAGGCTGACAAGAAATACATGGGCATCGATGCAAAACTATAGAGCGGATCTACTAGCAATAGGCAAAGATAGTAATGTTATCGGGGTTCGGTCATCTTGCCTGAAGAGTAGTTGTTCGGATCGTAAGAAGGGTCCTCGTGCTCAACCTCGTTGGTAACCTCGTGCTCGTTCTCGTACTCGGTCTCAGCTTCCGGCTCTAAACAAGACAACCACACAAGGCACGAATCAACAAGATGCAATGCGCACTCAAATATGATGGATGCACTAAGGGAGCACATGGAGCACGGAAAATAGCACTCAAGCAAATCACTTCAAAACATGATAACAATATGATATTATGAATCTACACAGAAAATCAATCAAGTTTCATATAAGACTCGCTGAAAACGGAGCTACGGGCTAAAAGTTATGCCCGAAACAAGAAATAGGCGAAAGCTGAAAATTACAGCAACATAGCAACTTCGGAGCACTAGAACAATAAGCTACAGCACTCAAACATCATGGCAAAGAGCATTAACATAAACTAGACATATCCTACAGCAAATAAGTCCAAAGGTGCACCCCCAAAGGAGCCACGGATCAATAGCAACAAGCTTGGACATATTGAACTTGACAACAAAATTCTGACTGCAGAATTTTATTGAAACTTTGGAGCAAAAGTTAAACATGCTACAGCCACTCAAATAAGCATGTGAGGACATGAATGGAAAGCCAACAATATATACTACAAGTAACCATCAAGATCCACCCCAAAACTATCATGGTTTGTCCTAGAGCAGCACGCAAACATGGCATCGGAACATTACAGATTTCAGACTTAGTGAAAAACCACTAAGTGTTAAAACAACAGTTTCATCATGGCATCTAAAAGAGCAAGTTTAAGTCACCTCGAAACTAAACATGGCAAGTGGTAAGCACCACATCAAAGTACACATGAGGGTGATTCCGAAACATACAAGCATGCATCATGGGGGTAAACACAACGATAGCAATGAGCTCAACAAGATGGCATTTCATAACAAGTTAAACAACATCACAGCCACATGGCACTTTGCAACGAAGATAACCATGGCAAGAATAAATCTATCATGCAACCTAACACAAGCAACATGTAGAGCATGGCAAGACGAACACGTGGACATGTCATTTGCATCATTCGGATAAACGGGCTAAAAGATATCACTATGCAAAGATGGCATAAAAACAACACATAGCAGCAGTTTATCTCGGGATGCACTCTTGCCACAGAAAAATAAGCATCTAGATGATCTCTAACATGCATAGCACAATGGAAAGAATCGTAGTGCTAGTCACCACGAACGTCTGGACATCTCATTTGCGCAAAACGGACAACCACACAAAAAGATATCGCAGTTTGAAATTAGCATCAGACAACACAAAATTGAGACTTAGTGGAAAAACCAACAACCTTAGATCTGGAAAGGAGCGGGTCAACGGGCTCGGGTCTTGAAGTGGAGCGGGTCGTGGCGTGGAGCGGCTAACGGGCGCGGCCCACCTGGCCTCGGCCCGCTAACCGAACTGGAGGCGGCGGCCGCAGTGGACTGGGCCGGCGCGGCCTGCGGGGACCCGGCCTGCAAGGGCGGCTTCCAGATCGGGGAGGATCTCAACCTCCCGATCCCGCGGGGTCAACGGCGGCTGCTGGCGAAGCCCGTGGCGCGGCGCACCTCCCTGGAGGCCCAGGCGGGGCGAAGGAGGGCGGCTGGGGCGAAAGATCGGGCCGGCCCAGGGAGCGCCTGGACGGGAGGAGGGAGTAGCCGGGCCGCCGATCTGGCCCGTTAGGGGTCCTGCGAGCGGGATCGGGCGGCTGCCTCCTCGACTCTCCCGAGCGGCGGCGCGGCAGTCGATCTGCGGCGGCTGGAGGCAGGTTCGGGCGACGAAGGCCGGGGAGCCTCGGACCGGCTGGATCTGGCCTTGTGGCTGTCGGATCTGGCCGGGGCGGCGGTGGAGGCGAGGTGGCGCGGTGAGGTGAGGTGAGAGGAGTTGTTTTTTCCGGCGAGGTGGTGTATTCCGGTGAACTTCCGGCGGGATTCCGGCGGAACTCCGGCGAGGTGGCTGGTGGCTGGAGGTGGAAGAAGGAGAGGTCTAGGGGAGCTAGGGTTTCCTTAATTTGGGGCAAAATTTGGGGGAGTGGACAAATATATAGGCACAAGTAGCTAGGGTTGTCCAAATGGAGTGCGGTTTTCGGCCACCGGATAAGATTTGGATGGCCTAGATGATAGAAGTGGCTAGGAGTGGTTGGTGGGCTGTTGGAGGGGGTGTCTTGGGCCTCAAAGTGGAGGCACTTTGAGCCCACGAAAAAACTGTTGGGGTAGCAGACGGACTCGAAACGCGACGAGATTTGACAGGCGGGTTACACACATCAAAACAACAACACACGACAAGTCTCGCGCCAAACCGGTAACGTTACACGGCCAAACACAAAAGTAGGCCTACGGGACGCCACGGACACGTGAGGGAGCTCCGGAACGCGAAACGGACAACGGGAAGGAACGCGTGGAACCGGATGCAACCGACAACACAAATGCAATGCGATGCACATGTCTACATGATATGAATGAATGCCACACACGCACACAACAAAACGACGAAAACCCGAAAGACAAAGAACCCGAAATGGAATAGATGAAGCCGGAGATATATTATATGCCCAAAAGGGAAAGTATTACATCCGGGGCATTACATAACTTTAATGTGGTTCCCACAGAAGAGCCAAATTTAATAACTTCGTTATGGGCCTTTTTATCCAGATGTTCAATGTGTTCAACAATTGGCATTTTGTCTCAATAATTTCTAACCTTCGCATAACATGTTCCAAAGTCGATCTTGTTTCATTTATAGTAAGGTGGTGATCCTACTAAATGTAACATCCCAAATTTTTAGATTTGGAATGTTAATAGGATCATTCTTTGTCATCATGATTTCTATGCATATTTGATTTTTTCTAAATATTGAAAGTGTTTTCCAACTCAAGGTAATATATTTGAAGTGGAGATAATATGACTTATCCCCTTAAAATTATATTTGGAAAATGATAAATGATATTATCTTGAGTTTACAGAAAGTATTTTGGAGTTGTTGAAACTCAAAAACATTATAGTTGTTATAATGCTCTTTGTATGCTTGCATTGCATAAAATATATATTTTTGTATTTGTGTTTTACAAATGTTCATAATGTCAAGAATATTAATTGGAGTGTACCTGATTTATTTGATCAATTTTATAAACTCCAAATTATTTAATATTAGTATTTTATTGCTGTTTGATTGGCTGTAATGCCCCGGATGTAATACTTTCCCTTTTGGGCATATAATATATCTCCGGCTTCATCTATTCCATTTCGGGTTCTTTGTCTTTCGGGTTTTCGTCGTTTTGTTGTGTGCGTGTGTGGCATTCATTCATATCATATAGTCATGTGCATCGCATTGCATTTGTGTTGTTGTTTGCATCCGGTTCCACGCGTTCCTTCCCGTTGTCCGTTTCGCGTTCCGGAGCTCCCTCACGTGTTCGTGGCGTCCCGTAGACCTACTTTGGTGTTTGGCCGTGTAACGTTACCGGTTTGGCGCGAGACTTGTCGTGTGTTTTTGTTTTGGTGTGTGTAGCCCGCCTGTCAAATCTCGTCGCGTTTCGAGTCCGTTTGCTACCCCAACAGTTATTCTTGTGGGCTCAAAGTGCCTCCATTTTGAGGCCCAAGACACCCCTCCAACAGCCCACCAAACCACTCCTAGCCACTTCTATCATCTAGGCCATCCAAATCTGATCGTGTGGCCGAAAACCACACCCCATTTGGCCAACCCTAGCTCCTTGTGCCTATATATTTGTCCACCTCCCACAATTTTTGCCCCAAAACAAGGAAACCCTAGCCCCCACCTTCTCCTTCCTCCAGCCACCACCACCTCGCCGGAGTTCCGCCGGAATCTCGCCGGAGCGTCGCCGGAGTTCGCCGGAGTACATCTCCTCCACCTCATACTCTCCTCCACGCCACCTCACCTCGCCACCGGCCGCCTCTCCGGTCTCCCCGCCACCGGGCCGGCCACCCCACCGCCTCGCCGGCCGGCCAGGGCGCCGGCGCCACCTCCTTGCGGTTCCCCCGCCGCTGGGATATCCATCGCCGCCGCTACGAGCAGCTGGAGAGATCGATCCGATCGGATCCGATCGATCCGCTCGGTGGGCGTTGACCGAGCCGCGCTGCCCGTTCACCATCGCCCCACCATCCAGCGCCGGCTCGCCAGCCCATCGCCAGCGCGAGGCCCGAAGGCCTAGCGCCTCCCTCCAGCAGCCGCTCCAGGCCGAGGGCCTTCTCCCAGCCGTGCCTGGGCCGTTGACTCTAGCGCGGGCCCGATCCAGCCGCTCCTCGCCAGATCGCCAGCCGCCTCCACCGATTCCGATCGCTAGCCGCCGCAGGCCCCGATCCGCCCGAGCCGGTCCACTCCCGTCCTTCGCCAGGCCCAGCGCCTTCCCGCGCAGCGTCTCGCCCGCTGGACGGCCAGCTGGGCCGGCCGCTCGCCTCCAGCCGCGCGGGCCATCTCCTCCCGTGGGCCTCCCGTCCCCTCCAGGCCGCCGGCTCCAGGCGCCCAGGAGGCCCAGTCCCGATCCGCCGCCTCTCCTCCGCCTGGGCCGATCCGGTGCCCCGCGGCCCGAAGCCCTTCGCCAGATCCGCAGATCCGCGGGCCGCGCCAGTTCCGCCGCGGGCCCGAGCCCGTTGACCTTTTTCCAGATCTGGGAGGAGGTAGCTATTTTTCTCTAAGTCCCTGAGATGTTTATCTGTCTGATGCAATATTAGAACTGTGATAACTTTGTGTGTGTTGATCCGTTTTGCGCAAATAACATGTCCAGACGTTCGTGGTGACTAGCACTACGTTTCATTCCTTTGTGCCATGCATGTTTGAGATCATCTAGATGCTTATTTTTCTGTTGCAAGAGTGCATCCCGTTATAAACTGCTGTTAGTGATGTTTTTATGCCATCTTTGCATAGTGATATCTTTTAGCTCGTTTATCCGATTGATGCAAATGACATGTCCACGTGTTCGTCTTGTCATGCTCTACATGTTGTTTGTGTTAGGTTGCATGATAGATTTATTCTTGCCATGGTTATCCTCGTTGCGAAGTGCTATGTGGCTGTTTAGTTGTTTAACTTCTTATGAGATGCCATCTTGTTGAGCTCGTTGCTATCGTTATGTTTATCTCCATGATGCATGCTCACATGTTTTGGAATCACCATCATGTGTACTTTGATGTGGTGCTTACCACTTGCCATGTTTAGTTTTGAGGCGACTTAAACTTGCTCTCAAAGATGCCATGATGAAACTGCTGTTTTAACACTTAGTGAAATTTCACTAAGTCTGGATTCTGTATTTCTCAGATGCCATGTTTGCCTGCTGTTCTAGGACAAACCATGATAGTTTTGGGGTGACTCTTGATGGTTCCTTGCTGTACATATTGTTGGCTATCCATTCATGCTCTCACATGCTTATTTATGTGGCTGTAGCATATTTAACTTTTGCTCCAAAGTTGCAATAAATTACTGCTGTCAGGATTTTGTTGTCAAGTTCAATATGTCCAAGCTTGTTGCTATTGATTCGTGGCTCCTTTGGGGGTGCACCTTTGGACTTATTTGCTGTAGGATATGTCTAGTTTATGTTCTTGCCCTTTGCCATCATGTTTGAGTGTTGTAGCTTATTTATCTAGTGCTCCGAAGTTGCTATGCTGCTGTAATTTTCAGCTTGTGCATGTTTCTTGTTTCGGGCATAACTTTTAGTCCGTAGCTCCGACTGCAGCGAGTTTTATATAAAACTTGATTGATTTTCCATGTAGATTCATAATATCCTATTGTTATCATGTTTTGAAGTTTTTTGCTTGAGTGCTATTTTCCGTGCTCCGTGTGCTCTCATAGTGCATCCATCATGCATCCATCTTTTTGTGTGCGCATTGCATCTTGTTGATTCGTGCCTTGTGTGATTGTATTGTTTAGAGCCGGAAGCTGAGACCGAGTACGGGTAAGAGCATGAGGTTACTACCGAGGTTGAGCACGAGGACCCTTCTTACGATCCGTACGACAACTCTTCAGGCAAGATGACCGAACCCCGAGAACATTACTATTTTTGCCTATTGCTAGTAGTCTCGATCTATAGTTTTGCCTCGATGCCCATGTCTTTCCTGTCAGCCTCCTACTTGTAATCATGTCCATGTCTAACCACCCTACCTATGCAAACCATTGATTGGCTATACGTAGGCTTCGCTCAGCCCCTCTTATAGCGTTGCTAGTTGCAGGTGAAGTTGAAGATGCTTGCTTCATGTTGAAGTTTTGTTGGGTTATATCACACTATATAATGCTTAAAATGAAATCATCTATATATTGGCAAGGGTGGAAGGCTAAGCCTTTTGCTTGGTGATTTGTTCCACTCATGCCGCTTGGAACCGTATAAACCGGTGTTATGTTCCTTGATTATGCGTTCCTCACACGGTTGGGGTTTATGGGGCCCCCTCGATAAACCGCTAAGTGCTAAGTCTTTTCCAGCAAGTCCCAACATTGGTACTATTTTCCTAATAACTAATAAAACTTGCATAGGGTCTTGCAAACCCGAGTTCTTAATTAACAACCCCCGGGCCAGTGCTCCACATGAGTGTTGGTCCAAATTGGGCAGACTGCGGGGCCACCCGAGGGAACTCGAGGATTGGTATATACCTGTAGGCTGACCTATCCGGTCGTGTCCTGAGACTAGATACGCGCGGGTACCATCAGGGTGTCGACACGCCGGGAGGATTTGTTGGATTAGCCTTACCTTAGTTCGGAGTATCTTGAGCACGGGATTCCGAGAATACTCGGGTCTTCCCACCTTGGAGTTGCGACTCCGCGGATCGTGGGCTTGTCATGGGCCAAGTTGGAACACCCCTGCAGGGTTATGAACTTTCGAAAGCCGTGCCCGCGGTTATGTGGCAGATGGGAGCTTGTTAATATCCGGTTGTAGATAACTTGACACATTGTTCCAATACACTACCAGCGTGTGTACCGTGACTGTCAATTTCCGAATAGGGATTCGGAAGTTGAACACGGTGGGGTTATGTTTGACTTGGTTAGTCTAGGATCACTCTGTGATCATCTCTCGACCGAGGCACTTCTCTTCTCGCACTCTTTCACGTAAGCTAGTGCTAGTTGCTGCTGCAGACTCTTATTCTTTTCTTCAGCCTTATCCTCTCCCAAGGCTTAAATAGTCATGTTACCCGGGAACGGGATTGCTGAGTCCTGTGTTGTTCACAGTTACTT
>LR738715.1:494025331-494054409 GCA_902687465.1 Secale cereale | reverse complement strand
TACCATCAGGGTGTCGACACGCCGGGAGGATTTGTTGGATTAGCCTTACCTTAGTTCGGAGTATCTTGAGCACGGGATTCCGAGAATACTCGGGTCTTCCCACCTTGGAGTTGCGACTCCGCGGATCGTGGGCTTGTCATGGGCCAAGTTGGAACACCCCTGCAGGGTTATGAACTTTCGAAAGCCGTGCCCGCGGTTATGTGGCAGATGGGAGCTTGTTAATATCCGGTTGTAGATAACTTGACACATTGTTCCAATACACTACCAGCGTGTGTACCGTGACTGTCAATTTCCGAATAGGGATTCGGAAGTTGAACACGGTGGGGTTATGTTTGACTTAGTTAGTCTAGGATCACTCTGTGATCATCTCTCGACCGAGGCACTTCTCTTCTCGCACTCTTTCACGTAAGCTAGTGCTAGTTGCTGCTGCAGACTCTTATTCTTTTCTTCAGCCTTATCCTCTCCCAAGGCTTAAATAGTCATGTTACCCGGGAACGGGATTGCTGAGTCCTGTGTTGTTCACAGTTACTTCACCACACCAGATGCAGGTCCGATTGTGAGCTATCCAGGTGATGGCACGGAGCTAGACTGGGAGTATGACGAGGAGCGTAGTCGATACTATGTTCGTTATCCTGATGATCAGTAGCGGAGACTTCTACTAGGATTCGATCCGACCTGTGGATTTTAAATTATGTTTGGTATCTTGTCATTTGGATTTTACCCTTAGGGGGTTGTGATGTTTTACTGTATGATGATTTGAACATGTAATGTATTTGTGTGACGTGGCGAGTGTAAGCCAACTATTTTATGTTTTCCATCCCCATCTTTATACATGAGTTGTGCAAAGATACCAAACTTGCGACCATTCCAGCATGGGGTTATGTCTCTAAGTCGTGCCTCGACACGTAGGAGATATAGTCCCATCCTGGGCATTACAAGTTGGTATTGAGAGCCTTCTCCGACCTAGGAGCCCCCACTGATTTATCGAATCGTTGACGGTCGAGTCTAGGCACACACTGAAAATATTTTGAGTCCTATACTTATATCGGAGAGTAGGATTTCTTTGCTTCTCATCCCCTTTCTCTCTGGTGAGGACTCCTGACGACTACTCTTGTCTCTTCTATCTTCAAAATTGCACCAAATTTTTTTTAGGAATCTCGCGAGTATTGTGGGATTGTTTCGATGTTCTTGTGACGAGAATATTGTTCTCGATGCCTCCTGACATTAGGGGTTGTGGCAGTGTCCCGGGGAGTTGAGCTTCGGGGTATTGTCGTCACAAGCATATTGCGGCAGTACTAAATACTTAAGACGGCCGACATCGCAAATCTCTCCTATACGGTTAGTGGCAAGATAACCCCGACATCACCCAGTACTGGGGAGGTAGTTCGGGAGTATTGCCATAGCTTGTTATAGTGGATGCTTTTCGAAGGTCCGAGGTAGACAGTTTCCGAGAAAGACTGGTTATGTGTTGAAGGATGGACACAGCTGGATGTAGGTTTAGAGTTGATTGCGCGGTGCTTCCCCTGTATCCCCAACACCTGATTGCATAACTGGAAACTTTCGGAAATTCATAGGTGGGTTTTATCCAGTAGATCGTAGGCATTCTTCCAACGAATGCAGGTTAGCGAGTTCGGGGTACTACATTGAGTGAAGTGGTTTTATGACCGATGTTCCAATCGGGAGTTGCATCTTAAAGGGTCCTTGGCTATGCTGATCCGGGGATTGCAAAACCCTTTCGTAACGCGTTCATATGCTTTCAGCACGAAAATGTCGAACGAAGCTCCTATCTTGTGTTTGTTTCCATCTGTACCTTGTTGTTTTTTCTTATTTTCCTTTTGTCCCCTATGTGGCTTCTCGTGAAGATTGATGTTATCATTTAACTGAGAATTTCATTCGTTCCTCTTGTTCGAATGATTATTGAGAAGACTTGTTGCAATTCATTCCATTGATTCAGCTTATACCTTCTTTCAATCAATTGCTGATTCGTGGTCATCTCTTTCAGGATTGCTTCGAAACGGGTTCCCAACGCTAACCCAGAGGGTGAAGAGGTTCCAGATCGTCCTCCTTCCCCTCCTCCTCCGTCTGAGGCTTGGAGAGCGATTATGCAGACTACAAATCAGAACACCCAGTTGTTGATGCAGATGATGCAGCAGATGCAAGCTAATCAAGCTAATCAGGGTGTTCTAGGGAATCAAGACAACTTCTTCAACCAGCAGCACCATGCTACTCTCAACCAGTTCTTGGCCAATAATCCAAAAGCTTTCAGTTACTGTGTCGACCCTCTTGATGCTGAAGATTGGTTAACCGACATAAAGAAGCATTTTGAGTGCAGTAACGTAAGAGAAGAGGATTATGTGAAGTTTGCAGCCTTCCAACTCAAAGACCAAGCAGCTGACTGGTGGCAGCAGTACAAAGACTCCAGGCCAGGTCGTGTGATCTCTTGGGAGGATTTCTGCAAGGACTTTCGCTCTGACCATATTCCAACAAGTGTCATCGAGGGTATGCGTGAGCAATTCCGCAACCTGAAGCAGGGCTCTTTGTCTGTCTACCAGTATAATGTCAAGTTCCAAAACCTCGCCTGCTATGCTAAGCAAGACATTCCTGATGCCAAGAGCAAAATCTACCAGTTTCGTGGTGGTCTGAAAGATGAACTTCAACTTGCTCTCACCTTGTTTGAGCCCGATGAATTCGACAAATTCTATAACATGGCTTTGAAACAAGAGGCAGCTCAGCTCAAGATGGAGGCTTCCAAAAAGAGGATTTGAGATGCCGTTCACTCCTCCTCATCTTCTCAAGTGGCTGCGAAACAACAGAAATTTTGGCTTCCTCCTCCTCAAGTGATTCGAGCTCCCTACAACAACTCCAACAACAACAAGAATGCTGGTGGTCGTGGTTTCTCCCACCCACACAACCAAGGCAATCAGTCCAAGTTGCAGATTCAAGCTTCCAAGTCGACTGTTCCTCCTGCTCGTCCACTTTCTGAGGTTACTTGCTACAAGTTTGGCCAGAAGGGTCATTATTCCAACAAGTGCAACAACCCAAGGCGCCTTCCGCCACCTCCACCTGTCAGTTCGGCTATTGTGAAGCATAATCCCAGGCATGCTAGGGAGAATCTGATGAATGCAGATGAGGCGGAGAACTCTTCTGATGTGATCATTGGTAACCTTTCAGTGAACTCTTTTCCTGCAAAAGTATTATTTGATTCTGGTGCATCTCTCAATTTCATTTCAAGGCCATTCTTCACCAAGCATAATTTGACTTCGGTATTTCTGAATAAGAAGTTGTCGATTATCTCTCCGGGCAAGCACATGACTTCAAATTTGATGGCTCCGAATGTATCTATTCGCATGGGTGATTATCGCTTTCTGGCTAATCCGGTGGTTCTTGGTAATTCCGACATTGACCTCATCCTCGGGATGGATTGGCTTTCTCAGCATGATGCTCACATTGATTGTGCACAAAAGGAAGTCAAGATGACTCATCCTGATGAAGATGTGATTATCTTTGCCTCCAGGGATAACACTATCAGGCTTTTCTCTCTCAATGATAAGGACGAAATTAATGCCATATCTCAAATTCCGGTGGTAAACGAATATCAAGACGTCTTTCCTGAAGAACTTCCAAGCATGCCTCCACACCGTCAGGTGGAATTCGTCATTGAACTCGAGCCGGGTACTGAGCCAGCATGCCGGCGTCCGTACAAGCTCTCTCCTGAAGAATTGAAGGAATTGAAGAAGCAGCTTGATGAACAGGAGTGTATGGGTCTCATCAGGCCTAGTACGTCTCCTTGGGGCTGTGGTGTCTTATTTGTCAAGAAGAAGGATGGCACGGAGCGTCTCTGCGTCGATTACCGGCCATTGAAGAAGAAGACAATAAAGAACAAATATCCGCTCCCCAACATCAACGAACTGTTCGAGCAGCTCAAAGGAGCTAAAGTGTTCTCTAAGCTCGACCTCCGAATGGGCTATCACCAAATTCGCATTCGTGAGGAAGACATCCCCAAGACTGCCTTCAGAACGAGCTACGGTTCATATGAATATACAGTCATGTCCTTTGGTCTCGCCAATGCTCCTCCTACCTTCTCGAGAATGATGCACTACATCTTCAACCCCTACACCGACGAGTTTGTGCTTGTGTATCTGGATGATATTCTGGTGTTTTCCAAGAATGAAGAAGATCACGAAAAGCACTTACGTCTGGTTCTTGATCGACTCCGTGAGCATAAGTTCTATGCCAAGTTCTCCAAGTGCGAATTTTTGCTCGATAAAGTTTTGTACCTGGGCCATATCATCTCAGCTGACGGTATTGCGGTAAACCCCGAGAAAGTTGAAGCAATTGTCAACTGGGAAGCTCCTTAGAACGTCAAGCAACTTCGCAGTTTTCTGGGTCTTGCCAGCTATTGCAGAAGGTTCGTTGAGAACTTCTCCAAGATTGCCAAGCCTCTTTCCAACTTGCTTCAGAAGAATGTCAAACACTTTTGGTCTCCAGAGTGTGAAGTGACATTCAAAACTCTCAAAGAAAAGCTCGTCTCTGCTCCAGTTCTTACTCCTCCAGATGAATCCAAGCCCTATGAAGTATTCTGTGATGCTTCTCTTCAAGGACTTGGTGGTGTGCTTATGCAAGATAAGAGAATTGTGGCATACACTTCTCGTCAGCTCAAGCCAAGTGAGAAGAACTACCCCACACATGATCTCGAGCTAGCAGCTGTGGTACATGCTTTGATTACGTGGAGACATCTGTTGTTGAGCAGAAAAGTCGACATCTTCACCGATCACAAGAGCTTGAAGTACATCTTCACACAGCCGAATCTGAACCTCCGCCAGACTCGTTGGGTTGAAATGATCCAAGAGTATGATTCCAGCATTGAATACACTCCTGGCAAGGCGAATGTGATTGCAGATGCTTTGAGCAGAAAGGCATATTGCAACAGCCTTCTTATCAAGCCGTTCCAGCCTGAGCTTTGTGAAGCATTCAGGAAACTCAACCTCCAAGTTGTTCCGCAGGGTTTTCTTGCAAATCTTCAAATTGCTCCTACCTTGGAAGATCAGGTCCGTGAGGCCCAACTCACTGATGCCATGGTGCAGAAGGTGAAACATGGTATTGCAAAGGGCACCCCGAAATACAAGTGCTATCGTGTTGATGAGAGAGATATCTTGTTCTTCGAGGACAGACTCGTTGTTCCCAAAGGTGATCTCAGGAAGCTCATAATGGAAGAAGCACATGATTCTCTCCTTTCCATTCATCCTGGTAGCTCCAAGATGTACCAAGACCTCAAGCAATCTTACTGGTGGACACGCATGAAAAGGGACATTGCCCAATTCATGAATGAATGTGATGTTTGCAGAAGAGTGAAAGCAGAACATCAACGTCCAGCCGGTCTTCTCCAACCTCTTCCTATTCCCGAGTGGAAGTTCGACCACATTGAAATGGATTTCGTTACTGGCTTTACTAAGTCCAAGAGAGGGAATGATTCTATCTTTGTGGTGATTGACAAGCTTACCAAAGTCGCTCACTTCCTTCCAGTCAAAGAATCCATCACTGCAGCTCAACTTGCAGAGTTGTACACTTCCAGAATTGTGTCTTTACATGGCATTCCTCAAGTTATCTCCTCAGACCGTGGAAGTTTGTTCACATCCAAGTTCTGGGACTCCTTTAAGTCTGCCATGGGCACTAAGATCAGGTTCAGCACTGCTTTTCACCCTCAGACTAGTGGTCAAGTCGAGCGAGTGAATCAGATTCTAGAAGACATGCTAAGAGCCTGTGTCATCTCTTTTGGTATGAAATGGGAAGATTGCCTTCCATTTGCCGAGTTCTCTTACAACAACAGCTTTCAAGCAAGTGCGGGCAAAGCTCCGTTTGAAATCCTCTATGGTAGAAAGTGTCGTACCCCTCTCAACTGGTCTGAAACAGGCGAACGTCAACTTCTTGGCAATGACTTGATCTCAGAAGCCGAAGAAATGTGCAAAGTCATACGTGAGAATCTCAAGGCCGCTCAGTCGCGTCAGAAGAGTTACTATGACGGCAAGCATCGTGATTTGGCTTTCAACATTGGTGATCATGTTTATCTCCGTGTGTCTCCGATGAAAGGCACCCAAAGATTCGGTATCAAAGGAAAGCTTGCTCCTAGATACGTCGGGCCTTTCAAGATTCTTGGCAAAAGAGGCGATCTAGACTATCAACTTGAGCTCCCTTCCAACTTCGCCAATGTTCATGATGTGTTCCATGTGTCTCAACTCCGCAAATGCTTCAAGACTCCTGAACGCATGATTCCGTTTGAAGAGATTGATCTTCAACAAGATTTGTCCTACCGAGAGCATCCCGTTGCTATTCTCAAAGAAACCGAGCGCAAGACCCGCAACAAGTCCATCAAATTCTTGAAAGTCAAGTGGTCACATCACACCGACCGAGAAGATACGTGGGAGCGAGAAGATCATCTTCGTTCCGAGTACCCTTCCTTTTTCCAGTCCTAGATCTCGGGACGAGATCTTTTTGTAGTAGAGGAGAGTTTGTAATGCCCCTGATGTAATACTTTCCCTTTTGGGCATATAATATATCTCCGGCTTCATCTATTCCATTTCGGGTTCTTTGTCTTTCGGGTTTTCGTCGTTTTGTTGTGTGCGTGTGTGGCATTCATTCATATCATATAGTCATGTGCATCGCATTGCATTTGTGTTGTTGTTTGCATCCGGTTCCACGCGTTCCTTCCCGTTGTCCGTTTCGCGTTCCGGAGCTCCCTCACGTGTTCGTGGCGTCCCGTAGACCTACTTTCGTGTTTGGCCGTGTAACGTTACCGATTTGGCGCGAGACTTGTCGTGTGTTGTTGTTTTGGTGTGTGTAGCCCGCCTGTCAAATCTCGTCGCGTTTCGAGTCCGTTTGCTACCCCAACAGTTATTCTCGTGGGCTCAAAGTGCCTCCACTTTGAGGCCCAAGACACCCCTCCAACAGCCCACCAAACCACTCCTAGCCACTTCTATCATCTAGGCCATCCAAATCTGATCGTGTGGCCGAAGACCACACCCCATTTGGCCAACCCTAGCTCCTTGTGCCTATATATTTGTCCACCTCCCACAATTTTTGCGCCAAAGCAAGGAAACCCTAGCCCCCACCTTCTCCTTCCTCCAGCCACCACCACCTCGCCGGAGTTCCGCCGGAATCTTGCCGGAGCGTCGCCGGAGTTCGCCGGAGTACATCTCCTCCACCTCATACTCTCCTCCGCGCCACCTCACCTCGCCACCGGCCGCCTCTCCGGTCTCCCCGCCGCCGGGCCGGCCACCCCACCGCCTCGCCGGCCGGCCAGGGCGCCGGCGCCACCTCCTCGCGGTTCCCCCGCCGCCGGGATCTCCATCGCCGCCGCTACGAGCAGCTGGAGAGATCGATCCGATCGGATTCGATCGATCCGCTTGGTGGGCGTTGACCGAGCCGCACGGCCCGTTCGCCATCGCCCCACCATCCAGCGCCGGCTCGCCAGCCCATCGCCAGCGCGAGGCCCGAAGGCCCAGCGCCTCCCTCCAGCAGCCGCTCCAGGCCGAGGGCCTTCTCCCAGCCGCGCCTGGGCCGTTGACTCTAGCGCGGGCCCGATCCAGCCGCTCCCCGCCAGATCGCCAGCCGCCTCCACTGATTCCGATCGCTAGCCGCCGTGGGCCCCGATCTGCCCGAGCCGGTCCACTCCCGTCCTTCGCCAGGCCCAGCGCCTCCCCGCCGCAGCGTCTCGCCCGCTGGACGGCCAGCTGGGCCGGCCGCTCGCCTCCAGCCGCGCGGGCCATCTCCTCCTGTGGGCCTCCCGTCCCCTCCAGGCTGCCGGCTCCAGGCGCCCAGGAGGCCCAGTCCCGATCCGCCGCCTCTCCTCCGCCTGGGCCGATCCGGTGCCCCGCGGCCCGAAGCCCTTCGCTAGATCCGCAGATCCGCGGGCCGCGCCAGTTCCGCCGCGGGCCCGAGCCCGTTGACCTTTTTCCAGATCTGGGAGGAGGTAGCTATTTTTCTCTAAGTCCCTGAGATGTTTATCTGTCTGATGCAATATTAGAACTGTGATAACTTTGTGTGTGTTGATCCGTTTTGCGCAAATAACATGTCCAGACG
Source organism: Secale cereale (assembly GCA_902687465.1). Classification (NCBI taxonomy): domain Eukaryota; kingdom Viridiplantae; phylum Streptophyta; class Magnoliopsida; order Poales; family Poaceae; genus Secale; species Secale cereale. Next base: position 494,046,333 of record LR738715.1, on the reverse strand, counting down.
TTCGTGGTGACTAGCACTACGTTTCATTCCTTTGTGCCATGCATGTTTGAGATCATCTAGATGCTTATTTTTCTGTTGAAGAGTGCATCCCATTATAAACTGCTGTTAGTGATGTTTTTATGCCATCTTTGCATAGTGATATCTTTTAGCTCGTTTATCCGATTGATGCAAATGACATGTCCACGTGTTCGTCTTGTCATGCTCTACATGTTGTTTGTGTTAGGTTGCATGATAGATTTATTCTTGCCATGGTTATCCTCGTTGCGAAGTGCTATGTGGTTGTTTAGTTGTTTAACTTGTTATGAGATGCCATCTTGTTGAGCTCGTTGCTATCGTTATGTTTATCTCCATGATGCATGCTCACATGTTTTGGAATCACCATCATGTGTACTTTGATGTGGTGCTTACCACTTGCCATGTTTAGTTTTGAGGCGACTTAAACTTGCTCTCAAAGATGCCATGATGAAACTGCTGTTTTAACACTTAGTGAAATTTCACTAAGTCTGGAATCTGTATTTCTCAGATGCCATGTTTGCCTGCTGTTCTAGGACAAACCATGATAGTTTTGGGGTGACTCTTGATGGTTCCTTGCTGTACATATTGTTGGCTATCCATTCATGCTCTCACATGCTTATTTGTGTGGCTGTAGCATATTTAACTTTTGCTCCAAAGTTGCAATAAATTACTGCTGTCAGGATTTTGTTGTCAAGTTCAATATGTCCAAGATTGTTGCTATTGATTCGTGGCTCCTTTGGGGGTGCACCTTTGGACTTATTTGCTGTAGAATATGTCTAGTTTATGTTTATGCCCTTTGCCATGATGTTTGAGTGCTGTAGCTTATTTATCTAGTGCTCCGAAGTTGCTATGCTGTTGTAATTTTCAGCTTGTGCATGTTTTCTTGTTTCGGGCATAACTTTTAGTCCGTAGCTCCGATTGCAGCGAGTCTTATATGAAACTTGATTGATTTTCCGTGTAGATTCATAATATCCTATTGTTATCATGTTTTGAAGTTTTTTGCTTGAGTGCTATTTTTCGTGCTCCGTGTTCTCTCCTAGTGCATCCATCATGCATCCATCTTTTTTTGTGCGCATTGCATCTTTTTGATTCGTGCTTGTGTGATTGTATTGTTTAGAGCCGGAAGCTGAGACCGAGTACGGGTACGAGCACGAGGTTACTACCGAGGTTGAGCACGAGGACCCTTCTTACGATCCTTACGACAACTCTTCAGGCAAGATGACCGAACCCCGATAACATTACTATTTTTGCCTATTGCTAGTAGTCTCGATCTATATTTTTGCCTCGATGCCCATGTCTTTCCTGTCAGCCTCCTACTTGTAACCATGTCCATGTCTAACCACCCTACCTATGCAAACCATTGATTGGCTATACGTAGGCTTCGCTCAGCCCCTCTTATAGCGTTGCTAGTTGCAGGTGAAGTTGAAGATGCTTGCTTCATGTTGAAGTTTTGTTGGGTTATATCACACTATATAAATGCTTAAAATGAAATCATCTATATATTGGCAAGGGTGGAAGGCTAAGCCTTTTGCTTGGTGATTTGTTCCACTCATGCAGCTAGGAACCGTATAAACCGGTGTTATGTTCCTTGATTATGTGTTCCTCACACGGTTGGGGTTTATGGGCCCCCCTCGATAAACCGCTAAGTGCTAAGTCTTTTCCAGCAAGTCCCAACATTGGTACTATTTGCCTAATAACTAATAAAACTTGCATAGGGTCTAGCAAACCCGAGTTCTTAATTAACAACCCCCGGGCTAGTGCTCCACATGAGTGTTGGTCCAAACTGGGCAGACTGCGGGGCCACCCGAGGGAACTCGAGGATTGGTATATACCTGTAGGCTGACCTATCCGGTCGTGTCCTGAGACTAGATACGCGCGGCTACCATCAGGGTGTCGACACGCCGGGAGGATTTGCTGGATTAGCCTTACCTTAGTTCGGAGTATCTTGAGCACGGGATTCCGAGAATACTCGGGTCTTCCCACCTTGGAGTTGCGACTCCGCGGATCGTGGGCTTGTCATGGGCCAAGTTGGAACACCCCTGCTGGGTTATGAACTTTCGAAAGCCGTGCCCGTGGTTATGTGGCAGATGGGAGCTTGTTAATATCCGGTTGTAGATAACTTGACACCTTGTTCCAATACACTACCAGCGTGTGTACCGTGAGTGTCAATTTCCGAATAGGGATTCGGAAGTTGAACATGGTGGGGTTATATTTGACTTGATTAGTCTAGGATCACTTCGTGATCATCTCTCGACCGAGGCACTTCTCTTCTCGCACTCTTTCACGTAAGCTAGTGCTAGTTGCTGCTGCAGACTCTTATTCTTTTCTTCAGCCTTATCCTCTCCCAAGGCTTAAATAGTCATGTTACCCGGGAACGGGATTGCTGAGTCCTCTGTGGCTCACAGTTACTTCACCACACCAGATGCAGGTCCGATGGTGAGCTATCCAGGTGATGGCACCGAGCTAGACTGGGAGTATGACGAGGAGCGTAGTCGATACTATGTTCGTTATCCTGATGATCAGTAGCGGAGACTTCTACTTGGATTCGATCCAACCTGTGGATTTTAAATTATGTTTGGTATCTTGTCATTTGGATTTTACCCTTAGAGGGTTGTGATGTTTTAGTGTATGATGATTTGAACATGTAATGTATTTGTGTGACGTGGCGAGTGTAAGCCAACTATTTTATGTTTTCCATCCCCATCTTTATACATGATTTGTGCAAAGATACCAAACTTGCGATCATTCCAGCATGGGGTTATGTCTCTAAGTCGTGCCTCGACACGTAGGAGATATAGTCCAATCCTGGACATTACATTGGCCCTTTTGCATAAAATGAATTTTCAAATTTTGCATTAGAGTAGGAACTAGTGTTCCTGTAATTTACTTTAGCAGTGTTGTTTTTACTGTGTGACTATATTTTTTTTAGGATTTATTTGTTGTTTTATTTTATTTTATTTGTTGTCTGTAACTGTTGTTTAAAAAAACGAGGAAACGCAGTGCAACGCACTGTGCAATACTGCGGCCCACCAATCCACGGCCCAAGCAGTCGACCCCAGCGCGCGCGACGCAGCGGCACCCGCAAGCAGGCCATCGGCCCGTTCCCCGCACAGTGTAGCCCAGCACCGCGCCAACGCTCGCGTCACCGCTGAGGTCACCCACCCGGCCCACCTGTTTGTCTCTCTCTGCTCTTTCTCTCTCGATGAGAGCGGGGCCAGCCGTTATCTTCCACCTTCCGCTCGGTTTCCTGCTTCAGCACGACGCCGCCGCACAGATCGCGCCCGATCTTCCTGGTCGCTCCGCGATTTGATCCATCTCGAACTGCGACTACACCTACGTGGCTCCCTCGTCCGATCCCCACCCTCGCCGCTCGAGTTCGTACCCAGGATCGAGCGAACGGACCTCTCTGATCTCCGCCGCCTGAGCTCCATCTCCGGCCAGTACTGCCGACCCAGACGCCAAGATCGAGCCCACGCCGCGCTCGCCGGAGTTGCAACGGCATAAGCAGACGGCGAGCAGAGAACCGCCACCACCGCCCGACGCCGAGCAGAAGCGCCGGAGCACGCCGGAGTTCGCCCGCCGCCGTCGCCTACAGAGGAGCCCCGTCGTTGTTCTTCCCACCATCGCCACTTCCGTTGAATGCCGCACCCATCCATCCACTCATCGTCGTCAGAGCATCGCCGAAGAAACACCGCCGGCGGCCGGCCACACCCGAACCGTCGTCGCGTCCTCTGTTTTTCCTGGTGATTGCGCACACAGGAGTTTTTCAGCCAACCACGTGATGACACGTGGCATATGCTACAGTAACGCACATGAACTGATCACGGTTTTCTGTTGTTTTGTTTTAGTTTTAGATTTTCACCTAAAACTTCAAATGGGTATATCTTTTACTCCCTCCGTTTGGAATTACTTGTCTTGAAAATGGATCTATCTAGAACTAGAATACATCTAGATACATCCATTTCTGCGAAGTAATTCCGAACGGAGGGAGTAGCATATAAGTCCAAATTAGGTGATTCTTTTTCCTATGCACTCAGAAAAACCAGCACTTTATCACAATACCAACTTTGCACATGTTTGCACTATTCAAATTTGAATTTGTTTAAATTTGAATTCAAACTTCTGGAGTACATTTTTTTAAACCGTTGATCCAAATCAGTTAATTCTTCTTTGCATTGTGATCCTACTGGCATGTAGAAGAGTTATACCTACTGATATGTTCTATTTCAGTTTTATTTGAATTCTTTGTTGTTGGCTTTATTGTGGGTTATGTGAGTACGATTTATTTATCGGTGCCTTCGTTATCGTATAGTTTGTCCGGAATGTGAAGCGGATTGGAGTTGATCGTTAGAGTACTTCGACAATGTTTAGGGCAAGTTTGCACTTTTGATTCTGCTCATCCTATATCCTGCTATGCATGTGTGGTTTTATGTTATGATATATGCTTGGCCTGATATGTGTATCCCGTCTTGTCATGTTTGGTATCGATTGTGTTATGTGATGGTGTGATCAACTTTCCATGGTAGACGCGGGCATGTGTCGAGTGATGCATAGAAGTGGTGAGTCTTTATAGCTGTAGGCTCGGGACTTTTGCTCAGGTGAATGCGTGAATGGATGAGCGCTCTATTGTCACTAGAGAATGTGTCATGACTAAGCACACTTGAGTTGTCGGGGCTTTTTCTCTCATGTGAACGTATCACTGGTTGAGCGCTCCATTGTCCCTAGAGAATCCGCCAGGGCTGAGCGCACTTGAGACATCTTGGAGATCATTATCATCTGTGTTGTGTGCACCTTACCTATGTTGTGGAGGTAGGTGAAGGTAGTTTTACGCGAAACGAAACTTGGGTGCTTTGTTTATCATACCTTGCTTGTGGATGTAGGTTTGCTATATCATTATGTGTGATTTGGCAATACATTCGATGTATTGACCCTTGTGGCTGCAACTTATCATGTTGCGGGATTTTCGAGTGATCAGTGAGATACAGTATGGTCGCCAATCTTCACTCAACATTTTCTCCGGTGGGCATTGATGGGACTAATCGTTTGCTTATGCTACTTTTCCGCTGTTATTATTGAATAAGTTAGCTATATGTGTTATTCAGTTTGTAATACGTTATAAATTCTGGATCATACGTTGTAGTAAATGATGCACTTGTTATTTGATATTCCTATGTACTGTGTGTGCCAGCGAGTCGATCGAGGGACTAGCATGGTAAGCACAGAGACATCGAATATTATCAGATTCGGGTCGTTACACTAAATTTTCCATAGCACTGAAAGCATTCATAGGGTAACTACTTAGAAAGTTACCTCCACTACTGGTATCAAGCATAAATCTATACCAAGTAGTAACTGTTGGGTAATGTAGTAGAAAAAAAAAATGTGCGTACGCGCACCCAAGATCAATATGAGGATGCATAATGAGTTGGGATCACGATCGTTACTGTGACCTCGTTGTAGCGGAAGAAGAATGTCATACTTGGAGTCCCTCGTACCATCGATGAACGATCCAGGGAACCGGCCACGAACGGTCCCTCGAACCAAAGACCGAAAGCACGACCTCTCTACTTGGTTGCAAACGTGCAGCCTTCACGGTCCGGCAGCGCCTTGCCGTCCAGAGCTAATTGTCGCTGGAGAATTAGAGGGAGGAGATTACAAACACATGGGGCTTCTCATTATGAGGATTAGAGTATTATTATATCTCTAATTAGTCAACTAGGGCCAACTAGAACTAGAGGAGGCTCCAAAACTTTGTGTCCAATAGAGCAAAAAAAAAAACTAGTATATATAAGTTGGAGGGGAGGGAGAGGGCATCCACCAAGGAGGTCCCTCCTTGGAGCGTGTCCAAGGGGGAGGATTCCTCCTCCCCTAGTCCAATTCGGCCTCCCGTTCCGTAAGGGGGGCGCCTCCTCCACTTGGGCCTTGGTGGCCCAAGTTGCCTTCCAACACTTGTTCTTTTTAGGCTCGTTGATATTAAATTAAATATAAAAGTGTTCTAAATATTTTCAAACCATTTTATATATAATTTAACATCCACGAAAACATTGTCCACCTATATATATTTATCTGTAGTACCATGTATTACCTGATACTCTCTGAAACGCTTCTGGATCCTTCCGAAACTATTCCGGATATTTATGAAACAATTCCACAAATATGTTCTCATCACTCCCGTCCTACTAACACTCGTCAGATCGTGATTGCCTTAAGCTTGTGACCCCATAGGCTCGGTAACTCATAGACATGAACGAAACCCCTTCGTTCAATGGTTGATAGCGGAACCGTGGACATCCATATCGATCCCTATGACCACACAATGATATTCGAGTGAACCTTTGGTTATCGGGTGATGTTCTCTTTGCTTCTTGATACTTTACAAAACCTAGGATGCATCTGTATCCTGCTGAGTCATCACATGCACACTATACCGAAATCCTCATTACCGATGTTGTTCCTTTTTCTCGTTGTTGTGTCCCGGCTGTTGGGAAACGTTGCATGGAAAACAAAACAAAAAATTCTACGCACACGCAATGATCTATCCATGACATAGCAACGAGAGGGAGAGTGTGTCTACGTACCCTCGTAGACCATAAGCACAAGTGTTTCACAACGCGGTTGATGTAGTCGAACTTCTTCGCGCTTCAACCGATCAAGTACCGAACACACGACACCTCCGCATTCTGCACAAGTTCAGCTTCGTGAAGTTCCTGGCCTTCTTGATCTAGCAATATGTAGAGGTAGTAGATGAGTTCCGTCAGCACGACGGCGTGGTGACAGTGATGGTGAAGTGATCTCTGCAGGGATTTGCCTAAGCACTAGGAAAATATGACCGGTGGAGTAAACGATGGACAGGGGTGCCGCACACGGCTAACAATTGATGTTGTGTGCTTGTGAGGTGCCCCCTCCTCACATATATATAGGTGGGAGGGGAGGCAGCCAGGGCACCCTAGGGTTTGGCCGCCGCCCCCTTAGGGGCCCTGCCTTGCCCTGCCCCCCCTCCCTTCCTTGTATACGGAAGGGGGGATGAAAGAGGGGAGAGGGGGGAGGAAGGGGGATCATATTCCCTCTCTTTCCTTTCCTCCTCCCCTTTCCTTCTCCACTTAGGCAGGACCATATGGGGGCGCACCAGCCCCTTGTGGCTGGTGCGTTTCCCCTATTGGCCCATAAGGCCTATATCTTTTGCCGGGGGTAAACTCCTTCCGGTGACCTGATGAGTACCCGATGTCCTCCGGAACACTTCCAGTGTCCGAATACCATCATCCTATATATCAATATTTACCTCTTGACCATTTCGAGACTCCTCGTCATGTCTGTGATATCATCCGGGACTCCGAACAACATTCGGTCACCAAATCACATAACTCATATAATACTATATCGTCAAGAAACGTTAAGCGTGCGGACCCTACGGGTTCGAGAACTATGTAGACATGACCGAGACACCTCTCCGGTCAGTAACCAATAGCGGAACCTGGATTCCCATATTGGTTCCTACATATTCTATGAAGATCTTTATAGGTCAAACCGTTATGACAACATACACAATTTCCCTTTGTCTGTCGGTATGTTACTTGCCCGAGATTTGATCGTCGATATCTCTATACCTAGTTATACCTAGTTCAATATCGTTACCGGCAAGTCTCTGTACTCGTTCTGTAATACATCATCCCGTGACTAACTCATTAGTAATTCGCTTGCAAGGCTTATTATGATGTGCATTACCGAGAGGGCCGAGAGATACCTATCCGATACTCGGAGTGACAAATCCTAATCTCGATTCACGCCAACCCAACAAAACACCTTCGGAGATACCCGTAGAGCATCTTTTATAATCACCCAGTTACGTTGTGACATTTGATAGCACACCAGGTATTCCTCCGGTATCCGGGAGTTGCATGATCTCGTAGTCAAAGGAACATGTATTTGACATACATGAAAGCAGTAGCAATAAAATGTATGATCATATGATAAGCTAATGGATGGGTCTTGTCCATCACATCATTCTCATAATGATGTGATCTCGTTATCAAATGAAAACTCATGCCCATGGTTATGAAACCTTAACCATCTTTGATTAATGAGCTAGTCTAGTAAAGGCTTACTAGGGACACAGTATTTGTTTATGTATTCACACATGTATTTAGGTTTCCCGTCAATACAATTCTAGCATGAATAATAAACCTTTGCCATGATTAAGTAAATATAATAATAACCACTTTATTATTGCCTCCAGGCATATTTCCATCAGGCTCCCACTTGCACTAGAGTCAATAATCTAGTTCACATCGCCATGTGATTAACTCCCAAAGAGGTTACTAGAGTCAATAATCTAGTTCACATCGTTATGTGATTAACACTCTAAGTTCACATCGCCATGTGATTAACACCCAAAGAGTTTACTAGAGTCAATAATCTAGTTCACATCGTTATGTGATCAACACTCTAAGGTATGATCATGTTTTGCTTGTGAGAGAGATTTTAGTCAACAGGCCTGCAACATTCAGATTCGTGTGTGCTTTGCAAATTTCTATGTTTACAATGCTCTGCTGTAATGCCCAGGATGGGACTATACCTCCTACGTGTCGAGGCACGAATTAAAGGTATAAGCCCATTCTGGAATGATCTCAAGTTTGGTATCTTTGCACGACTCATGTAAAAGAGGGATTAAAATGCAAAAGGAGATAGTTGGCTTACAATCGCCACTTCACACAATACAATACATAAGCAAAACATCATTCAAAACATCTCAACCCGACTACGGGTGAAGATCCAAAAGAAAGATATCAAAACATAAAGCCATAGGTCAAAATCGCCCCTAGTAGAAACCACTACTGATCGTCAAAAACGTCACAAGCATACGGCCACTCTCTTCATCGAGCTCCCAGTGTAGAACTTGAATCAGCTCCTGCATCAATCTCGGCTGAACCTGCATCTGGTGTTGTAGTATCTGTGAGCCACGAGGACTCAGCAATCCCATAACCATGGGTATCAAGACTAGGAAAGCTTTATGGGTAGGAGGAGGTAAAGTGGTGAGGTTGCAGCAGCGGCTAAGCAATATGGTGGCTAACTTACGAGTACAAGAATAAGATGAGCATCTACGCAAACGGTCGCAAACTAGTAGTGATCGCTAAAGATCCTGAACTACTTACGAGTCAAACATAACCCCCACCGTGTTCTCTTCTCAAAGTGAAAAGAGACAGTCACGGTTACTCACACAGTTGTGTGTTTTACTTCGGATCCTCTGTCAAGTTTTCTACAACCTGACATTAACAAATTCCAATCTGCCACATAACCGCGGGCACGGCTTTCGAAAGATCATAACCCTGGAGGGGTGTCCCAACTTAGCCCATCACAAGCTCTCACGATTATCTGAAGTGATAAATATAATATCATCACCCCTTATCTTAGGGAAAACCGATCAGGCTCGGCATCCAGGTGCACAAGACATTTCGACAATGGTAAAACAAGTCCAGCAAGACCTCCCGGCGTGCCAACACCCTGATAGTAGCCGCGCGTATCTCGTCTCAGGCCACGACCGGATGGGTGATGCTACAGGTAAAACCAATCCTCGAGTTTCCCCGTGGTGGCCCCGCAGGACCCCCGTTTGGGACCAACACCATCAGCACTGGCCCCCCTACTATGTAGAATTAAGAACCCGGGGACGCGACCCCCTATGCAAATTTAATTAATTAATTAAGTTGTTATTATGAGGCAAATTAAAACCAAAGTTGGGCCTTGCTGGAGGAGTTTTATTCAAAGTCGAACTGTCAAGGGGTCCCCATCCACCCATCGTGTAAGGAACGCAAAATCAAGGAACATAATGCCGGTTTAATGGCGCCTAAGGTGGCATGAGTGGAACAAAACACCGAGCAAAAGGCCAAGCCTTCCACCCATGCCCAGTATATAGGTGTGTTAATAATAATAATAGATATTGTGATATTCCAACAACAAGTTCCCTCCTGGAACGATCTTCATCTTCACCTGCAACTAACAATGCTATAAGAGGGGCTGAGCAAGCGGGTAACATAGCCAAGCAGTGGTTTTGCTAGGAAGGTGTCAAAAGTTAGAGGTTTCATGGCAACAAGGAGAGGTTGACATAAAAGATGGGTAGCGCGACATGTAACGATAGCATCGAGACAACTAAGCATGGCAATGGTAGTAAAGGTATCCAAGGGTATGATCATCTTGCCTGGGATTCCGCAAGGGAGAAGAACGGGTCCAGAAGTAGACAGAGCAACAGTCGAGCGAATCCTCACAACTCCGGAACGAAACCGAAGCTATCAAGAGAAGCAACCGGAAAGAAGCAAACAACTCGGTAAACACACAAGCATTAACATGGCATACGATGCATATCCAAGTATGATGCATGTCCGGTTTAATTATGCATGGCATGGCAAAGTGCACAAACAACACTACAAGTTAAGTGGAGCTCAATATGCAACGAGTTGCATATTGACGAAACACCACATTTAATTATTTAATTGACTCTCGTTTATTTACAAGACAAGATTAAATGTTTGTTAACATGGCAAGAGGTGAAGCAAAAACAAACTACCTATTTAGACATTTTAAATGAGGCCGGAATATACCAACAACAATTCCTGGAAAAAACCCATGAGCATGTTTAGCAATTATTTAAGCAACAACAATTCACACATTTAAAGGTTGTTAACATGATGTGGATGACATGATCAAGTTTATGCAATTTTTATTAAAAGGGAACATGAAGAGATATGAAGTATTTGTCACCGTGGTGGAAGGAAAAAGGTGCCACGGCGACGAACCGAAAATGATGCAACGCAACATCTCGGTTCCGGTAACCCGTCGAGAGACCGGGGCAAAAGAAAGATGGCGTGAGCGAGTCGAACAAGAGGAAAGGTGGGGTGATCCCGTCACCGGGTTCCCACGGGTTGGCGACGAGGCAACCGAGGAGCACGACAAAAGATGATACGGGCACGGAGCACACAAGTGGAGCATCTCATACAACACAACAAGCATTTGTCCACGGGTCATCGCCTCGGGGTTATACCTTCGAAGCGTTCATTCTCGGAGGGGTTCGAGTCGTAGAGGGACGTAGTGGAAGTAGGCGTTCACGTTCGGAGAGGAAGTAGTTGTTCACGAGGTCGTCAACGAAGTAGTCGTTACGTAGAGGGAAGTAGGCGATCACGTCATCGGTAGGGGTACTTGAGGTCTTCGGACTTGCCGGTCTCGGGACTTGGCGACGGTAGTTGTACTCGTTCGTAGACGAACTTGATGGATCCGAGGGCTCCGGCCATCATGGTACTCGCATGTAGACAGCCGTGGAACTTGATGCATCGCCCTGTGTAGTCGTACTCGGTGTCCCCGGGGCATCGACGGTGGTTGTACACGGCGAGGAACTTGACGCATCCAAGGTCTTCGGACTTGCCGATCTTGACGAGCCGTAGGGGTACTTGGCGAAACCATGAAGTCGTACTCGCACGTAACTTCATGGCGTAGTAGAACTTGTCGCGCGATAATCCACGGGTACTTGAGATAAACAACAACAGCAACAAAAAAAGGAAAAGGGCTGCGGAGGTTGCTCGGGGCGACGCCTTGGCGCTGGTGGCGATGCGGCCTGGAGACGGAGGGGAAACGGCGGCTGCTGGCTGCCGGCTGGAGGGAGACGGCGACCGGTGGGCGTCCATGGCGGGAGACAGGGGCGGCCGGCTGCACCTGGACGTCGGGAGGAGCGGAGCAGACCGGGGCGTCGGACTTGGGCGGTCGGGAGGAGCAGCGGTGGCCGCGTTGGACGGCCGCGGAGGAGATGGACGAGGCGAGGTGCTGACGAGGAGGCGGGCCTGGCCGGCGCATCGGCTTGGGGCGGCCGGCTCACGGGGCGCCAGGCGCGGGCGGCACTGGAGGAAGGGGCGCGGGATGGCGAGGCTGGGGCGGAAGATCGGGGCGCGGGCGCTGTCGCCTTGAGACGGAGGGGAAGGCGCAGGGCCATGGCGATGCGGGGCGAGGCAAGAGGATGAGAGGGGATCGGGCGAGAGGAGGCAGGGGCGCTGCGGCGCTGTGAGGGAACGAGAAGGAGCGAGGGGAGAGCGCAGCGGCCTAGGGTTTACAGGGTGGCTGGCCTTGGGCCAGGAGGAATTGGGCCGGGGCGGTTGGCTGATGGGCTGAGAGCTCCAAGGCGAGGCTGCGGCCTGGGCCAGCTACGGCTGGTTGCTTGGAGGCGGGCCCAGCTGGTCTATCTCTCTCCTCCTCTAAAAAAAATAAAACAAAACCGAGAAGAAAAAGAAAAAGGAGAGAAGAAAAAGAAAGGGGTAGTTAGGGAAAGAATTTAAGCAAGAGGTTATTTTTCCTGGACTCGCAAAAATGTTCATGGTCCACGAAAAATAGGAGAGGCAAGAAAAGAGAAAGATAAGGCATGGGGAAAATATGTAAGTGTGTTGGGTTAATTCCAAACAAATGGAATATCTAATATAGCTCCCTAATAATATTGAGAGGCTTCTATATGTTATAAAGAGAAGTCAATCTTCCCTCGATTTAAATGGACCGAAGGTCCACACAATTTATTTGGTTGAGATGCAAAAGAAATAAGACATGATGGCATGATGACATGATGCAATGCAAAATAAATAACACAAGCACAAAAGAAACACACGGGAGAACCCGGAACATCTGGAATATTCTGGAATCTTCTGGGACGTCGGTCTTCGGGCGTCACATCTGCATAGAGCTACTCCAGCTAATTTCTCTTACGTTCAATACGCATCCAAATTGATACTCAAAGTGATCTGGATTAGTGTCAAAGCTTAAATCGGCGTAACCCTTTACAACGAATTCTTTATCACCTCCATAATCGAGAAATATTTCCTTATTCCGCTAAGGATAGTTTTGACCGCTGTCTAGTGATCCACTCCTCGATCACTCTTGTACCCCCTTACCAGACATGTGGCAAGGCACACATTAGGTCTGGCACACAACATAGCATGCTTTATAGAACCTATGGCTGAGGCATAGGGAATGACTTTCATTCTGTCTCTATTTTTCTGACGTGGTCGGGTTTTGAGTCTTACTCAACTTCATACCTTACAACTCAGATAAGAACTCTTTCTTTGACTGATCCATTTTGAACTCCTTCAAAATCTTATCAAGGTATGTAATAATCAAAAGTCTTATCAAGCATCTTGATCTATCTCTATAGATCTTGATGCCCAATATGTAAGTAGCTTCACCGAGGTCTTTCTTTGAACAATTCTTATTCAAATATCCTTTATGCTTTCCAAAAAAATCTACATCATTTACGATCAACAATATGTCATTCGCATATACTTATCATAAATGTTGTAGTGCTCCCACTCACTATCTTGTAAATATAGGCTTCACCAGAAGTCTGTATAAACCATATGCTTTGATCACCTCATCAAAGCGTATATTCCAACTCCGAGATGCTTGCACCAGTCCATAGATGGATCGCTGGAGCTTGCACACTTTGTTAGCACCTTTAGGATCGACAAAACCTTCTGTTTGCATCATATACAACTCTTCTTTCAGAAATCCATTAAGGAATGCAATTTTGACATGCAATTTTGATAATCCTTAGATCACGGACCCAGTCCGCATCATTGCTACTAATATCTTTCAGCTTAGTTTTCTCTAGGAACATATCAAAACAGGGGAACTAAATCGCGAGCCATTGATCTACAACATAGATATGCAAATAATATCAGGACTAAGTTCATGATAAATTAAGCTCAGTTAATCTAATTACTAATAAACTCCCACTTAAAATAACATCCCTCAGGTTATCTAAGTGATACATGATCCAAATCAACTAAACCATGTCTGATCATCACGTGAGATGGAGTAGTCATCAATGGTGAACATCTCTATGTTGATCATATCTACTATATGACTCATGTCCGACCTTTCAGTCTCCAGTGGTTCGAGTCCATGTATGTACATGCTAGGCTCGTCAAGTTTAACCTATGTATTCCGCATGTGTAAAACTGTCTTACACCCGTTGTATGTGAACGTAGAGTCTATCACACCCGATCATCACGTGGTGCCTCAAAACGACGAACTGTAGCAATGGTGCATACTCGGGGAGAGCACTATTATCTTGAAATTTAGTGAAGGGATCGTCTTATAATGCTACCGTCGATCTAAGCAAAATAAGATGCATAAAGGATAAACATCACATGCAATCAAAATATGTGACATGATATGGCCATCATCATTGTGTGCTTTTAATCTCCATCTCCAAAGCATCGTCATGATCTCCATCATCACCGGCTTGACACCTTGATCACCATTGTTGCATCGTGGTCATCTCGCCAACTATTGCTTCTATGACTTTTTCTAACTCATATCGATAAAGTAAAGCAATTACATGGCGCTTGCAATTCATACAATAAAGAGACAACCATAAGGCTCCTACCGGTTGTCGATAATTTACAAAACATGATCATCTCATACAATAACGTATAACTCATCACGTCTTGATCATATCACATCACAACATGCCCTGCAAAAACAAGTTAGACGTCCTCTACTTTCTTGTTGCAAGTTTTACGTGGCTGCTACAGGCTTCTAGCAAGTACCGTTCTTACCTATGGCACAAAACCACAATGGTGATTTACCAAGTTTATTGTTTTAACCTTCAACAAGGACCGGCCGCAGTCAAATTCGATTCAACTAAAGTAGGCGAAACAGACACCCGCCAGCCACGTTTATGCAAAACAAGTTGCATGTCTGTCGGTGGAAGCAGTCTCATCTCTGTCGTTGGTGTGTCCCGGCTGTTGGGAAAAGTTTCATGGAAAACAAAACAAAAAATTCTACGCACACGCAATGATCTATCCATGGCATAGCAACAAGAGGGAGAGTGTGTCTACGTACCCTCGTAGACCATAAGCGGAAACATTTCACAACACGGTTGATGTAGTCGAACTTCTTCGCACTTCAACTAATCAAGTACCGAACACACGGCACCTCTGCGTTCTGCACATGTTCAGCTCGGTGACGTTCCTCGCCTTCTTGATCTAGCAAGATGGTGAGGTTGTAGATGAGTTCTGTCAACATGATGGTATGGTGACGGTGATGGTGAAGTTATCTCCGCAGGGCTTCGCCTAAGCACTATGAAAATATGATCAATGGAGTAAACGGTGTGTCGTGGTGGGTGCACGGCAGATGCCAAGGTATGTCTAAAGAGAGGGACAAGCTCGAGGGCACCGGTGGGCTCCAGAGGCGAGGTTGGCATGAGCGAGCGAGGGACGCAAGACATACCCATGTTCGGAGCTCTCCGGAGAGATAACACCTCTAGTCCTGCAAAGTGTTTTATGTATGGGTGCACGCAACAGTACAGAGTTGCTCCTAGAGCTGATCGGAGAAGGAAGGAAGACAGTCCAAGGCTTAGGCTGCCCCTTCTCTGGTGGATCAGTGTGTGTGTCTGTGTTCTAATGAGAGTGGCCCCTATACATGGAGGCCTCTTGGGGGGTTTTATAGGCCAACCCCCAGGGTTACAATGGTAAAGATAAAAGGCCGTGGGGCTGGGCTGCCAGTGACTGGAAGCCGGTGCTGGGACCCACCAGGTACCAAGGTACCCCGGGTTTTCCGTGAAGCACTATGCCTCGGAGTGTCGTACGTCACGGAGTAGGCAAGCCTAGTTAGCTACAGTGCCGAGATGCCACGTCGCCATCTGTACCCGTCGATGGGATGGATGTGCATTGTAGCCATCCTAGCGCCTGGTTAGTGAGGGTTGGTGGGGCACTTTAGCCACGCGCGCCCCCTCGTGGGACTCTGCACGGCCGTACGCTCGGAGGTACGGGTGCTAACTTGTCGTCAGGTTGCGGGCCGCGCCGGGATCCAGCTTGTAGGGTCTTGCCTGTTTGCGCCAGGCCTGGCCGCGTTGAAGTCTTGGCCAGGTTGAGGGGTTTGGCCGGGTTGCGTAACCCGGCCAAGCGTGAGCCGGACTTGCGGGGCTATACCGGCCCCAATGTTTTTGAAAAGAATCTTGGTTCCGTTGCCTGCCCGGGGTTCATGCCCCCGACAGTAGTCCCTAAAGCTGTGAAGGCTCTCCGGCTTCTAGTGGGGGGGGGGGCTTCGCAGTTTCACCCCCTTGAAGAGGCGACAGATGTCATTGGAGCCTGTGGCTGCCGGGTCCGGCAACACCCATTGCGTGCCGGCTTCCGGAAGCTGGGCCGCGGCATCCTGGTGAGAGCGGGAAACAGAAAAGCCAGCCAATTCTTGGAGGAGAAGGGACACGCCCCCTCGGTTTCAACGTGAGCGCCACACGGCGAGCGGCAGCCGAAGAGGCCTGAGAGGTCACGCGCACGACGGGACGTAATGGCGGGGTTGAGACCCGCCACTCCGTGCCCTCGGCCCGCGCGCTGGGATTTATTGCGGTAGCTGCGGACGGTTGCCTTTCGATGCAGTTAACTCGTGCGTGGATCATGCCCACTCATTGCAGGGGAGTGGGAAAGGTTGGAGCAACCGATCTCGCTCCACCATGCCGGTCTATGGTTATAAATTGGGGGAGGGAGTGGCGGTTAACATTCACACAACGCACCCCCCCCCTGCTTCCTCACCCTGTGTGAGGGCTACCTAGGGGTGGAGCCGGAGGACCTAGACCTCTGGGGTCTGCTCTTCTTCCTCAAGCAGCAGGGGTCGGAGGCCGACGCCATGGTCGACTGCGGGGCCGCCGTCGTCTCGATACGGTCCAACCGAGGGTTTCCCAATATGACCTTGGAGGATTCTGCCAAAAACTGGCAGAATACCTTCTTCTACGTGTGCAATATCGGCGGGAACCCCGACGCCATCAACCTACTGCTGTTTGTCAATGAGCGACCGGTCGCCGAGATGAACTGGGGCTACACGCCCAAGAACCCACCGCGGGGGCTGCTGAATCTCCAGGACCGGATCTGGGAGATGATAGCACATGATGGGCTCAAGGGGACAGACCTCATCTCCGCCTTCATCGCGTGCCGTGTCCTGCCGCTACAGCGCCGGGCCCACATCATCAGCCTGACGGGGGACTGCCGAGGCGCTACCCGGATGTCGTCCAAGAGGCTGACGCCGCCGCAGGTCACCGAGCACATGAATGCCATCTCCAAGGCCAGGCCGGCCGACGAATGGTGCTTCGGCAAGGTGCCCTACAACGCCTAGTACCCGGCACCAGTGGTTAATATTTGGTCTCCTTTCTTTGCTATGACTCAACTTTTCCTTCGTCCCGACGTGATGAGGGATGTGCTGCCGAATACGATCCGCCCAACGCGTGAAGAAATGAGGGCGCAGGTTGTGGGCATCGCGCACACCCGCCTGGAGGGAGCGGGGATGTCCGCCGAGCAGCCGGCACTGGCTGGAGGTCGAGCCGGCAACACGGGCATCACGAGTAAGTCTCCGCGCCGTGATCCCCTTCGGGATTGGTCGGACGATGACGTCGTGGAGGTTCTGATCCTGCCCGGTGGCGCAGCGCCCTCGAGGGGAGATGGCACTGTCGACCCCCCAGGCGACAGTGGAAGATGACGGACACCGGGTCATCCCGTGCACCAGCTGGAGCAAGCCGGATGCGCGGGAAGGAGGACACGGAGCCAAGCAGGCAGGTCGGGAAGCGCGTCGCGGGACCGGTTGCAGGCGGCAGGCCGACCGCCAAGAAGAGGCACCGCACCGTCTTGGCCGCACCCGCAATGCCGACCATTCTGAAGGTTATTGGGCAAGTTTCCTGTTGGGCCCTCGCAACCACCGAGTCGTTCTATTTATTGTGCTTAACTTGTCTTGCTTCAGGTCGCCACTGGAGCTGGCCTTGGCAGCGACGGAGGCCGCGTTCGGGGGCGGGTTTGCGTTCCGGAAATCCCGGAGCAGTGCCATCGACCCATCCGAGGGCTCGACCGGGAAGGACCTCGGTCTCAACCCGTCGGTGTAGGATCAAAAGTAGGTCTAGAGGGGGTGATTAGACTACTTGACCAAATAAAAATCTAGCATTTTCCCAAATTTAAGTGTTGGTGGATTTTTGCAATTACTACAAGTCAAGTAACCAACCTACAAATGCAATTCTAAGAGTGTAGCAGTGGAAAGTAAATCATTGCATATGAAGGTAATGGGAGAGGTTTGGAGAGTGCAAATACAATGGAGACACGAAGATTTTTGGCGTGGTTCCGATAGGTGGTGCTATCGTACATCCACATTGATGGAGACTTCAACCCATGAAGGGTAACGGCTGCGCGAGTCCATGGGGCGCTCCACCCACAAAGGGTCCACGAAGAAACAACATTGTCTATCCCACCATGGCCATCTCCCACGAAGGACTTGCCTCACTCGGGTAGACCTTCACAAAGTAGGCGATCTCCTTGCCCTTACAAACTCCTTGGTTCAACTCCACAATCTTGTCGTAGGCTCCCAAGGGACACCTAACCAATCTAGGAGACACCGCTCTCCAAAAGGTAATAAATGGTGTGTTGATGATGAACTCCTTGCTCTTGTGCTTCAAGTGATAGTCTCCCCAACACTCAACTCTCTCTCACACAGATTTGGATATGGTGGAAACATGATTTGAGTGGAAATCAATTTGGGGAAGGCTAGAGATCAAGATTCTTGTGGTAGGATTGGTATATCTTGGTCTCAACACATGAGTAGGTGGTTCTCTCTAAGAAAATCTGTAGTGGAAGTGTAGGTACGTTCTGATGGCTCTCTCTCTCAAATGTAAATGGGGGTGGAGGGGTATATATAGCCTCCACACAAAATCCAAGCATTACACACATTTGACCCAATTCAGTCAGACCGAATAGAAGAACTCGCTGAGACTGAAGCAGTTCGAAATGTGAACGTTAGGAATCTCGGTGGGACCGACATGATCAACTCGGTGGGACCGATGTGCTAGGCATAGGGAAAAACTCATCTCGGTGGCACCGATTGCAAGGACTCGGTGAGACTGATTTCAGCAAATAGCAATACAGAGAATTGGTCAAGCAAACTCGGTGGTACCGATCACTCATTTTGGTGAGACCAAAACGTTACAAAAGGATCACAGAGAGTTTACCATGTAAACTCGATGGGACCGATCACTCTTCTCAGTGAGACTGAAATGTTATGAAAGGATCACAGAGAGTTTGCAAAGCCATCTCGGTGAGACCGAGATCCGTATTGGTGTGACCGATTTGTCTAGGGTTTCTGGCAGTGGCTATGTCAAATGAACTCGGTGGCGCCGGATGGATCAAATTGGTGGGGCCAAGTTTGACTTAGGGTTTTGGACATATGTGGAATTTGAGAAAGTGGTTGAGGGTTTTGGAGCAATATCACTAAGCACTTGAGCAACCAGATCATTAAGCAACACCTCATCCCCTTTTAATAGTGTTGGCTTTCCTATAGAATCAATGTGATCTTGGATCACTAAAATAGAAATGTAGAGTCTTGAGCTTTTGCCAATCTTTGTCCTTAGCATTTTGAAGGGTCCACATCTCTAGTCTATGCCATGCCAATCATTGAACTTCCTGAAATATTTAACTCGAATGGATATTAGTTCAGTGAGCTATATGTTGTTATGAATTACTAAAACCACCCAGGGATTAGTTGCACTTTTAATCTCCCCTTTTTGGTAATTGATGACAATATAGATCAAAGCTTTGACAAATGATAATAGGAATGAAATGCATTGTCGCTTTGAGAAGTATGTGATAAGCAAGAGCTCCCCCTAAATTTGTGCATTATTTAAGATTTGCTTTTGAATGCAAATGCAAAATTGATTAGGATCATGGGTTACTCTTCCATGTCACATACATCTTGGTGGAGCGCTCAAAATGATAAGATTTAAACAACAAGCACTCATCACCAAAACAAACAAGTGAATGATCATACACAATCATTCAAGCACGCATTAAGCATAGTATGATCAACCACATGAGTATCTCATGAGCGTAAGCAAATTGTAGCAATAAGCAAACGAACTTAGTAGCAAGCAAAAACCAACAAAGAGAAGCAAAACTCTCTCTCTCTCTCTCTCTCTCTCTCAGCCTAATGATATATACACTTTCTCCCCCTTTGGCAACAAGTTACCAAAAACCTCGGAAATGCATAGTGCTATACGGTACTCTAGGCACGATCTCCGGGAGCTGCTGAAGAAGTCTTCTCTGTAATGCCCCGGATGTAATACTTTCCCTTTTGGGTATATAATATAACTCCGGTTCCATCTATTCCATTTCGGGTTCTTCGTCTTTTGGGTTTTCGTCGTTTTGTTGTGTGCGTGTGTGGCATTCATTCATATCATATAGACATGTGCATTGCTTTTCTTTTGTGTTGGCGGTTGCATCCGGTTCCACGCGTTCCTTCCCGTTGTCCGTTTCGCGTTCCGGAGCTCCCTCACGTGTCCGTAACGTCCCGTAGGCCTACTTTGGTGTTTGGGCGTGTAACGATACCGGTGTGCCGCGAGACTTGTCGTGCGTTGTTGTTTTGTTGTGTGCAACCCGCCTCTCAAATCTCGTCGCGTTTGGACTCCGTTTGCTATCCCATCAGTTATTCGTGTGGGCCCAAAGTGCCTTCACTTTGTGTCCCAGAAACACCCCTACAGCAGCCACTACCCTCTCCTAGGCCCATCTAAACTACCCCCGCGATCGGATCCATCGGATCGCGATCGGAGGGCTCCTAACACCCCTAAATCCCCCCTAACCCTAAAAACTGCTATATAGTACACTCCTATGTCCATTTTGGGCATTCCTAACCTCTAGCCCCTTCTTCCCCCTTTTCTCTCCTCATTTTTTTTTCAGATCCACTGCCTTGGGATCATCCCCTCGAAGCTGCCGCTGCTCCTTCCTTCGAAGCTACCGACCAGATCCCTCCTTTCCTCGCTCGAGTCAACGCCGCATCGCCCTCGAGCCTCCGAGCCGCCGCTCTAGATCGGCGCTCCCGCAGGCCGCCCCGTCGCCGGGCTTCGATCCACCCCGCGTGGACCACATCGTCGCGGGCCGCCTCCCGATCCCGTGTGGGCCTACGTCGCTGCCAGCGGGACCACTTCACCCCCCCCCCCCCCCCCC
>LR738715.1:494002116-494025265 GCA_902687465.1 Secale cereale | reverse complement strand
CCCCCGATTCGGCGCTCCCGCACCGCATCGGCCCAGGTCCACCCAGGACCACATCCCCGCCGATCCAGTCCCGCTGCGCCAGTCGGCCCGGGCGCCTCCCCTTCTGGGCCGCCAGCCAGCCTCGCCGCGCAGCTCCTCCAGGCCGCGCTGGGCCTCCCGTCGCGCCCGTCCCTCCGAGCCATCCAGGCCACCGGGCCGGCCCACTTCTCCGCCGCCAGCCGCAGCTCTCCACCAGGCCGGCCTCGCCGCCCTGGGCCGCAAATCTCCACCGCGCCGCCAGGCTGGGCCGGATCCCCGGGCCGTGCTTGTTTTTTTTCAGATCTCCTGAGGTTTACCTCTTTTCCAACCCTAGCCCCTGTGTTAATTGTCTGATGCAATCTTATAACTGCTCTAACTTTTAGTGTGTTTGTCCGTTTCGCGCAAATGACATGTCCAGGCGTTCGTGGTGATTAGCACTACGTTTTATCTTTTGGTGTCATGCATGTTAGAGATCATCTAGGTGCTTGTTTTTCTGTTGCAATAGTGCATCGTGATATAATTGCTGCTATGTGATGTTTTTATGCCATCCTTGCCATGTGATAACTTTTAGCTCGTTTGTCCGAATGATGCAAATGACATGTCCACGTGTTCGTCTTGCCATGCTCTACATGTTGCTTGTGTTAGGTTGCATGATAGATTTATTCTTGCCATGTTTATCATCGTTGCAAAGTGCCATGTGGCTGTGATGTTGTTTCACTTGTTATGAAATGCCATCTTGTTGAGCTCGTTGCAATCGTTGTGTTTATCTCCATGATGCATGCTTGTGTGTTTCGGAATCACCATCATGTGTACTTTGATGAGGTGATTACCACTTGCCATGTTTAGTTTCGAGGTGACTTAAACTTGCTATTTTAGATGCCATGATGAAACTGCTGTTTTAGGACTTAGTGGTTTTTCACTAAGTCTGAAATATGTAACGTTCCGATGCCATGTTTGCTTGCTGCTCTAGGACAAACCATGATAGTTTTGGGGTGGATCTTGATTGTTCCTTGTAGTATATATTGTTGGATTTCCATTCATGTTCTCACATGCTTATTTAAGTGGCTGTAGCATGTTTAACTTTTGCTCCAAAGTTTCAATAAAATTCTGCTGCCAGAATTTTATTGTCAAGTTCAATATGTCCAAGCTTGTTGCTATTGATCCGTGTCTCCTTTGGGGGTGCACCTTTGGACTTATTTGATGTAGGATATGTCTAGTTTATGTTCATGTCCTTTGCCATGATGTTTGAGTGCTGTAGCTTAATTATTTTGAGCTCCGAAGTTGCTGTGTTGCTGTAATTTTCAGCTTTCGTTCATTTCTTGTTTCGGGCATAACTTTTAGCCCGTAGCTCCGATTTCAGCGAGTCTTATATGAAACTTGATTGATTTTCCGTGTAGAATCATAATCTCCTGTTGTTATCATTTTTTGAGGTGTTTTGCTTGAGTGCTATTTTCCGTGCTCCGTGTGCATCCTTAGTGCATCCATCATGCATCCATCATTTTTGAGTGCGCATTGCATCTTGTTGATTTGTGCCTTGCGTGATTGTATTGTTTAGAGCCGGAAGCTGAGACTGAGTACGAGTACGAGCACGAGGTTACCAACGAGGTTGAGCACGAGGACCCTTCTTACGATCCGAACGACTTCTCTTCAGGCAAGATGACCGAACCTCGATAACATTACTATCTTTTGCCTATTGCTAGTAGTTCCGCTCTATAGTTTTGCCTCGATGCCCATGTCTTTCCTGTCAGCCTCCTACTTATAGCCATTACCATGTTTAACCACCCTACCTATGCAACCGTTGCTTGGCTAAGTACGCTTCGCTCAGCCCTTCTTATAGCATTGCTAGTTACAGGTGAAGTTGAAGATGCTTGCTTCATGTTGAAGTTTTGTTGGGTTATATCACACTATATAAATGCTTAAAAATGAAATCATCTATACTTTGGCAAGGGTGGAAGGCTAAGCCTTTTGCTTGGTGTTTTGTTCCACTCATGCCGTTAGGAACCGTATAAACCGGTGTTATGTTCATTGATTATGCGTTCCTAACACGGTTGGGGTGTATGGGACCCCCTTGATAAACCGCTAAGTGCTAAGTCTTTTCCAGCAAGTCCCAACATTGGTACTATTCGCCTAAACAACTAAAACTTTCCGAGGGAGTAATTAACCCGAGGCTTAATTAATTCAACCCCCCTAGGCCAGTGCTCGATTTGAGTGTTGGTCCATACTAGAGTCGTGTGCGGGGCCCCCCTTGGCAACTTGGGTATTTCGGCCATTGTACGCTGTGCTCATCCGGTCGTGGCCTGAGACTAGATACGCGCGGCTACTATCAGGGTGTCGGCACGCCGGGAGGATTTGCTGGATTAGCCTTACCTTAGTTCGGAGTATCTTGAGCACGGGATTCCGAGAATACTCGGGTCTTCCCACTTTGGAGTTGCGACTCCGCGGATCGTGGGCTTGTAATGGGTCAAGTTGGAACACCCCTGCAGGGTTATGAACTTTCGAAAGCGGTGCCCGCGGTTATGTGGCAGATGGGAGCTTGTTAATATCCGGTTGTAGATAACTTGACACAATGTTTCAATACACTACCAGCGTGTGTTCCGTGACCGTCAATTTCCGAATAGGGATTCGGGAGTTGAACACGGAGGGGTTATGTTTGTTGAGCTTGTAGCTAGGATCACTTCGTGATCATCTTCTCGTCCGAGGCTTTCTCTTCTCGCTCTCTCTCACGTAAGCTAGTTGCTAGTTGCTGCTGCAGACACTTATTCTTTTCTTCAGCCTTATCCTCTCCCAAGGCTTAAATAGTCTTGTTACCCGGGAACGGGATTGCTGAGTCCTCTGTGGCTCACTGTTACTTCACCACACCAGATGCAGGTCCAGCTGTGAGCTATCCAGGTGATGGCACCGAGCTAGACTGGGAGTACGACGAGGAGCGTAGTCGATACTACGTTCATTATCCTGATGATCAGTAGTGGAGACTTCTACTAGGATTCGATCCGACCTGTGGTTTATTTATTTAAGTTTGGTATCTTGACTTTTGGATTTTTCCCTTAGAGGGTTGTGATATTCTTAATGTATGATGTTTGGGACATGTATTGTATTTGTGTGACGTGGCGAGTGTAAGCCAACTATTTATGTTTACAATCCCCTCTTTTACATGAGATGTGCAAAGATTACCAAACTTGAGATCATTCTAGGATGGACTTATGCCTTTAAGTCGTGCCTCGACACGTAGGAGGTATAATTCCATCCTGGGCATTACAAGTTGGTATTCAGAGCCTTCTCCGACCTAGGAGCCCCCACTGTTTGGTCGAATCGTTGACGGTCGAGTCTAGGCACACACTGAAAATATTTTGAGTCCTATATTATATCGGAGAGTAGGATTTATTTTCTTCTCATCCCCTTTCTCTCTGGTGAGGACTCCTGACGACTACTCTTGTCTCTCCTATCTTCAAAAATTGCACAAAATATTTTTTAGGAATCCCGCGAGTATTCTGGGATTGTTTCGATGTTCTTGTGACGAGAATATTGTTCTCGATGCCTCCTGACATTAGGGGTTGTGGCAGTGTCCCGGGGAGTTGAGCTTCGGGGTATTGTCGTCACAAGCATATCGCGGCAGTACTAAATACTGAAGACGGCCGACATCGAAAATCTCTCTTATACGGCCAGTGGCAAGATAACCCCGACATCACCCAGTACTGGGGAGGTAGTTCGGGAGTATTGCCATAGCTTGTTATAGTGGATGCTTTTCGAAGGTCCGAGGTAAACAGTTTCCGAGAAAGACTGGTTATGTGTTGAAGGATGGATACATCTGGATGTAGGTTTAGAGTTGATTGCGCGGTGCTTCCCGTGTATCCCGAACACCTGATTGCATAACTGGAATCTTTCGGAAATTTATAGGTGGGCTTATCCAGTAGATCGTAGGCATTCTTCCAACGGATGCAGGTTAGCGAGTTCGGGGTTCTACATTGAGTGAAGTGGTTTATGACCGATGTTACTATCAGGAGTTGCATCTTAAAGGGTCCTTGGCTATGCTGATCCGGGGATTGCAAAACCTTTTCGTAACGCGTTCATATGCTTTCAGCACAAAGATGTTAGAACGAAACTCCTCTCTTGTGTTTGTTCCTTTCGTACCTTGTTGTTTTTCTTATTTTCCTTTTGTCACCTATGTGGCTTCTCGTGAAGATTGATGTTATCATTTAACTGAGAATTTCATTCGTTCCTCTTGTTCGAATGATTTCATTCGTTCCTATTGTTCGAATGATTATTGTGAAGACTTGTTGCAATTCATTCCATTGATTCAGCTTATACCTTCTGTCAATCAATTGCTGATTCGTGGTCATCTCTTTCAGGATGGCTCCGAAAAGAGTTCCCAACGTTAACCCAGAGGGTGAAGAGGTCCCAGATCGTCCTCCTTCCCCTCCTCCTCCGTCTGAGGCTTGGAGAGCGATTATGCAGACTTCAGCTCAGAACACCCAGTTGTTGATGCAGATGATATAGCAGATGCAAGCTAATCAAGTTAATCAGGGTGTTCCAGGGAATCGAGGCAACTTCTTCAACCAGCAGCACCATGCTACTCTCAACCAGTTCTTGGTCAATAATCCAAAAGCTTTCAGTTACTGTGTCGACCCTCTTGATGCTGAAGATTGGTTAACCGACATAAAGAAGCATTTTGAGTGCAGTAACGTAATAGAAGAGGATTATGTGAAGTTTGCAGCCTTCCAACTCAAAGACCAAGCAGCTGACTGGTGGCAGCAGTACAAAGACTCCAGGCCAGGTCAGGTGATCTCTTGGGAGAATTTCTGCAAGGACTTTCGCTCGCACCACATTCCAACAAGTGTCATCGAGGGTATGCGTGAGCAATTCCGCAACCTGAAGCAGGGCTCCATGACAGTCTATCAGTATAATGTCAAGTTCCAAAACCTCGCCCGCTATGCTAAGAAAGACATTCCTGATGCTAAGAGCAAAATCTACCAGTTTCGTGGAGGCCTGAAAGATGAACTTCACCTTGCTCTCACTTTGTTTGAGCCCGATGAATTCGACAAATTCTATAACATGGCTTTGAAACAAGAGGCAGCTCAGCTTAAGATGGAGGCTTCCAAAAAGAGGATTCGAGATGCAGTCCACTCCTCCTCATCTTCTCAAGTCGTTGCAAAGCAGCAGAAATTCTGGCTTCCTCCTCCTCCAGTGATTCGAGCTCCCTACAACAACTCCAACAACTCCAACAACAAGAACTCTAGTGGACGTGGTTTCTCCCACCCACCCAACCCGAGCAACCAGTCGAAGAAGCAGTTTCAGTCTCAAGGCTCCAAGTCAAGTGGTTCTCATTTCCGTCCTCTCTCAGAAGTGGTGTGGAACAGATGTGGCCTGAAGGGTCACTATGCCAACAGATGTCCGAACCCGAAGCGCCTTCCTCCTCCTCCTGTCAGTTCAGCTATTGTCAAACATAATCCAAAGTCTGCAAGGGTCAATCTGATGAGTGCAGCTGAAGCGGAGAATTCTTCTGATGTCATTTTGGGTAACCTTCCAGCGAACTCTATACCTGCTAAAGTTTTGTTTGATTCGGGTGCTTCTTTGTCCTTCATTTCAAGACCTTTTGTTGCCAAGCATGAATTTGTCACTCAAGTGATGCCGAAGCCGTTGAGCATTATTTCTCCTGGTTTGCAAATGTCCTCTCGGGTGCATGTTCCGGATGTGTCTATTCGCATGGGTGATTATCGATTTCTGGCTAATCCGGTGGTTCTTGGTAATTCCGACATCGACCTCATCCTCGGAATGGATTGGCTTTCTCAGCATGATGCTCACATTGATTGTGCACAGAAGGAAGTCAAGATGACTCATCCTGATGAAGATGTGATTATCTTCGCCTCCAGGGATAATACTATCAGGCTTTTCTCTCTCAATGATAAGGGCAAAATTAATGCCATATCTCAAATTCCGGTGGTGAATGAATATCAAGACGTCTTTCCTGAAGAAATTCCAGGCATGCCTCCACACCGTCAGGTGGAATTCGTTATTGAACTCGAGCCGGGTACTGAGCCAGCATGCCAGCGTCCGTACAAGCTCTCTCCGGATGAATTGAAGGAATTGAAGAAGCAGCTTGATAAACAGGAGAGTATGGGTCTCATCAGGCCTAGTACGTCTCCTTGGGGCTGTGGTGTCTTGTTTGTCAAGAAGAAAGATGGCACGGAGCGTCTCTGTGTTGATTACCGGCCATTGAACAAGAAGACAATAAAGAACAAATATCCGCTCCCCAACATCAACGAACTCTTCGAGCAGCTCAAAGGAGCTAAAGTGTTCTCTAAGCTTGACCTCCGAATGGTCTATCATCAAATTCGCATTCGCGAGGAAGACATTCCCAAGACGGCCTTCAGAACGAGCTACGGTTCATACGAGTATACCGTCATGTCTTTTGGTCTCGCCAATGCTCCTCCTACCTTTTCGAGGATGATGCACTACATCTTCAACCCCTATACTGGCGAGTTTGTGCTTGTGTATCTGGATGATATTCTGGTGTTTTCCAAGAATGAAGAAGATCACGAAAAGCACTTACGTCTGGTTCTTGATCGACTCCGAGAGCATAAGTTCTATGCCAAGTTCTCAAAGTGCGAGTTCTGGCTCGATAAGGTTTTGTACCTGGGCCATATCATCTCAGCTGACGGCATTGCAGTTAATCCCGAGAAAGTTGAAGCAATTGTCAACTGGGAAGCTCCTCGGAACGTCAAGCAGCTCCGCAGTTTTCTGGGTCTTGCCAGCTATTGCAGAAGGTTCATTGAGAACTTCTCCAAGATTGCCAAGCCTCTTTCCAACTTGCTTCAGAAGAATGTCAAATACTTTTGGTCTCCAGAGTGTGAAGTGGCATTCAAAACTCTCAAAGAAAAGCTCGTCTCTGGTCCAGTTCTGACTCCTCCAGATGAGTCCAAGCCCTATGAAGTATTATGTGATGCTTCTCTTCAAGGTCTTGGTGGTGTGCTTATGCAAGATAAGAGAATTGTGGCATACACTTCTCGTCAGCTCAAGCCAAGTGAGAAGAACTATCCCACACATGATCTCGAGCTAGCAGGTGTGGTACATGCTTTGATTACGTGGAGACATCTGTTGTTGGGCAGAAAAGTCGACATCTTCACTGATCACAAGAGCTTGAAGTACATTTTCACACAGCCGCATCTGAACCTCCGTCAGACTCGTTGGGTTGAAATGATCCAAGAGTATAATCCCATCATTGAATACACTCCTGGCAAGGCGAATGTGATTGCAGATGCTTTGAGCAGAAAGGAATATTGCAACAGCCTTCTTATCAAGCCGTACCAGCCTGAGCTTTGTGAAGCTTTCAGGAAACTCAACCTCCAAGTTGTTCCGCAGGGTTTTCTTGCAAATCTTCAAGTTGCTCCTACCTTGGAAGATCAAGTCCGTGAGGCCCAACTCAGTGATACCATGGTGAAGAAGGTGAAACATGCTATTGCTAAGGGCATTCCGAAATACAAGTGCTTCCGTGTTGATGAGAGAGATACCTTGTTCTTCGAGGACAGACTCGTTGTTCCCAAAGGTGATCTCAGGAAGCTCATAATGGAAGAAGCACATGATTCTCTCCTTTCCATTCATCCTGGCAGTTCCAAGATGTACCAAGACCTCAAGCAGTCGTACTGGTGGACACGCATGAAAAGGGACATTGCCCAATTCGTGAATGAATGTGATGTGTGCAGAAGAGTGAAAGCAGA
This sequence comes from Secale cereale, assembly GCA_902687465.1. Taxonomy (NCBI): domain Eukaryota; kingdom Viridiplantae; phylum Streptophyta; class Magnoliopsida; order Poales; family Poaceae; genus Secale; species Secale cereale. Next base: position 494,017,535 of record LR738715.1, on the reverse strand, counting down.
ACATCAATGTCCAGCCGGTCTTCTCCAACCTCTTCCTATTCCCGAGTGGAAGTTCGACCACATTGAAATGGACTTCGTCACTGGCTTTCCTAAATCCAAGAAAGGGAATGATGCTATCTTTGTGGTGATTGACAAGCTTACCAAAGTCGCTCACTTCCTGCCAGTCAAAGAATCAATCAATGCAGCTCAATTGGCAGAGCTGTACACTTCCAGAATTGTGTCCTTACATGGCATTCCTCAAGTTATATCCTCAGACCATGGAAGTTTGTTCACTTCAAGGTTCTGGGACTACTTTCAGTCCGCCATGGGCACTAAGATCAGGTTCAGCACTGCTTTTCACTCTCAGACTAGTGGTCAAGTCGAGCGAGTGAATCAGATTCTAGAAGACATGCTCAGCGCCTGTGTCATATCTTTTGGCATGAAATGGGAAGACTGCCTTCCATTTGCCGAGTTCTCTTACAACAATAGCTTTCAAGCAAGTGCAGGCAAAGCTCCGTTTGAAATCCTCTACGGCAGAAAGTGCCGTACCCCTCTTAACTGGTCTGAAACAGGCGAACGTCAACTTCTTGGCAATGACTTGATCTCAGAAGCCGAAGAAATGTGCAAAGTCATACGTGAGAATCTCAAGGCCGCTCAGTCGCGTCAGAAGAGCTACTATGACGGCAAGCATCATGATTTGGCTTTCAACATTGATGATCATGTCTATCTCCGTGTGTCTCCGATGAAAGGCACCCAAATATTCGGTATCAAAGGAAAGCTTGCTCCTAGATACGTCGGGCCTTTCAAGATTCTTGGCAAAAGAGGCGACCTAGCCTATCAACTTGAGCTCCCTCCCAACTTCGCCAATGTTCATGATGTCTTCCATGTGTCTCAACTTCGCAAATGCTTCAAGGCACCTAAGCGCATGATTCCGTTTGAAGAGATTGATCTTCAACAAGACCTGTCCTACCGAGAGCATCCCGTTGCAATTCTCGAAGAAACCGAATGCAAGACCCGCAACAAGTCCACCAAATTTCTGAAAGTCAAGTGGTCACATCACACCGACCGAGAGGCTACGTGGGAACGAGAAGATCATCTTCATTCTGAGTACCCTTCCTTTTTCCAGTCCTAGATCTCGGGACGAGATCTTTTTGTAGTAGAGGAGAGTTTGTAATGCCCCGGATGTAATACTTTCCCTTTTGGGTATATAATATATCTCCGGTTCCATCTATTCCATTTCGGGTTCTTCGTCTTTCGGGTTTTCGTTGTTTTGTTGTGTGCGTGTGTGGCATTCATTCATATCATATAGACATGTGCATTGCTTTTCTTTTGTGTTGACGGTTGCATCCGGTTCCACGCGTTCCTTCCCGTTGTCCGTTTCACGTTCCGGAGCTCCCTCACGTGTCTGTAACGTCCCGTAGGCCTACTTTGGTGTTTGGGCATGTAACGTTACCGGTGTGCCGCGAGACTTGTCGTGCGTTGTTGTTTTGTTGTGTGCAACCCGCCTCTCAAATCTCGTCGCGTTTGGACTCCGTTTGCTATCCCATCAGTTATTCGTGTGGGCCCAAAGTGCCTTCACTTTGTGTCCCAGAAACACCCCTACAGCAGCCACTACCCTCTCCTAGGCCCATCTAAACTACCCCCGCGATCGGATCCATCGGATCGCGATCGGAGGGCTCCTAACACCCCTAAATCCCCCCTAACCCTAAAAACTGCTATATAGTACACTCCTATGTCCATTTTGGGCATCCCTAACCTCTAGCCCCTTCTTCCCCCTTTTCTCTCCTCATTTTTTTTTCAGATCCACTGCCTTGGGATCATCCCCTCGAAGCTGCCGCTACTCCTTCCTTCGAAGCTACCGACCAGATCCCTCCTTTCCTCGCTCGAGTCAACGCCGCATCGCCCTCGAGCCTCCGAGCCGCCGCTCTAGATCGGCGCTCCCGCAGGCCGCCCCGTCGCCAGGCTTCGATCCACCCCGCGTGGACCACATCATCGCGGGCCGCCTCCCGATCATGTGTGGGCCTGCGTCGCTGCCAGCGGGACCACTTCACCCCCCCCCGATTCGGCGCTCCCGCACCGCATCGGCCCAGGTCCAGCCAGGACCACATCCTCGCCGATCCAGTCCCGCTGCGCCAGTCGGCCCGGGCGCCTCCCCTTCTGGGCCGCCAGCCAACCTCGCCGCGCAGCTCCTCCAGGCCGCGCTGGGCCTCCCGTCGCGCCAGGGCCCAGCCGCGCCCGTCCCTCCGAGCCGCCCAGGCCACCGGGCCGGCCCACTTCTCCGCCGCCAGCCGCAGCTCTCCACCAGGCCGGCCTCGCCGCCCTGGGCCGCAGATCTCCACCGCGCCGCCAGGCTGGGCCGGATCCCCGGGTCGTGCTTGTTTTTTTTCAGATCTCCTGAGGTTTACCTCTTTTCCAACCCTAGCCCCTGTGTTAATTGTCTGATGCAATCTTATAACTGCTCTAACTTTTAGTGTGTTTGTCCGTTTCACGCAAATGACATGTCCAGGCGTTCGTGGTGATTAGCACTACGTTTTATCTTTTGGTGTCATGCATGTTAGAGATCATTTAGGTGCTTGTTTTTCTGTTGCAATAGTGCATCGTGATATAATTGCTGCTATGTGATGTTTTTATGCCATCCTTGCCATGTGATAACTTTTAGCTCGTTTGTCCGAATGATGCAAATGACATGTCCACGTGTTCGTCTTGCCATGCTCTACAGGTTGCTTGTGTTAGGTTGCATGATAGATTTATTCTTGCCATGTTTATCGTCGTTGCAAAGTGCCATGTGGCTGTGATGTTGTTTCACTTGTTATGAAATGCCATCTTGTTGAGCTCGTTGCAATCGTTGTGTTTATCTCCATGATGCATGCTTGTGTGTTTCGGAATCACCATCATGTGTACTTTGATGAGGTGATTACCACTTGCCATGTTTAGTTTCGAGGTGACTTAAACTTGCTCTTTTAGATGCCATGATGAAACTGCTGTTTTAGGACTTAGTGGTTTTTCACTGTCTGAAATCTGTAACGTTCCGATGCCATGTTTGCTTGCTGCTCTAGGACAAACCATGATAGTTTTGGGGTGGATCTTGATTGTTCCTTGTAGTATATATTGTTGGATTTCCATTCATGTTCTCACATGCTTATTTAAGTGGCTGTAGCATGTTTAACTTTTGCTCCAAAGTTTCAATAAAATTCTGCTGCCAGAATTTTATTGTCAAGTTCAATATGTCCAAGCTTGTTGCTATTGATCCGTGTCTCCTTTGGGGGTGCACCTTTGGACTTATTTGATGTAGGATATGTCTAGTTTATGTTCATGTCCTTTGCCATGATGTTTGAGTGCTGTAGCTTAATTATTTTGAGCTCCGAAGTTGCTGTGTTGCTGTAATTTTCAGCTTTCGCTCATTTCTTGTTTCGGGCATAACTTTTAGCCCGTAGCTCCGATTTCAGCGAGTCTTATATGAAACTTGATTGATTTTCCGTGTAGAATCATAATCTTCTTTTGTTATCATGTTTTGATGTGTTTTGCTTGAATGCTATTTTCCGTGCTCCGTGTGCATCCTTAGTGCATCCATCATGCATCCATCATTTTCGAGTGCGCATTGCATCTTGTTGATTTGTGCCTTGCGTGATTGTATTGTTTAGAGCCGGAAGCTGAGACCGAGTACGAGTACGAGCATGAGGTTACCAACGAGGTTGAGCACGAGGACCCTTCTTACGATCCGAACGACTTCTCTTCAGGCAAGATGACCGAACCTCGATAACATTACTATCTTTTGCCTATTGCTAGTAGTTCCGCTCTATAGTTTTGCCTCGATGCCCATGTCTTTCCTGTCAGCCTCCTACTTGTAGCCATTACCATGTTTAACCACCCTACCTATGCAACCGTTGCTTGGCTAAGTACGCTTCGCTCAGCCCTTCTTATAGCATTGCTAGTTGCAGGTGAAGTTGAAGATGCTTGCTTCATGTTGAAGTTTTGTTGGGTTATATCACACTATATAAATGCTTAAAAATGAAATCATCTATACTTTGGCAAGGGTGGAAGGCTAAGCCTTTTGCTTGGTGTTTTGTTCCACTCATGCCGTTAGGAACCGTATAAACCGGTGTTATGTTCCTTGATTATGCGTTCCTAACACGGTTGGGGTGTATGGGACCCCCTTGATAAACCGCTAAGTGCTAAGTCTTTTCCAGCAAGTCCCAACATTGGTACTATTCGCCTAAACAACTAAAACTTTCCGAGGGAGTAATTAACCCGAGGCTTAATTAATTCAACCCCCCTGGGCCAGTGCTCGATTTGAGTGTTGGTCCAAACTAGAGTCGTGTGCGGGGCCCCCCTTGGCAACTTGGGTATTTCGGCCACTGTACACTGTGCTCATCCGGTCGTGGCCTGAGAGTAGATACGCGCGGCTACTATCAGGGTGTCGGCACGCCGGGAGGATTTGCTGGATTAGCCTTACCTTAGTTCGGAGTATCTTGAGCACGGGATTCCGAGAATACTCGGGTCTTCCCACTTTGGAGTTGCGACTCCGCAGATCGTGGGCTTGTAATTGGTCAAGTTGGAACACCCCTGCAGGGTTATGAACTTTTGAAAGCCGTGCCCGCGGTTATGTGGCAGATGGGAGCTTGTTAATATCCGGTTGTAGATAACTTGACACAATGTTTCAATACACTACCAGCGTGTGTTCCGTGACCGTCAATTTCCGAATAGGGATTTGGGAGTTGAACACGGAGGGGTTATGTTTGTTGAGCTTGTAGCTAGGATCACTTCGTGATCATCTTCTCGTCCGAGGCTTTCTCTTCTCGCTCTCTCTCACGTAAGCTAGTTGCTAGTTGCTGCTGCAGACACTTATTCTTTTCTTCAGCCTTATCCTCTCCCAAGGCTTAAATAGTCTTGTTACCCGGGAACGAGATTGCTGAGTCCTCTGTGGCTCACAGTTACTTCACCACACCAGATGCAGGTCCAGCTGTGAGCTATCCAGGTGATGGCACCGAGCTAGACTGGGAGTACGACGAGGAGCGTAGTCGATACTACATTCATTATCCTGATGATCAGTAGTGGAGACTTCTACTAGGATTCGATCCGACCTGTGGTTTATTTATTTAAGTTTGGTATCTGACTTTTGGATTTTGCCCTTAGAGGGTTGTGATATTCTTAATGTATGATGTTTGGGACATGTATTGTATTTGTGTGACGTGGCGAGTGTAAGCCAACTATTTATGTTTACAATCCCCTCTTTTACATGAGATGTGCAAAGATTACCAAACTTGAGATCATTCTAGGATGGACTTATACCTTTAAGTCGTGCCTCGACACATAGGAGGTATAATTCCATCCTGGGCATTACATTCTCACTGGTGGCTCCGGTGTTCGTAGAGGGCGTGGAGATAAGAGCATCTGGAAACGCTTCAGACAAAGTCTATGGAGCTGGAGGAGTTGACACTGGAGGTACAATTGTGGCAGTGGTTGCAGGTGCTGAAAGTGTAGTCCTGGGCTCGACAATTGGCACAGCTGATGATCTTGGTCCTCTTGGGATTCTCTGGAAAGCATCAGTGGTATCCCTGTCCTCTAGATCTTCCTTAAGGTTCTCCACAACTATTTGTATCTTAGTGATCTTCACATCAAGATCATAGAATTTGGTTTCAACTATCCTCTCAAGACTCTCTTGATTTTGAGTCAAGCTGGCCAGGCTCTTCTCAATCCTTAGAGTGGCCTCAACCAGATGACTGAGTTGATCTTTCTTGGTCATGGGGACTCCGGAAGCACTTGCTGCTTTTGCTTTCTCAATCTTCTCTTGGCCTTCAACTGAAGTAGGATGTGATGCATCCATGACAATCTCATTGTCCTCGAAATCTGTCCTAAGAGGTAGATGCCTCTTGTCAAGTAGATATGTCCCTGTTGCAACCTTGGAGTTGATCAACATCTGAATGTGAGGAGCATATCCACAAGATCTCTTTTGGTCTCCTGCGGTTCTCTTGATTGTCTCAACAATCAGGCTCATGACTTTGAATTTTTCTGGTACATCAAACATGTGAAGAAAATTTATTGAGTGACCATGGATCATCCTATGATATCCTTACTTGGGCAAAGAGTGTGCCTCAAGATGGTATTGATAGTGGTCAGTCCAGGCAACATATTGTATATGGAACCAAGCTTGTGTGACTTGAAGTCCTTTTCAGGAATAGGCTTATACATGTTGGCCATAGAATCATGATCTTTCCTGGGATTATCATATACATCTATGTCATTCTCATCTTCATTGGGGACATTGATCAAATTTGCCCATTCTGAGATTATTGATTGATATCTTGTGCCTTCAGCCATCCAAACAATCCTTCCATCAGGATAGAAATGAGCAGTGGAGTAGAATTGCATAATCATCTCATCAGTCCATATGGTCAACTTTTGTCCAACAAACTTATCAACCTGATTCATTCTGAAACTCTCATGCACATGGGGAAAGTAATATGCATTGTTGTCAATGTACTTCCAGTCAACCCATTGCATGTTGCACACTATTGGCATCTTGTCCAAAAGGATAGTCTCATAGAAATCTTGTTGTTCTTTGGTGTGGAACCTGTATTCGACAACAGTCCTTCTCCTAGTGGCATAGGGATCAATCTGTCTCCAAACTCTCAGACATGCATCCTTTCTCAGTTTCATGTTTTCAGCCGCAAGATGAGCATCATTATGATCAGGTATCTTTGGCTTGAGCTTCCTGAGCATCATAGACTCATCATCACTAGAAGAATCATCTCCTTGAACTTGTTCTTATTCTTGAACTTCTGGCACTGGGGCCTTGTTCTTCTCAGCAGCAGGGATGTCTCTCGTCGATCTCTTGGGTGTTGAAGGCTTGGGGCAGTTTTGGGCTTAGATGGAGCAGCCCTAGACTTGATGGCATCCCCCATCAGCTTCTGAGTCTTTGCATAAAGTGCAATAGGCTCTTCCTCTTCCTCATCATCATCATCCCTCATGGACAATGACTCTGGCTGTAGTCTTCTTGACTCTCTCCTTTCTCTTCTTTCCTCCAGCAGCCTCATCATCTCTTGATTCAAGAGTGAACTCCATAGTTTCTTGAGTGGAGCCTCTGGCTTTTGACATGGGAATCCTCTTGGCAGGAGCTTTCTTGTTCAATCCTAGCTTGAAAATTCTAGCAGTATCCTCCTTTCTCACAGGCTGCTTCTTGGAAGTGACCTCTTGAGCCACAAAGTCCTTGTCTTCGCTGTCAAAATTTCTCTTTTTCCTTGTCTTGGTAGCAGCTTTTGGTAGGTTACTAGGTGTGCTTCTGCTACCTTCATCATAGCTGGAGGAGGGATTAGTGCCCTCAATAAGGTTCATCTGCTCCTCTGGCATAGTCTGACTGTCACTATTCTATCACATATCTGCAAGCTGATCCTGTGAATAGATAGGGGTGGATAGAGTGGATGAGCATCACAAAGTATAGTTGTTTTTGCAAAAAGTTGAGACAAAAACTTAACTTTAGATTTCTACAGAAAGCATTTCGGAGCTACCGATTTGACAAACTTGGTGGCACCGAAGCTTAACCAGAGTCTAAACATACCTATTTCGATCAAACTGAGAGGCAGTTTGGTGACTCCGAGAAGCTAGGGTTCCACTGAGAAAGTGATTTCAGTCGCACTGATTTTTGTATTTCGGTCAGACCGAGGTGTACATGTTGCACTGGCCAAGGCCAATCGATGTGACCAAGATCCTCATATCGTTCGGGCCGAGATGGGTTTGGCGGAAACCTGACCCTAAGTTTTTGCATCAAATCTAATCTAATGGATTTTGGAGTGGATAGAATGATCTCATACGTGGTAAGAACAATGGCAATGACTTTTGTGCAAGAATTGGAGTTAGAGAAAGCACAAAAGGGTCGAGCTCATACCCAAACTTGGTGATGAACTTGCTATAGCGACAACGGTGGTGGAGATTCCGTTGACGACGAGGGAGACGAGCGGCAGGTGGAACTGGCGACGACGGCGCTGATCCGGAGACCAAGGGGCGACAGAGCTGGGAGGCGCGGTCGAGTGGTTGGAGGAGTTTCCAAAATTTCAACCCGTGGTATATATACATAGTAATTGTCGGTGTGACCGAGTGGAACAACTCAGTGTGACCCAACTATTCTAATTGGTTGCACTGAGGTGAAAACCTAGATCAACTAAATGAATCCGTTGAGACCGAGTGGAAGGAGTTGGTTTGACTGAGATGCATTAAGAGGTTTTGGAGTTTAAGCCCTTCACGGATCGGTGACACCGAGTGCTCCTCACCTAGTGGGTTCGAATTTGACTTGTTCAAACTTTGTGTTGTAGCATGAATAGAGTTTGAGATGAGAAAAGCATAGATAGCTACAGGGAGTACTTAGGCATTCTTGTCCATCTATTTGGCAAAAGAGAGAAAGCCAAACAATCAAAGCAACAAATGGATGTCCTTGAATGGAGAAAAATATGCGACCAACATGCTCACATAATAAGATGGCAAATAAAACATGTGGCAAAGAATGCACAAGCACTCTAGCATCTATCAAACAATTGGCGATGACTAGGCCATCTATATATGAGTATATTGACTTAGGAGTCAAATGAGAAAATTTGTTCATAGGTCATACTCATCGTTTAATCACAAGTGGGGTTACCACTTTTACATAAAGCATTGTTGTGTTCACATCATTAGAGTTGATTTAGCTCAATTCTTAGAGTAAAGCTCCCCCTAGATGTGATATCCCCCCTTAGGGGGATGAACTAACCTTAGGTTTTGTCGATGATGACTTCATGTAGATGTTGAAGATGTGGATGCTCAATGTTGATGTAGATCATTTGGAGCAATCCATTGGAGTGAGTTGAGCTTTTAATACCTACATGGGTTAGTCCCACAAGGAAGATACAAGGATATCCATAGACATAGAGTGAAGCACACACATAATGATGTCCATGGAAGCATTAGATTACCTTGTCCCTTGTATTACCAACAAGAGCGTTTGTGACTCCTTGAACTTGTGCACGATATGGAAGTTGATTGCGCTTGTCGTTGCCAAAATGATTATGAGTGAAATATGTTGGCGGAGTCACCCTCAAGAACTCTCTAGTTTTTTCTTTGGGATCCACATCAACTTGATGTGAATCCTCGGAGTTGTAGTCATACTTGATGAAGTAGAACTTGAAGTAGTCTTGGGAACCCACTTGACCAAGGCCTTAGGAGCTTCTTCAAATGAGTCAATATCTTCTTGAATCTTGTCCTTGCCCTTTAGCTTGTGGTATTGTGGTGGAAGATCATCTTGAGTTTGTGTTCCCTTGAAGGAAGTGGGGTCATACTTCTCTTGTTGAGGAACAAACCTTGTCTTGGGGTATTGATCTTCTTCCCACTCAACTCCATTGGCCTTGAACTATCGCTCAAAACCAACACCTTGATTCTTTCGGTGCCTTCCTTGCTTGCGTACAATTTCCTCAAATTTCTTACTCCCGGTAAGACTCTTGTAAACACCTTTCTCTATAAATCCCTTCAATAAGCTATTTTATTGCTCAAGTATAATTTGGCTAAGAGAATCATTAGCGGAATCAAGAGAACTACTAGAAGAAACAATATTGGATTTAACATGATTATTGTTACTACTAGAGGAAGAATCTTTCTTGTACTTATTGCTAGATTTTACTTGAGGCATATAAGTAGATAAGAGTAAACTCTTGGCAATGTAAGAAGAAATTTTCTTTCGAAGATCATCATTGATTGCCTTTAAGAACCCATGCTCTTGCTCTAAGTTGAGCTTCTCGAAGTGTAGCTTCTCATGAGTTTTTAAAAGTTCTCGATCATCCTCTAAGGTAGTTTCATGAGCTAACTTAAGAGTGTTTAGTTGTTTTGTTAGACGCTCTATCTCCGTCTTATCATCACCATTCGTTTCATATTGATTAGCATGATTAATAGCAATTTCATCATATTTTTCATCACTAGTGCTACCAACAAGTAAATCATCATCTCCTAGCAAATCATCTTCATCACTATTGAAATCAAGATATTCAGGGTGTGATACCTTAGGGCCTTTTGCCATGAAGCATCTTCCAAGTCCTTCATTAGGTGAGTCAAATATATCGTAGGATTTGATTGATACAAGAGCAATTTCAGCAACACCTTCATCTTGAGTATCTTCAGAGTGGGAGTGATAGCTTCTCTCGGAGTAGTCATCGGAGTCGGAACCTGATACCCATTCACCAACATTAGCTTGATGTATTCGTCTTGCGTAGCTCCTTGATGATTTGTCCTTCCGTTCCAAATCCTTACTTCTACGAGAGGGTCTTCATTCATAACGATCATCTCTACTCCTTCTCTCTCTTGGTGGTGATTCATCTCTTCAACTTCTTCTTTTGGGTGAATCTTCTCTTCTCTTGTATGGAGCCGTACACTCATTTGTGTAGTGTCCAGGTCTCCCACAATTGTAGCAATTGCGATCACGACTAGAATATCTTTTGTCATTGTAGGACCTTGAGTTGGAACTTCTCTCTTTGCTTATATTCTTGTATAATTTGTTGAAGTTGTTCACCATTAAGCTCAATTCTTCATTCAAGACTTGTTTCTTACTTGATGTGGTAGGATCATCACATGAGGCTATGTAAGCACCACTAGACTTGTTGTGAAGCTCTTCCTTATCCTTGAGTTACATCTCATGAGCAACAATTCTACAAATGACTTCTGTTGGCTTGATATCTTTGTAGTTGGGCACCATTTGGATCAAAGTGCAGATGGTATCATATTTTCCATCCAAGGCTCTTAGGATCTTCTTGATGATGAATTTGTCGGTCATCCCTTCGCTTCCTAAGACGGCAATCTCATTTGTGATGAGAGCAAGCCTAGAGTGCATCTCAGCGACTCCTTCACCATCCTTCATCTTGAACTTATCAAGTTGAATTTGAAGCACATCCACCTTAGATTCCTTGACGGACTCGGTACCTTCATGAATATCAACCAAAGTATCCCAAATTTCCTTTGCAATCTCAAGACGGTTGATTTTGTTGAATTCTTTGGGGCACAATCCATTGAAAAGAATATCGCAAGCCTGAGCATTGTAGTGTGACATCTTCAATTCTTCCGCGGACGCTTCACGGTCCGGTTCTTTTCCATCCTCGAAGTATTCACCTTGCAAACCAATTTGCACAACATCCCAAACGGTAGGGTTATGTCCAAGAATATGCATTTTCATTTTATGTTTCCAACTAGCAAAATTAGTACCATCAGAGCAAGGACCTCTACCGTGATAACTTCCCTCGCTAGACGCCATACTCTCCTAGGTTTTGAAACCAAGGCTATGATCACCAAAGCTATGGAAATCAAGGCAAATGGAGACCAAAGCTCTGATACCAATTGTAGGATCAAAAGTAGCTATAGAGGGGGGGTGATTAGACTACATGACCAAATAAAAATCTAGCCTTTTCCCAATTTTAAATGTTGGCAGATTTTAGCAATTAGTACAAGTCAAGTAACCAACCTACACATGCAATTCTAAGAGTGTAGCAGTGAAAAGTAAAGCATTGCATATGAAGGTAAAGGGAGAGGTTTGGAGAGTGCAAATGCAATGGAGACACGAAGATTTTTGGTGTGGTTCTGATAGGTGGTGCTATCGTACACCCACGTTGATGGAGACTTCAGCCCACGAACGGTAACGGCTGCGCAAGTCCATGGAGGGCTCCACCCACGAAGGGTCCACGAAGAAGCAACCTTGTCTATTCCATCATGGCCTACGCCCACGGAGGGCCAGCCTTACTCGGGGTAGATCTTCACGAAGTAGGCGATCTCCTTGCCCTTTCAAACTCCTTGGTTCAACTCCACAATCTTCTCGAAGGCTCCCAAGTGACACCTAACCTATCTAGCAGACACCACTCTCCAAAAGGTAATAAATGGTGTGTTGATGATGAACTCCTTGCTCTTGTGCTTCAAGTGATAGTATCCCCCAACACTCAACTCTCTCTCTCTCGCAGATATGGATGTGGTGGAAAGATGATTTGAGTGGAAAGCAACTTGGGGAAGGCTAGAGATCAAGATTCTTGTGGTAGGATTGGTATATCTTGGTCTCAACACATGAGCAGGTGGTTCTCTCTCAGAAAATGTGTAGTGGAAGTGTAGGTACGTTCGGATGGCTCTCTGTCAAATGGAGATGGGGGTGGAGGGGTATATATAGCCTCCACACAAAATCCAAACATTACACACATTTGACCCAACTCGGTTAGACTGAATAGAAGAACTCGGTGAGGCCCAAGCAGTTCAAAATGTGAACGTTAGGAATCTCTCTGGGACCCACATGATCAACTCCGTGGGACCGATGTGCTAGGGATAGGGCAAAAACTCATCTTAGTGGTGTTGATTGCATGAACTCGGTGAGACCGATTTCAGCAAATAGCAATACAGAGAATTGGACAAGCAGACTCGGTGGGACCGATCACTCATTTCGGTGAGACCAAAACATTACAAAAGGATCATAAAGAGTATACAATGCAAACTCGGTGGGACCGATCTCTCTTCTCGGTGAAACCGAAATGTTACGAAAGGATCACAGAGAGTTTGCAAAGCTATCTCAGTGAGACCGAGATCCTTATCGGTGTCACCGAATTGTCTAGGGTTCCTGGCAGTGGCTATGTCAAATGAACTCGGTGGCGCCCTATGGATCAAATCGGTGGCTCCGAGTTTGACTTAGGGTTTTGGACATATGTGGAATTTGAGAAAGTGGTTGAGGGTTCTGGAGCAATATCACCAAGCACTTGAGCAAGCAGATCATTAAGCAACAGCTCATCCCCTTTTAATAGTATTGGCTTTCCTGTAGACTCAATGTGATATTGAATCACTAAAATGGAAATGTAGAGTCTTGAGCTTTTGCCAATCTTTATCCTTAGCATTTTGAAGGGTCCACATCTCTAGTACATGCAAATGCCAATCATTGAAATTCCTGAAATATTTAAATCGAATGAATATTAGTTCAATGTGCTATATGTTGTTATGAATTACCAAAACCACCCGGGGATTAGTTGCACTCTCAGTCGGACATGGAATGCTGCAGCTAGAGAGACCGTAACAAGGCTCTCGAGGAGCTGGAGGCGGCAAGCCAGGCCTGGCCGGAGACGACGGCGGACACGGACCCAGCGGTCGTCGTGCCGCCAATGGGGGACGAGCGCGGCCTGGACGGCCGTGCAGAGATGGTGGTGGACGACCGGGAGGATGTGGTGGTTGGCGACGACACCCCACCGCAGGCCAACGTGTCCGAGCGCGTGGAGGTGGAAGTCGAGGGAGGTCGAGGCCGGGTCGCCTTGGTGGGGGCACCACGGGTGGAGGCGGACAAGGCGCCATCGGCAACGGCGGACGGGGTGCCGCGGGAGGTGTCGGGCGGCTGTCGAGCGGGACGCCGGCCGCGGTGGAGTCAGTAAGCGGCGGGCATTCCCTGGCAGTGAGGCAACCGTCGCCGGCGGTGCCGGGAGGCCACCCTGCTGCCGGGACGCAGCAGGTCCGGGTTGGGTCCAGCCCGCCCGTCTTTGGGCCCTAGACGCAGGAGGAGGCCGCTATGGCCGTCGTGACCCAGCGTCTCCGTGGGCGGGCAGACAGGGTCCAGGCCTTTGCTCGGGTCGAAACGAGCGGGCACGGGAGCTGGAGCGTGCCGTGCGCGTAAGTTTTTCTTCTGCTTGGTTTTCTCTTGCAGTTAGACAGTGGTGGCGCGCTAGCACACCCATTGGGTGTAGCCCCCGAGATTCAACCAACTACGTAGTAGTTGGGTCGAATCTTCAAATGCTTCGTCTTGTGTTGATTCTTGTTTCTTTGCAGCAATTGGATGCTTATTGGGTCTGCGTCTTCAACCGGCTTTTGGAGAAGCACCAGGAGCTAACAGCTTAGCTCGCCGCCAAGAAGGAGGCGCTCCGTCTTGTTGAAGGTATGTTTTTGCATGCTCTTAGTGGGGGCGCGCGAGCGCACCCACTGGGTGTAGCCCCCAAGATTCAGGCCAACTGCATAGTAGTTATTGGGTTGAATCTTAAAATGTTATTTCTCTTTTTCTGTCTTGACTCTGAATCTTTGCTTGCACGACCACTTCAGGAAAGGTGGCAGGGCTGAAGACGGAGGCTGCCAAGGTGGTGGAGGCCCAGCAAGCGCTCGCCGAGACCAGCAGGTAGCCTGAGCAGCTGGCCGGCGACAAGAGCCGACTTCAGGCCGACATGGACCGCCTGACAATGGAGGTGGCCAAGGTGGTAGAGGCCCGGCAATCGCTTGCCAAGGTCAGACAGCAGCGCGACCGGGTGGCCGACGACAAGGCCCAGCTTCAAGCTGAGGTCAGGCGCTTGAAGGCGGAGGCCGCCAAGGTGGCTGATGCCCATCAAGCGGAGCTCCTCTTTCTCCAGGAGGAACACAAGAAGGCAGCCGCCGCCAAGGACGTTGGGCTGAAGGAGGCCATTGACAAAGACGCCGAGCTGGGGAAGGCGCTAGCGATGTGCAACCGTGCCGGGAACCTGGAGCGACATGGTATGTTGCTTGAAGCGCAGCACGTGGATGAAGCTTTCACCAGTAAGTGCTTCTTTGAGGTTTCGCCGGGCTAAGAAGTCGGCTTCATTTTTTCGTTGCTGACTATCTTCCTTTCTTCCTGGCAGGGCACTTCTCGAATTCACAGAAGGTGGCGGAGGGGGCCGTTCGTTCTTAACGAATGTCGGGGAACCCTGACGTTGGGCTTGATCCCAACGTTCCTAGGATTTTCTCGGAGATCATGAGCGTTGCCGAGGACCACCTGTAGGTCTCGAGCCAGCAGATGGAGCGGGTCTCCGTGGCTGGCACGGGGATGACGGCGGCCCTTTGGCATGGCGCTGTTGTGCCTGACAGCCTTTTGCGTTTGGCGCGGTGGCTGGAAGCTGTGCCAGAGCGGATTCATGCGTGGTGCATCTCCACAGCCCGTGCCGGTGCCGAGATATCATTGCGGTTTGTCATGTCCTGGTACCTGGGTCTGGATTTGGACCAGCTCCATGCGAAGGCGGGCTAGATCACCGCCGGGGCCAGCTACATGGCTTCGTTCGCGGCGCACGACGAATTCCAGGTGGAGCAGACGGACGATGGCGGGATGGTGCCACCTGACGACTTCGGCCTGCTGCTGGATGTCCCGGAGGGCGGTTTTGAAGAGACAGACGTCTACGAGGACGAGGGTGACGGGTTGGAGGACACCGGCACCTCGTCGAACACGGAGGCCACCATTGAGGAGCCGTCAGTCGCGCAGCCTCACGCGGGAGCCGTCAGTCGCGCAGCCTGACGCGGTAGCCGTTTGAAGTTGCCATGTTTTATCTTTGTCACACTTTCTATTAGGTAGCAGGTCCACCCACGACTAGAGTGTTGGTGAATGTAATGAACTCTGGCCTTGGGCCCAATTTGCGATGTAAATATTTTTGTGGATGTTTGCACTTGTGCTCTTTGTTTTCTAAACCTTTTTCCTTGCTTGCATCCCC
>LR738715.1:493979170-494002062 GCA_902687465.1 Secale cereale | reverse complement strand
CCCCCCGTGAGCCTGACAGCCAGATTCCCGTCTGTGACAAGGGGTTTGGCCCTTGGGAGAGGCGTTCAGTACTTAGGCCCATCGAACATTGAGTGCGAGCGAAACACCCATTGTGTCGGCTGGCGAGCGGCCGAAGCGTGATAAGGCCGGGCTGGCCAATCCGACAAACCCACCTTAGTGTGTGCGGCATGTCGGTGCTTAGGCCCTTAGTTCTTGTCGGCCGAAGCCGGACCGTGGCGCTAGGTGAAGTGAAGGGCCTAGGCTGTCTGGACACGCCGGGATGTGCTAAGGGGGATGATGGGTGGTGGCCGATCCGGCCAGCCCCTCGATTGATCGGGTCAACCCGGCGGTGGAGTTTTGAGAAAATTCACAAGGGTGTGCAAAAACACAATAACTTGATAGGACAAAAGGGGCAGCCCCCGAGCGTCGTTCGGGGGTCCCATAGTTTCTTGTACGTTTACAGAGGGCAGTGATACATATGTGCATATAACTAACTATAAAACGGGCGGAGGAGTTATGCATTCCAAGGCTAGCTCGTCTCTTCACCGACGGTGTCCCTCTTGCATTTGTTTGCCTTGCAAGCGTCGATGAGGTAGTAGGCGTTGCGGTCTCACAGGTCTTTGCTGCTGATGAAGGGGCCTTCTCATAGAGGAGCCAACTTGTGCTGGCCGGCTTGCTGCTGGACAAGTCAGAGGACGAGGTTTCCCTCGCGGAACGTGAGGGGCTTGATCTTCTTGATGTGGTAATGCCTCAAGCCCTGCTGATAGATGGCGGATCGGCTAAGGGCCAAGAGGTGTGGTTCTTTGAGGAGATCGACGCCGTCTCCGCGTGCTTCCTTGGCTTGGGCTTTGGTGAACAATGCGACTCGCGGTGAGTCAAACTCAACGTCGGTTGGGATGACAGCTTCAGCTCCATAGACGAGGAGGAATGGGGTGAACCCTGTCGACCGGTTTAGCATTGTCCGGAGACTCCAGAGGACGGCCGGCAGCTCATCGAGCCAACTTCCGGGCGAACTGATAAGGGGCTCGATGAGCCGTGGCTTGATGCCGGACAGGATGAGGTCGTTGGCCCGCTCGATCTGGCCATTGGACTAAGGATGGGCTACGGAGGCCAGGTCAAGCTGGATGCCGGAGACGGAGCAGTATTACGCCAGAGCGCCCTTGGTGAAGTTGGTGTTGTTATCAATGATGATGTTGTGCGGTACGCCATAGCGTACCACCATGTCTTTGATGAACCGGATGGTTGTTGGCCCGTCGAGCTTTGATACGTCCCCGTCGTATCTACTTTCCAAATTCTTTTGCCCTTGTTTTGGACTCTAATTTGCATGATTTGAATGGAACTAACCCGGACTTACGATGTTTTCAGCAGAATTTCCTTGGTGTTATTTTCATGCAGAAATAAAAGTTCTCGGAATGACCTGAAACTTCACAGAGAGTATTTTATAAAATATAAAAAAAGTTGGCAGAAAGATCCACCGGAGGGGGACCACACCCTGGGCACAAGGGTGTGGGGCGCCCCCCCCCCGTCCTTGTGGGCCCCCTAGACCTCCACCGACCTCAACTCCAACTCCATATATTCACGTTCGGGGAGAAAAATTAAAAAAGAAGGATTCATCGCGTTTTATGATATGGAGCCGCCGCCACCTCCTCTTCTTCCTCGGGAGACCTGATCTGGAGTCCATTCGGGGCTCCGGAGAGTGGAGATCATCGCCGTCGTCATCATCGACCTTCCTGCATCACCAATTTCATGATGCTCACCGCCGTGTGTGAGTAATTCCGTCGTAGGCTTGCTGGCCGATGATGGGTTGGATGATATTTATCATGTAATCGAGTTAGTTTTGTTAGGGTTTGATCCCTAGTATCCACTATGTTCTGAGATTGATGTTGCTATGACTTTGCTATGCTTAATAATTGTCACTAGGGCCCGAGTGCCATGATTTCAGATCTGAACCTACTATGTTTTCATGAATATACATGTGTTCTTGATCCTATCTTGCAAGTTGTAGACACCTATTACGAGTTATGATCCGCATACCCCAAGGTGACAATAATTTGGATTCTTTCCGGTGATTGTCGTAGTTTGAGGAGTTCATGTATTCACTAAGTGCTAATGCGTTGGTCCGGTACTCTATTAAAAGGAGGCCTTAATATCCCTTAGTTTCCATTAGGACCCCGCTACCACAGGAGGGTAGGACAAAAGATGTCATGCGAGTTCTTTTCCATAAGAACGTATGACTATATACGAAATACATGCCTACATTATATTGGTGAATTGGAGCTAGTTATGTGTCATCCTGGGTTATAACTGCTACATGATGAATATTATCCGATGCCTATCGTCACCAATCCATTGCCTACGGGTTCGTTTCATATTGATACTTTCTTCGTTACTTTCGTTACTGCTACTGTTACAATCACTACAAAACTGCTACTACTGTTACCGTTACCGTTACTTCCATATTACTTTGCTAATAAATAATTTTCTGCATATACTAAGTCTTTCTAGGTGTGGTTGAATTGACAACTTAGCTGCTAATACTTGAGAATATTCTTTGGCTTCCCTTCTGTCGAATCAATAAATTTGGGTTTATTACCCTACCCTCGAAAACTGTTGCGATCCCCATATACTTGTGGGTCAGCAAGACCTTTTTCTGGCGCCGTCACCGGGGAGCATAGCTCTATTCTCTGAGTTACTTGGGATTTATATCTGCTGATCACTATGAGGCCACTAAAGGATGACAGAACCAAGATCGTTCCCTCTAGAACGAGGGGAGGTAAGGAACTGCCATCTAGCTCTACACTTGATTCTCCTTCTGTTTTGAGTAAGCTTGCACACCTACACCTGCTCTTGATTCTGATATGTCGCATGTTATTTATGATGTCACTTCTACTATGAATGATGCTTATGATGCTACTACTATGTTTGATAAAACTGTGACGCTAGGCAAATTACTTGATGAACATCTTGCTAGAGCTAGAACTATTGATTATGCTAAAGATGATGATATTTCCGAAACTGATGAAATTATTGAAACTGAAAACCTTGAAACTCCTGTTAAACCAAGCTCCCCTAGATATGAATTGCCTTTTATGCCTAAGGGATGTATTATGGGAGGAGAGGTAGCTAGATACTTTCTTGCTTGTAAGGATAGGAATGATCTTAAGAAATTACTATGCAAGTGGAAAGAAAAATCTTTGAATGCTAGAATGCAATATGATCCTGAATTTGCTACTTCACCTATCTGTGTTACGATAAGGATTCTGGTGATCCTGAGTTAATTACTTTAGTTGAATCTGATCATTTTCATGGTTATGAATCTGAAACTGTTGTGGTACATCTTACTAAACTGAATGATATAGCCACCCTATTTGTTCATGAGGAAAAAATTCGCTATTACTATATTCTTAAGTGGTTTCCTTTCTCGTTAAAGGGTGATGCTAAGTTATGGTTCAATTATGTTGCTCCTGGTTGTGTGCGTAGTCCCCACGATATGATTTACTACTTCTCTGCAAAATATTATCCTACTCATAAGAAACAAGTTGCCTTACAGGAAATATTTAATTTTGTGCAAATTGAAGAATAGAGTCTCCCACAAGCTTGGGGGAGGCTTCTCCAATTACTTAAAGCTTTGCCTGATCATCCTATCAAGAAGAATGAAATACTTTATATCTTTTATAATGGACTAACCGATGCTTCTAGGGACCACCTAGATAGTTGTGCTGGTTGTGTTTTTCAGGAAACGAACTGTTGAACAAGCTGAAAAATTATTATATAATATATTGAGTAATGATAATGATTGGACTCTTCCTGAACCAACTCCGAACAAAAGAGGTATTCTATTTCTCAGTCCCGAAGATATGCAAGAAGCAAAGAAATCTATGAAAGAAAAGGGTATTAAAGTTGACGATGTTAAGAATTTACCGCCTATTGAAGAAATACATGGTCTTGATAACCTGACACGGGTAGTGGAGATAAATTTGCTTTATAGATTTGATGAAGGTGATATTCCTCATAATAAGTCTGCTAGCCAATTCTTAGATGAGTTTGATAATTTTATTGTTCAACAAGAAGACTTCAATGCTTATGTTAGCATACATCTGAAACGTAATGCTTATACGCTTGACCGCTTGGGAGATCTTGTCACTAGAAATTCTAATGATCTTAAGCTTATTAGTAAACATGCTTCCATGGTTACCACTCAAGTAGAACAAGTACTTAAGGCACAAAATGATTTGCTTAATGAGTTGAATAGTAAGAATAATGATAAAGCTATTATGGTTGCAACTAGAGGTGGTAAAGTAACTCAGGAACCTTTGTATCCCGAGGGCCATCCTAATAGAATTGAGCAAGATTCTCAGAGAATTAATACTAATAAACCCAGTCCTAGTAATAAAAAGAAAAAGAAAACTAATAGGACTTTGCCTGCTTCTAGTGAACCTGTTATAGACACACCTGAGAATCCCAATAATATTTCTATTTCTGACGCTGAGACTCAGTCTGGTAATGAACATGAACCTAGTGATAATGTTAATGATGATGTTCATACCGATGTCCAACCTAGTAACGATAATGATGTAGACATAGAACATGTTGTTGATCTTGATAACCCATAGTCAAAGAATCAATGTTATGATAAGAGAGATTTCATTGCTAGGAAACATGGTAAAGAAAGGGAACCATGGGTTCAGAAACCCATGCCCTTTCCTCCTAAACCATCCAAGAAAAAGGATGATGTGGATTTTGAACGCTTTTGTGAGATGATTAGACCTATCTTTTTGCGTATGCGCTTGACTGATATGCTTAAAATGCCTCCTTATGCTAAGTATATGAAAGAAATTGTTACTAATAAAAGAAAGATACCGGAAGCTGAAACTTCCACCATGCTTGCTAATTATACTTTTAAGGGTGGAATACCAAAGAAACTTGGAGATCCAGGAATACCCACTATACCATGCTCCATTAAAGGAAACTATGTTAAAACTGCTTTATGTGATCTTGGAGCCGGTGTTAGTGTTATGCCTTTCTATTTGTATCGTAGACTTGAATCGAATAAGTTGACACATACTAAAATCTCTTTGCAAATGGCCGATAAATCAACTGCTATACCCATCGGTATTTGTGAGGATGTGCCTGTTGTGGTTGCAAATGTTACTATCTTAACGGACTTTGTTATTCTTGATATTCCTGAGGACGACGATACGTCTCCAACGTATCTATAGTTTTTGATTGTTCTATGCTATTATATTATCTATTTTGGATGTTTAATGGGCTTTATTATGCACTTTTATATTATTTTTGGGACTAACCTACTAACCCAAGGCCTAGTGCAAATTGCTATTTTTTTTGCCTATTTCGGTGTTTCGCAGAAAAGGAATATCAAACGGAGTCCGAACGGAATGAAACCTTCGCGATGATCGTTTTTGGAACAAGCGCAACCCAGAAGACTTGGAGTACACGTCTGGGAAGCCACGAGGCGGCCATGAGGCAGGAGGGCGCGCCCAGGGGGTAGGCACGCCCCCACCCTCGTGGGCCCCTCGTAGCTCCTCCAACGTACTTCTTCCTCCTATATATACTCATATACCCTGAAAACATCCGAGAGCACCACGAAACCCTATTTCCACCGCCGCAACCTTCTATACCCGTGAGATCCCATCTTGGGGCCTTTTCCGGAGCTCCGCCGGAGGGCGAATCGATCACGGAGGGCTTCTACATCAATACCATAGCCTCTCTGATGAGTTGTGAGTAGTTTACCACAGACCTTGGGGTCCATAGTTATTAGCTAGATGTCTTTTTCTCTCTCTTTGGTCTCAATACAAAGTTCTCATCGATCTTCTTGGAGATCTATTTGATGTAATACTTTTTGCGGTGTGTTTGTCGAGATCCGATGAATTGTGGGTTTATGATCAAGATTATCTATGAACAATATTTGGTTCTTCTCTGAATTCTTATATGCATGATTTAATTATCTTTGCAAGTCTCTTCAAATTATCAGTTTGGTTTGGCCTACTGGATTGATCTTTCTTGCAATGGGAGAAGTGCTTAGTTTTGGGTTCAATCTTGCGGTGTCCTTTCCCAGTGACAGCAGGGCAGCAAGGCACGCATTGTATTGTTGCCATCGAGGATAAAAAGATGGGGTTTATATCATATTGCATGAGTTTATCCCTCTACATCATGTCATCCTGCTTAAGGCGTTACTCTGTTCTTATGAACTTAATAGTCTAGATGCATGATGGATAGCGGTCTATGTGTGGAGTAATAGTAGTAGATGCAGAATCGTTTCAGTCTACTTGTCACGTACTTGATGCCTATATACATGATCATGCCTAGATATTGTCATAAGTATGCACTTTTCTATCAATTGCTCGACAGTAATTTGTTCACCCACCGTAGAATCTGCTATCTTGAGAGAAGCCACTAGTGAAACCTATGGCCCCCGGGTCTATCTTCCATCATATTAACCTTCCATCAACTAGTTATCTTTACTGTTCTTTTATTTTGCAATCTTTACTTTTCAATCTATACAACAAAAATACCAAAAATATTTATCTTATTACCTCTATAAGATCTCACTTTTTGCAAGTGGCCGAGAAGGGATTCACAACCCCTTTATCGTGTTGGTTGCAAGGTTCTTATTTGTTTGTGCAGGTACGAGGGTTTTGCGTGTAGTCTCCTACTGGATTGATACCTTAGTTCTCAAAAACCGAGGGAAATACTTACGCTACTTTGTTGCATCACCCTTTCCTCTTCAAGGGAAAAACAACGCATGCTCAAGAGGTAGCAAGATTTCTAGCGCCGTCTCCGAGGAGATCTGCGCACAAGTCAAGACACACCAAGTACCCATCACAAACGCTTATCCCTCGCATTACATTATTTGCCATTTGCCTCTCATTTTCCTCTCCCCCACTTCACCTTTGCCGTTTTATTCGCCCTTTTTCCGTTCGTTTGCCTCGTGTGTGTCCGTGTGTTTTATCGGTTGCTTTGCCGTCATGGCTAGCCCTTCTATCATTATTAGTACTCCCGATAATGAAGTTCTTAATTTTAAACAAAGGGAGAGAGAAAATCTAAAAGATGCCTGGTATGGAATTTGCAATGCTCAGAATATATCCACTAGGAAGCAATCGACTTGTTCTTCTTCGCAATTTTTATGTAGGCATCACTCCTTGGAATAGATATATTCTTGATACCATTACCGGAGGAAATTTCTTGTTGCCATTTTTTATCTCCTTGCTCAATTCGTCATTTGCAAAACTATTTTGGCGGATTGTTCTTTGGTATGTTACTCCTCCAATGGTCCAATTAGTTTTTGTTCTAGTTCTTTATTTATTGGAAATTTTTGCTGCTGTGGTGACCTTGTTCTTGAGCTTGCACGACAAATTTATATGGTCCAAAGTAGTTTTTATGCATGATATAGCATCTAGACACTTGTAGGAGTAGTTGCTATCAATTTTGTTGAGTTTGGTTCACATTTATTTTGAGTCACTTAAAATTTCAGAATTTTGCAGAAAAGGAAAATTTCTAGGAGAACATTTCAAGGTGGTCCGTCAAGAAAGCAAGCACCAAGGCTCGCGATACGCGAACCGGACCTCAAACCACCAAGAGATGCTCAAGTATGGCCTTGTGAATGGCCATCACATGCATTTATGATTCGCGCAGGATTCAAGGATGAGTATGATGCATACGTACGGAATGCCGGCCTTGAGGACTTCATGTCAGATAAGTGCCAGCAATATTATTACCCCACGGATTTGTGACGCCCGAAGACCGACGTCCCAGAAGATTCCAGATGTTCCGGGTTCTTCCGTGTGTTTCTTTTGTGCTTGTGTTATTTATTTTGCATTGCATCTTGTCATCATGCCATCATGTCATATTTCTTTTGCATCTCAACCAAATAAATTGCAAAGATCTTTTGATCTATTTAAATCGAGGGAAGAGTGTCTTCTCTTTATAACATATCCTCCTAATATTATGGAGCTATTATAAATAAATATTCCATTTGTTGGAATTAACCCAAACACACTTGCATATATTCCCCATGCCTTTTCTACTTCAAGTTTCTCCGTAAAAACCTTGTCTATAATTCTTTTCCCGTTTAACGAGGTTCCTCCAAAAACCTCAACATTTTGGGCACTTTAAAACATGTCCTAGTTCAAACCTTTCGCATTAAATTCAAAGGAATTTGAATTTAATCTTTCAATCTTGGCCATTCCTAATTTCTTGCGTCAACAAATTTTTGTGTGAGTCCAAGATATTTATCCTCTTGCCCAAATTATTTCACTAAACCTCTCCATCTTTTTTTCTATCTATCTTTTTTTTGTTTTTTTTGTTTTCTCTTTCATTTCTTTCTTCTAAGGAGTATTAGAGAGAGGGAGAAGAGAAGTCTAGCTGGCCCATCTGGCCCAACCAGCCTCATAAGGCCTGCTGCCCCCCTCGACCCACTGGCCCATTGGCCCAGCTACACCTAACCTAGCCCGCTCCTCACCCCTCGCTCCTCCCCTCCTTCCCCTGGCACCGCCGCCACTCACACCTATCGCAGGCAGGCCTCGACCCCGCGCCCCCGCACCTTCTCATCGATCCCCTCGCTCGTTCCCTCCTTGCACAGCCGCTCCATCGATCCTCCATCGCCCTGCGTCCGCCGCCCTCTGCTCCTCCTCCATCGCCCCGCATCCCCGTCGTCCAGCCGCCCTCATGGTGGCTGCGCCCTGCAGGAGCCCACCGGACTCCCCCTCATGCTGCCACAGGGAGGAACCCCCCCACTGGGCGCCACTCACATCGCAGCTAGCTCGCCGGAGCCAGCGCCAGCCTGCTCCGCTCCTCCCGGCTGGACAGGAGCAGCCGGCCTGCCCCGGCCTCGTCAGTGCCTCCTCCCCCCTTTCGGCACGCCGTTGCAGGCCGAAGCCCGGCTGGCCAAGAGCTCCACCACCTCGCCCCAAGCGCCCTGCTTCGTCTCCAGCGCCGCCTCGTTGTTCCTCCGCCCAAGCCGGCCCAGCCTATGCGTCCAGCACGCCAGGCCCTGCCGGGGTTGCTGCTGCTCTTGCCGATCATGGCGCTGCCATGATGCCTACGCCTCTTTTGCTTGCTTCCGTGCCCCGTCGACCTTGCCTTCGTCCAGCTCCTTGTTGCCATGACGCCAAGTTCATCGAACGAGGGACCCCAAGACCGCCGAGTACACCTTCGGGTTCGTCAAGTTCAACCACGTCGTCTACGAACGGCTACGACGACTTGTACATCTACGGGCGCGTACGAGGAACCGTGGGTCACAAGCACCGTGAACGACTACTACCGTCGCTGTGTACCACTACCGTCGCCAAGACCAAGATGACGCCAAATGACAAGACGATCGTGAACGACTACCGTTACCCCTCCATGTTCGTCTACCGCCGCCGTGGAATCGCCAAGATGACAAGTACCTCTACGACGCGACAAGTACCTCTCCGAGATGAAACGAGAACGACTACGTCCTCTACCGTCGACCTCGGAGACCCATGGATGCGCCAAGTACCCCTTCGGTCCGGAACGTGGCAAGTACCTCGACTACGAACGGAACGACTACTTCCTCTACGACCCGTGTACCACTACTTCCTCTACGACTCGAACCGCTTCGAGAACGAACATTCCGAAGGTATAACCCCGAGACGATGACCCGTGGACGAATGCATGTGTTGTATGAGATGTTTCCCTTGTGTGCACCGTGCCCGTTTCGTCTTTTGTCATGCTCCTCGGTTGCCTCGTCGCCGACTCGTGGGAACCCGGTGACGGGATCACCCCACCTTTTCATCTTGTTCGACTCGCTCACGCCACCTTTCTTTTGCACCGGTCTCTCAACGAGTTACCGGAACTGATATGTTGCCGTTGCGTCATTTTCGGATCGTTGCCGTGGCACCCTTTCCTTCCACCACGGTGACAAATACTTCATATCTCTTCATGTTAACGTTACTAAAAATTGCATAAAACTTGATCATGTCATCCGCATCATGTTAACAACATTAAAATGTGTGAATTGTTGTTTGCTTAAAAATTGCTAAACATGCATATGGGGTTTTTCCCGGAATTTTTGTTGTTATTTCCGGCCTCATTTAAAATGCCGAAATAGTGTAGTTTTATTATGCATCATACCTTGCCATGTATTGCATATTGTCATGTTTCTTGTGTTATTTTTCTGTGCTTCCTACCTTGCCATGTAATGCTTCCTGTATAGACTTTTCATGCATCATACCTTGCCATGTATTGCATCATATAGACGTGTATTGTGCTTCCTGTATAGATTTGTTGTGCTTCCTGTATAGATTTGTTGTGCGTCCTATATAGAACTGTCATGCATCATACTTGGATGTGCATCGTATGCCATGTTTATGCTTGTGTGTTTACCGTGTTGTTTGCTTCTTTCCGGTTGCTTCTCTTGTTAGCTTCGGTTCCGTTCCGGAGTTGTGAGGATCCGTTCGACTACTTCTTGGATCCGTTCTTCTTCCTTGCGGAATCCCAGGCAAGATGACCATACCCTTGGATACCTTTACTATCATTGCCATGCTTAGTGTCTCGATGCTATCGTTACATGCCGCGCTACCCATCTTATTGTCAGCCCTCTCCTTGTTGCCATGAAACCTCTAACCTTTGACACCTTCCTAGCAAAACCATTGTTTGGCTATGTTACCCGCTTGCTCAGCCCCTCTTATAGCGTTGTTAGTTGCAGGTGAAGATGAAGATTGTTCCATGTTGGAACTTGATGCTTTGGGAATATCACAATATCTTATTATTAACACACCTATATACTGGGCATGGGTGGAAGGCTTGGCCTTTTGCTCGGTGTTTTGTTCCACTCATGCCACCTTAGGCGCCGGTAAACCGACATTATGTTCCTTGATTTTGCGTTCCTTACACGATGGGTATATGGGGACCCCTTGACACTTCGACTTTGAATAAAACTCCTCCAGCAAGACCCAACATTGGTTTTAATTTGCCTCATAATAACAACTTAATTTTTTAATTAAATTTGCATAGGGGGTCGCGCCCTCGGGATTCTTTTCTACATAGCAGGGGGGCCAGTGCTGATGGTGTTGGTCCCAAATGGGGAGTATGCGGGGCCACCACGGGGAAACTCGAGGATTGGTTTTACTCGTATAATCGCCCATCCGGTCGTGGCCTGAGACGAGATACGCGCGGCTACTATCAGGGTGTCGACACACCGGCAGGTCTTGATGGACTTGTTTTACCATTGTCGAAATGTCTTGTGCACCGGGATGCCGAGCCTGATCGGATTTCCCTAAGATAAGGGGTGATGATATTATATTTACCACTTCAGCTAATCGTGAGAGCTTGTGATAGGCTAAGTTGGGACACCCCTGCAGGGTTATGATCTTTCGAAAGCCGTGCCCGCGGTTACGTGGCAGATTGGAATTTGTTAATGTCCGGTTGTAGAAAACTTGACAGAGGACCCGAAGTATAACACACAACTGTGTGAGTAACCGTGACTGTCTCTTTTTACCTTGAGAAGAGAACACGGTGGGGTTATGTTTGACTCATAGGTAGTTCAGGATCTTTAGCGATCACTACTAGTTGCGACCGTTTGCGTAGATGCTCATCTTATTCTTGTACTCGTAAGCTAGCCACCATATTATGCTTAGCCGCTGCTGCAACCTCACCACTTTACCTCTTCCTACCCATAAAGCATTGCTAGTCTTGATACCCATGGTTATGGGATTGTTGAGTCCTCGTGGCTCACAGATACTACAACACCAGATGCAGGTTCAGCCGGGAATGATGCAGGAGAAGGATCAGAACTCCACCGGGAGTTCGATGAAGAGCGTGGCCGTATGCTTGTGACGTTTTCGACGATCAGTAGTGGTTTCTACTAGGGGTGATTCAGACCTGTGGCTTTATGTTTTTTTGGTATCTTTCTTTTGGATCTTCGCCTGTAGTCGAGTTGTGATGTTTTGAATGATGATTTGCTTATGTAATGTATTGTGTGACGTGGCGAGTGTAAGCCAACTATCTCCTTTTACAATTTCATCCCTATTTTTACATGAGTCGTGCAAAGATACCAAACTTGAGATCATTCCAGAATGGGCTTATACCTTTAAGTCGTGCCTCGACACGTAGGAGGTATAGTCCCATCCTGGGCATACAAGTTGGTATCAGAGCCTTCTCCGACCTTGAAGCCCCCACTGATTGATCGAATCGTTGACGGTTGAGTCTAGGCACACACTTAAAATGTTTTGAGTCCTATATATATCGGAGAGTGGGATTTCTTTTGTTCCTCATCTCTTTTCACTCTGGTGAGGACTCCTGACGATTACTCTTGTCTCTTCTACCCTCAAAAATTCACCAAATTTTTTTTTAGGATCACGCGAGTATTGTTTGGATTGT
Organism: Secale cereale; assembly: GCA_902687465.1. Lineage (NCBI taxonomy): Eukaryota > Viridiplantae > Streptophyta > Magnoliopsida > Poales > Poaceae > Secale > Secale cereale. The sequence continues at coordinate 493,989,702 of LR738715.1, read as the reverse complement.
TCCAATGTCTTTGTGACGAGAACATTGTTCTCGATGCCTCCTGTCATTTAGGGGTTGTGGCAGTGTCCCGGGGAGTTGAGCTCCGAGGTGTTGTCGTCACAAATATATCGCATCAGTTCTGGAATACTTAAGACGACCGACATCGAAAACTCTCATATGCGGTTAGTGGCAAGATAACCCCGACATCACCCAGTACTGGGGAGGTAGTTCGGGAGTATTGCCATAGCTTGTATAGTGGATGCGTTTCGAAGGTCCGAGGTAAACGGTTTCCGGAAACAACTGGTTATGTGTTGAAGGATGGATACAGCTGGATGTAGGATTAGAGTTGAGTGCGTGGTGCTTCCCCTGTATCCCCAACACCTGATTGCATAACTGGATACTTTCGGAAATTAATAGGTGGGTTCATCTAGTAGTTCTAGGCATTCTTCCAACAAGTGCATGACATGGAGTTCGGGGTTCTACATTGAGTGAAGTGGTTTTATGGGCGTTGTTCCGATCGGGAGTGCATCTTAAAGGGTCCTTCGCTATGCTGATCCGGGGATTGCAAAACCCTTTTGTAACACGTTCCATGAGCTTTCAGCACGAATATGTGGAATGAAGCTTCTATCTTGTATTTGTTCTATCTGCTCCTTGTTGCTTTTATTTACCTTTTGTTCTCCCAAGTGGCTTCTCGACAAGCTGATGTACCTGCGGAATTCATTCGTTCAAATCTCTGTTCGGATGATATTGTGAAGATTATGTTGCAACATATATATCCTTTGTTTTGTTTTGATTCTGGTATTCGAGTTGCTTCGATGTCAAGTGTTGATTCCATACCTTCCTAATCGGTGTTCTCATATTTCTATGGGAGTGCTAATTCTTCTTGACCATCAAGATCTTCATGTTAATCCTTTTCAACCGGTGTGCCTTCTCTTCAAGTTTTTCCATACGGACGCCGTTGAGAAATCTGACGATTTGTCTGTTTCATTCATCTCAAGTTGTCTTTGTTTTCCCCACCCTCCCACCCTTCTTCTTCTTGGAGCCATAAATTCTCAAATGAAATATCCACTTTATTCATGTGATGTTTCTTCATTCTTTCCTTCAATGTTCTTATCCGGTGAATTATCGTGAAGATGCTCAAGAGCTTCAAGCCCATCATTCTTTTGTTCTCAAATTCTACTGGTGGATGTAATTCAAGCTTCGGTGTTGATCATATCTCTTCCTTTAGTTTCACATGTTTTCACATGTTGTAATCTCTTATCCGAAGTCTCTCTTGCTTATTCAACTCTCTAATTCTTCTCCGGAGTGTTGAAGATATCTCAGATGATCCGCGTTTCCATTCTTAATCATTTCAAGCTATTTTGAGGATTGTTATCTTACTCAAGCCATTTAATTCAACCGGTGCAATATCTCTTAAGCAATCTTTTTCAACGGTGATTTCTTTAGTGGGCCCTAACCCACAGGTCTTTCTCCAGGATCTTACCTGACTCTTCCAATTTTCCGGAGTTATACTCAAATTCTTTTCAAATTGTGACGTAAGAATGATCTCCATCAGTCACATGCCTTCTCCAAGCTTGTTTTCAATTATTTCCATCTTTTGCTCCACCTTCCTCTTGTCATTCGTCCGGAGTATCTCGAAATTCTTCATGGCATTTCTCGTCTTCACTCTCAACATTTGAAGACCGGAGAAGAGTTTCTCTTAAATTTTGACCCGTTCTCTTGATGAGTTGTGGTTATAGCTTCATGCCATCCTCATTATTGTTCCGATTGTGAGGAATTCTTTTTATACCCGTCCGAAGCATTTCATGAATTCTTTCCATTGTGATCCTCTGAAGGCCATCATTTCAAAATATTTCTTCGTTCTCAGTTTTCAACTTTGTCCTCCAAACATCCTTCATTGATGCCTCTTCGTTCGTCTCCATGTTCTTCCGGTGCATCGTTCAAGTATTCTTTAATCAGTTCGTGATCCATTCGTTCTTTTGTATCTAAGATTGCCTCATGTATCTTCGTTCATTTTCTAATTATTCATGGTGGATTATTCTCTTTCTTCACCCGGTTTCAATTTTTTACGGTGGTTCTTTCAAGATTACTCTTCCTTGTTATCGTATCAATTCATTTGTTCTTTTCATAATCCTATCGGTGATTCGTTGATTACTTTCTCAAGTTTGTCCGAGATCTCTCTTTAATTCTTTCCAACGAGAATAAGTAGTATGCCAAATCCTTTAGTTGTCATCAATTTAAATTGGTGAAGGATAAGCATGACATAATTCTTATTCTTATTTCATCCAAGTGGATTAATCCCTTTGTTAGAGTTTATTCATGAGGAATAAATTCTAGGTTTCAAGTTGTTCATCTTGTTTCCGGAGTTCCAAGTTATTTCAATTATACCATTCCAAAGCTCCATCTAATTCATCGCAGGCCTTGAATCTTATTATTTTCATCTTTCACTTCTCATCCTTTTGTTACCGGAGTTCTTCATGGTGGTTCATCATGTTTTAATTCATCCTCGAAGTCTTCATCAAGATTCTTGTTGGAGCTCAAGCATTCTTCATCATGCTTTCCAATTGCACTTCTTTCTACCTTATCTTTTCAGATGGTGTTATGTCATTCTTGACAATTCCTTTATGTTTCATGATTCACGAGTTGTCAGGAATGAGATATTTAAACCCATCATTTTCTTTGTTCAGGAGATCTTTCCAACCATTCAATTTATTCGTTGGAGTAATCTTGGGTTGTATTTCACCTAAAAGCTTTCCCTAAGGATTGTTGCTACGTGTGGTGCTTCTAAATGACCCAAGTTCTTCATTTATCCTCTCAGTGAAATAACTCTTTCGTCTCCTTGCTTACCTCTATCAAATCAATTGTTTCTGTTAGTGGCAACATGTCACCTCATAGTTTTGAGATGTTTTACATAATCCCACAATGAGCTTATTCTTTTCGTTGTTGATTTTCCAACAACTCCATTCAACCCTTCTTTGTAAGGAGGATTTCCTAATTCATTCGTGGGAGAAGTTGTCATTTTCTTCTCCATACATTTCTTTCATTGATTTATATGCTATTCTTTCATTCCGGAGGCATTGTGATATTGCTCTCTTTGACCATCATCTTGTTTCTATAAAGATCATATTCTTCCCTTGCTTGTCTATTTAACAGGAGTGTTGTGTCCTCCATTCAAGTTCCGTCATCTTATCAAGTTTTTCCTATCTTTTCAACCGGAGTGCTGTCTGAATCCTTCTTACCCCTTGTGCCATTCTTTCAATTGTTTCAGAGGCTGTGTGTTGTTGTTTTCATCAAGTATCATCCCATCTTCTCAAGTTCTCGTTCAATTCCTTCCATTTTCCAGTCGGAGTGCTGCCCGAATTCTGTCATTCTTTTTCCTTGGCTATACAGTTGTAGTTTCATATTCTTTTGGTTCGTAAGCTCTTTATTCATGTCTTTCAACCTATAAGGTTCTCATTATGTTCCTTGTTCCTCCTGTTTACCGGAGTGCTCTTAACTTCGTTCATCTCCATTCTATTCTTTCTTTCAAGATTGTTTAACCTCTCAAGGTTCTTTGGTTTCACTCGTTTGTCAAAGAAGCAACTTTGTTTACCTCTTCCTCTTCCGTTTTTTACCCGGTGCCATCTCTAGGATCTCGGGTCGAGATCCTCTGTTAGTGTGGGAGAGTTGTGACGCCCGAAGACCGACGTCCCAGAAGATTCCAGATGTTCCGGGTTCTTCTGTGTGTTTCTTTTGTGCTTGTGTTATTTATTTTTGCATTGCATCTTGTCATCATGCCATCATGTCATATTTCTTTTGCATCTCAACCAAATAAATTGCAAAGATCTTTTGATCTATTTAAATCGAGGGAAGAGTGTCTTATCTTTATAACATATCCTCCTAATATTATGGAGCTATTATAAATAAATATTCCATTTGTTGGAATTAACCCAAACACACTTGCATATATTCCCCATGCCTTTTCTACTTCAAGTTTCTCCGTAAAAACCTGTAGGATCGAAGAAGGTGAGAGTGTCTAGAGGGGGGGATTAGACTACTCGACAAGATAAAAATTATGTCTTTTATCAAGGACAGATTTTGGCAGATTTTGCATAACACACAAGTCAAGTAGCACACTACACATGCAATTCTAGAGTATGTGCAGCGGAAAGTAAATTGCACAAGTAGTAAAGAGAAGTGGAGAAGATCAAACGCAATTTGGAGACGCAATGATTTTTCCCGTGGTTCCGATAGGTGGTGCTATCGTACATCCACGTTGATGGAGACTTCAACCCACGGAGGGTAACGGCTGCGAGAGTCCACGGAGGGCTCCACCCACGAAGGGTCCACGAAGAAGCAACCTTGTCTATTCCATCATGGCCTACGCCCACGGAGGGCTAGCCTTACTCGGGGTAGATCTTCACGAAGTAGGCGATCTCCTTGCCCTTACAAACTTCTTGGTTCAACTCCACATCTCGACGACGGAGGCTCCCAAGCGACACCTAACCAATCTAGGAGGCACCACCCTCCAAAAGGTAATAGATGTTGTAGATGATGATGAACTCCTTGCTCTTGTGCTTCAAATGATAATCTCCCCAACACTCAACTCTCCTCACTGATTTGGCTATGGTGGAAGAAAGGATTGAGTGGAAAGCAACTTGGGAAGGCTAGAGATCAAGCTTCATATGGTGGGAGTGGAGCAACTTGATCTCAACACAAGGGTAGGTAGTTCTCTTCTCAGAAATGTAAGGTAGGAGTGGTAGTTCTTTCTGATGGCTCTCTCCACGAATGAAGAGGGGTGGAGGGGTATAAATAGCCTCCACACAAAATCCAACCGTTACACACATTTGAGCAATCTCGGTGGGACCGAAGTGGACAACTCGGTGAGACCGAAAGTTCAAATAATGTGAACATTGGGGTTTTCGGTGGGACCGAATATACAATCTCGGTTAGTCCGATTCGTGCAATGACAAGAGCATACCAGTTTCGGTGGGACCGACTTCATCATCTCGGTGACACCGATTTGATGACAGAAGGTTACAGAACCTTGGCAACTCATGTTTCGGTGAAACCGATTTCAGAATCGGAAAATCCGAGTTTACTAGGGTTTGGCTTATGGCTGAGGTGGTTCATCTCGGTGTGACTGAGTTTGGAATATCGGTGGGACCGAGATTACTTATGAGTGTATATGGTAGTGAAAGTTGCTGATAGTTTAGGAAATGTATCACTAAGCACTTGAGCAACCAGATCATCATCATAACCTCATCCCCTTTTAATAGTATTGGCTTTTCCTATGGACTCAATGTGATCTTGGATCACTAAACCAAAAATAGAGTCTTGAGCTTTTGCCAATGCTTGCCTTAGCATTTTGAGGGGTCCACTTCTTTAGCCCTTTTGCCATGCCAATGTGATTGAATTTCCTGAAACATACTTGATAAAAGCATTAGTCCAACCACAAAGTATGTTGTCATTAATTACCAAAACCACCCAGGGAGCAAATGTGCTTTCAATCTCCCCCTTTTTGGTAATTGATGGCAACACACTAAACAAGACATCAAAGCTTATTGAAAGAAAGACAGAATTATCACGAAAGCTTTCACAAACATGTAGTACACAGGCTCCCCCTACAAGTGTGCAAGATTTTCATAAATTATGGTTTTGGACTACCACAAGCACACAAGAGAGATAAGCAAGATGTGTTACATGCAGCTTGGCTATATGCATCAGAGCAGATGAAAAGAAGTGAGTGATAATGCATATGTGCATGGTGATTTCTTGCAAACAAGTATTCACAAGCAAGTCACCATCATGCACATTCTGCAAAGTGCATATACTTACCTTGAGGTTCCTTGGCATTGTACCTGAAGAGATAAACTTGGGAAAACACGGTTAGATAACACAAGAGTATTTCTTCAACCAACTGCAAGAACATCAAGAGTACCAAGCCAGGGATGACATGTATAAAGAGTGTCTCATATTGAGCACAAGCTTGAATTAGCAAACATGTCTCCGAAACTAAAAGATTTTCAATGAACTCTGAGAAATTTTGCTTTCCATAAGATATCAATTGTGAAGATTCCTCTCCCTTTGAGTTCTCTCAGATCAAGGGGTTTGATGGAAAGAGCAAAATCAAAAGAATGATGCCAAATGAGAATGACGCCAATTGTAATGTCCAATGTAAAACACGGCTAGAAATTCTCTTATAAGGAAAAACACGGCAAAGCTTTGATGTGATTCTCTCCCCCTTAAGGTAAGATTGCTCTTCTTCTCCCCCTAAATCTTCTCTTCTCCCCCTAAGTCTTCTCCCCCTTTGACATCAAGTGCCGAAAAGGACAGCAAACTAGGAAGGTCAGGGAAGATGGAAAGAAGGAGTGGGATCCTTAAGAATCACAACAGGGCAAAAAGGAACATGCATAGAGAATCATTGAGTGGAGCTGCAGAAGATGATATCCTGGAAGAAATAAATCGGTGACACCAAATTAAGATGGATCGGTGGGTCCGAAAGTCAGGGACTTAGGGTAGATCCTTTTCGGTTAGACCGAAATATTTAAATCTGTGACGCCGAGTTTAATTCCAAGGAAATACAAAAATAATTCAGCTCACTTTGCGAGGAATGTTTCAAAGGATTTGCAATGAATTTGTGAAAGATTTTCGAGGAATTGATCAGAGCCAGAAGGATATTCACAAAGACAGAAGAATAGAAATGAAAAAGATTCCTAGATGAAGTTTTTTTAATGAAAACTCAATGAGAGAACATAAGAGAAAATAGAAAGACTCCAAAACATATGTACTTCATCTAGATAAAGGTCGGCGACAAGATCACCTATGTTTGAGTATATTGACTTAGGAGTCGAATGAGGACATTTGATCATAGGTCATACTCATCATTTAAGCTTAAAATGGGGTTGCCATTTTTCGGTTAAGCATTCGATGTGATCACATCTTATGAAGCTGCTTGTACTCATGACTTTGAGCAAAGCTCCTTAAAGATGTGAAGAACATACCTTGGGCTTGTTGTTTCTTTACTCATGTAGGTAAACTTGATGTAGGTGCTCATTGAATGTGAAGTTGGAGCGCCATTTCCACTTGTGTAGTTCATCTTCCTACATGGGTTAGGCAAGCAAGGAAATACTCAAGGATATCCAAGATGACAAGAGTGAAATACTAGATGTATATGATGTCAAAAAGGATATGTGGAATTTTGTTCCTTGAACTCAACATCCCAAAGGGCTAGATACTTGGTCAATGACAAGATTACTCATGATTTGAGTGTGTAGTAATCTTGTGGAATGTAGATCATCCAAGTACCTGCAAGGAGTTAGATGCAATACAAGGAGGTAAATGTGTCCAAGACATATGATCACCATCATAAGAGAAATATCAAGGATTAGTCAAGTGGGCTCATGCCTTGCATGCATCAATGGAGTTTTCACTCCAAGTTTGAAGCATCAATGATGTTCAACTCACTCCTTAAGCGACAAAACACCTTCTCATCAAGAGGTTTTGTAAAGATATCAGCGAGTTGTTTGTCAGTACGTACATGCTTAAGATTGATGTCACCCTTGGCAATATGATCATGAATGAAATGATGACGAACTTCAATATGCTTCGTTCGAGAGTGTTGCACGGGATTGTGTCCAATTTTAATCGCACTCTCATTGTCACAAAGCAAGGGAACATGTCTCACATGTATCCCATAATCCTTAAGCGTTTGTGTCATCCATAGCAATTGAGCACAACACGAACCAGCAGCAATATATTCTGCTTCGGCAGTGGATAAAGATACCGAATTTTGTTTCTTGGAGGACCAAGATACAAGGGATCGACCAAGAAATTGACACGTACCCGAAGTTGACTTTCTGTCAACCCTGTCACCGGCATAGTCCGAGTCGGAATAGCCAACAAGGTCGAAAGAGGCCCTCTTAGGATACCAAATGCCAAAGTTTGGTGTGTGAATCAAATATCTCACAATCCTTTTAACAGCTTTAAGATGACATTCTTTAGGAGCTGCTTGATATCGAGCACACATGCAAACACTCAAAATTATGTCAGGACGAGAAGCACAAAGATATAGTAGAGAACCAATCATAGATCGGTAAACCCTTTGATCAACGGGTTCTCCATCTTTTGTCAAGTCATTATGTCCACTTGTAGGCATGGGGGTACTCATACCTTTGCTTTCTTGCATGTTGAACTTCTTGAAGAGATCCTTGGTGTACTTTGTTTGTGAGACAAAGGTACCCTCCTTAGATTGCTTGATTTGCAACCCAAGGAAGAATTTGAGTTCACTCATCATGGACATCTCAAACTTCTCCGACATGAGCTGTCCAAACTTCTTGCTAAAATGAGGGTTAGTTCAACCAAAGATAACATCATCAACATATATTTGGCACACAAATAGTTCACCATTAACCCTTTTCGTGAACAGCGTTGAGTCTATCTTTCCAATCTCAAAGCCTTTTTCAAGAAGAAAGCTAGTCAAGCATTTGTACCAAGCTCTAGGAGCTTGTTTAAGACCATAAAGAGCTTTATGCAACTTGTAAACATGATTAGGCTTTTTGGGATTCACAAATCCGGGAGGTTGTTTCACAAATACTTCCTCCTCAATTTCACCATTTAGGAAAGCACTTTTGATATCCATTTGATAGAGAGTAATATCATGGTGATTGGCATAAGCAAGAAGAATGCGAATGGACTCAAGTCTAGCAACGGGGGCATAGGTCTCACCATAGTCCATACCTTCGACTTGTGTGTAACCTTGAGCTACGAGACGAGCCTTGTTGCGGATGACTTGTCCATCTTCATCTTGCTTGTTCCGAAACACCCATTTGGTTCCAATGACGTTTTGATCATCCTTGGGCTTCTCTACCAAAGTCCATACCTTGTTCCTCTCGAAGTTGTGTAGTTCTTCGTGCATAGCGTTCACCCAATCCGGGTCTTCAAGTGCTTCTTCTACCTTCATAGGTTCAATACTAGAGATAAATGAGTAATGCTCACAAAAGTTAGCTAAGCGAGTTTTAGAGGGAGTAATTCTCCCGGAGTTGATGTCGTTCATCATTTGTTCCACGGGATGATTTTTCTTGACTCTTGCTCGGACTCGGGATAGCTTTTGTTGAGGTTGTGGCTGAGCTTCCTCATCATCTTCGTCTTCCTCTTCTTCTTCTTCATTGTTGTTGGTGTTGTCTTGAGGCGGTGGAGAAGGAGGTTGTGGTGGATCTTCTTGTTGCACTTCCTCATCTTGGTGAGTTTCACTTGTGGAGGCCTCCATGTTGCCTTGAGGTTCATCTCGCCGTGAGGTAGGGGGCTCCACATATGTAGATGAGGTACTCTCCTTCACTTCCATGGGACGGATCTTTCCAATAGATAAATCTTGGATAGCTTCCGATGGGTCCTTGTCTCCTACATCAATAGGAATTTGCTCTACTTGCGAGCCATTAGATTCATCAAACTTCACGTCTACCGTCTCTTCAACCTTTCGGGTGAAATTATTGTAGACACGGTAGGTGTGGGAGTTTGATCCATAACCAAGGAAAAAGCCTTCATGAGATTTAGGAGCAAATTTAGATCGACGATGCTTATCAAGGATGTAGCATTTCGAACCAAAGACACGAAAGTATCCCACTTGGGGTTTGTTACCGGTGAGGAGCTCGTATGATGTCTTGCCGAGGAGCTTATGAAGATAAAGTCTGTTGATAGCATGACAAGCTGTCTCGACCGCTTCCCCCCAAAAATGCTTCGGTGTCTTGTATTCATCAAGCATCGTTCTCGCCATCTCTATGAGCGTTCGGTTCTTCCTCTCAACAACTCCATTTTGTTGAGGAGTGTACATAGCCGAGAACTCATGTAGAATCCCTTCCTCATCGAGAAAAGAGTCTACATTGGCGTTCTTGAACTCCGTTCCATTGTCACTCCGAACTTTCTTGATCTTCACCTCAAATTGATTTTGGGCCTTTTTGGCAAAGGTTTTGAAGATTCTCTGAACCTGCGATTTGTCATCAAGGAAAAATACCCACGTAAATCTGGAATAATCATCAACTATAACTAGACCAAAGGAGTTACCACCAAGGCTTTTGTAAGCATTGGGACCGAAGAGATCCAGATGAAGAAGCTCAAGCGGTCTCCTTGTGGTCATGATGTTCTTCACGGGATGACTTCCACCTACTTGTTTTCCTGCTTGACAAGCACTACAAAGTCTATCTTTGTCAAAGAAAACATCTTTAACGCCAAGAATATGATCACCTTTGATCAGCTTGTCTAGATTACGCATACCAACATGTCCAAGCCTTCTATGCCATAACCAACCTTTAGAGGATTTAGCAATGAAGCAAGCTCTAGGTTGGGCTTTCTTAGTGAAATCAACAATATATAGATCACCTCTACGGATACCGGTAAACGCCATGTTATGATTGTCACGACGAAAGACTTGGCAATCTACTTCGGTGAATAGCACATTGAATCCAAAGTCAGCTAATCTAGACACGGAAAGTAAATTGTATCCAAGAGATTCTACAAGCATGACATTTTGAATAGAGCTATCATGAGATATGGCCACCTTACCAAGGCCAAGTACCTTA
>LR738715.1:493968748-493979160 GCA_902687465.1 Secale cereale | reverse complement strand
CCCCAAAAATGCTTCGGTGTCTTGTATTCATCAAGCATCGTTCTCGCCATCTCTATGAGCGTTCGGTTCTTCCTCTCAACAACTCCATTTTGTTGAGGAGTGTACATAGCCGAGAACTCATGTAGAATCCCTTCCTCATCGAGAAAAGAGTCTACATTGGCGTTCTTGAACTCCGTTCCATTGTCACTCCGAACTTTCTTGATCTTCACCTCAAATTGATTTTGGGCCTTTTTGGCAAAGGTTTTGAAGATTCTCTGAACCTGCGATTTGTCATCAAGGAAAAATACCCACGTAAATCTGGAATAATCATCAACTATAACTAGACCAAAGGAGTTACCACCAAGGCTTTTGTAAGCATTGGGACCGAAGAGATCCAGATGATGAAGCTCAAGCGGTCTCCTTGTGGTCATGATGTTCTTCACGGGATGACTTCCACCTACTTGTTTTCCTGCTTGACAAGCACTACAAAGTCTATCTTTGTCAAAGAAAACATCTTTAACGCCAAGAATATGATCACCTTTGATCAGCTTGTCTAGATTACGCATACCAACATGTCCAAGCCTTCTATGCCATAACCAACCTTTAGAGGATTTAGCAATGAAGCAAGCTCTAGGTTGGGCTTTCTTAGTGAAATCAACAATATATAGATCACCTCTACGGATACCGGTAAACGCCATGTTATGATTGTCATGACGAAAGACTTGGCAATCTACTTCGGTGAATAGCACATTGAATCCAAAGTCAGCTAATCTAGACACGGAAAGTAAATTGTATCCAAGAGATTCTACAAGCATGACATTTTGAATAGAGCTATCATGAGATATGGCCACCTTACCAAGGCCAAGTACCTTACCCTTGGAGTTGTCTCCAAAAGTCACATACTTGCGTGGACCATCGTTCTTTGCAAGCTCTCGAAACATGTCTTTGTCTCCGGTCATGTGGTCGGTGCATCCACTATCAAGAATCCACTCTTTTCCGTCGGACATGTAGTCTCTCAGATTTGCCATAAGATTGAGACTCTTCATGATCTTGTCTAGCTCGGTGTCCGAATCGGAGTAATCATCATCATGCTCATGCTCATCATCATATTGACCCATAGATTGTTCATCATCAACACCTAGGTCAATTTGATAACTACTTGCATTAGTTTTGTCAATGTGACAATAATCTTCAGAATGCAATACAAGAGCATTTCTAATTAAAACATTGATAAGACCGGGATCACCCTTCTTTTTCATAAGATCTCGAAGCTCAAAGAAGCATTTATCAAAGTTGGGATCATTGGGGCGCATAATATCAAATTCAATAGTATTGTATAGAATTTTATCAAGACCTCTCAAAGAGTAGTCCGGATAAAGTTCTTCCAAGAACTTCCACATAGCATAGGCGCACTCAAAGTTTGTAACGAGCTTAAGCAAGTTATCGGGTAACCCTATAATGATAAGATTTACAGTCCTAAGGTTACGAAGCAAATCAAGCTCTTCATCCATGGTAGGGTGCAAGGGGTCAAATGGAGGCACATAGGGGGTCTCAACATATTTGCGCAAATTGTACGTCTTAAAGATACTAAGCATTTCGGTCCTCCATGAGTTATAGGACACTCCATTAAGAATAGGCACTCTATGGCTAACACTCCCAAACGTAGACACGTCCATCTTCCTCCAATGGTGTGTAAACCAAAGCAATGGAGACCAAAGCTCTAATACCAATTGTAGGATCGAAGAAGGTGAGAGTGTCTAGAGGGGGGGGATTAGACAACTCGACAAGATAAAAATTCTGTCTTTTATCAAGGACAGATTTTGGCAGATTTTGCATAACACACAAGTCAAGTAGCACACTACACATGCAATTCTAGAGTATGGGCAGCGGAAAGTAAATTGCACAAGTAGTAAAGAGAAGTGGAGAAGATCAAACGCAATTTGGAGACGCAATGATTTTTCCCGTGGTTCTGATAGGTGGTGCTATCGTACATCCACGTTGATGGAGACTTCAACCCACGGAGGGTAACGGCTGCGAGAGTCCACGGAGGGCTCCACCCACGAAGGGTCCATGAAGAAGCAACCTTGTCTATTCCATCATGGCCTACGCCCACGGAGGGCTAGCCTTACTCGGGGTAGATCTTCACGAAGTAGGCGATCCCCTTGCCCTTACAAACTTCTTGGTTCAACTCCACATCTCGACGACGGAGGCTCCGAAGCGACACCTAACCAATCTAGGAGGCACCACCCTCCAAAAGGTAATAGATGTTGTAGATGATGATGAACTCCTTGCTCTTGTGCTTCAAATGATAATCTCCCCAACACTCAACTCTCCTCACTGATTTGGCTGTGGTGGAAGAAAGGATTGAGTGGAAAGCAACTTGGGAAGGCTAGAGATCAAGCTTCATATGGTGGGAGTGGAGCAACTTGATCTCAACACAAGGGTAGGTAGTTCTCTTCTCAGAAATGTAAGGTAGGAGTGGTAGTTCTTTCTGATGGCTCTCTCCACGAATGAAGAGGGGGTGGATGTAATGCCCCGGACGTAATACTTTCCCTTTTGGGTATATAATATATCTCCGGCTTCATCTATTTCCATTCCGGGTTCTTTGTCTTTCGGGTTTTCGTGGTTTTGTTGTGTGAGTGTGTGGCATTCATTCATATCATGTAGACATGTGCATTGCATTGCATTTGTGTTGTCGGTTGCCTCCGGTTCCGCGCGTTCCTTCCCGTTGTCCGTTTCGCATTCCGGAGCTTCCTCACGTGTCCGTGACGTCCCGTAGGCCTACTTTGTTGTTCGGGCGTTTAACGTTACCGGTGTGCCGCGAGGTTGTTGTCTGTGTTGTTGTTTTGTTGTGTGCAACCCGCCTCTCAAATCTCGTCTCGTTTGGACTCCGTTGGCTTTTCCATCCGTTGTTCGTGTGGGTCTGAAGTGCCTTCACTTCGTGTCCCAGAAACACCCCTGCTGCAGTCTTTTATTTCCTCCTAGGCCTTTTAAATCTATCCCCGCGATCAGATCCGTCGAATCGCGATCGGAGGGCTCCTAACGCCCCTAAGTCCCCCTAACCCTAGAAAAACTGCTATATATAGACCCCCTAGGTCTATTTTTGGCATCCCCTATTTTTTTCTCAGATCCAATCTTCCCCTTCCTCTCCACTTAAAAAAAAACCTCCTGGATCCCGAGGGAACCAGCGCCGCCGCCGGACTGGTTCGAGCCTTCCTTCGATCCGATCTGGATCGCCAGGTCAACGCACCCCGGCCAGATCCATCGATCGCCGCGGGTCGTCCCGACCGATCGCTTCGGGCCTCGATCGACCGCCGACCGCAGCGCGCAGGACCACTTCGTCGCCAGGCCGAGGCTGCCTCGACCGCGCCCGTCCAGCGCGAGCTGTCTTCAGGCGAGCCGTCGCGGCCCAGCACGCCCGCGTCGCCGCTCTCCCTCCTGGACCCGAGCGAGGCGGCCCACTCCCGCGCGCCCTCCCGCCGGATCCGCTCCAGACCGCCTCCCTCCGGGCCCCAGGCCACCGTAGGCCGCTCCGGGCCGCTCCGCCCCGCGGGCCGCCAGCCGCCAGCCCACGCCGTCGCCCCCAGACCGCACCAGCAGCCTCGCCGGGTGGGCCGGGCACCTCTTCCTCCAGTCGGGCCTCGCCTCCGACTGGGCCGCCGCCTCTCCAGCCGCCACCTCGCGGGCCGCCAGATCAGGGCCCGTGGCTGATTCTCTTCAGATCTGGATCTGTCTAGGTTGACCTCTTTTTCACTAAGTCCATGTTCTTTGGATCTGTAATGCAAAGTTTGAACTGCTCTAACTTTTTGCTTGCTGCTCCGTTTCGCGCGTGTAATATGTCCAGACGTTCGTGGAGACTTCCTCTACGTTTTATCTGTTGTTGTCATGCAGGTTAGAGATCATCTAGGTGCTTGTTTTGCTGTTGCAAGAGTGCATCATGATATAAACTGCTGATATGTGTTATTTTTTTGCCACCTTTGCCATGTGATATCTTTTAGCTCGTTTGTCCGATTGATGCAAATGACATGTCCACGTGTTCGTCTTGCCACGAACTACGTGTTGCTTGTGATAGGTTGCATGGTAGATTTATTATTGCCTTGTTATCATCGTTGCAAAGTGCCATGTGGCTGTAATGTGTTTGCACTTGTTATGAAATGCCATCTTGTTGAGCTCGTTGCAATCGTTGTGTTCACCTCTATGATGCATGCTTGTGTGTTTCGGGATCACCTTCATGTGCACTTTGATGAGGTGCTTACCTTTTGCCATGTTTAGTTTCGAGGTGACTTAAACATGCTCTTTTATATGCCATGATGATATTGCTGTTTTAGGACTTAGTGGTTTTTCACTAAGTCTGAAATCTGTAACGTTCCGATGCCATGTTCGTGTGATGTTCTAGGACAAAGCATGATAGTTTTGGAGTGGATCTTGATTGTTCCTTGTAGTATATATTGTTGTCTTTACATTCATGTCATCACATGCCTATTTGAGTGGCTGTAGCATGTTTATCTTTTGCTCTAAAGTTTCAATAAAATTCTGCTGCCAGAATTTTATTGTAAAGTTCAATATGTCCAAGATCATTGCTATTGATCCGTGACTCCGTTGGGGTGCACCTTTGGACTTAGTTGCTGTAGTATATGTCTAGTTTGTGTTCATGTCCTTTGCCATGCTTTTTTGGGTGCTGTAGCTTAATTATTTTGAGCTCCGAAGATGCTATGTTGCTGTAATTTTCAGCTTTCGCTCAAATCTTGTTTCGGCCATAACTTTTAGCCCGTAACTCCGATTTCAGCGAATCTTATATCAAACTTGATTGATTTTCTGTGTAGTTTAATAATATCAGATTTTTTTTCATGTTTTGAGGTGTTTTGCTTGAGTGATGTTTTACGTGCTCCGTGTGCATCCTTAGTGCATCCATCATGCATTCATCTTTTCCGAGTGCGCATTGCATCTTGTTGATTGGTGCTTGGTGCGATTGTTTTGTTTAGAGCCGGAAGCCGAGACCGAGTACGAGGTTGAGCACGAGGTTTCCAACTAGGTTGAGCACGAGGACCCTTCTTACGATCCGAACGACTTCTCTTCAGGCAAGATGACCGAACCCCGATAACATTACTATCTTTGCCTATTGCTAGTAGTCTCGATCTATAGTTTTGCCTCGACGCCCATGATCTTCTTGTCAGCCTCCTACTTGTAACCAATTGCCATGTTTAACCAACCTACCTATGCAAACCGTTGCTTGGCTAAGTACGCTTCGCTCAGCCCTTCTTATAGCATTGCTAGTTGCAGGTGAAGATCGAAGATGCTTGCTTCATGTGGAAGTTTGGTTGGGTTATATCACACTATATAAATGCTTAAATGAAAACATCTATATATTGGCAAGGGTGGAAGGCTAAGCCTTTTGCTTGGTGATTTGTTCCACTCATGCCGTTAGGATCCGTATAAACCGGTGTTATATTCCTTGATTATTTGTTCCTAACACGGTTGGGGTGTATGGGACCCCCTCGATAAACCGCTAAGTGCTAAGTCTTTTCCAGCAAGTCCCAACATTGGTACTATTTGCCTAATAACAAACAAAACTTGCATAGGGAGTTATAAACCCTTTTCTTAATTCAACAACCCGGGCCAGTGCTCCTCATGAGTGTTGGTCCAAACTGGGGGTTACGCGGGGCCACCTCGAGGGAACTCAAGGTCTGGTAAAAACCTGTGGGATCACCCATCCGGTTGTGGCCTGAGACGAGATATGCGCGGCTACTATCAGGGTGTCGGCACGCTGGGAGGATTTGCTGGATTAGCCTTACCTTAGCTCGGTATATCTTGAGCACGGGATTCCGAGGATACTCGGGTCTTCCCACTTTGGAGTTGCGACTCCACGGATCGTGGGCTTGTAATGGGTCAAGTTGGAACACCCCTGCAGGGTTTGAACTTTCGAAAGCCGTGCCCGCGGTTATGTGGCAGATGGGAGCTTGTTAATTCCGGTTGTAGATAACTTGACACAATGTTACTAATACACTACCAGCGTGTGTTCCGTGACTGTCAATTTCCGAATAGGGATTCGGGAGTTGAACACGGAGGGGTTATGATTGTGGAGCTTGTAGCTAGGATCACTTCGTGATCACTTCTCGCCGAGGCCTTCTCTTCTCGCTCTCACTTACGTAAGCTAGATGCTAGTTGCTGCTGCAGACTTATTCTTTTCTTCAGCCTTTTCCTCACCCAAAGGCTTTGATAGTCTTGTTACCCGGAGACGGGATTGCTGAGTCCTCTGTGACTCACAGATACTTCACACACCAGATGCAGGTCCAGCTGTGAGCTATCCAGGTGATGGCACCGAGCTGGATTGGGAGTACGACGAGGAGCGTAGTCGGTACTACGTGCGCTACCCGGACGATCAGTAGTGGAGTCTCTTACTAGGATTCGATCCGCCTGTGGTTTATTTATCTAAGTTTGGTACTTTGACTTTTGGCTTTTGCCCTTAGAGGGTTGTGATGTTCTTAATGTATGATGTTTGAGACTTGTACTGTAATTCTGTGACGTGGCGAGTGTAAGCCAACTATTTTCTGTTTACTATCCCCTCTTTTACATGACTTGTGCAAAGATTACCAAACTTGAGATCATTCTAGGATGGATTTATGCCTTTAAGTCGTGCCTCGACACGTAGGAGGTATAACTCCATCCTGGGCATTACAAGTTGGTATTCAGAGCCTTCTCCGACCTAGGAGCCCCCACTGTTTGATCGAATCGTTGACGGTCGAGTCTAGGCACACTCTGAAAACTTTTTGAGTCCTATATTATATCGGAGAGTAGGATTTCTTTGCTTCTCATCCCCTTTCTCTCTGGTGAGGACTCCTGACGACTACACTTGTCTCTCTTATCTTCAAAAATTGCACAATTTTTTTTTTAGGAATCCCGCGAGTATTCTAGGATTGTTTCGATGTTCTTGTGACAAGGATATTGTTCCCGATGCCTCCTGTTACCGAGGAGTTGAGCTTCGGGGTATCATTGTAACAAGCATATCGCGACAGTACTAAATACTTAAGACGGCCGACATCGAAAATCTCCCCTATACGGCCAGTGGCAAGATAACCCCGACATCACCCAGTACTGGGGAGGTAGTTCGGGAGTATTGCCATAGCTTGTTATAGTGGATGCTTTTCGAAGGTCCGAGGTACACAGTTTCCGAGAAAGACTGGTTATGTGTTGAAGGATGGATACACCTGGATGTAGGTTAGAGTTGATTGCGCGGTGCTTCCCGTGTATCCCCAACACCTGATTGCATAACTGGAATCTTTCGGAAATCTATAGGTGGGTTTTATCCAGTAGATCGTAGGCATTCTTCCAACGAATGCAGGTTAGTGAGTTCGGGGTTCGACATTGAGTGAAGGGGTTATATGACCGATGTTACTATCAGGAGTTGCATCTTAAAGGGTCCTTGGCTATGCTGATCCGGGGATTGCAAAACCTTTTCGTAACGCGTTCATATGCTTTCAGCACAAAGATGTTAGAACGAAACTCCTCTCTTGTGTTTGTTCCTTTCCGTACCTTGTTGTTTACTTATTTTATCCTTTTGTTCCCTATGTGGCTTCTCGTGAAGACTGATGTTATCATTTAACTAAGAAATTCATTCGTTCCTCTTGTTCGGATGATTTCATTCGTTCTTATTGTTCGAATGATTATTGTGAAGACTTGTTGCAATTCATTCCATTGATTCAGCTTATACCTTTTGTCAATCAATTGCTGATTCGTGGTCATCTCTTACAGGATGGCTCCGAAAAGGGTTCTCAACGCTAACCCAGAGGTGGAAGAGATCCCAGAACATCCTCCTTCCCCTCCTCCTCCGCCTGAGGCTTGGAGAGCAATTATGCAGACTACTGCTCAGAACACTCAGTTGATGATGCAGATGATGCAAGCTAATCAAGCTAATCAGGGTGTTCCAGTGAACCAAGGCAACTTCTTCCAGCAGCACCATGCTACTCTCAACCAGTTCCTGGCTAACAATCCTAAAGCTTTCAGTTACTGTGTCGACCCTCTTGATGCTGAGGATTGGTTGACCGACATAAAGAAGCATTTTGAGTGCAGTAACGTGAAGGAAGATGATTATGTGAAGTTTGCAGCCTTCCAACTGAAAGATCAAGCAGCTGACTGGTGGCAGCAGTACAAAGACTCCAGGCCGGGTCAAGTGATCTCTTGGGAGAATTTCTGCAAGGATTTCCGCTCGCACCACATTCCTACAAGTGTCATCGAGGGTATGCGTGAGCAATTCCGCAACCTCAAGCAGGGCTCCATGACAGTCTATCAGTATAATGTCAAGTTCCAAAACCTCGCTCGCTATGCTAAGCAAGACATTCCTGATGCCAAGAGCAAAATCTATCAGTTCCGTGGAGGTCTCAAAGATGAACTTCAGCTTGCTCTCACCTTGTTCGAGCCCGATGAATTCGACAAGTTCTATAACATGGCTTTGAAACAAGAAGCAGCTCAGCTTAAGATGGAGGCTTCTAAGAAGAGAATTCGAGATGCCGTTCACTCTTCATCATCGTCTCAGATGGTCTCGAAGCATCAGAAATTCTGTCTTCCTCCTCCTCCAGTGATTCGAGCTCCATTCAAGAACTCCAACAACTACAACAACTCTAACAACATGAACTCTAGTGGTCGTGGCTTCTCCCACCCACCCAACCCAAGCAACCAGGCGAAGAAGCAGTTTCAGTCTCAAGGCTCCAAGTCCAGTGGCTCTCATTTCCGTCCTCTCTCAGAAGTGACTTGCAACAAATGCACTCAGAAAGGTCACTATGCCAACAGATGTCCGAATCCGAAGCGTCTTCCACCTCCTCCACCTATGAGTTCAGCTATTGTCAGGCATGATCCAAAGTCTGCAAGGGTCAATCTGATGAATGCAGCACAAGCGGAGGCTTCTTCTGATGTCATTTTGGGTAACCTTCCAGTTAACTCTTTTCCAGCTAAAGTGTTATTTGATTCGGGTGCTTCTTGCTCTTTCATGTCTCAACCATTTGCATCCAAGTATAATGTGGACATCAAAAGTTTGCCAAGGGAGTTATCAGTTGTTTCTCCGGGTAGATTGATGCATTCTCGTATATATGCTCCGGATGTTTCTATTCGCTTGGGTGATTATCGATTTTTGGCTTCTCCGGTGATTCTTGGTCATTCTGACATCGACCTCATCCTCGGAATGGATTGGCTTTCTCAGCATGATGCTCACATTGATTGTGCTCAAAAGGAAGTCAAGTTGACTCATTCTGATGAAGATGTGATTATCTTCGCCTCCAGGGATAATACTATCCGGCTTTTCTCTCTTAATGATAAGGGCGAAATTAATGCCATAAATCAAATTCCGGTGGTGAACGAGTATCAAGACGTCTTTCCAGAAGAACTTCCAGGCATGCCTCCACACCGTCAGGTGGAGTTTGTCATTGAACTCGAGCCGGGTACTGAGCCTGCTTGCCGGCGTCCATACAAGCTCTCTCCGGATGAATTGAAGGAATTGAAGAAGCAGCTTGATAAGCAGGAGAGTATGGGTCTCATCAGGCCTAGTACATCTCCATGGGGCTGTGGTGTCTTATTTGTCAAGAAGAAAGATGGCACAGAGCGTCTCTGTGTTGACTACCGGCCATTGAACAAGAAGACGATTAAGAACAAGTATCCGCTCCCCAACATCAACGAACTCTTTGAGCAGCTCAAAGGAGCTAAAGTGTTCTCTAAGCTTGACCTCCGAATGGGCTATCATCAAATTCGCATTCGCGAGGAAGACATTCCCAAGACGGCCTTCAGAACGAGCTACGGTTCATATGAGTATACCGTCATGTCCTTCGGTCTCGCCAATGCTCCTCCTACCTTTTCAAGGATGATGCATTACATCTTCAACCCCTATACTGGCGAGTTTGTGCTTGTGTATCTGGATGATATTTTGGTGTTTTCCAAGAATGAAGAAGATCATGAAAAGCACTTACATCTGGTTCTTGATCGACTCCGAGAGCATAAATTCTATGCCAAGTTCTCAAAGTGCGAGTTTTGGCTCGATAAGGTTTTGTACCTGGGCCACATCATCTCAGCTGACGGTATTGCGGTTAATCCCGAGAAAGTTGAAGCAATTGTCAACTGGGAAGCTCCTCCGAACGTCAAGCAGCTCCGCAGTTTTCTGGGTCTTGCCAGCTATTGCAGAAGGTTTGTGGAGAACTTCTCCAAGATTGCCAAGCCTCTTTCCAACCTGCTTCAGAAGAATGTCAAATACTTTTGGTCTCTAGAGTGTGAATTGGCATTAAAAAACCCTCAAAGAGAAGCTTGTTTCTGCTCCAGTTCTGACTCCTCCGGATGAATCCAAGCCCTATGAAGTATTCTGTGATGCTTCTCTTCAAGGTCTTGGTGGTGTGCTTATGCAAGATAAGAGAATTGTGGCGTACACTTCTCGTCAGCTAAAGCCAAGTGAGAAGAAC
>LR738715.1:493910256-493968738 GCA_902687465.1 Secale cereale | reverse complement strand
TGGGGCTGTGGTGTCTTATTTGTCAAGAAGAAAGATGGCACAGAGCGTCTCTGTGTTGACTACCGGCCATTGAACAAGAAGACGATTAAGAACAAGTATCCGCTCCCCAACATCAACGAACTCTTTGAGCAGCTCAAAGGAGCTAAAGTGTTCTCTAAGCTTGACCTCCGAATGGGCTATCATCAAATTCGCATTCGCGAGGAAGACATTCCCAAGACGGCCTTCAGAACGAGCTACGGTTCATATGAGTATACCGTCATGTCCTTCGGTCTCGCCAATGCTCCTCCTACCTTTTCAAGGATGATGCATTACATCTTCAACCCCTATACTGGCGAGTTTGTGCTTGTGTATCTGGATGATATTTTGGTGTTTTCCAAGAATGAAGAAGATCATGAAAAGCACTTACATCTGGTTCTTGATCGACTCCGAGAGCATAAATTCTATGCCAAGTTCTCAAAGTGCGAGTTTTGGCTCGATAAGGTTTTGTACCTGGGCCACATCATCTCAGCTGACGGTATTGCGGTTAATCCCGAGAAAGTTGAAGCAATTGTCAACTGGGAAGCTCCTCAGAACGTCAAGCAGCTCCGCAGTTTTCTGGGTCTTGCCAGCTATTGCAGAAGGTTTGTGGAGAACTTCTCCAAGATTGCCAAGCCTCTTTCCAACCTGCTTCAGAAGAATGTCAAATACTTTTGGTCTCCAGAGTGTGAATTGGCATTAAAAAACCCTCAAAGAGAAGCTTGTTTCTGCTCCAGTTCTGACTCCTCCGGATGAATCCAAGCCCTATGAAGTATTCTGTGATGCTTCTCTTCAAGGTCTTGGTGGTGTGCTTATGCAAGATAAGAGAATTGTGGCGTACACTTCTCGTCAGCTAAAGCCAAGTGAGAAGAACTATCCCACACATGATCTCGAGCTAGCAGCTGTGGTACATGCTCTGATTACGTGGAGACATCTGTTGTTGGGCAGAAAGGTCGACATCTTCACCGATCACAAGAGCTTGAAGTACATCTTCACACAGCCGCATCTGAACCTCCGCCAGACTCGTTGGGTTGAAATGATCCAAGAGTACAACCCCAGCATTGAATACACTCCTGGCAAGGCGAATGTGATTGCAGATGCTTTGAGCAGAAAGGCATATTGCAACAGCCTTCTTATCAAGCCGTACCAGCCTGAGCTTTGTGAAGCATTCAGGAAGCTCAACCTTCAAGTTGTTCCGCAGGGTTTTCTTGCAAATCTCCAAATTGCTCCTACCTTGGAAGATCAAGTCCGTGAAGCCCAGCTCAGTGATACCATGGTGAAGAAAGTGAAACATGGGATTGCAAAGGGCACTCCCAAATACAAGTGCTTCCGTGTTGATGAGAGAGATACCTTGTTCTTCGAGGACAGACTCGTTGTTCCCAAAGGTGATCTCAGGAAGCTCATGATTCTCTCCTTTCCATTCATCCTGGCAGTTCCAAGATGTACCAAGACCTCAAGCAGTCTTACTGGTGGACACGCATGAAAAGGGAGATTGCCCAATTCGTGAACGAATGTGATGTATGCAGAAGAGTGAAAGCAGAACATCAACGTCCAGCCGGTCTTCTACAACCTCTTCCTATTCCCGAGTGGAAGTTCGACCACATTGAAATGGACTTCGTCACTGGCTTTCCTAAATCCAAGCGAGGAAATGATGCTATCTTTGTGGTGATTGACAAGCTTACCAAAGTTGCTCACTTTCTTCCAGTCAAAGAATCAATCAATGCAGCTCAACTTGCAGAGCTATACACTTCCAGAATTGTGTCCCTACATGGCATTCCTCAAGTGATATCCTCAGACCGTGGCAGCTTGTTCACATCAAGATTCTAGGACTCCTTTCAGTCCGCCATGGGCACTAAGATCAGGTTCAGCACTGCTTTTCACCCTCAGACTAGTGGTCAAGTCGAGCGTGTGAATCAGATTCTAGAAGATATGCTCAAAGCCTGTGTCATCTCCTTCGGCATGAAATGGGAAGACTGCCTTCCATTTGCCGAGTTCTCTTACAACAACAGCTTTCAAGCAAGTGCAGGCAAAGCACCATTTGAAATTCTCTATGGCAGAAAGTGCCGTACCCCTCTCAACTGGTCTGAAACAGGCGAACGTCAACTTCTTGGCAATGACTTGATCTCAGAAGCCGAAGAAATGTGCAAAGTCATACGTGAGAATCTCAAGGCCGCTCAGTCACGTCAGAAGAGCTACTATGACGGCAAGCATCGTGATTTGGCTTTCGACATCGGTGATCATGTCTATCTCCGAGTTTCTCCGATGAAAGGAAACCAAAGATTCGGTATCAAAGGAAAACTTGCTCCTACATACGTCGGGCCTTTCAAGATTCTTGGCAAAAGAGGCGATCTAGCCTATCAACTTGAGCTCCCTTCAAACTTTGCAAATGTTCATGATGTCTTCCATGTGTCTCAACTTCGCAAATGCTTCAAGGCACCTGAGCGCATGATTCCGTTTGAGGAGATTGATCTCCAACAAGACCTTTCCTACCGAGAGCATCCAGTTGCAATTCTCGAAGAAACCGAACGCAAGACCCGCAACAAGTCCATCAAGTTTCTGAAAGTCAAGTGGTCACATCACACCGACCAGAAGCTACCTGGGAACGAGAAGATCATCTTCGTTCCGAGTACCCTTCCTTTTTCCAGTCCTAGATCTCGGGACGAGATCTTTTTGTAGTAGAGGAGAGTTTGTAATGCCCCGGATGTAATACTTTCCCTTTTGGGTATATAATATATCTCCGGCTTCATCTATTTCCATTCCGGGTTCTTTGTCTTTCGGGTTTTCGTCGTTTTGTTGTGTGAGTGTGTAGCATTCATTCATATCATGTAGACATGTGCATTGCATTGCATTTGTGTTGTCGGTTGCCTCCGGTTCCGCGCGTTCCTTCCTGTTGTCCGTTTCGCGTTCCGGAGCTTCCTCACGTGTCCGTGACGTCCCGTAGGCCTACTTTGTTGTTCGGGCGTTTAACGTTACCGGTGTGCCGCGAGGTTGTTGTCTGTGTTGTTGTTTTGTTGTGTGCAACCCGCCTCTCAAATCTCGTCTCGTTTGGACTCCGTTGGCTTTTCCATCCGTTGTTCGTGTGGGTCCGAAGTGCCTTCACTTCGTGTCCCAGAAACACCCCTGCTGCAGTCTTTTATTTCCTCCTAGGCCTTTTAAATCTATCCCCGCGATCAGATCCGTCGGATCGCGATCGGAGGGCTCCTAACGCCCCTAAATCCCCCTAACCCTAGAAAAACTGCTATATATAGACCCCCTAGGTCTATTTTTGGCATCCCCTATTTTTTTTCTCAGATCCAATCTTCCCCTTCCTCTCCACTTAAAAAAAACCTCCTGGATCCCGAGGGAACCAGCGCCGCCGCCGGACTGGTTCGAGCCTTCCTTCGATCCTATCTGGATCGCCAGGTCAACGCACCCCGGCCAGATCCATCGATCGCCGCGGGTCGTCCCGACCGATCGCTTCGGGCCTCGATCGACCGCCGACCGCAGCGCGCAGGACCACTTCGTCGCCAAGCCGAGGCTGCCTCGACCGCGCCCGTCCAGCGCGAGCTGTCTTCAGGCGAGCCGTCGTGGCCCAGCACGCCCGCGTCGCCGCTCTCCCTCCTGGGCCCGAGCGAGGTGGCCCACTCCCGCGCGCCCTCCCGCCGGATCCGCTCCAGACCGCCTCCCTCCGGGCCCCAGGCCACCGCAGGCCGCTCCGCGCCGCAGCTCCGGGCCGCTCCGCCCCGCGGGCCGCCAGCCGCCAGCCCACGCCGTCGCCCCCAGACCGCACCAGCAGCCTCGCCGGGTGGGCCGGGCACCTCTTCCTCCAGTCGGGCCTCGCCTCCAACTGGGCCGCCGCCTCTCCAGCCGCCACCTCGCGAGCCGCCAGATCAGGGCCCGTGGCTGATTCTCTTCAGATCTGGATCTGTCTAGGTTGACCTCTTTTTCACTAAGTCCCTGTTCTTTTGATCTGTAATGCAAAGTTTGAACTGCTCTAACTTTTTGCCTGCTGCTCCGTTTCGCGCGTGTAATATGTCCAGACGTTCGTGGAGACTTCCTCTACGTTTTATCTGTTGTTGTCATGCAGGATAGAGATCATATAGGTGCTTGTTTTGCTGTTGCAAGAGTGCATCATGATATAAACTGCTGCTATGTGTTATTTTTTTGCCACCTTTGCCATGTGATATCTTTTAGCTCGTTTGTCCGATTGATGCAAATGACATGTCCACGTGTTCGTCTTGCCACGAACTACGTGTTGCTTGTGATAGGTTGCATGGTAGATTTATTATTGCCTTGTTATCATCGTTGCAAAGTGCCATGTGGCTGTAATGTGTTTTCACTTGTTATGAAATGCCATCTTGTTGAGCTCGTTGCAATCGTTGTGTTCACCTCTATGATGCATGCTTGTGTGTTTCGGGATCACCTTCATGTGCACTTTGATGAGGTGCTTACCTTTTGCCATGTTTAGTTTCGAGGTGACTTAAACATGCTCTTTTATATGCCATGATGATATTGATGTTTTAGGACTTAGTGGTTTTTCACTAAGTCTGAAATCTGTAACGTTCCGATGCCATGTTCGTGTGATGTTCTAGGACAAAGCATGTTAGTTTTGGAGTGGATCTTGATTGTTCCTTGTAGTATATATTGTTGTCTTTCCATTCATGTCCTCACATGCCTATTTGAGTGGCTGTAGCATGTTTATCTTTTGCTCTAAAGTTTCAATAAAATTCTGCTGCCAGAATTTTATTGTAAAGTTCAATATGTCCAAGATCATTGCTATTGATCCGTGACTCCGTTGGGGTGCACCTTTGGACTTAGTTGCTGTAGTATATGTCTAGTTTGTGTTCATGTCCTTTGCCATGCTTTTTGGGTGCTGTAGCTTAATTATTTTGAGCTCCGAAGATGCTATGTTGCTGTAATTTTCAGCTTTCGCTCAAATCTTGTTTCGGGCATAACTTTTAGCCCGTAACTCCGATTTCAGCGAATCTTATATCAAACTTGATTGATTTTCTGTGTAGTTTAATAATATCAGATTGTTTTCATGTTTTGAGGTGTTTTGCTTGAGTGATGTTTTACGTGCTCCGTGTGCATCCTTAGTGCATCCATCATGCATTCATCTTTTCTGAGTGCGCATTGCATCTTGTTGATTGGTGCTTGGTGCGATTGTTTTGTTTAGAGCCGGAAGCCGAGACCGAGTACGAGGTTGAGCACGAGGTTTCCAACGAGGTTGAGCACGAGGACCCTTCTTACGATCCAAACGACTTCTCTTCAGGCAAGATGACCGAACCCCGATAACATTACTATCTTTGCCTATTGCTAGTAGTCTCAATCTATAGTTTTGCCTCGATGCCCATGATCTTCTTGTCAGCCTCCTACTTGTAACCAATTGCCATGTTTAACCAACCTACCTATGCAAACCGTTGCTTGGCTAAGTACGCTTCGCTCAGCCCTTCTTATAGCATTGCTAGTTGCAGGTGAAGATCGAAGATGCTTGCTTCATGTGGAAGTTTGGTTGGGTTATATCACACTATATAAATGCTTAAATGAAAACATCTATATATTGGCAAGGGTGGAAGGCTAAGCCTTTTGCTTGGTGATTTGTTCCACTCATGCCCTTAAGATCCGTATAAGCCGGTGTTATGTTCCTTGATTATGCGTTCCTAACACGGTTGGGGTGTATGGGACCCCCTCGATAAACTGCTAAGTGCTAAGTCTTTTCCAGCAAGTCCCAACATTGGTACTATTTGCCTAATAACAAACAAAACTTGCATAGGGAGTTATAAACCCTTTTCTTAATTCAACAACCCGGGCCAGTGCTCCTCATGAGTGTTGGTCCAAACTGGGGGTTACGCGGGGCCACCTCGAGGGAACTCAAGGTCTGGTAAAAACCTGTGGGATCACCCATCCGGTCGTGGCCTAAGACGAGATACGCGCGGCTACTATCAGGGTGTCGGCACGCCGGGAGGATTTGCTGGATTAGCCTTACCTTAGCTCGGTATATCTTGAGCACGGGATTCCGAGGATACTCGGGTCTTCCCACTTTGGAGTTGCGACTCCGCGGAACGTGGGCTTGTAATGGGTCAAGTTGTAACACCCCTGCAGGGTTTGAACTTTCGAAAGCCGTGCCCGCGGTTATGTGGCAGATGGGAGCTTGTTAATTCCGGTTGTAGATAACTTGACACAATGTTACTAATACACTACCAGCGTGTGTTCCGTGACTGTCAATTTCCGAATAGGGATTCGGGAGTTGAACACGGAGGGGTTATGATTGTGGAGCTTGTAGCTAGGATCACTTCGTGATCACTTCTCGCCGAGGCCTTCTCTTCTCGCTCTCACTTACGTAAGCTAGATGCTAGTTGCTGCTGCAGACTTATTCTTTTCTTCAGCCTTTTCCTCACCCAAAGGCTTTGATAGTCTTGTTACCCGGAGACGGGATTGCTGAGTCCTCTGTGACTCACAGATACTTCACACACCAGATGCAGGGCCAGCTGTGAGCTATCCAGGTGATGGCACCGAGCTGGATTGGGAGTACGATGAGGAGCGTAGTCGGTACTACGTGCGCTACCCGGACGATCAGTAGTGCAGTCTCTTACTAGGATTCGATCCGCCTGTGGTTTATTTATCTAAGTTTGGTACTTTGACTTTTGGCTTTTACCCTTAGAGGGTTGTGATGTTCTTAATGTATGATGTTTGAGACTTGTACTGTAATTCTGTGACGTGGCGAGTGTAAGCCAACTATTTTCTGTTTACTATCCCCTCTTTTACATGAGTTGTGCAAAGATTACCAAACTTGAGATCATTCTAGGATGGATTTATGCCTTTAAGTCGTTCCTCGACACGTAGGAGGTATAACTCCATCCTGGGCATTACAGTGGAGGGGTATAAATAGCCTCGACACAAAATCCAACCGTTACACACATTTGAGCAATCTCGGTGGGACCGAAGTGGACAACTCGGTGAGACCGAAAGTTCAAATAATGTGAACGTTGGGGTTTTCGGTGGGACCGAATATACAATCTCGGTTAGTCCGATTCGTGCAATGACAAGAGCATACCAGTTTCGGTGGGACCGATTTCATCATCTCGGTGACACCGATTTGATGACAGAAGGTTACAGAACCTTGGCAACTCATGTTTCGGTGAAACCGATTTCAGAATCGGAAAATCCGAGTTTACTAGGGTTTGGCTTATGGCTGAGGTGGTTCATCTCGGTGTGACTGAGTTTGGAATATCAGTGGGACCGAGATTACTTATGAGTGTATATGGCAGTGAAAGTTGCTGATAGTTTAGGAAATGTATCACTAAGCACTTGAGCAACCAGATCATCATCATAACCTCATCCCCTTTTAATAGTATTGGCTTTTCCTATGGACTCAATGTGATCTTGGATCACTAAACCAAAAATAGAGTCTTGAGCTTTTGCCAATGCTTGCCTTAGCATTTTGAGGGGTCCACTTCTTTAGTCCTTTTGCCATGCCAATGTGATTGAATTTCCTGAAACATACTTGATAAAAGCATTAGTCCAACCACAAAGTATGTTGTCATTAATTACCAAAACCACCCAGGGAGCAAATGTGCTTTCAAAACCTTGTCTATAATTCTTTTCCCGTTTATCGAGGTTCCTCCAAAAACCTCAAAATTTTGGGCACTTTAAAACATGTCCTAGTTCAAACCTTTCGAATTAAATTCAAAGGAATTTGAATTTAATCTTTCAATCTTGGCCATTCCTAATTTCTTGCATCAACACATTTTTGTGTGAGTCCAAGATATTTATCCTCTTGCTCAAATTCTTTCACTAAACCTCTCCATCTTTTTTTCTATATATCTTTTTTTTGTTTTTTTGTTTTCTCTTTCATTTCTTTCTTCTAAGGAGTATTAGAGAGAGGGAGAAGAGAAGTCTAGCTGGCCCATCTGGCCCAACCAGCCTCCTAAGGCCTGCTGCCCCCCTCGGCCCACTGGCCCATTGGCCCAGCTGCACCTAACCTAGCCCGCTCCTCACCCCTCGCTCCTCCCCTCCTTCCCCTGGCGCCGCCGCCACTCACACCCATCGCAGGCAGGCCTCGACCCCACGCCCCCGCACCTCCTCATCGATCCCCTCGCTCGTTCCCTCCTCGCACAGCCGCTCCATCGATCCTCCATCGCCCTATGTCCGCCGCCCTCTGCTCCTCCTCCATCGCCCCGCATCCCCGTCGTCCAGCCGCCCTCGTGGTGGCTGCGCCCTGCAGGAGCCCGCCGGACTCCCCCTCGTGCTGCCACAGGGAGGATCCCCCCCCCACTGGGCGCCACTCACACCGTAGCTAGCTCGCCGGAGCCAGCGCCAGCCTGCTCTGCTCCTCCCGGCTGGCCAGGAGCAGCCGGCCCGCCCCGGCCTCGTCAGTGCCTCCTCCCCCCTTTCGGCACGCCGTTGCATGCCGAAGCCCGACTGGCCAGGAGCTCCACCACCTCGCCCCAAGCGCCCTGCTTTGTCTCTAGCGCCGACTCGTTGTTCCTCCGCCCAAGCGGGCCCAGCCTCTGCATCCAGCACGCTAGGCCCCGCCGGGGTTGCTGCTGCTCCCGCCGGTCATGGCGCTGCCATGATGCCTACGCCTCTTTTGCTTGCTTCTGTGCCCCGTCGACCTTGCCTTCGTCCAGCTCCTTGCTGCCATGACGCAAGTTCATCGAACGAGGGACCCCAAGACCGCCGAGTACACCTTGGGGTTCGTCAAGTTCAACCACGTCGTCTACGAACGGCTACGACGACTTGTACATCTACGGGCCCGTACGAGGAACCGTGGGTCACAAGCACCGTGAACGACTACTACCGTCGCCGTGTACCACTACCGTCGCCAAGACCAAGATGACGCCAAATGACAAGACGATCGTGAACGACTACCGTTACCCCTCCAAGTTCATCTACCGCCGTCGTGGAATCGCCAAGACGACAAGTACCTCTACGACGCGACAAGTACCTCTCCGAGATGAAACGAGAACGACTACGTCCTCTACCGTCGACCTCGGAGACCCATGGATGCGCCAAGTACCCCTTCGGTCCGGAACGCGGCAAGTACCACGACTACGAACGGAACGACTACTTCCTCTGCGACCCGTGTACAATTACTTCCTCTACGACTCGAACCGCTTCGAGAACGAACGTTCCGAAGGTATAACCCCGAGACGATGACCCGTGGACAAATGCATGTGTTGTATGAGATGTTTCCCTTGTGTGCACCGTGCCCGTTTCATCTTTTGTCATGCTCCTTGGTTGCCTCGTCGCCGACTCGTGGGAACCCGGTGACGGGATCACCCCACCTTTTCATCTTGTTCGACTCGCTCACGCCACCTTTCTTTTGCACCGGTCTCTCAACGAGTTACCGGAACCGATATGTTGCTGTTGCGTCATTTTCGGATCGTTGCCGTGGCACCCTTTCCTTCCACCACGGTGACAAATAGTTCATATCTCTTCATGTTAACGTTTACTAAAAATTGCATAAAACTTTATCATGTCATCCGCATCATGTTAACAACATTAAAATGTGTGAATTGTTGTTTGCTTAAAAATTGCTAAACATGCATATGGGGTTTTTGCCGGAATTGTTGTTGTTATTTCCGGCCTCATTTAAAATGCCTAAATAGTGTAGTTTTATTATGCATCATACCTTTCCATGTATTGCACATTGTCATGTTGCTTGTGTTATTTTTCTGTGCTTCCTACCTTGCCATGTAATGCTTCCTGTATAGACTTTTCATGCATCATACCTTGCCATGTATTGCATCATATAGACTTGTGTTGTACTTCCTGTATAGATTTGTTGTGCTTCCTGTATAGATTTGTTGTGCTTCCTATATAGAATTGTCATGCATCATACTTGGATGTGCATCGTATGCCATGTTTATGCTTGTGTGTTTACCGTGTTGTTTGCTTCTTTCCGGTTGCTTCTCTTGTTAGCTTCGGTTCCGTTCCGGAGTTGTGAGGATCCGTTCGACTACTTCTTGGATCCGTTCTTCTTCCTTGCGGAATCCCAGGCAAGATGACCATACCCTTGGATACCTTTACTATCATTGACATGCTTAGTGTCTCGATGTTATCGTTACATGTCGCGCTACCCATCTTATTGTCAGCCCTCTCCTTGTTGCCATGAAACCTCTAACCTTTGACACCTTCCTAGCAAAACCATTGTTTGGCTATGTTACGCTTGCTCAGCCCCTCTTATAGTGTTGTTAGTTGCAGGTGAAGATGAAGATTGTCCCATGTTGGAACTTGATGCTTTGGGAATATCACAATATCTATTATTATTATTAACACACCTATATACTAGGCATGGGTGGAAGGCTTGGCCTTTTGCTCGGTGTTTTGTTCCACTCATGCCACCTTAGGCGCCGATAAACCGGCATTATGTTCCTTTATTTTGCGTGCCTTACACGATGGGTATATGGGGACCCCTTGACACTTCGACTTTGAATAAAACTCCTCCAGCAAGGCCCAACATTGGTTTTAATTTGCCTCATAATAACAACTTAATTTTTTAATTAAATTTGCATAGGGGGTCGCGCCCTCGGGATTCTTTTCTACATAGCAGGGGGGCAGTGCTGATGGTGTTGGTCACAAATGGGGAGTATGCGGGGCCACCACGGGGAAACTCGAGGATTGGTTTTACTCGTATAATCGCCCATCCGGTCGTGGCCTGAGACGAGATACGCGCGGCTACTATCAGGGTGTCGACACACCGGGAGGTCTTGCTGGACTTGTTTTACCATTGTCGAAATGTCTTGTGCACCGGGATGCCGAGCCTGATCTGATTTCCCTAAGATAAGGGGTGATGATATTATATTTATCACTTCAGCTAATCGTGGGAGCTTGTGATGGGCTAAGTTGGGACACCCCTGCAGGGTTATGATCTTTTGAAAGCCGTGCCCGCGGTTATGTGGCAGATTGGAATTTGTTAATGTCCGGTTGTAGAAAACTTGATAGAGGATCCGAAGTATAACACACAACTGTGTGAGTAACCGTGACTGTCTCTTTTTACCTTGAGAAGAGAACACGGTGGGGTTATGTTTGACTCGTAGGTAGTTCAGGATCTTTAGCGATCACTACTAGTTGCAACCGTTTGCGTAGATGCTCATCTTATTCTTGTACTCGTAAGCTAGCCACCATATTATGCTTAGCCGCTGGTGCAACCTCACCACTTTACCTCTTCCTACCCATAAAGCATTGCTAGTCTTGATACCCATGGTTATGGGATTGTTGAGTCCTCGTGGCTCACAGATACTACAACACCAGATCCAGGTTTAGCCGGGAATGATGCAGGAGAAGGATCAGAACTCCACCGGGAGTTCGATGAAGAGCGTGGCCGTATGCTTGTGACGTTTTCGACGATCAGTAGTGGTTTCTACTAGGGGCGATTCGGACCTGTGGCTTTATGTTTTTTTTGGTATCTTTCTTTTGGATCTTCGCCCGTAGTCGGGTTGTGATGTTTTGAATGATGATTTGCTTATGTAATGTATTGTGTGACGTGGCGAGTGTAAGCCAACTATCTCCTTTTACAATTTCATCCATATTTTTACATGAGTCGTGCAAAGATACCAAACTTGAGATCATTCCAGAATGGGCTTATACCTTTAAGTCGTGCTTTGACGCGTAGGAGGTATAGTCCCATCCTGGGCATTACAGGATTCCATTGTGTGGAGGTTTGAATTTTCATCCAAACGCAATACTCAAGAAAAATGAAATACTTGATATCTTCTATAATGGACTAACCGATGCTTCTAGGGACCACCTAGATAGTTGTGTTGGTTGTGTTATTAGGGAACGAACTATTGAGCAAGCTGAAAAATTATTGAATAATATATTGAGAAATGATAATGATTGGACTCTTCCCGAACCAACTCCGAAGCCAACTCCAAAGAAAAGAGGTATTATATTTCTCATTCCCGAAGATATGCAAGAGGCAAAGAAATCTATGAAGGAAAAAGTTATTGAAGCTGAAGATGTTAAGAATTTACCGCCTATTGAAAAAATACATGGTCTTGATAACCCGACACAGGTAGTAGAGGTAAATTCTCTCTATAGATTTGATGAATGTGGTATTCCTCATAATAAGTGTGCTAGTCAATGCTTGGATGAGTTTGATAATTTTATTGTTAAACAAGAAAACTTCAATGCTTATGTTGGTAGACAATTGAAACATAATGCTTATACGCTTGAATGCTTGGTTGATTATTTGACTAGAAATGTTAATGATCGTAAGCTTATTAGTAAACATGCTTCCATGGTTACAACTCAAGTAGAACAAGTACTTAAGGCACATAATGATTTGTTTAATGAGTTGAATAATAAAAACAAAGATAATGTTGTTAGAGTTCTGACTAGTGGTGGTAAAATGACTCGGGAACCTTTTTATCCTGAGGGCCATCCTAAGAGAGTTGAATAAGATTCTCGAAGAATTAATATTGATAAATCCAGCCCTAGTAACAAAAAGAAAAAGAAAACTGATAGGACTTTGCAAGACTCTAATGAACCTGTTATAGACACACCTGAGAATCCCAATGATATTTTTATCTCTGATGTTGAGACACTATCTGGTGATGAACGTGAACCTAGTGATAATGTTAATAATGATGTTCATACTGATGGTCAACCTAGTAATGATAATGATGTGGAGATTGAACCTGTTGTTGATCTTGATGACCCACAATCAAAGAATCAACGTTATGATAAGAGAGACTTTGTTGCTAGAAAACATGGTAAAGAAAGGAAGCCATGGGTTTAGAAACCCATGCCCTTTCCTCCTAAACCATCCAAGAAAAAGGATGATGAGCAATTTGAAAACTGTTGTGAGATGATTAGACCTATCATTTTGCGTATGCGTTTGACTGATATGCTAAAAATGTCTCCCTATGCTAAGTACATGAAAGATATTGTTACTAATAAAAGAAATATACCAGAAGCTGAAATTTCCACCATGCTTGCTAATTATACTTTTAAGGGTGGAATACCAAAGAAACTTGGATATCCAGGAGTACCCATCATACCATACTCCATTAAAAGAAACTATGTTAAAACTGCTCTATGTGATCTTGGAGCCGGTGTTAGTGTTATGCCTTTCTCTTTATATCGTAGACTTGATTTGAATAAGTTGACACCTACTAAAATCTCTTTGCAAATGGCCAATGAATCAACTGCTATACCCATCAATATTTGTGAGGATGTACACGTTGTGGTTGCAAACGTTACTATCTTAATGGACTTTGTTATTCTTGATATACCCGAGGAGGATAGTATGTCGATCATCCTTAGTCGATCCTATTTGAATACTGTAGGGGCTGTTATTGATTGCAACAAAGGCAATGTCACTTTTCATGTTAATGGTAATGAGCATACGGTACACTTTCCAAAGAGACAACCTCAAGTTCATAGTATCAATTCTATTGGAAAATTTTCAACTATTATTATTGGAGGTTATGAATTCCCTCTTCCTACTGTCAAAAAGAAATATGATATACGTGTTGTTGGGGACATGTATATCCCCATTGAGGTAACCTAGAGTTATTCGAAAATTCTCCGGTTTCATGTCATTCGGAAGAAGTTTGTTAATAAGACTTGATCAACCTTGTTAACGTATTCCTTTTGATGAGCATGACATGGATGAATTTAGAAGACACAACTCTTTGTACCCACTTTTTACTTTCTTTTATTTTGATTAAAAAAATAAAAAATAGTAATATCCGTCTCTTTCTGATTTATCCGTGCAATAAAAATGTCTCGAAAATAAAAATTCTACAAATGCCTTGAAAATTTAATATGATTTTTTATAGAATATTTAAGAATTTATGGCACTGAGATAGCACCAGGGGGATGCACCAATGGGCCACAAGGGTGGAGGGAGCATCCTACCCCCTGGGCATGCCCCCTATCCTTATGGGCTCCACGTGGCCCCCCTCCACTTATTCCAGCACCCATCCACTTCTTCTTCCTCTAGAAAAAATTATCTCGTAGTTCAAACCCGTGTGCTAGCTCATTTTGCTGTCGTTTTCGGTCTCCTTGCTCAAATCACCATTCACAAAACTCCTTTGGGAGATTGTTCCTCGGTATGTGACTCCTCCAATGGTCCAATTAGTTTTTGTTCTAGTGCTTTATTTATTACAAATTTTTGCTGTTGTGGTGACCTTGTTCTTGAGCTTGCATGTCAAATTTATATGGTCCAAAGTAGTTTTGATGCATGATATTGCCTCTAGGCACTTGTAGGAGTAGTTGCTATCAATTTTGTTGAGTTTGGTTGACTTTTATTTTGAGTCACTAAAAATTTCAGAATTTTTCAGAGAAAGAAAATGTCTAGGAGAATGTACCAAGGTGGTTCTTCAAGAAGCAAGCATCAAGGCTCGTGATATGCGAACCGAACCTTAAACCACCAAGGGAAGCTCAAGTGCGTCCTGGTGAATGGCCGTTGGATGAATTTATGGTTCGCGTATGTTTCAAGGATGAGTTTGATGCATACGTACAAAATGCCGGCCTTGAGGACTTCGTGTCGAATAAGTGCCTGCAATACTATCAACTCACTGATTCCTTTGTGCGGAGGTTTGAGATTTCATCTAAGCGCAATACTCATACTGTCCTGTTTGATCTTTATGATGAATCTTATACCATGGACCTAGAAGATTTTTGTGATGCATGCAAAATTCCACAGTGGGGCATTCTTAGTGAACCCCACAAATCTGATTACAATGATTTCCTTGCTAGCATCACCGTGGGGGAAACTAGAAATATTACACATGCCACCATAGGGAGCATTCACTTTCCTGCTATACATTATTTTGCTCTCTTTTTAGGAAGTTGCATTAATGGTAAACATGAGCATAGCCACCTTTGTGTTCCAGATCTTAGTGTCCTTAAGTGTGCAGTGTTAGGTGATAAGAATTATAACTTGGGGGCTATTATTGCGAGTAGGTTACATCTTAATGCTAAAGGTGGAGATTTATTTGGAGCGATTTATGCAACTCATTTAGCTAATTACTTGAGTGTACCCATAAGAGGATATGATATTGAGTTGCCACCTACTTTTCTAGATTATGATGCTATGATACGTTACCAGTTTCAGGATAGGAACGAACAACACCTCCAGTACCGACTAATCTTTGACATACGGTGTGCCGTCCATGTTACCCTTCCTGCTCCTGCCTTCTTTAACTTTCAGGTAAAAGGGGGATATTTTATAACTAGAGAGGAGGAGAACGAATGTCAGAGAGAGGCGGAGGTCGCTCGCCTCCAAGAAATAGCTCGCCAAGCAGTAGCTACTACATCATAGTACAACCCCAACTATGATTTCGGATATCATCCGGGCCAGTGGTGGCCCTAGACCAACTTAGGCAAAAGCCTAAGCTTGGGGGGATACGTATTTCTCACCGACATTACATTCATGATCACATATTCATTTCAGTTGTCGGTGTTCATGCTTTTTCATTGTATTATCCATGTTAGTTTATTTTCCTCGCTTTCTTCTTGTGTGTTGGAAAAACTTTGAAAAACCCCAAAAATGTTTCTTGTTTCTTTTTGTCTTTTCTTTCTTGCTTGTTCTTCTAGTAGTTTGTAGTATCAAAAGAAAGAGAAAAAATGATTTCTCGTTCTTCATTTGTTTGTTGGGAGCTTTTCCATGTAAATAGTTTTTCTTGTTCTTGTTTTACTTTCTTCAAAAAAACAAAAACTCCAAAAACATTTCAGTGTGTTTCTTTGAAATTCTTTTCTTTTCTTTGGGGGTCGAGTGGAGAAGACAACGATGAAAATGATGAGTGGCTCTCATATGCATTATTGATTATCTAAGAAGAGCCCATATTACCTTGTCTTCTCCTTTGAATAAATGTTTGCAGATTCCAGCTTAGTCCAATGCACGTGCACTCTTATTATTATTCACATCGTTTGGTCATGCAAGTGAAAGGCAATAATGACGATATATGATGAAATGGTTGAGATGGAAAAAAGCCGGTATGGACTCAACCTTTTTTTTGTAAATTTGATTAGCTTGTCATTCCTGATTCAACTTATTATGGATGAAACATGTTTGCAATGACAATTAGAGATTATAGTTACTCATGCCATGCTTAATTATCTAGGAGTTTATAATGGTTTACCTTGCGTGCCAACATGCTTTTAAAATGGTTGTGATGTAGTATGATAGGATGGTATCCTCCTTTGAATGATTCAAGTGGCTTGACTTGGCACATGTTCACGCATGTAGTTGAAACAAAATCAACATAGCCTTCGCAATATTTATGTTCATGGTAATTTATATCCTACTCATGCTTGCACTCAATGTTGGTTAATCTCAAGGCATGTTTATGATCGTTGTCGCTCCCTAGCTGGTCGCTCCCCGGTCTCTTTCTAGCCTTCACATGTACTAAGCGGGAATACTGCTTGTGCATCCGCTTCCATAAACCCAAAGTTGTTCCACATGAGTCCACCATACCTACCTATATGTGGTATTTACCTATTGTTCCAAGTAAATTTGCATGTGTCAAACTCTAAACCTTCAATAAAATTATGTTTTGTATGCCCAAATCACTCATGTAGGGACCGGGGGTTGTCTTTATCTTCCAAGCTAGGTGGGTTATTCACAAGTTGAGTGGACTCCGCTTGTCATCCACGAGAAAATGGCCGGTAACCGGGATGCCTAGTCCCATGCTCAAAATATAATTAAACAAAACTCCCCCTCAACTGTTGTTGGTATGGATGGTACCGGTTGTTTTGGATAAGTCGTGGAGTGTGATTGATGGTGGCGGGGGAGTAAAACTTTACCATTTTGTTTGGGAACCACCTATAATGTATGTACCATGGAAGATATTGAGAACTCCTGGTCGTAGCGTTGACAATTAAAGCATACCGCTCAAAATATTATTCATCTCTGTTTTGAAAACTTGAGATCTAGCACCTCTGCAAATCACTGCTTCCCTCTGCAAACGGGCCTATCTATTTACTTTTATTGATGAGTCGTCGTCCTCTTATAAAAAGCACCAGTTGGAGAGCACCTCTGTCATTCGTATGCGTTGTTTGTAACTGATCTTGAGTATGAGTGTGACTGGATCTCTTTAACCATGAATTACAATGTCTAGTCAGTCCTTGATCTTCTCAGGTGCTCTCATTTATGTTTTGCAGTCTCAGAAAGGGCTAGCGAGATACCACTTTGTCATATTATATCATGATTGTTTTGAAAAAGTCTTGTCATCCGAGATTTATTATTATTGCTTGCTAGTTGATTGTGTTATTGATATGAGTAAATGTGAGACATAAATGTTATTGTGAATGTGGTTAGTTCATAATCTTTGCTGAAAACTTGAATGTTGCCTTTACATATTTGCAACAACAAGATCAAATAGAGTTTGTAAAAAAAACTTTATCACTTTCAGTTTATCAACTGAATTGCTTGAGGACAAGCAATGGGTTAAGCTTGGGGGAGTTGATACGTCTCCATCGTATCTACTTTTCCATACTCTTTGGCCTTTGTTTTGGACACTAATTTGCATGATTTGAATGGAACTAACCCGGACTAACGCCGTTTTCAGCAGAATTGCCTTGGTATTATTTTTGTGCAGAAATAAAAGTTCTCGGAATGACTTGAAACTTCACGGAGAACATTTTTAGAAAATATAACAAATATTGGCGAAAAGATCCACCCGAGGGGCCCACACCCTGGCCACAAGGGTGGGGGGCGCACCCTCCATCCTCGTGCCCCCCTGGACCTCCACCGACCTCAACTCCAACTCCATATATTCACGTTCGGGGAGAAAAAAATAAAAAACAAGGATTCATCGCATTTTACGATACAAAGCCACCGCTGCCGCCTCCTGTTCTTCCTCGAGAGACCTGGTCTAGAGTCCGTTTGGGGCTCCGGGGAGGGGAGATCGTCGTCGTCATCATCATCAACCTTCCTCCATCACCAATTTCATGATACTCACCGCCGTGTGTGAGTAATTCCATCGTAGGCTTGCTACACGATGATGGGTTGGATGAGATTTATCATGTAATCGAGTTAGTTTTGTTAGCGTTTGATCCCTAGTATCCACTATATTCTGAGATTGATGTTGCTATGACTTTGTTATGCTTAACGCTTGTCACTAGGGCTCGAGTGCCATGATTTCAGATCTGAACCTATTATGTTTTCATGAATATACATGTGTTCTTGATCCTATCTTGCCAGTTGTAGACACCTATTACGAGTTATGATCCACATACCCCAAGGTGACAATAATTGGGATTCTTTCCGGTGATTGTCATAGTTTGAGGAGTTCATGTATTCACTAAGTGCTAATGCTTTGGTCCGATACTCTATTAAAGGAGGCATTAATATCCCTTAGTTTCCATTAGGACCCCGCTTCCACGGGAGGGTAGGACAAAAGATGTCATGCAAGTTCTTTTCCATAAGCACGTACGACTATATACGAAATACATGCCGATGTTACATTGATAAATTGGATCTAGTTCTGTGTCACCCTAGGTTATAACTGCTACATAATGAATATTATCTGATGCCTATCTTCACCGATCCATTGCCTACGAGTTCGTTTCATATTGATACTTGCTTCGTTACTTTCATTTCTGCTACTGTGACAATCACTACAAAACTTCTACTACTGTTACCATTACCGTTACTTCCATATTACTTTGCTACTAAACACTTTGATGCAGATACTAAGTCTTTCCAGGTGTGGTTGAATTGACAACTCAGCTGCTGATACTTTAGAACTTTCTTTGGCTCCCCTAGTGTCGAATCAATAAATTTGGGTTGAATGCTCTACCCTCGAAAACTATTGCGATTCCCAATACTTGTGGGTTATCAAGCTTCTTGATCGGCCTTGCCTCGATCCACTTGGTGAACTTGTCGACCGCCACCAGCAAGTGCGTCAGGCCGCCTAGGGCCATCTTGAAGGGTCTGACCATGTCGATCCCCCACACCACGAAGGGCCAGGTGATCGGGATGGTTTGCAGGGCCAACACCGGTTGATGGTTGTGCTTGCTGAAGGATTGGCATCCCTCACACTTGAGGACGAGCGAGTCGGCATCTTTGAGGGTCGTGGGCCAGTAGAAACCATGCCGGAAAGCCTTGGCCACCAGGGACCTGGAGGCGGCATGGTGCCCGCACTCTCCCTGATGTATGTTGAGGAGGATCTCCACGCCCTTGTCCTGCTCGACGCAGTGCTGGAAAACGCATGTCGCGCTGCGCATCATGAGCATGTGGCTAATGATGCTATAGGCGGATGCCCGGCACTGCACTTTTCGGGCCTTAGTTTCATCCATAGGGAGGGTTCCGTCCTCCAGGAACGCTAAGATTAGATGGGCCCATGACGAGGCCGTCACAACAATGAAGACGGCCGCCATGACGGGCTCCGAGGTGGTAGCCCCCGAGCCGGAGGCGGCAGCCCCCAGGTCAGGGATGACGGTTGCCGGGTTGAGCACGGCAATCTTTGGGCCGTGATCCGCAGTCCCCGGGTCGTGTTCAGCAGCCCCTGGGCCCGGGAGGGGGCCTTGTAGCGACCTCAATCCCAACAGACCGGAGTCTCTTTGCTCAGTGTCATTCCTGGATCGGTATGCTAACACACACTATACTTCAAGGATTTATAACAGAGTTTCAATCACACTTTATTACATCGAAGAATCCTCATAGAGAGTCTTACTACAAAAATATGGCTGAAGGCCATCTAAAAATAATAAACTAATACGAACTTCGAAACATTAAAGATAGGTTGAGTCCATCCAACTCCACGGCAAACATTGAGTGCATGACAATGACCTAATGGAACCTTATTCTTCGTCGGAGAACTCTGCAACATGAGACGTTGCAGCCGTGTAGGTCAGCACATTGAATATGCTGGCAAGAACACACTGTAGCAAGTAATGAACAAGTATCTACGACTATATGGATATTTGGCTGGTGGAGGTTGTAAGGTTATTTTTGCATAAAGCTAATTTTTCCCTATAACAAAGGAATAAATTTTATTTACTACTCGGTTGAATTAAGCAATATTGAGAAATGGTTCCTCCATCTCAATCCCAAAATAACCAAAGTCATTAATAACCCAACAAGTTAATTAAATAGAGTGTTGAGATCAGTCCATAATTCAAATACCAGGATACTCAAGGTGTCCATAATCGGGGACACGGCTACTCATGAATAGATTGTATACTCTGCAGAGGTTTGTGCACTTTTCCCCCACAAGACTCGACCACATCCATGATCGGAAGACCCCCACAAGACGACCACATCCATGATCGGAAGACCGAGACATAGTCTTTCAGAATGCATTTACTCTTTACCCTGGATAGACCGGTACACCTACTTTCCCCTACATTTGCTAGTCCACCACTGAAATAGCTCACACAACATACTCAACTATGCCAGATCCCATAATGGCTTGTGGCTGCACACGGAAGCTTCTAGGCATGAATGATATATGATCCCTTTGAGCCTGGGTGGCATTCCATAGGATGATAACACGGTTCCTCCGGGATATCCTAGGACAACACTGGATTCTCTAGGTGCCCTGCAACCAATCCACCCAGATGTGTACTAAAGTTGCCACCTTAAACATTCCCTTAGTTGTTTATTACACCCACAACTTTCATGAATCTCACATACCAAACCACATCTACGAGCATGGCTAAGCAATAAGTAACAAAGCGTATATTCCCGGGGTTGATCTCAAGTCATTGGGTTCCTACCTCATGAACTACTCAGCAATACCACATGTATCCAAGTCCTACTCATGTAATCTTTGAGGATAGAACTGGTGCAATAAAAGTTGGGAATTG
The DNA here is from genome assembly GCA_902687465.1 of Secale cereale. Taxonomy (NCBI): domain Eukaryota; kingdom Viridiplantae; phylum Streptophyta; class Magnoliopsida; order Poales; family Poaceae; genus Secale; species Secale cereale. The sequence continues at coordinate 493,947,975 of LR738715.1, read as the reverse complement.
AAAAGTATGATCAAAGTATGAACTTGCCTTGCTGACGATCGGTGAAACCTAGTCACTCGTAGTAGCACGTTTCGCACTACGGAAATTCTATCGCAATCAAATAATAGCATATGTAAGCAATCATGCAACAGAATCGAACAACAGATCTCGAAAAGTCTCGAAAACAAACGAATAACTCTTACAACAGAAAACAATTTCTAACAGTACCAAAATTAAGTGAATTTGGCCTTATCAGAAAGTTTAGGGCAAAAAGAATGAACTCAAACGGAGTTACGAAACTCAAGTTAAGATCAACAGAAGTTCAAATACAAATCTGCTTGAATTCAAATTTTAAAACTTTCAAAAACATATTTGAGTTGTATTACTGGAAATATGAGATCAAAACGAAGATTTTGGCGTTGGTTTCATGTTATTCCGACTAACGAGCAAAAAGTAATGATCGTTTGGAGATTAGGGACTAATTTGTAAATACTTTAATCACTGATAGGTCCCTGATGAAAATAAACAGAAAAAGAAAATATTAAATAGCGAAAGTTCGTTTTTCTGAACTAAACAGCGGACGTTCGCTGTTTAATTAAAACCTAAAAAACAGATCAAGGGTTTTCTAAAAAAAACGATCTATGTTTTTCAAAAAATACGAAAACAAAAATAAACAAACGGCAGCGGTTTTTACTGAAAACGGGTCGGGGCTCGGGTCCGGCGGGTTTCGGGCGGCGGGCGGCGGCATGCTCCGGCAGCGGCGGCGGCGTGCTCCGCCGGCGACGGCGGCGGCGGTGGTAGCGCGGGTGCGAGCGGCGGCTACGTGGGGCGGCGCAGTGACAAGTTGGCGCGACGGTGGGGTGCGGCTACGCGGCGGCGCCGGCGAAGCTCGACGGCAGGCGGCGGCGGCGGTGGGGCGGTGGCTAGCGGCGGCGGCGGTGGAGGTCGAGGGGGTCGGGGGTCTCGGCTTATAAAGCCCGGGCCGAGACGGCTTGGAGGAGGGGCCAAGGCGGCCAGCGGCGTGGCACTCCCGGACTCCGGCTCGGGCACGAGCGATGGCAGTGGCGTGGCAAGTGGGCCGGCTGGCTGGGCTTCGGCCTAGTCGGCCCGGTCCAAAACACTTTTTGTTAAATCTGAAAATACAGAAAAATAGAAAAAGACAATAAAATATATTTTTTTAATCACACAAAAATTTACACATACTTAGGGCCTTATTTATGACCTGGTGAACATTTTTCTAGGCCTAAATGCCTAAAATAAAAATAAACGTTTTAGTACTAATAAAATACTAAAAATAAATACTTTTGCAAATAAAAATCCAATAAATATATTTTTACTCAAAATTCAAATTCCAACATTTTTATTTTGTTTTTAAGAAGTCATATTATCTTCTCTCATTTATTTTAAAAATATTGAAAATGAAAATTGGTAAAATAAAATTTGATCCAACCCCACTTGGAAATAATAAAATTGTGGGTTCTCTTTGGAAAACTTCCAACTCTCTCACTTGGGTCCTTGAGTTGCTTAAAGTCTTTGGATCAATTTTCAAATAAAACTAAATTCAAAAATGCTCAAATGATGGATGCATATGATGATCTATGATATATTGGGATGTTACAGGGCTGCAGGGTCGTCGAGGACGAAGATTGACTCAAAGTCTGCATACGGCTTGACGGACGGCCTGCGTAGGTACTCGAGGGAGACACCAGATGGAATGGCTTCCTCGGAAGCGCCAATCTTGGCCAGCGTGTCGGCGGCTTCGTTTTCTGCGTGCGGGACGTGAAGGAACTCGCAGCCGTCAAAGGTGCTGGAGAGCTGCTAGACCAAGAAGCGGTAGCTTGCCATGTTGGCATCCCGGATGTCCCATTCGCTGGAACACTGTTGTACCACCTGGTCCAAATCACCGTAGCATAGAATGCACCGGATGCCAAGTTTCTTGGCAAGCCAGAGGCCATGCACAAGGGCTTCGTATTCGGCAACGTTGTTGGAGGCGGCGAAATGGATCTAGAGCGCGTAACGAAGCCGGTCGCCCTTCGGGGAAGACAGCACGATGTCGGCTCCCAAGCAGGAGCGCATCTTGGAGCCGTCAAAGTGCATGCGCCAATGCGTAGAATCCGGCAGTGGTGGCAGGTACTGGGTCTCCGTCGAGTCGACGAGGGAGTCAGCCAGAGCTTGGGATTTGATCGTGGTGTGGGGCTCGTAGAGGATGGAGTGGTCGGCAGCTCGATGGCCCACTTGGCAACCGGGCCGGAGGCATCCTGGCAGCCCATGATCTCGTCGATGGGGCCGTGCTGACCATGGTGATCTCATGCTCTTGAAAGTAGTGCTTAAGCTTCTTGGTGGTGAAGTACATGCCATAGCACATCTTCTGGTAGTGCGGGTAGTTCTGCTTGGAGGTGGAAAGCACCTCGCTCAGGTAGTAGACCGGGCGCTCGACAGACTGGATCTTGCCCTTCTCTGGTCGCTCAATCACCAGCACCATGTTGACCGACCGCAAGGTGGTGGTGATGTATAGCAACAGCGGCTCCTTGTCAACCGGCGAGGCCAGAACGGGTGTGGTGGAGAGCATACGCTTCAGAACCCGGAACGCTTCATCCACCTGGTCGTTCCATTCGAACCGCGGCGTCCTCTTCATCATCTGATATAGGGGCAAGGCCCTCTCGCCCGACCGGCTGAGAAACTGGCTGACCGAGGCCAAGCAGTCGGTCAACTTCTGGACATCACGCAGCCGAGCCGGTCTGCGCGTGCGCTTGATGGCCTTGATCTTCTCCGGGTTTGCCTCAATGCCGCGTTTTGAGACGAGGAAGCCGAGCAGCTTCCCGGCTGGCACGCCAAAGACGCACTTCTCTGGGTTGAGCTTGATCTAGTATTCGCGCCGATTGGCAAAGGTCTCCCTCGGGTCGTCAAGGAGCGTGAGGTGCTGCTTGGTCTTCACCACGATGTCGTCCATGTAGACGTGGATGTTGCGGCCGAGTTGCGTCAGCAAGCATTTATGCATGTAGCGCTAGAAGGTGGCGCCGACATTCTTCAGGCCGAACGACATGGTGATGTAGTAGTACGCCCCGAAAGGCGTGATAAGGGACGTCTTCAGGGCATCGTCGGGGTCCAGCCTAATCTAGTGGTAGCCGGAGTAAGCATCCAGGAAGGGCATGAGCTCACAAGCTATGGTCACTACTAGGAAAAGGGCTATAGATGGTATGGCCACTAATGGCGCACCAGACATGTGATGCGCCATTACTATATACTAATGGCGCACCATGTGTGGGTGCGCCATTAGTGTCCAAATACTAATGGCGCACCACATCCATGGTGCGCCATTACTAACATTTTTTTCCATTTTTTCTTCAAAACTACTAATGGCGCACTAGTGGATAGTGCACCATTAGTAGTTAAGCTAGTAACGGCGCACCACATCCACGGTGCACCACTAGTAAAAAATTTTCAAATTTTTTAATTTTTTTTTTCAAAACTACTAATGGCGCACCAGTGGATAGTGCGCCATTACTAGTTGAACTAGTAGTAATGGCGCACCACATCCACGGTGCGCCACTAGTATTTTTTTCATTTTTTTAAAAAAAATTATTATTGTTTTTTCAAAACTAGCAATGGCGCACCGTGGGAGTGGTGCGCATTACTAACTTGGCCCAAAATTTCACCAACTGCACCCCCCTCGACCGCCTTTTCTAGTTTAAAAAAATAAAAGAAAATGATGGAAATGTCAAAAAAATAAAATAAAATAAGTTTCCCATGTGATATGTGGTCTACTTGTTGGGAAAAATTATAAATATGAATTTTGACTTTATTTGCAAAATATCTCTGGAATTTAGTAAAACGGGCATAACTTTTGCATACGAACTCGGATTTAAAAGTTTTTTATATGAAAAATCATCTACTCAAAAAGTTACATCCGAATTTAATCGGGGGAACCCCGTTAAACATTTTCAAAATCCCCAAAAACCAAACAGAAAAAAAGTTACGGGGCTTTTAAGATCTAGAGGCAAAAAATTCAAACTTACTAGTGGCGCACCATTTGCTAGGTGGGCCACTAGTAACAGAAAAAAAATGGTTTCGAAAAAAAAATCAAAATATGATACGTAATATGACCGGGAAGTTTGAAATATTTTTTCAAAATTTCATCATACTCATGAACATGAACAAACTCCTAGACATCAAGAAGGTTTAATAGGATTGATATGATAGATATATCAACTAGTGTGTGTGAAGTGAGCTGGGGGGTGGTGCTTGTGGTGCGCCATTAGTAAAAAAATCTAATGGCGTGGTGCTAGTGGCGCACCAGTAGTGCACCATTAGTAGGCAAAAGTAGTGCGCCACTAGCATGCCTTTTTCTAGTAGTGGGTGGAGTCGATGACTTGATCTATCTGCGGGAGGGCGAAAGGATCCTTGGGGCAAGCCTTGTTTAGGCTGGTGTAGTCTATGCACATGCGCCAGGTGTTGTTTTTCTTTAGGACGAGGATTGGGTGGGCCAGCCACTCGGGGTGAAATACTTCCATGATGAAGCCGGCCGCGAGGAGCTTGGCAACCTCTTCACCGATGGTTCTTCTCTTCTTTTCCGAAAAGCGACGTAAGGGTTGATGGATAGGCTTGGTGTCCTTTCGAACATGAAGTTTGTGCTCGACGTACTTCCTCGGAATTCCCGGCATGTCCTTTGGGGTCCACGCAAAGATATCCCGATTCTCACTGAGGAATTCGACGAGCTCGCCTTCCTATTTGTTGTCGAGGCGGGTGGGGCCTTCTTAGTCTCCTTGGACAGCTGGAATGAAGCCTCTCCGGCTGACTCCTTGGCTGAATCCGGCACGGCCAGCGTCTCATTGGCCAACGCGACGATCCGGTCGAGCTGGCGCTGCTCCTCGGCTATGACCAGCGACTCGGCCAGTTTGCCACTGGCTTGAGCGCACTGCAGGAACTTGCAGTAATCGGCGGCGACGGTGATGAGGCCCTTGGGACCCAGCATCTTCATTCTTAAGTAGGCATATGTGACACCCTCGATTTGACTGTACACTAATCATGCATGCAAACGTGTACGACCAAGATTAGGGACTCACTGCAAGATATCACAACACAACTCTAGACACAAATAAAATAATACAAGCTTTATATTACAAGCCAGGGGCCTCAAGGGCTCGAATACATAAGCTCGAATACACAAGAGTCAGCGGAAGCAATAATATCTGAGTACAAACACAAGTTAAACAAGTTTGCCTTAAGAGGGCTAGCACAAAACATCAACGATCGGAAAGGCAAGGCCTCCTGCCAGGGACCTCCTAACTACTCCTGGTCGTCGACGGTCTGCACGTAGTAGTAGCCTCCATCGGGATAGTAGCAGTCGTCAAAGGTGGCTTCTGGCTCCTGGACTCCACCATCTGGTTGCATCAACCAGAAAGAAGAAATAAGGGGAAAAGGGGTAGTAAAGCAACCGTGAGTACTCATCCAAAGTACTCGCAAGCAAGGATCTACACTGCATATGCATTGGTATCAATGAAAGGGGTAGTATATGTGGACTAAGTTGCAGAATGCCAGAATAAGAGGGGGAGAAGCTAGTCCTATCGAAGACTAGCATCTTCTGGAAACCATCGTCTTGCAGCAACACGGAGGAGTAGAGTAGTATAACATAAGTCATATTTATGTTGTTGTTTCAACCCTCCGGGATCCTTTCTCGACTTCCGAAGCAACATATCCAATTCATGCCTCAACATCCAGTTCTAGTTGTAGCGATCGGGATACAACTCCAAGTGTTCGTTACCGTAGGACAGGCTATCGATAGATGTTTTCTTCCCTGCAGGGGTGCACCAACTTACCCACCACGCTCGCTTAACTCCGGCCGGACACACCATCAGGTCATGACCGGCCTCGACCAAACAATACGCTGCAACCCGACCTAGGCTTAATAGAGAGGTCAAGCACGCCGGACTAAACATATGCCCCTAGGGGTCATGGGCCATCTCCCCAGGAACTCCTGCACGTTACGTACGCGGCCGATGAGAAGACCTAACTACCTCATTAAAAAGTTAGGTGCATAACTAGTCCAACCCGGCGCACGCCGCTCACTCGCATGGCGTTAGTTAAGCTTCGGTTGATGCATACGACGCGGAACGCCCATACTATGCCCACGTGATGGTTAGTGCTATCAGGCCAGAGGCCCCTTGGATCAAATATCCAAACCGTTTAGTGTCTTGGGAACGTGCGGTAACGAGCAGAGACTCACGATCATGTGACCCCATCGCCCCGTCTCGAGGACTTGCGGCAAGGGCTTAGAATGCCCGGCCATGCCTCGTAATTATCTTGCGGGCACCTTCCAGGTCAACCCGACTACACATCACTCACAATTAAGCTCGCGCGGGTACCCCTCAGGGTCGACCCGTCGATAGTAATAAGGTTCAGTGTAAAGTCATAGTAACCATAGTAACTGTGTGTCTAACACCAAAGGGAAAACCTGAGGAAATCACCCTCGATGGAATTCCACCTGATGTTTATCATCAAGTTGAACGAAAGAGGAGTCACCCTCGAGGTCCACTCTTGAGGAGTTGCACGATAGTGTCGTTATCGGGAGTGGAGAAAGAGGAATCACCCTCGATGACCATAACCGATGAACTAACCTACAAGGTTAACATCAGAAGTGATGCTGAGGTGTCACCCTCGGCACTCGATAGTAACCCTGTATTGTCGAGCAACTAAGGGGAAAGTGATGTGCGGTGCCGGGGCCTGGTCTTCGATCCCGATGATCGGGTCTTCTGATAATCCAGCGGGGCAGACAGGACAAAGTGGGGGGAGGGGTCTCTGATGGATCTCTAACCAGCCTATACTAAGCAGTTTAGTATAAACATGTAAGGTATGAAAGCAGGTATCAACAATAGGCTATGCATCAGAATAGGATCATACAAAAAGCAGTAGCAGTTCTAATGCAAGCATAAGAGAGAAGGGAATGGGCGATATCGGAATGATCAAAGGGGGTTGGCTTGTCTGGTAGCTCTGCTAAAATTGAAGGAGGGTCATCGTCGACGTAGTCGATCACAGCGGCATTAAAAGAAGTCTTGGGTCTACCAGAGAAGAAGGGGGGAGAAACGGTAAATATAAAGCACACAAGTGCATGACAAGACAATAAGCGGTGTTAGGGGTACTCTAACGCAGTACTACGCGATACCGGCGAATGGGGAAACATCCGGGAAAGCATTCCCGGTGTTAGGCATTTTACGACAGGCAAACCGAAGGTTCGCTATGCTAGGGGCATGTGACGAATGAACGGATCGCGTATTCGGATTCGTCTCGTCGTTCTGAGCAACTTTCATATATAAATTTTTTTCATCTGAGCTACGGTTTATTTTCTACGATTTTCCAAAGTTTAAAGCATTTTATGGATTTATTTAAATATTTAAAACAAACGTTATCCAGAATAGGGAAAGGTGATGTCAGCATGACATCATCACGACGTCAGCAGGTCAAACCCAGCTGACCAGAGTCAAATCTGACATGCGGGTCCAGTGGACCCACTGTCATTGACTAGTTTAACCAAGCAAGTTTAATTAGACTAATATGTTTATTAGATTAATTAGATTAAGTTAATTAAATAATTAACAGAGTTAAATAAGTTAATTATTATTTAATTAATTAACTTTTTTATTTATTTATTATTACTTTTATATTTTAACTTCTTTTTCTATTAAGCAGGGACGTGGGGCCCCCTAGTCACTGGGCTGGGCTTAACGGGCAACGAGCGACGGCCAACTGGGCACGGGCGCTAGTGCGGGGGGGGGGGGGGGTCGAGCGAGCGTTGGCGCTCGCACGTAGGGACGGTGAGGACGGCCTCCCCCAGTGGCGGTGGCGAGGCCACAGCGGGGCGGCGCCAGAGCGCGGAAGAAGTGCCGGGGCTACGGGTGCCACGGGCGTGGGCGCCAGACCCGGCCAACCAAGGCCGCGGCCGCGGGCCGACGGCCGGAGGCGGCGGGGCAGATGCGGGTGGGCGTGGTGCGCTGCTGGCGAGCGAGGGGTAGGAGAGGCCGCGGTGCAGCCAGGCGAGCGGCGGCGGCAGTGGCAGAGCAAGAAGGCGGGCGAGGGTAGTGGGGACCGGAGCCGCGAGCGCATGGGGCGGCAGTGAAGCCGCAGGAGCGGTGGCGGGCTCGGCGACAGGTGTAGGCGGAGCTGGAGCAGGGCTCTGGGGTGAGCGGGGGGATTTGCGGGCGTGCGCAGGCCGTGGTGGGCGTGAAGCCAGGGCGCGAGAGCGCTCGGACAGGGGACGACGACCGTGAGCTCGCAAGGGCGCGGGCGCGGCGCTGGCCGGGACCTACGGCACGATTTTGAGGAGGAGGGGAATCATGGGGGAACGATGAGGCTCACCCCGGGGAGGCCGATGACGAGCTCAGACGGGCCGGGGGCTTGCCGGAGCTCGGATCCGAGGCGGCAGAGCTCGGGGTCAAAGGTGGAAGAAGATGATGATGGCGTCGATGCGGTGGTGATCCGCGCCGATCTAGACCCGTGGATGAGGTAGTCGTGGACGGCGGTCTTCCTGGAGAGCAACTGACGGCGAGGGGTGGCTCCGGAGCGCGACAACGCCAAAGGCGCTATGGCAGCCGAGCTCGGGCGACGGCTTCGAGCGAGGAGAGGGGCGAGAACAGGGAGTGGAGGCGGCCTAGGGTTCGAGGGAGGGCGAGGATGGTCTTATCCCATCTAAGGAACCATAGGATCATCGACGCGTGTGCATCGGCAGCGTCGACGTGCATGCTGCGTCCATGGCGCCTCTGGTGAACAGGGGAAGGAGATGACCGATGTGGTGGGTTGGGCCGGTACTGCAGCAATTGGGTTCAAGTGCACCGTGCGCTTCAGTTCTCACTTTATATATATATATATAGTTCTGTAACTTTTAAGTTACTGTTTTAACCCTCTTTTAATTACTTTTGCACATTTAAATACCTTACAAAATGTTGGTTATTATATGTTAATTACTTCGAGAATATTTGCAACCCAACGAACATTTTGTCTTTTAAATTTTGAAGAAAACAAATTGACATGCAATTTGAATTTGAATTCGAGTTTGGTTTGGAACAAAGTGATGATTGGCAAACTAATTGTGATGACTTGGCAGTCATTAGCAGGGGGGTTACTGTAGCCTAATTATCCGGGCGTCATAGCATAGTGGGGTACAACCATGAACTTGGCGAGTGCAGGCCGGCCCAGCAATGCGTGGTACGCGCTGGTCAGGTTCACCACCTCGAACGAGATGGGCTCGCGTCGGAAATGCTCGCTTGTGCCAAAGAGGACATCGAGCTGGATCAGGCCGATGGGGAAGCAGGAGAGACCGGGCACAATGCATGGAACACCGTCCGGGTCAGCTCCAGGTCCTTGGCCTCGAGACCGAGCTTGGTCATGGTGTCGCGGTAGAGGATGTTGATGCTGATGCCGCCACCGATGAGGACTCGGGAGAACTTGCAGGTGCGCCGAGTTGCAACTATGGTGGGGTAGAACACGAGGGCGTATCCACCTGGGTTCGGCATGATGGTCGGGTGGTCTTCCTGGCTCCAGCTAACAGGGCACTCTGACCAGTGCATGTAATCTAGCTTGGCCGGGACCACGGTGTTCACCTCCTGTCGGGGCAGGCGCTCGCTGCGCTTGTCGTCGCCGAGGCTAGTGAAGACGACATAGCTCGCATTCTGGTTGGGGAAGACGTCATCACGCATCGCACCATTCGCCGTGGACGGGGGAGGAGGAGGCGAGCCGGTTGCCCCACGCCCAGAGCCGGAGCTGGGGGCAGCGGGATGTCACCCCTCATGATGCGCTTGGTGATGGCGCACTACCGGAGCGTGTGCGTGGAAGGCTTCGTGCCACTGTGATGCTTGCAAGGGGCATCAAGCATCTGTTCGAAGCTCATGGCGGGTTGCCAAGCGGTCTTGCCGGTGCGCTGATGCCGGCTGCCGCCTTGCTCGGCTGGCGGTGCTTGCTCGGTTGTGCCAACCTGGCTGTTGTCGCAGCGGGGAACCGGATTCTCACCCCGACGCTTGTTGTTCTGCTGGTGGTTCTGCTGGCGGCTGCTCTCGGTTGCCGGCTTGGTAGCCGATGCCGATATCGCTTTGCCGGCGGCGTCTAGCTCGACCTGGACCTTCATGGCGGAGTCGGCATTGGCGTACTTGTCCGTCGTCTCCATGAGTTTGGCCAGGGTGGTATGCTCCATTTGCAGGAGCTTGTGCTTGAACAGGGTGCCATCTCGGCACCCGCTGGTGAAGTACGGGATGGCCTGGACTTCATGGACCCCCTCGTAGCTGTTCCGGAGCTCGGTCTAGCAAGCGAGGTACTGGCGAGTGGTCTCATCCGGCCCCTGAACGCACATGGTGAGTTGGCTGGGCCGGCCCGGGCACTTGTAGGTGCGGGTGAAGCTGTGGATGAATGCTTGCTCGAAATCAACCCACGTGTTGAAGTTGTCGGCTGGCAGGCTGTTCAACCACGTGCGGGCTGACACTTGGAGCATGAGTGGAGCGTAGCGTACGACGAGGCGGCGGTTGCCACCCGCAATGCCGATGGCGGTGGTGTAGTCAATGAGCCAGTCTTCCAGCTTGACGGTGCCGTTGTACTTGGGGGTATCGCGGGGGAGCATGAAACCTTTGTACAAGGGCTCATCTCGGATGCGCGGGCCGAAACAAGCCGGCCCGACCGCATTGTCTTCTTTGAGCTCAAGGGAGAGGGCAAGCTGGTTGAGATGGTGGCGAGCATCGGTGTTGTCGATGGCGTGCGGACCCAGCCAGCTTGCGATTGGGCCACGGGGAGCCGGCCCGGTCGGATCCGGTCGGTCCCGCCGAGGTGGGGGGATATCCGGCCGGCGTCCGTCATCAGGAGCCGGCATGCCTAGCTCGCCACCGCCCGTCGCGGCTTGGACCCACCGGGGCTGAGCGCCCTAGGATCTTGCGGACTGGGCCTCAGCGCCGGGTGGAGAAGATGCCTGAAGGGTATCCCAGAGCGTGGCCTAGTCCTTTGAGCGGTGCAAACCGGACGCGGCGGGGTTGTCGAGGCGCTTTGCTTTTTCTTTCTCGTCGAGGCACTTCTGTTGCGCGTTGGCCGTGGTGACGAGATCTCGGACGCGTTGCCGTCGCTCAAGCAGCTTGTCGCCTTGAAGGAGCTTCGGTCCTTCCGCGGCACGCATGTTCTTTACTGGGGTGTCATAGACGGGGGGTCACGCCTAATGCGCGCCCGAGGGATCCTCCTCGGGTACGCACTTCGGCAACCGGCTGGGATCAGCCGCGGCCAGCGTGAAGCCATACGCCATGTTATGCTCGCATTGGGCGGATTCCACCTGGCACCGCATGGCAACGAGCGACGTGCCCTGGTCCAGCAGGCGCAAACGCTCCTCGTTGAGCCGCGCCCGGTGGCCTTGGCATCGGTGGTGATGGGGACGCTAAGGTTTGCAGCGTGGCGCGCAGCGGGTCGGGCGGATTGGCACGCTCCGTTGCGGCCTGGGCAACGGCGCCTTTCCTCGCGGCGCTAGACGAGGTGGAGCCAATGTTGCTGGCGAACACCTCCACCTGAATGCAGAGATCTGCCGCCCAGGCAGAATCGCCGTCGCCGAGGGGGACAAGTGAGTCGGAGACGTCGAGCACCCGTTGGGATACTCGTCGGTCACAGGCGCGTCGGAGTTGCGCAGAGCGGGGTAGGAGGTGTTGAGGGCGTCGATGACGTCGGTGATGCCCCACAAGTATAGGGGATGTACTGTAGCTCTTTTCGACAAGTAAGAGTGTCGAACCCAACGAGGAGCAGAAGGAAATGACAAGTGGTTCTCAGCAAGGTAATGTCTGCAAGTGCTGAAATTGTAAGTAACAGAGTAATTTGATAGGAAGATATTTTGTAACGAGTAAGTAATGATAGTATTAGAAAAGGTGCAGCAAGGTAGCCCAATCCTTTTGAGGCAAAGGACAGGCCAAAACGGTCTCTTATAATAAGCAAAGCATTCTCGGGGGTACACGGAATTTCATCTCGTCACTTTCACCATATTGATTCAATTTGTGCTCGCTACTTTGATAATTTGATATGTGGGCGGATTGGTGCTTATGTATTGTTCTTACTTGAATAAACCTCCTACTTATGATTAACCCTCCCGCAAGCATCCGCAACTACGGGAAAAGTATTAAAAATAAATTCTAACCATAGCATCAAAATTTTGGTCCAATCGGTCCCTTACAGAATAGCGCATAAACTGGGGTTTAAGCTTCTGTCACTGTCGCAACCCATCATCTAATTACTACTCCACAATGCATTCCCTTAGTCCCAAATATGGTGAAGTGTCATGTAGTCGACGTTCACATGACACCACTAAGGGAATCACAACATACATACTATCAAAATATCAACACACATCAAGTTCACATGATTACTTGCAACATGATTTCTCCCGTGACCTCGAGAACAAAAGTAACTACTCACAAATGATAATCATGCTCAAGATCAGAGGGGTATTAAATAGCATAATGGATCTGAACATATAATCTTCCACCAGATAAATCATATAGTAATCAACTACAAGATGTAATCAACACTACTAGTCACCCACAAGCACCAATCTATAGTTCCGGTAACAAGACTGAACACAAGAGATGAACTAGGGTTTGCGATGAGATGGTGTTGTTGAAGATTTTGATGGAGATAGCCCTCCCCAAGATGGAAGAGTTGTTGGTGATGATGATGACGATGATTTCCCCCTCCACGAGGGAAGTTCCCCCAGCGGAATCGCTCCGCCGAGGGGCAAAAGTGCTCTTGCCCAAGTTTTTCCTCGAGACGGCAGCGCTCCATCCCGAAAGTCCTCTCCTTATTTTTTCTAGGTTGGAATGACTTATATACCAGAAGATGGGCACCGGAGGTGGGCCTGGATGAGCACAACCCACCAGGGCGCGCCTGGGCTCCCTCGCGCACCCAGGTGGGTTGTGCCCACCTGGTGGGCCCCCTCTGGTACTTATTTGCTCCAATAATCTTCAAATATTCCATAAAAATTCTCCATGAACTTTCATCTTGTTTGGAGTTGTGCATAATAGGTGGCCTGATGTAGCTTTTTCAGGTTCAGATTTCCTGCTCCCGGAATTCTCCCGCTTGGTGCATACCTTGCAAATTATGAGAGAAAAGGCATTAGAATTACTCCAAAAAGCATTGTTATGCATAAAAACATCAAAAATAACAGTAAGAAAATATGATGCAAAATGGACGTATCAACTCGCCCAAGCTTCGACCTCGCTTGTCCTCAAGCAAAAACCGAAATCGAAAAACATGTCCACATGCTTTGAGAGAGAGGTGTCGATAAAAACAAAATACGGACATATAAGCATCATGTAGATTATTATAACAGCAACAAATTTAAACATAAGACTTTTATCATAGAACTTTTATTATAGAATTCTCATGAATAATTAACAGTTCATCACACAATCGAAGTATAAAGCATAAACTCTATTAGAAACTAACAAACTATGTTCTCAGTCAACTTTGCAACTACAATTCATCATCTTTTCAGGAAGGGTCATGTATCGGAGCCTTTAGGCAAGTCCACATACTCAACCATCATATAGTCTTCTATGATTGCTAACACTCACCGCATACACATGAGCAAAACGTTTCAACAGGACACATAGAAAGATAGGGGTTTATAGTTTTGCCTCCCAACGTATTCACCTCAGGGGTGATGTCAACAATAATAACTCATGCCACCCATATTCAACTGGACATATGTGACTAGATCTTTCCTCACCACATGATGCTTGCCAAAGGAGAAAATAAAAAGGAATAGAGAGAAAACTTTGACTCTTTGCATAAAAGTAAAAGATAGGCCCTTCGCAGAGGGAAGCAGAGGTTGCCATGTGCTTATTTGTTTGTATGGCCAACCCCTTAGTGTAAAAGAACGTCATGTTGCATTGCCCCTTGTGATAGCGACATTTATTATGCAGTCTGTCGCTTGTATTCTTCACCATCACAAGTTCGTGCAACGCTCAATTTTCTCTTACACTAAATGATCTCACACATTTAGAAGCAATTTTTATTGCCTTTTTGCACCGATGAAAACTTATTTGAGGGATCTTACTCAATAGGTAGGTATGATGGACTCTTGAAAAAGGTTTGGGTTTACGGGTTTTTGGATGCACAAGCAGTATCTCTACTTAGTGCGGAATTTTTGGCTAGAAAAGATATTGAGCAAGAACCACATATTAAGGGATCTATGACAATATGACTTCTATGTGAATATGAACAAACATAAATCATTAAGTTGTCTTCCTTGTCGAACGTCAACAATTTTGGCATATAATATTTTGATGGGGGCTCACAATCACAAAAGATTTCTAGGATAGTATATATGTATGTGAATCTTCTCTTCCCTTATTAATTCTTCCATGAGTTGCATCATTGACCAATGCTATGTTTGTCAATCTCTAATAAAATTTTCCACTTATACTTTTCCTTATGTGGTGCCATCACCTACCATAAGATTAGCATATGATCTTCTTAATTTATTTTCTTTCTTTATTTGCAGCAAGAAAGTAAAGAAAGCAAAAACTCAAACTAAACTTTATTATATATCTCGCACACAATTACAAGGATAGATCAATAAGTAAACACTCGAAAGGAAAGGATCAAAATAAACTTTTATTCATTCTAAAGCAAAAGATTGAACTAAAATAAGTAAAGGTAAAAGGATAGTGGGAATGATACGATACCGGGGCACCTCCCCCAAGCTTGGCGAAAGCCAAGGGGAGTGCCCATACCCGATACTCAATTTTCTTTTGGTGATGAAGAAGAGGGTGGTGGTGATGATGTGGAGATCCTGTCCTTCAAGATCAACAGATTTTCCAATCTACGTATGACACTTTGAAGGAAGATGATGTGCTCTTGATGCAGAATATTTTCACGAGTGAGGTATTTATTCTGCACACGGACCGTTTCAATGATCCAAAAAGTTGTAATTTCAGTAGGGGTAAGATGAGCAAGGTAAGGCTTGAGGATGTCTTCTTCTTCCTCCTCGACCGGCAGTGCTTGTTCTGCCAGAAAGGGTGGATCTACAGTAGCCTCCTAGCCCTTGTCCCCCTTGACGGCGTCTGTAGGCTCCTCCCTCTTCAGCTCAATCTTCATCAGCCAAGCATCTTCTTCCATGTGGTTGGAGGAGGAGGAAGACATGATGCCTGGCTTGGTAGATCTGACTGGAAACAGCAAGAAAAGAGAACAGAAGATTTTTTCGCGGTACAGTAGTCAAAAGGTTCGGGGGGTATATAAAGATTTTTTATCTTGGGAAACAAGCAAACGGAAGAAAAATGGAGTCCGTTTATTTACCGTATCACGTACCTCCTTATTTTCACGATTCTGGAGTGTTCCGGAAGGACTCTTTTATGTGTTCTTCCAGTGTCAATGTTTGGATAATATTGCTTTCAACATTAATGGGCGTACCTGAGATATAATGTTTTATTCGTTGCCCATTAACAACCTTCGGGTTAGTACCTTCGGCATTATTTATTTTGTTAGCTCCAGACCGATAAACCTCCTCGATGACATAGGTGCCTTCCCATTTAGAGAGGAGTTTTCCTGCAAAGAATCTGAAACGAGAGTTGTACAAAATAACATATTCTCCAACTTTGAGCGCACGCTTTTGGATTCTTTTATCATACCATCTTTTAACTTTTTCTTTAAATAACCTGGCATTTTCATAAGATTGGACTCTCCATTCATCTAATGAACTAATATCAAATAACCTCTTTTCACCGGCAAGTTTGAAATCATAGTTAAGTTCCTTGATTGCCCAATATGCCTTATGTTCTAATTCAAGAGGCAAATGACAAGCTTTTCCATAAACCATTTTATAAGGAGACATACCCATAGGATTTTTATAAGCTGTTCGGTAAGCCGAAAGTGCATCATCTAGTTTCTTAGACCAATTCTTCTTGGACCTATTGACAGTCTTTTGCAAAATTAATTTTATTTCTCTATTGCTAAGCTCAACTTGACCACTACACTGAGGACGATAAGGTGATGCAATTCTATGGTTAACATCGTACTTGGTGAGCATTTTACGGAAAGCACCATGAATAAAGTGTGAACCACCATCATTCATTAAATATCTAGGAACTCCATACATTGGGAAAATAACTTCCTTAAGCATTTTAATAGAGGTGTTGTGATCAGCACTACTGGTTGGAATAGCTTCTACCCATTTAGTAACATAATCAACAGTAACCAAAATATGTGTATACCCATTAGAGAAAGGAAAAGGTCCCATATAATCAAATCCCCAAACATCAAATGGTTCAACAGCAAGTGAATAATTCATAGGCATTTCTTGACGCTTACTGTTGGGGATATGACCCGCCCAGGAGGGGCCGGGTTATCTCAATGGCGGTTCATGGGCCAAGCCCATAAAGGTTGAATACGGTGGTTCATATAGTAGGCTTGTTGAAGGGGCTCAAAACCCAAAGCGGCTTAAAGCCCGTAAGTGTAACCGCCATGTATGTTTGACTTGTACTGTAAGGCATGTAAGATAAGTCACCGGGCCAAACACATTTGTATGAGCCGGCCGGGACTCTGTAAGCTGCGGGGCGTCAACTCGTGTATATAAGGGGACGACCCGTCAGCGGCTTAGGGCAAGAAACAACAGATCGAAAGCTAGGCTAGCGTATTCGCTCCCTGGCAATCGAAACCCTAGCAATACCACCTCAAACTGGATTAGGATTTTACCTTCACCGCAAGGGGCCAAACCAGTATAAACCCCTCATGTCTTTTATCCCGCTTTAACCCCCTTAAGCTAACTACGTCGCAGTGGCTCCACAACTAAGTCCTTCCCCTAGGACATCTACCGTGACAACTCCACGACAGTTGGCGCCCACCGTGCGGCCTGCGCACGGTGGTTTTGAGTTCTTGAAGGGCAGCTTCGAAGGGATCAAGGGATACGCTGTGGGCCGGATGACCAAGAGTCGTTGCGGCAAGCTATACATTGACGATGCAGGCTGGGGCCTCGAGGCCGGCTCAATTGAGTACGGGTACCGGGTCCCCTTCGGCGGAATCGACGTCTTCATCGCCAAGATTGGCGAACCAGGCCCTGAGCCGAACATCTGCACCGACATCATCGAGATGGCTCAGCGTGCGCGACCTACTCGGGTTCATCCCGCCGGGAGGCGTGCCTTTGTTGGATGTATCCATGGGACTGAATTGGAAGGCTCTGTATCTCGCGGTGAGATGACCATCTACTCTGATGGTGAATCGTCCACGGGCGAGACCGACTCAATGTATTAGCTTCGAAACAGATGGCTTGGGGGTTGTTCCGATGGTAACAGTATTCTGGACCCCCGTGAGCCGCCGAATAGGGTGGCGATCTTTATGAGTGGCACCCAGTCGGTTCTCGGTTTGACAGCCGCCACGGCTATGACTCCCGGCGCAGCGGCGATGACGGCAGCAGGCGCAGGCGGACTAGCACGCCCGCCGGCTCAAGGTTTAACAGACTTATTGGAGGCTCTAGCGACTCTGATAGGAGAGGAGGTAACCCCGGACAACCAGGAACAGCACAAGGTGGGTGTGGTTAAGCTGCGTGATGAGATAGCACAAGCAAAGGAAGAGCTAGCGACGGAGAACGCTAGGATGACCGCAGAGCAGGCCGTTTTGAACTCTCAAGCACAACAGATTCAAGCAGACTCGTACCGGCTCACGGTGGATCAGAACGCTTCCAATGAAGTCTTGAGGAGAAAGCATCAGAGTCGTCTGCCTTTCGTTTATGAGCCGAGGAATCTTTTTCAGACAACCGGAGCAGGGACCAGTAACCCACCGGTGATAAACCAAATGGCTGAAGTGCCAGGGGGAGGAGCACCGGTTTAGCCACGCATGACAGGTTCTCCACATGTGAATAGCAACCCACCTCATCACCCGGTGACGCCACCGGGTCATTATTCCAACCCTCTGGATAATATGATTGATATAGCTACGCGATTGGCGGCTCTGCCAGTCGAGGGTGAGACTCCGGTGGCGGTTGAAACCCGAAGGGCCGGGGAACTTCTTCAAACAGCAGGCACAGCAGTAGGCTTATTCTTATAGTCGTGACCGGATTCATTCGACCCCTCGTCCAAGCCGGAGCTCCAGCAGGCACATTGACTCGCCAGCAGTTTCGAGTACTGAACAGCATCGTAACCAACCTCGTGGGCATGACCCGGCGTGCAATGGTGCCAACGCACAAGATTTGGTGGACCATGGCAGAATGCGCCAGGAGGCCAAGCTGGCGGCTCAGGCGGCGGATCATCAGCATGTGCCATTTTACCCAACAACTTCAGTGGAGGCAGGTGTAGAACTTGGGATGTGCCGTGTTTAATGGCGGCTCTGCGAAACGAGCGTTTGCCCAAGGACTTCAAGGGCCCATGTAAGGTGCCTAATTACACAGGAGATCAGCCCACTGAGGCTTGGGTGGAGAGTTATGAGATGGCTATGGAGATGCTGGATGTTAGTGAGGCTGCATATGCTAAGTATTTCACCATGATGCTGGAAGGGATGGCTCGTAATTGGCTGAAGGGCCTACCTGCCGACTCCATTAGGTCATGGGAAAAGCTGAAGGCCAAGTTTATCCGAAATTTCAAAGATACGTGCAAGCAGACTATGTCAATTGTGGATTTAGCTTCGTGTGTTCAAACCGAGGGCAAATCAACGACTAGCTGGGTGCGTCGGGTCTCAACTATCATACATTCTTCAGATAACATCAACACCGGCTCAGCGGTTTTAATGTTGGTGAAAAATTGTCGTTTCCTTCCACTCAAGCAGAAGCTTGGGCGGCTTACACGTCATTGCAATGATATGGGGGAGCTCATGGCAGATCTTGTCAAATACGCCGACTCTGATAGTACCAAGGACCCCGACTCTGAAGATGAAAGATTGGGAAAGGGAAAGAAGAGTAGCGGTATGAGGGGACAGCAGTTTAACCCGGCCAATCAGGGCGGTGGCGGTAAGCGCAAAGCTGATGATTCTGTAGCTAACACCGCTTGGCGGAATTATATCCAGCGTCGTAAAGGGAGGCAGGCTTAAGGGACAAAATATGACCTTGAAGCAATAATGAATCAGCCCTGTCCAAAGCACGGAACTGAGGAGAGGCCGTCTACCCATATGTGGAAGGATTGCAGCATTATGAGACATTTCAGGGAGTCTATCCATCACAACCATGGTCCGAACGGTGGTTCAGGGTCCGGCTCACATGGTCCGGGTAATGGAGGCGGCGGCTCAAATTCCGGGTTTCAAGGCCAAGGCAATCAAGGTGGATACAGCAGAGAAATCAGGGGAATCAACAGCAGCAGTCTTGTTATCGGAGCAACCCGAAGCAATTGAACAGTGGGCAGTACGACATTTTTACCACAAGTTTATGCAAGCGGGATCAGAAGCTTTATAAAAGGGCTATGAACACCATTGAGCCGGCAGTTCCCCGTTACTTGCGATGGTCTGAGCAGCCCATTGTGTGGAGTCGGGAGGATCACCCACCCCGAGTTAATAATCCAGGTCAGTTGGCTATGGTGGTGGCGCCTCAGGTTGGGGGATACATGTAACGCCCCGGACACACCCGCCGGTGGTCGTTACTCCTCGCGGGATCTAGACTGGCCTCACATATCAATACTAGTCTTTTCTGCGCACTTTGTCCTCACTCATGCGCACCCGGGAGCAACTTCCCGGTCGGTCACCCATCCAGAAACTACTCCAAGCTGAGCACGCTTAACTTTGGAGTTCTATCTGAATGGGCTCCCAGAAAAGAAGGAATTCCTTATTGATATGAGTAGTCTATCATCCCTAATAAGTCAGGCCATCACATACACCCTCACTTAGAGGAACCGACGTCCTCGTCGGGCCACAGGAACGTTCCCTCTTGGCACAACCGTATGTGCTTCCAGGACAGCACATGTGCCATGCCGTGTGCCACGACGGGTCACAAACATTGTAATGCCCAGGATGGGACTATACCTCCTACGTGTCGAGGCACGACTTAAAGGTATAAGCCCATCCTAGAATGATCTCAAGTTTGGTATCTTTGCACGACTCATGTAAAAGAGGGATTAACTTGCAAAGAAGATAGTTGGCTTACACTCGCCACTTCACACAATACATTACATAAGTAAGAACATCATTCAAAACATCACAGCCCATCTAAGGGTAAGATCCAAAGAAAGATACCAAAACAACATAAAACCACAGGCCTAGATCGAATCCTAGTAGAAACCACTACTGATCGTCGAAAACGTCACAGGCATACGGCCCCTCTCTTCATCGAGCTCCCAGTGAAGAACTTGAACCAGCTCCTGCATCATTCTCGGCTGAACCTGCATCTGGTGTTGTAGTATCTGTGAGCCACGAGGACTCAGCAATCCCATAACCATGGGTATCAAGACTAGCAAAGCTTTATGGGTAGGAAGAGGTAAAGTGGTGAGGTTGCAGCAGCGGCTAAGCATAATATGGTGGCTAGCTTACGAGTACTAGAATAAGATGAGCATCTACGCAAACGGTCGCAAAAGTAGTGATCGCTAAAGATCCTGAACTACATACGAGTCAAACATAACCCCACCGTGTTCTCTTCTCAAAGTGAAAAGAGACAGTCACGGTTACCCACACAGTTGTGTGTTTTACTTCGGATCCTCTGACAAGTTTTCTACAACCGGACATTAACAAATTCCAATCTGCCACATAACCGCGGGCACGGCTTTCGAAAGATCATAACCCTGCAGGGGTGTCCCAACTTAGCCCATCACAAGCTCTCACGATTAGCTGAAGCGATAAATATAATATCATCACTCCTTATCTTAGGGAAATCCGATCAGGCTCGGCATCCCGGTAGCACAAGACATTTCGACAATGGTAAAACAAGTCCAGCAAGACCTCCCGGCGTGTCGACACGCTGATAGTAGCCACGCGTATCTCGTCTCAGGCCACGTCCGGATGGGCGATCCTACATGAGCCAAACCTCGAGTTTCCCCGTGGTGGCCCCGCATAACCCCCGTTTGGGACCAACACCATCAGCACTGGCCCCCCTGCTATGTAGAATTAAGAACCCGGGGACGCGACCCCCTATGCAAATTTAAATATTTAATTAAGTTGTTATTATGAGGCAAATTAAAATCAATGTTGGGCCTTGCTGGAGGAGCTTTATTCAAAGTCGAACTGTCAAGGGGTCCCCATCCACCCATCGTGTTAGGAACGCAAAATCAAGGAACATAATGCCGGTTTATCGGCGCCTAAGGTGGCATGAGTGGAACAAAACACCGAGCAAAAGGCCAAGCCTTCCACCCATGCCCAGTATATAGGTGTGTTAATAATAATTATAGATATTGTGATATACCAACAACAACAAGTTCCCTCCTGGAACAAACTAACAACGCTATAAGAGGGGTTGAGCAAGCGGGTAACATAGCCAAACAGTGGTTTTGCTAGGAAGGTGTCAAAGGTTAGAGGTTTCATGGCAACAAGGAGAGGGCTGACAATGGAAGATAGGTAGCGCGACATGTAACGATAGCATCGAGACAACTAAGCATGGCAATGGTAGTAAAGGTATCCAAGGGTATGATCATCTTGCCTGGGATTCCGCAAGGGAGAAGAACGGGTCCATGAAGTAGACGGAGCAACAGTCGAGCGAATCCTCACAACTCCGGAACAAAACCAAAGCTAACAAGAGAAGCAACCGGAAAGAAGCAAAACAACACGGTAAACACACAAGCATAAACATGGCATACGATGCACATCCAAGCATGATGCATGTCCGGTTTAAAAGATGCATGGCATGGCAATGTGCACAAACAAAACTACAAGTTAAGTGGAGCTCAATATGCAACGAGTTGCATATTGACGAAACACCACATTTTAATTATTTAATTGACTCTCATTATTTACAAGAGAAGATTAAATGTTCGTTAACATGGCATGAGGTGAAGCATAATAAAACTACACTATTTAGACAATTTAAATGAGGCCGGAAAATAACAACAACATATCCGGAAAATCCCCATAAGCATGTTTAGCAATTATAAGCAAACAACAATTAAACATGTTAGTGTTGTTAACATGATGCGGATGACATGATCAAGTTTATGCAATTTTATTAAAAGTTGACATGAAGAAGATAAGGAGTATTTGTCACCGTGGTGGAAGGAAAAGGTGCCACGGCGACGATCCGAAAATGATGCAACGCAACATCTCGGTTCCGATAACTCGTTGAGAGTCCGGTGCAAAAGGGAAGAAGGCGTGAGCGAGTCACACGAGATGAAAGGTGGGGTGATCCCGTCATCGGGTTCCCACGAGTCGGCGACGAGGCAACCGAGGAGCACGACAAAAGACGATTCGGGCACGAAGCACACAAGGGGAACATTTCATACAACACATGCATCCACGGGTCATCATCTCGGGGTTATACCTTCGGAACATTTGTTTCGGAGCGGTTCGAGATCGTAGAGGGACGTAGACGTTCACGTTTCCGAAGAGGTACTTGACGGGTCGTCGAGCAACGGTAGTTGAAGTAGTGGTACATGTTCGTTTCGGAGAGGGACTTGATGAACCCAACATCTTCGGGGCGACGGTAGTGGAACTTGGCGACGGTAGTCGTTCACATTCGGAGTACTTGCCGAGTCGGTCGTCGTGGTACACATTATGTAGTGGTACTTGGTCTCGGCGACGGTAGTTGTTCACGAGCTCGTTTTTCCGTAGATGTCCGGGTCGTCGTGGTACTTGTCGCGGTCGTGGTACTTGTCGGTCCGGTCTTGGCGACGGTAGACGTTCTCGTTCGTAGATGTTTGGGTCTTTCGTAGATGTACTTGACGCAACACCGGGTGTAGTCGTACACGGGTCTTGCCGGTCTCGGTCTTGCGTAGTAGTACATGTCAACCTAGCACTTAGCGAAAACAAAAACAGCAGCAAACTTGGCGTTCCAAAACGAAGCACGACCAAGGGGCCTCGAAGGACAGCAGAACGCAGCAAGGCGAGGGAGATGGTGACGCGAAGGAAAACGGCTATGTCCCGTCCATGGCGGCTGGAGGTGCTCGAGGCCATGGCAGCGGCAGTCGGGCCGGCGAGGAGGAGGACTGGCTGGAGATGCTCGGGGAGGTCATCGGGGCGCGGTGGCGCTGTGCAGGACGGACGGAGGAAGGGCGACCAAGGCGAGGTGCAGGCTCTGGGGCTCGGCGCGCAGCTCCTGGAGAAGGCCCCGGCGCTGTGGCCTCGGACGGCCAGCGGACGACGCGCTCCTGGCCGCTGGGCCAGAGAGGCGGCGAGGCGAGGTCGCCACGGCGTGCTGGAGAGGAGGGAGCGGGTCGTTGCGAGGCGACGGAGGGAGCTGCGGCCTATGCGCGCGTCGATGGGACCCCACTTCTCCGGCGAGGCGGAGCACGGGAGCGCTGCTGGAGGGGACGCGGGAAGGGAGGCCGGAGGGAGACCTCAGGAGCGGAGGGGCTCGGCCTCGCGGGCGCCAGGCGCGGAGGACGCTGGAGAAGAGGCCTCCTGGCCGGCGCTGTCGGGAGGCGATGGGGCTCGGGGAGCGAGGGCACTGAGCGATGGAGGGTGGGAGACGGGAGAGAGGTGGAGGCAGCATCGCGAGGGAGAGGGAATCGGGCACGGGGTCGAGGGGTGAGGGAATCGGGGTGCTGCGGGGAACGAGGGGTGGCGGCGGACGAGGGAAAGAGAGGAGCGATCGGTGTGGGAGCTAGGGTTCGCTGGAGTGGGCCTTGGGACAGGAGGGCCTAGAAGGGAGGAGGGGCGCGCCGGGTTGGAGGAGGCTTGGGCCTGGCCTGGCGGCTGGGATCTCCTGCTGAAGCTGGGCTCCTTCTTCCTTTGTTTTTTTCTCAAAATAGAAAATGTCAGAGAAGAGAAGGAGGAGAACGGAAGGGTTATGGGTAGAATTTGGGCAAGAGGCAAATATTCCTGGACTCGCAAAAATGTAAGGAATTAATTAAAATTGTTGGAGGGTCTTTGGAAGGACCTCGAAAAAACGGGAAAAGAAAATATAGGGAAGGTTTAGATGGAGAAACTCGAGGTGAAATAGGCATGAGGAAATTATGCAAGTGTGTTGGGTTAATTCCAACAAATGGAATATTTATTATAGCTCCCTAATAATATTGAGAGACTTTTATATGTTATAAAGAGAAGTCACACTTCCCTCGATTTAAATGGACCGAAGGTCCACACGATTTATTTAAGTTGAGATGCAAAGAAAAATGACATGATGGCATGATGACATGATGCAATGCAAAAATAAATAACACAAGCTCAAAAGAAACACACGGGAGAACCCGGAACATCTGGAATCTTCTGGAATCTTCTGGGACGTCGGTCTTCGGGCGTCATAACTCTCCCACACTAACAGAGGATCTCGACCCGAGATCCTAGAGATAGCACCGGATAAAAACGGAAGAGGAAGAGGTAAACCAAAGTTGCTTCTTTGACAGACGAGTGAAACCACGAACCTTGAGAGGTTGAACAAAATGAAAGAAGAATACAACAGAGATGAACGAATATGAAAACTCCGTTGCAAAAGAGGAACAAGGAACATTACAAGAACCTTGAGGTTAGAATACGTGAAGCAAGAGCTTACGAACCAAAAGAATATGAAACTGCAACGGTATAGCCAAGGAATAAGAATGACATAATTTGGACAGCACTCCGTCTGAAAATCAAAGGAATTAACAAGAGTTTGAGGAGAAGGGGTGATACTTGATGAAAACAACAACACACAGCCTCCGGAACAATTGAAAGAATGGCAGAAGAGGTAAGAAGGATTCAGACAGCACTCCGGTTGAAAAGATAGGCAAAACTTGATAAGATGACGGAACTAGAATGGAGGACACAACACTCCGGTTAAATAGACAAGCAAGGGAGAATATGATCTCGATACAAACGAGATGATGGTTGGGAGAGATCAACATCACAATGCCTCCAGAATGAAAGAATAGCATATAAAACAACGAAAGAAATGAATGGAGAAGAAAAATGACAACTTCTCCTGCGAATGAGTTTGAAAGAGCATCTTTACCAAGATGGGTTGAACAGAGCTGTTGGAATTCAACAACGAAAGAATAAGCTTGATGTGGGCTTATGGAAAACATCTTAAAATTAAGAGGTGATAACCAGCCACTAACAGAAACGAATTGCTTGGATTGAGATCAACAAGGAGAAAACTGGGTCATTTATAAGCACCATAATTAGCAACAATCCTTAGGGAAAGCTTTTAGGTGAAATACAACCCAAGATAACTCCAAGAGATAAAATGAGGGGTTGAAAGGATCTCCTGAGAAAATAAGGATGATGGGTTTAAATATTTCATTCTTGACAACTTGTTAATCATGAAACATGAAGGAAAATTGTCAAAAATGGCATAACACCATCTGAAAAAAATAAGGTAGAAAGAATTGCACTTGGAAAGCATGATGAAGAATGCTTGAGCTCCAACAAGAATCTTGATGAAGACTTCGAGGATGAATTAAATGATGAACCGCCATGAGAACTCCGGTAATGAAAGAATGAGAAGTGAAAGATGAAAAGAATAAGATTCAAGGCGTGCGATGAATTAGATGGAGCTTTGAAATGATATAATTAAATAACCTGGAGCTCCGGAAAACAAAATGAACAGCTTAGAACCGAGAATATGATATGATGAACAAGCTCCGAAGGAAGGGATTAAATCACCTTGAAGAGATAAGAATAAGAATTATGTCATGCATCTCCTTCACCAATTTAAATTGATGACAACCAAAGGATTTGGCATACTACTTATTCTCGTTGGAAAGGATTAAAGAGAGATCTAGCACAAGCTTGGGTAAATCTTCAACGAACCACCGGTAGGATTGTGAAAAGAACAAATGAATTAAAACGATAACAACGGAAGGGTAAACTTGAATGAACCACCGTAATAATATGGAGACGAACGAAGAGACATCAATGAAGAATATTTGGAGGACGAAGTTGCAAACAGAGAACGAAGAAATATTCTGAAATGATGGCCTTCGGAGGATCACAATGGAAAGAATTCATGAAGAATCTTGAGAGAACGGGCCAAGATTTAAGAGAAACTCTTCTCTGGTCTCCAAATGCTGAGAATGAAGACGAGAAATGCCATAAGAATTGTTGAGCACTCCGGAATGAAGAATTAAAACGTTGAACCAACGATGAAAAGAATTGAACGCGATCTTGGGGAAGGGCTGTGACTGATGGAAATCATTCTTACGTCACACTATAAAAAGAATTTAAGAATAACTCCGGAAAAATATAAGAGTCAGGTAAGATCCTTGAAAAAGACCTGTGGGTTAGGGCCCACTAAAGAAATCACCGTTGAAAAGATTGCTGAAGAGATATTGCATCGGTTGAATTAAATGGCTTGAATAAGATAACAATCCTTAAAAATAATTTGAACGGATTAAGAATGGAATTATGAATCTTCTGAGATATCTACAACACTCCGGATATGAATAGCAAGAGGAGAATGATTAATTGGTGCACCGGAATAAAAAAGCATTGTGAAAAGAGGAAAAAGGATAAGATCAACACCGAAATCTTGAATTACATCCACCGGCAGAATTTGAGAACAAAAGAATGATGAACTTGAAGCTCTTGAGCATCTTCACGAGAATCACCGGATAAGAACATTGAAGGAAAAGAATGAAGAAATACCACATGAATAAAAAGGATATTTCATCTGAGAATTTCTGGCTCCGAGAAGGAGAAGGGTGGGAGGGTGGGGAAAACAAAGACAATTTGGGATGAATGAAATGGACACCGGTTGAAAAGAATTAGCATGAAAATCTCGAAGGTCCAAAAAGAATTAGCACTCCCATAGAAATATGAGAACACCGATTAGGAAAGGTATGGAATCAACATTTGACATCGAAGCAACTCGAATACCAGAATCAAGACAAGAACAAAGGATAGATATGCAACATGATCTTCACAATATCATCCGAACAGAGAATTGAACGAATGAATTCTGCAGGTACATCAACTTGTCGAGAAGCCACTTGGAAGAAGAAAAGATAAATAAAAAGGAACAAGGATCAGATAGAACAAATACAAGATAGAAGCTTCGTTCCGACATATTCGTGCTGAAAGCTCATGGAACGTGTTACAAAACGGTTTTGCAATCCCCGGATCAGCATAGCCAAGGACCCTTTAAGATGCAACTCCCGGTCGGAACAAGCCCATAAAACCACTTCACTCAATGTAGAACCCCGAACTTCATATCGTGCATCCGTTGGAAGAATGCCTAGAACTACTAGATGAACCCACCTATTAATTTCCGAAAGTTTCCAGTTATGCAATCAGGTGTTGGGGATACAGGGGAAGCACCGCGCACTCAACTCTAATCCTACATCCAGCTGTATCCATCCTTCAACACATAACCAGTTGTTCTCGGAAACCGTTTACCTCGGACCTTCGAAACGCGTCCACTATACAAGTGATGGCAATACTCTCGAACTACCTCCCCAGTACTGGGTGATGTCGGGGTTATCTTGCCACTAACCGCATAGGAGAGTTTTCGATGTCGGCCGTCTTAAGTATTCTAGTACTGCCGCGATGGATTTGTGACGACAACACCTCGGAGCTCAACTCCCCGGGACACTGCCACAACCCCTAAAGACAGGAGGCATCGAGAACAATGTTCTCGTCACAAAGACATCGAAACAATCCAAACAATACTCGCGAGATCCTAAAAAAATTTGGTGAATTTTTGAAAGTAGAAGAGGCAAGAGTAATCGTCAGGAGTCCTAACCAGAGTGAAAAGAGATGAGAAGCAAAAGAATTCCTACTCTCCGATATATATATAGGACTCAAAACATTTTCAGTGTGTGCCTAGACTCAACCGTCAACGATTCGATCAATCAGTGGGGGCTTCTAGGTCGGAGAAGGCTCTGATACCAACTTGTAATGCCCAGGATGGGCTTATACCTTTAAGTCGTGCCTCGACACGTAGGAGGTATAGTCCCATCCTGGGCATTACAAACGTCATGCACAACATGACTGCAAACTATCCGCAAACATCCGTGTAACCGCGAGGGGCGGCTCTGATACCAACTTGTAACGCCCCGGACACACCCGCCGATGGTCGCTACTCTTGGCGGGATCTAGACTGGCCTCACTTATCAATACTAGTCTTTTCTGCGCACTTTGTCCTCACTCATGCGCACCCGGGAGCAACTTCCCGGTCGGTCACCCATCCTAAAACTACTCCAAGTTGAGCACGCTTAACTTTGGAGTTCTATCTGAATGCGCTCCCGGAAAAGAAGGAATTCCTTATTGATATGAGTAGTCTATCATCCCTAATAACCCAGGCCATCACAATACAATTTCACTAAGGTGCTCATGGACGGGGGCAAGAGCATCAATATCCTTTACTATGATACTTTCTGTCGCCTGGTATTAACTGACAAAAATCTTAAATCATCCAATACTATTTTTCATGGAGTAGTGCCTGGTAAGTTGGTGTACCCGGTGGGCAAAATTGATTTGATGGTAGCCTTTGGGGATGAGTATGATGCCAGAACAGAAACTTTAACATTTGAAGTTGTTAAGATCCACAGCCCATATCATGCTCTGTTTGGACGGCCGGCTTATGCTAAGTTTATGGCAAGGCCGTGTTATGTTTATCTGTAGCTTAAGATGCCAGGTCACAAGGGCACCATAATGGTGCATGGGAGTCGCAAGATAGCCTTGGAGTGTGAAGAAGGCGACGCGGCTTACGCGGAGTCTATTTGTGCCACAAAGGAGTTGAAGTTTTACAAGGATAACGTTGACCCGGCTGATATGACGTCCTTGAAGAAGCCAACCACAGTACATGACCCTTTGTTGAAGTTTAAATCAGCGAACGATACCAAGCTAGTTGACTTTGTTCTTGGCGACTCATCTAAGCAATTCAGCATTAGTGCTAATCTGGATCCGAAATAGGAAAGCGCGCTCATCGAGTTCATCCGTGAGAACCGAGACATCTTTGCATGGAAGCCTTCAGACATGCCGGGTGTACCGAGGAAACTCGCTGAGCACACTCTTAATATTGATCCAAAGTTTAAGTTGGTCAGACAATTCCTTCGTTGTTTTAACGAGGAGAGGCGGAAGGCCATTGGTGAAGAAGTGGCCCGGCTCTTGGTGACCGCGTTCATCGTTGAAGTTTTTCATCCTGAGTGGTTGCCTAACCTAGTGTTGGTACTTAAGAAGAACGGCACTTGGTGAATGTGTGTGGACTACACGGACTTAAACAAGGCTTGTCCAGCTGATCTGTTTGCTCTCCCTCGTATTGGTCAAATCATTGATGCCACGGCGGGCTGTGAGCGTTTGAGTTTTTTGGATGCTTATTCCAATTATCATCATATCAAGATGGCAGTTAAGGACCAGGAGAATACATCTTTCATTACTCCGTTTGGAGCCTTCTGCTATGTACCTATGCCTTTCGAGCTCAAGAGAGCCCAGGCGACTTACCAGCGGTGTGTGCAGAATTGCCTTCATGATCAGTTTGGGCGTAATGTTCATGCTTACGTAGATGTCATTGTGGTGAAATATAGGAAGAAGAACCATGATCGATGATTTGAAGGAGACGTTTGACAACCTCCGGGTTTATAAGATGATGCTTAACCCCGGCCAAGTGTGTCTTCGGTGTACCAGCAGGCAAGCTTTTGGGTTTTTTGGTTTCAGAACGAGGCAAAAGCTAACCCAGAGAAAATCAAGGCTATTACTTCCCTCGCAATAGTGGGGACAAGCTTTTACGTTCAGCAGCAGTAAGCTTTTCAGGAAGAGGATGCTTCGGGTCAAGACATTGGACACGATAACCCGGCAATGGATTTTCATCAGCCGGAGAGGTATCTTTGTAGTAAAACCATGTTTGGTTCCAATCTTTGGGGTGACTCGGCAAGCGAGCGTAAGGGAAGATGGCATCTCTTCTTCGTTGAATTGGGATTGCACCAAGTTCCAAGATGGGTCCGTTCGTAAACTCGTTATGGCGGTTTAAATAAAAATATTCCCTAAAGAGCTTGAGATTGGGCTCCTCTTGAAGGTATACTTCGCAGAAGACTTGGAAATTACAGATGTTTGACACGGAATTGGGTTCGATGTCTTGAGGATGGAGTTGAAATAAGTGCAGAACGTCTCGGAAAAACTTAAAACCGGGCGGTGAGAAGCCCTGATTCATGTGATCAGAAAAAACAATGACTTTGTCATCCTTTGGCTGAGGTCTTTCTTCACCTGGATTAGGGGCATGATAATGCATGACAGTTTTTGCTGGCAAGTACCCGATTTCGACAAAGTCTTTGAGTGTATCCTCAGTGACAACGGAGGGAACCCAGTTACACGAAGTGACTGTCTTTGGCGGCATTGTGAAGAAAGAAACCTAAAGAAAATAAAGATTCGGCCGGCTTAAGTCGATTCAGTAACCCGGAAAGCAAAATATACAGTACATATTCAGGCTGGCGGCTTAAATGGGGCCTAATGATATATGGATAATTATAAACCAGTGATCTAAACTGCCATGACAAGCACCGGTATTCAAGCATTGTCAAGAGCAAAATTTACTAAGTGTTGGGACAAACAGGTTTCACGGATTGAAGCTACAAGATTGGATCTGCAGCAGTTCAGAGAAATAAAATAAAATCTAAACCTAAGGTGGCGGCAGCAGAAAAGTGGGAATGCTCAGATGAGATCGGTTGCAATGTGGATATATTCTAATATTAAAAAACAGGTACTAAAACTGCTACCGCATAAATTTCACAGATTGATATTATGATTTTGGATCTACGGCACTGCAGATAATGGAAAATATTCAGACTTAAATATCAGTACTTGAGCAGTTCATGGGTCCAGATCAGATTTCTTATGCAGAGGAGATGTTCCAATAGTAAAAAAAGGAGTGCTCCAAATACCACCGCATAGGAGGAGTACCAAGTTCGAATCAAAAATCGCAAGCTACAGTGAAACGAGAAGATGAACTCCGACACTCGCGGAAACCCTAATGGATCTGTGGGAAGAGGAAGAAGAAGAACTTACCGGGGTTGTTGAACAGCGGAGGTGCGCGGACGAAATCTGGTGACATCAGGTTGATGCAGCGGCCGCTGTTGAGGCAGAGACGAAGGTCGACAGCGGCGGTAGAGCTCGAGCGCAGAGGTGTCGCAAGGTAGAAGACAGAGACGAAGAGGCAAGGGGGGAAAGTGAAAGGGACCCCTGGCCCTATTTATAAGATGAAAGGATAAGTGACATGCACGGGAATCGAGGAGGCCAAAAATGGATATGTGACAGCGTAGACGCCTCGATTTTCGGAGGTTCATTAAAATGAGAAGATTTGTTGAAGATTTGGGCCATATGTAATATTAATTACAGGTGATGTCATGGTGGGTTACCGCAATCTCAAGGAATGACATCATGGCGGGTTACGATATCTGACAAGGAGATAAAGAATAATTTTTTCTAAGTATTGAAGATTGACATGAACAAGTTCAAATCAACCTGGGGCCTAATGTTGGGGATATGACTATTGGATATGACTCGCCCAGGAGGGGCCGGGTTATCTCAATGGCGATTCATGGGCCAAGCCCATAAAGGTTGAAGATGGCGGTTCATATAGTAGGCTTGTTGAAGGGGCTCAAAACCCAAAGCGGCTTAAAGCCCGTAAGTGTAAACCGCCATGTATGTTTGACTTATATTGTAAGGCATGTAAGATAGGTCATCGGGCCGGACACGTTTGTATGAGCCGGCCGGGACTCTGTAAGCCGCGGAGCGTCAACCCGTGTATATAAGGGGACGACCCGGCAGTGGCTTAGGGCAAGAAACAACAGATCTAAAGCTAGGCTAGCGTATTCGCTCCCTCGCAATCGAAACTCTAGCAATACCACCTCAAACTGGATTAGGCTTTTACCCTCAACGCAAGGGGCCAAACCAGTATAAACCCCTCATGTCTTTTGTCCTGCTTTAACCCCTTTAAGCTAACTACGTCACAATGGCTCCACAACTAAGTCCTTCCCCTAGGACATCTGTCGTGACAACTCCACGACAGTTCGATATTACCTATTCTTTGACATTCTTCACAAGATAAGACGAACTTACGGGCATCATTGAAGAGAGTAGGCCAGTAAAATCTAGATTGCAATACCTTGTGAGCAGTTATATCTCCAACATGATGCCCTCCATATGCTTCGGAGTGACATTTCCAAAGGATATGTCCCTGTTCATACTCAAGTACACAAAGTCTAATAATACGATCTACTCATTCTGTAAAGATGTGGGTCGTCCCAAAAGTAGTGTCTTAAATCATAAAAGAATTTTTTATTTTGTTGCTATCCAAAGCTAGGTGGTAAATATTTAGCAACAATGTAATTAGCATAGTAAGCATACCAAGGAGCATTATGAGCAACATTTATTTCAGCTAACTACTCATCGGGAAAACTATCATCAATCATCAAGCACATTTTCAAGCCTAGACAAGTTATCAGCTATGGGGTTCTCAACTCCTTTTCCATCAGTGATATGCAAATCAAATTCTTGTAGCAAGAGGACCCATCTAATAAGTCTAGGTTTAGCATCTTTCTTTTCCATAAGATATTTAATAGCAGCATGGTGAGTGTGAACAATTACGTTTGAATCAACAATGTAAGATCTAAATTTGTCACAAGCAAACACCACTGCTAAAAATTATTTTTCAGTAGTACCATAATTCTTTTGAGCACTGTCTAGAGTTTTACTAACATAATGAATAACATTTAGTTTCTTATCAACTCTTTGTCCTAGAACAACACCAACAACATAATCACTAGCATCACACATAATTTCAGAAGGCAAGTTCAATCAGGTGGTTGAACAATAGGTGCAGAAATTAAGGCTTTCTTGAGTGTTTCAAAGGCTTCTAAACAATCATCATCAAAAACAAAAGGAACATCCTTTTGCAAAAGGTTTGTAAGAGGCCTAGAAATTTTAGAAAAGTCTTTGATAAATCTCCTAAAGAAACCATCATGGCCTAGGAAACTATGAATACCTTTGATATCCTTAGGACATGGCATTTTCTCAATTGCATCAACCTTAGATTTGTCCACTTCAAAACCCTTTTCAGAAATCTTATGACCCAAGAAAATACCTTCATTAACCATAAAGTGGCACTTCTCCCAATTCAAGACAAGATTTGTTTGTTCACATCTCTGCAAAACTCGATCAAGATTGCTTAAACAATCATCAAAAGACTTCCCATAAACAGAGAAGTCATCCATGAAAACCCCTACAATCTTTTCACAAAAGTCAGAGAATATAGCAGTCATACATCTTTGAAAGGTAGCAGGTGCATCGCATAAACCAAAAGGCATACGTCTATAAGCATAAGTTCCAAATGGACAAGTAAAAGTGGTCTTTTCTTGATCAGGTTGAGAAACATGTATTTGCAAAAAAACGGAGTTTCCATCAAGGAAGCAAAAGTGTGTGTGCTTAGATAATCTTTCTAGCATTTCATCAATAAAAGGTAGTGGGTAATGATCTTTTCTAGTTGCTTTATTTAATTTTCTAAAATCAATTACCATTATATAGAATGTAACAATTCTTTGTGGAATAAGTTCATTCTTATCATTAGGAACAACAGTAATACCTCCCTTCTTAGGAACACAATGAACAGGACTTACCCATCTACAATCAGCTATAGGATAGATTATACCTGCTTCCAGAAGTTTTAATATTTCCGTTCTTACCACTTCTTTCATCTTCAGATTTAACCGACGTTGATGATCAACAACGGGTTTAGCATCAGGTTCCATATTGATCTTGTGCTAACATAGAGTGGGACTAGTGCCATTTAAATCATCAAGAGTATATCCAATAGCAGCTCGGTTCTTCCATAGAACTTTGAATAATCTTTCTTCTTCATGTTATGAAAGGTTAGCACTAATAATAAAAGGATGTATCTTCTTTTTATCAAGATAAGCATATTTCAAAGTGTGTGGCAATTGTTTTAATTCAAACACAGGATCACCTTTTGGTGGAGGAGGACCCCCTAGAGTTTCAACAGGCAAATTTTCTTTAAGCAGAGGATGTTGTTCAAAGAAGATATCATCTTTTTCATTTCTTTCATGCATATGTAAATCATTTTCATGGTCTATAATATATTGTTCTAGAGGATCAGTAGGAGGCACAGCAATAGAAGCAAGACCAATTATTTCATCCTTACTAGGGAATTCTTTTTCATGAAGCTTTCTACTGAACTTGGAGAAATTAAATTCATGAGACTCATCACCAAAACTAACACTGACTACATGTTTCTCACAATCAATTTTAGCATTAACGGTGTTCAAGAAAGGTCTACCAAAGATAATGGGACATAAGTCATCTTGTGGGGAACCAAGAACAGGAAAATCAGTAGGGTATTTTATTTTCCCACACAAGACTTCAACATCTCTAACAATCCCAATTGGTGATATAGTATCTCTATTAGCAGGTTTAATAGTAACATCTATGTCTTCTATCTTTGCGGGTGCTATGTCATTCATAATTTCTTGGTATAAGGAGTAGGGAATAGCACTCACACTATCACCTATGTCACATAAACCATGATAACAATGATCCCCTATTTTAACTGAGACAACGGGCATGCCAACAACAGGTCTGTGTTTATCCTTTTTATCCAGTTTGGCAATTCTAGCAGCTTCTTCACAGAAGTAAATAACATGCCCGTCTATATTTTCTTCCAAGAGATCTTTAACCATAGCAACATTAGGTTCTACTTTAATTTGTTCATCTGGTTTAGGTGTTCTAATATAACTTTTGTTAACCACAGTCGCAACTTTAGCATGTTCCTTTATCCTAACAGGGAATGGTGGTCTTTCAATGTAAGCAGTAGGAACAACTGGATAAACATTATAAAGTATAGTTTCTTCCTTAGCTAGTACCGGTTCTTTAATTTCTTCTTTAATAGGTGGGTGATATTTAAACCACTTCTCTTTAGGGAGATCAACATGAGTAGCAAATGATTCAGAAAAGGAGGCCACTATCTCAGAGTCAGGTCCATATTTAGTGCTAAACTTTTGAAAAGCATTGGTATTCATAAAAGATTTAACACAATCATACTTAAGCTTAATACCTGACTCTTTACCTTCGTCGAGTTCCCAATCTTCAAAGTTGTGTGCAATTCTTTCCAAAATATCCCACCGGAATTCAATAGTCTTCTTCATAAAAGAACCAGCGCAAGAAGTATCAAGCATGGATCGATCATTATGAGAAAGTCGAGCATAAATATTCTGAATAATAATTTCTCTTGAGAGCTCATGATTGGGGCATGAATATAACATTGACTTAAGCCTCCCCCAAGCTAGAGCGATAGTTTCTCCTTCACAAGGCCAAAAATTATATATGTATTCCGATCAAATGAACAAGATGCATAGGATAAAAAAATTGGTGAAACTCCAATTTTAATCAATTCTAGTTCCAAGCTCCAATATCATCACATAGCCTATACCATGCTAATGCTTTTCCCTAAAAAGATAAAGGAAAAACCTTCCTTATAACTTCATCTCTGGGTAAACCTGCAAGCTTAAACAATCCACAAATTTGT
The DNA here is from genome assembly GCA_902687465.1 of Secale cereale. Taxonomy (NCBI): domain Eukaryota; kingdom Viridiplantae; phylum Streptophyta; class Magnoliopsida; order Poales; family Poaceae; genus Secale; species Secale cereale. The sequence continues at coordinate 493,912,499 of LR738715.1, read as the reverse complement.
TCTAGATATATCAAGTGCATATTAGGATGTTCGGTTCTGTCTCCTGCATAAGGATTAGCCAATAGTTGTTCTATCATACCCGAAAGAATTTCATATTCAATATATTCGGTACGTTTAGTAGGTTGAGGGGTAGCTAATTGTGGTTCCGGTCGAGGTGAAGATACCCCGAACAAACCCCTCAAAAGATTGTTCTCCATAGTAACAAGTGACAATAAGTTTAAGCACACCATATGAATGTTTCCTTACCAATTTTCACTTACCAAAGGCGCTTCACTCCACGGCAACGGCACCAGAAAATAGCCTTGATGACCCACAAGTATAGGGGATCAATTGTAGCTCTTTTAGATAAGTAAGAGTGTCGAACCCAACGAGGAGCAGAAGGAAATGGAAAGTGGTTCTCAGCAAGGTAATGTCTACAAGTGCTGAAATTGTAAGTAACAGAGTAGTTTGATAGCAAGATATTTTTGTAACGAGTAAGTAATGATAGTAGTAGCAAAAGTGCAGCAAGGTAGCCAAATCCTTTTGAGGCAAAGGACAGGCCAAAACGGTCTCTTATAATAAGCAAAGCATTCTCGAGGGTACACGGGAATTTCATCTAGTCACTTTCACCATGTTGATTCGACTCTGCTCACTACTTTGATATTTCATATGTGGGTGGGTCGGTGGTTAGGTGCTATTCTTACTTGAACAAACCTCCTACTTATGATTAACCCTCCCGCAAGCATCCACAACTATGGGAAAAGTATTAAGAATAAATTCTAACCATAGCATTAAACTTTTGGATCCAATCGGTCCCTTACGAAATAGCGCATAAACTTGGGTTTAAGCTTCTGACACTCTCACAACCCATCATCTAATTACTGCTCCACAATGCATTCCCTTAGTCCCAAATATGGTGAAGTGTCATGTAGTCGACGTTCACATGACACCACTAAGGGAATCACAACATACATACTATCAAAATATCGAACACATATCAAGTTCACATGATTACTTGCAACATGATTTCTCCCATGACCTCAAGAACAAAAGTAACTACTCACAAATGATAATCATGCTCAAGATCAGAGGGGTATTAAATAGCATAATGGATCTGAACATATAATCTTCCACCAAATAAACCATATGGTAATCAACTACAAGATGTAATCAACACTACTAGTCACCCACAAGCACCAATCTATAGTTCATGTAACAAGATTGAACACAAGAAATGAGCTAGGGTTTGAGATGAGATGGTGTTGTTGAAGATGTTGATGGAGATAGCCCTGCCCAAGATAGGACAGTTGTTGACAATGATGATGACGATGATTTCCCCCTCCCGGAGGGAAGTTCCCCCAGTGGAATCGCTCCGCCGGAGGGCAAAAGTGCTCCTGCCCAAGTTCCGCCTCGAGATGGCGGCGCTCCGTCTCGAAAGTCCTCTCCTTATTTTTTATAGGTCAGAATGACTTATATATCAGAAGATGGGCACCGGAGGTGGGCCTGGGTGAGCACAACCCACCAGGGCGCGCCTGGGCTCCCTAGCGTGCCCAGGTGGGTTGTGCCCACCTGGTGGGCCCCCTCTGGTACTTATTTACTCCAATAATTTTCATATATTCCATAAAAAAATCGTGAAGTTTCAGCTTGTTTGGAGTTGTGCGGAATAGGTGGCCTGGCGTAGATTTTTCAGGTCTAGATTTCTTGCTGCCGGAATTCTCCCTCTTGGTGCATACCTTGCATTTTATGAGAGAAAAGGCATTAGAATTACTCCAAAAGGCAATATTATGCATAAAACATCATAAATAACTGTAAGAAAACATGATGCAAAATGGACGTATCATTCGGCTGCAGGCACGACAGGCTCGGGGGATGTGTAGTGTTCGACGCATTCATCGGAACCTATGACGGGCCCCGTCTGGAACATGTCTCCGACCGGGGCCTCGAGCTGCCCCATGGTGGGCGCCAACTATCGTGGTGGGCGCATGGCAGTTGCCAAGGGATGGATAAAGAGAGGGGTAGACTCGAGGGCACCGGTGGGCTCCAGAGGCGAGGTTGGCATGACCGAGCGAGGGACGCAAGACATACCCAGGTTCGGGGCTCTCCGGAGAGATAACACCCCTAGTCCTGCCGAGTGTTTTATGTGTGGGTGTACGTAGCAGTACAGAGTTGCTCCTAGAGCTGATCGGAGGAGGAAGGAAGACAGGCCAAGGCTTAGGCTGCCCCTTCTCCGGTGGGTCTGTGTGTGTGTGTGTGTGTGTGTGTGT
>LR738715.1:493881440-493909986 GCA_902687465.1 Secale cereale | reverse complement strand
TGTGTGTTCTAATGAGAGTCGCACTTGTACATGGAGGCCTCCTGGGGGGGTTTATAGGTCAACCCCCAGGGTTACAATGGTAAAGATACAAGGTCGTGGGCCGGGTTGCCAGTGACTAGAAGCCAGCGCTAGGACCCGCCGGGTACCATGGTACGCCGGTTTCTCCGGGAAGCACTGTGCCTCGGACTGCCGTACGTCACGGAGTGGGCAAGCCTGATCAGCTACAGTGTCGGGATGCCCCGTCGCCATCTATACCCGCCGATGGGATGGATGCGCACTGTAGCCATCCTTGCGTCCGGTCAACGGGGGTAGGTGGGGCATTGTAGCCACGTGTGCTCCCTCGTGGGACTCTGCCCCGCCGTACGCTCGGAGGGGACGGGCACTCACTTGTCGCCGGATTGAGGGCCACGCTGGGATCCGGCTCGTAGGGTCCTGCCGATTTGCGCCAGGCGTGACCGCATTGAAGTCTTGGCCGGGTTGCGGAACCCGGCCAAGCGTGAGACGGACTTGAGGGGCGATGCCGGCCCCGATGTTTTTGAAAAGGATCTTGGTTATGTTGCCTGCCTGGGGTTCATCCCCTTGACACGATGGACGGGGGCGCCGCACATGGCTAACAATTGATGTTGTGTGCTTGTGAGGCACCTCCTCCCCACATATATATAGGTAGGAGGGAGGAGAGGCAGCCAAGGCACCCTAGGGTTTGGCCGCCGCCCCCTAGGGGCCCTGCCTTGCGCTGCGCCCCCCCCCCCCTTCCTTGTATACAGAAGGGGGAAGGAAAGAGGGGAGGATGGGGGAATCCTATTCCCACTCTTTCCTTCCCTCCTCCCCTTTCCTTCTCCACTTAGGCCAGCCCATATGGGGGGCGTACCAACCCCTTGTGGCTGGTGTGTTTCCCCTCTTGGCCCATAAGGCCCATATCTTTTGTCGGGGGTGCCCGAAACTCCTTCGGTGACCCGATGAGTACCCGATGTCCTCCGAAACACTTCCTGTGTCTGAATACCATCATCCTATATATCAATATTTACCTCTCAACCATTTTGAGACTCCTCGTCATGTCCTTGATCTCATCCGAGACTCCGAACAACATTCGGTCACCAAATCACATAACTCATATAATACTATATCGTCAACGAATGTTAAGCGTGCGGACCCTACGGGTTCAAGAACTATGTAGACATGACCGAGACACCTCTCTGGTAAATAACCAATAGCAAAACCTGGATCCCCATATTGGTCGAACCGTTATGACAACATACTCAATTTCCCTTTGTCTGTTGGTGTGTTACTTGCCCAAGATTCGATCGTCGGTATCTCTATACCTAGTTCAATCTCGTTACCGGCAAGTCTCTTTACTCGTTCCGTAATACATCATCTCATGACTAACTCATTAGTCATTTGCTTGCAAGGCTTATTATGATGTGAATTGCCGAGAGGGCCCATAGATACCTCTCTGATACTCAGAATGACAAATCCTAATCTCAATTCATGCCAACCCAACAAAACACCTTCGAAGATACCTATAGAGCATCTTTTATAATCACCCAGTTACGTTGTGATTTGATAGCAAACAAGGTATTCCTCTGGTATCCGGGAGTTGCATGATCTCATGGTCAAAGGAATATGTATTTGATATACATGAAAGCAGTAGCAATAAATTGTACGATCAGATGATAAGCTAACGGATGGGTCTTGTCCATAACATCATTCTCATAATGATGTGGTCCTGTTATCAAATGACAACTCATATCCATGGTTATGAAACCTTAACCATCTTTGATTAACGAGCTACTGTAGTAGAGGCTTACTAGGGACACGGTATTTGTTTATGTATTCACACATGTATTGAGGTTTCCGATTAATACAAGTCTAGCATGCATAATAAATCTTTATCATGATTAAGGAAATATAATAATAACCATTTTATTATTGCCTCTAGGGAATATTTCCATCACCGGCATCCCGTGACATAGTCACATGTGTCTCGACAGGCGATGATAGATGTCGTCACATCGAGAGGGTCCTAAGAATATCTTTCCATCATCGGAGGAGCAAATCTCACTCTTGAGCTATCTAGTCCCTTGTCAAACTTTCTGATGATCCCATAAGTTGTCGTTATGATCACCGTGTTACATGTGATGTTTGAGCAACCCAAAGTTCATTGTACAGTAAGAAGTGACTATGATACTCTCAAGGTCTAAGGAGAAAAAGTCACACATTAACACTCTATGTTATTACAATTGATTATACATGATATTAACTCAATTCATAACATCAAATTTTGGTTCGGTTCAATATGATCGTTCTTCCAATGTTATAATCTCAATGTTGTTTTAGAACTATCATTTAACACTTAACGATATCCTAAGATCCGGAAAATGTGATCACCAACAACACTTGAGCTAGTCCTAGAGGCAAGACTAGGAATCTTTTTATTTAACTGTTTATCGTTCCACACATGCATATGAGTTTTCCACTGAATCGCATATTCGAGGATCATAGAAGTTATAGCATAGAATATAAACTTTATAATTATAAATATGGAAATATAATAATACAACTATTATTTCCGATAGAGCATATTTTTAAAAATCTCCCACTTGAACTAGATTCAATAATCTTGTCGCATGTTTTATCCAACACCCATGGCTATCTTGTGTTTTCCATGCTTTGCTAGTGGTAGAGCCTTCGTCACTGGATCTGATACTCTTCAAATCCTAACGTTATTTGTGTCGGTCATATCTGGAACTTCCCATGTAATTCTTATGTTACATTAATGGTAACACTATATCTTTATATAGTCCATTTTATAGTAACGTTATGTATCCATATAGCACATTATACTATATCTACATATAGTTAGTATTATTTGGAACTACAATGTAGTTTTATCAATAAACCTTTTATTGATCTAGATTATATTCTATTGAGGACTTCTTAAGCCTTAATCTCTATCATTTATAAGACCCACAATTATGTTCGTTTCCTTTAACTATTTCAAAATTATAGCCCGATAGTTTATATCAATCATGAAGCTGTCTTGTGTAACTATTTACAACAATCTCTTCATCTCCTCTATGAAGAAGTAAAATCTTCATTCAAGTGAGGTATTTAATCTTTAAATGATCACCCTAGTGAGCATCTCTAGGATCACTATGGTAGTAACGATTAGTTCATAAGAAACATATGGCTTTGTACATTTGATAGCACATGTGATGAATTCAATCTCTGAATCAAAATCATCCACACATGCTTATCAACTATTGATCTCTGCATAGTGTTAGGCTATGTGACATTTTAAGAAAACACTTTCCCTTTTAAACTTCTTTAAAGCTTTGTAACAATACATGTATTAGCATAATCAGATGTTTAATCTATCTATATATATTTACATCCAATAATTCTAAGTCCCTTTTGGAGACATGATTTTAATCTTTTGTGCTATATACTTATATTATTTCTGATCAAGTGATATGTCGTACATGTGTAAGATCAAAAAATACCACAGAGCTCCCAATAAACGTCTTGTATCCACAAGCTTCTTGATGAAGTTTAAATTCTCTAAATGCTTCATTAAATTCCAGCCACTTGATACTTTATTTCAAATCATACACATGGCTTGAAATATTTGTATCAATCTGATATTCCTAACAAAACCTTTTGGTTGTATCTTATACATCTTTCAAAACAGTTTTCTTACTCATCTGTCATATATCAATAATATACAACACTCACCATTGTAATCCATTTATACTTTTAGTATTTCTACTAACGAGAAGATCTAACAAGATCAACTATTCCATCTCTACAAAACTCTTTTGTATAACTTTTCTTTCAGGCTCATTATTGTTAGAACCGAGAGTATATTGACCAGAGGGGGTGTATGGGAGATTCAAAAATTCTTGCAAATGTTTTGATCTGATCCCAATCATAGGAGCAGAAATAAGGCCCGGAGGAAAAGAACTCAATCAATCATGTTATAAAGGAACATATCTATCAATGTAAGAAGCAATGATAGCTCGAGTATAGTATATCATGAGCTTGACAATTATGATGGTTAAACAGCAAGCTAACGGAAACAGTATCATGAGAGAAAACAAGGTATGAGCTATGAATGAAATTCGTGAGTAAAAACTAGGACGAAGTGAATGAAACAACACAGAGAAATCATGCCAGTCTAAATGAGATAGGTGCATAGAGAAATCATTGACTTGAATGGCTAATCTTAATGATGAGAATGTAGAAAGAAGTGAAACGAAATAAAACAGATATGAACGACACAAATTAACAATATGAATGATATGCAACAGACAGAGATTGATCAGATAGACTATCATCACGGAGCACGAGAGCAAACTGTAAAACAAGAAAGTAATCTTCTAAAGGAATTGTAGTAAGATAGATTGAACCAGTGGTCCTTGATGGCGACAGGTGAATTTGGTAGACCAGTTCGCCCTTCTGCCAAAGGACTACGTCTGGTTGGAGTGGTTGTGATTTAATACAGAAGATAAACTTTCTTTGCCCTATTCTCCATCAACTCGGAGCTGATCCGACTCTAGTTGATTTCACTCATGGTAGATACTTGTCAGTGATCTTCGAACCTTCAACAGATCTCTTCGTGAACCACAATGACTCTTGGTTGCTGATGATCTAGCTCGGTGAAGACAACAACTCTTCAACACTCGAGCCGACACCTATCCCTCTAAAGAGTGCGCCGCTCTCAAGAGTAATAGGTACAAGAACCCTAACTCAGAACTACTGTGATGCTCAACCACTGTCTAAGTTTTGGCTCTTGATTTTTCTCTCGGTGGATCTTAAACTCAAATCACTCACAGAGGGAATGCTCAGTCAATCTTCTCAGAAATCTTAAGCGGAGCAGCCAATGGGCAACATTGGAGCGGGGTGGCTCTTAATACCCGCAACCTTCCCTGAAGGGAAAAGACCAAATTGGACATGTGGAGCAGCGAATGGCCGAACGACACGGTCGAACAGTCAGAAATTGAGCACAATGGTAACATTCCATGTGGAGCAAGAAATGCTAACTCCTCAGTTCGAAAGATATCTCCTGCAGCACGAAGAACAGCGTGTAATGCTGGCAGGTAATCATTCGCAACATAAAGAGATTTCTCTCAGTCTTGCATAGATTTTGGGCTGAGCATCGTAGCGGATCTAAGATTCGAGAACATATACCCCACTTAATAGTATGGAGGTCCTATGACTCAAATAAATGAAAGAAGAAGAACGAAATAAATACTACGTCTTCACTTTGTCTTCGACTTCCATTCGATGTAGTCAATTTTCTTCAGACGGAATCTTCGAACCAATTGCTTCACGTCAGCAATAAATTTTCAAGGGGTTAAGTCCTTCACATCAATCTTCTCGCCTACATGTCTTCAACGGATGTAACTCATTCTTCTCTGCAACGCACATATTCTTCGGTGAAGTTCCTCGAACTTGACACCAGAGACATCGTTCTCTTCGGTTATGCATGGACTATTTCTCTCTATGTGCACTAGCAAAGATATCAGTCCATGCATGTTTCTATCAACAATCTCCAAAACACAGGAGGGAAAATATTGCGCCAACAATTATCCATGAATTATTCAAAGATCCATTTCCATTTTGAAGGTTTCTCCAAGATCAACTCTTTATCTAGGTATCATCACTGCTTCCTTATACTATGTAAGTTCATCTTCTTCTAAGATGAAGTATTCAATAGATTCAATAATCTTTCCTGATTTTCGCATTCTGTATATAGTCTTAACTAAAGCTCCTACATCTAATGTAGCAGATTATTTGCTTATTTTTACAGACAAAAATACTCCAGAACTTTTATGGTTTAGTCTTCAACTTAAGTTAGAGATTCAAAAAAATCTCAATAAGTCGTATCATCCTCCCACTTACTCCTTTAACGAGTAAACCTTTTCTGAAAAAATATTCCCTGACAGACTTTTTGTCCTTAAATTTCCGTGGAAGGAATATAAAACTACAATCAAGCATTTGTCTGAAAATATTCTGTAACTCATTATAGTTTTATCAGACTTTTAGATGGTGCATCTATTTAGTGAATATATTGTTGTTTCAACTACAAATCCCCGGAAACTTTATTTAGAGCAGATCGGTAATAGCTCCGCAATTATTCAATTTCTTGCTAAACTTATGACTTAGATATATTTTTTCATGAATGAAGAATCATGTTTATCTTTTGTCATAATGATATCATATCTTCATCCTGAATTTCTTTGAACTATTTTGAATATTTCAGTCCTTATGTTTTATCAAGTAAATCATACTTACCCAGAATATTGATGAAGTATAGATATTCACTGCGCCCTGTTATATCCATCTCATTTCACACATCATAATGTATTTAGTCAGTTTATAATAAACCTCTATGAAGATTAATTATCTCGTATAACCAAGTAGTGCACTAGTAGTTTTATCAGTCTTCTCAAGACGTTTAGCTTTTAATGTTATAGATCACAAACTTCAAGATTCAGTATGAACAAACCATCACAAAATAGAGGTTTAATCAAAAACCATATTCTCATAATATTCTGAACAACTATTGTTTAAAACTTATAAGAATATCCATCACAACCCATAGGATAATGCATTACATAACTTCGAAGCAAAATAACTATTATTTCAGTTCTAAGATAATATTGAAGATAAACTAAAGACATGACTTTGATGGTCTTCAAGCAATGATCCCATCACTATTCCTGACTTGCATCATGACTTCATTTCCTCTCTCCTTGTGAGCTCTCTCTAGTTTGCAAAACGTGAGCAACCGATCGGTATCAAATACTTATGACATACAGAAATTTATAAGTAGAGTAACATTAACTTTGTATAACGATTATACCTTTACTACCTTTACCGGTCTTCTTATACACCCCATACTTTTTGCAGTTATGCTTCCAGTGTCCCTTCTGCGTGCAATAGAAACACTCGGTCTCTTTAGAGGCTCCAACCTTGTTATTCTTCTAAGACTTAGTCTTACCGGCTTTAGTATATTTCTTCTTCTTGGACTTTCCCTTCTTCTTGAAACTGGTGGTCTTATTGACCATCAATACTATTTTTGTTCTTCTGCATTCCAGCTTCCGCAGTTTTGTGCATAGCAAACAACTTGTTTGCACTATTCTCCATCCCATTCATGATGTAATTCATGATAAAACCATCGTAAGATGGGGGTAGTGAAGCAAGCAAAATACTTGTATCGAGTGTTGGAGGAATTCCAAATTCCAGAGAAGCTAGTCTATCAACATAGCCAGCAAGATTTACTATATGCTCACTCATTGAGGGACCCTCTTTCATCTTGCATTCAATCAAGGCCTTGGTTAATTCAAAATGTTTGGTCCTTGCTTGCATCTTGTATAGAACTTCTAGTGACCCAATTATAAATTGAGTATCAGATCATTCAAAATGATTCTATAGTTCAGGATCCATGCAAGTTAACATGAGGCACTGGACTGAATCATACTCATCTCTACGAGCAGCGTAAGCCGCAAATTTCTGGTGTTGCATCTTTTGCAAGAGCATTACCCAGGGGATGATACAGCACGTACTCCTTCGTAGCACTCCTGAGAACAAATCTCGTGTTCCGTATGCAGTCTGCATAGTTTCCACCATTAGCAACCAACTTTTCTTTCTCTAACATAGGGACTAAGTTGAACGTACTGCGAGCCATTGATTTACAATGATAGACACAAAATTCATTCAGAAATTTATTCATAATTAAATTTGCACTATGTTTAAACAAATTTTAATAAATAGTGCAATCCCTCTCAAATCAATATCTCTCATAATTGAAAGTGAGTGATTCAAGACCCTGGTCTCGTTCATAATCATTGATGTGGACATTACTGATGACATGAATTTTGACGGTAGGCAATATTTAGCCAATCATATCATCATATGACTCTTGTTCATCTTTCGATGCTTCGTGCTTGGAGCTCAGAACAATTCTGCCATAACTTCAAGACAACCGAGTGTTACCTGCTTGCTCAGTGTGACCTTGCCCGTCCTACACTTCATGATCTGTTCGTACTCATGTGTACATGACGTACTCCGGAAGGCCACATGTTATAGACCGTTGCAACACTGGGGAGAGCACATTTTAGCTTGATACTTACTATGTGAGATCACCATAATAATTGACTAATGTGTAATCAAGGGTGCAAACAAAAAGGGATAAACATCTCAGGCAATTTATAAAAGCATGATATGGTATAGCCTGGGCGTCGGGGTTCCTCCACGATCGTCTTCAATCTTCTGTTGAAGCGTCATGACAGCCAATATTCCGTTGTCATGTCAACCATTTCAAAAACATTGTCCTGGTGGCAATTTCAGAAATCATTGTCGTGGCGACCATTTCAAAAAAGTTGCATCGCACCAAATTAGAAATTCTGTCGTGGCACAAAATTATAGCTCCTCGTCCCTCGCCAAGTACACCTTCTCCACGTCGTGGTCCTCCATGTATGTTTGCCATCGTCACATGTAACATGTATGCTATCTCTATGATATTTACATTAATGTGGCAATCTTGGGGCTCCAGGCATCATGTCGTGACACGCAGGCCACTTAACATTACAACATATGACCATCTCATACATAAATTCATTATCATGATGAAGGTTATACCACATCATATACATACTCTGCAAAACCAAGTTAGATGTCCTCTAATCAGTTTAAGAAAAAAAATAATTACATAGTTAACTCGTTTTAAAAAATACTACTAGCAACCTGCGTCCACAACATAGGCGATGATTCTTGATGCTAGATTAAGTTTTGGGGTGTGTGAAACAAGAGACTTAAATAAAATCTTTAGCCCCACACTAACCTTCGTCAAATACGCGTGGCCCCCTAAAAGATCATCCATCTTTATCACCCTCTTGTGTACCCAATGGTTCACCATTATTGACTATGATGAGGCCCGAAGAACTGTTAGCGGACCATCACCAGGCACAGCCAAGCGATTGTCGGAACTTTGTACAAAGCCTCATCATGTCGTCAATGAATTGATCGAAAACAACACTCGAGGGAAGCATACAAAGAACATAAAACCATCACATCCACATGTGATCTAGATTGCAACCTGCACCTACTCATATAACTGCTAATGATGCCACTGTTGGTAAACGTAATAGAACACAAAAAACCGTGCCTATGCACACCCAATATCAATATGAAGATGCAGGGATCAAGATCGTTACCGTCACCAAGTTGCAGTAGAAGAAGAATGTGCCGGTGTAGATCATACTTGGAGTTCCTCGAACCATCGATGAATGATCTCGTGAACCCCCCACGAACAGTCCCTCGAACCGAAGATCGAAAGCACATCCTCTCTACTTGGTTGCAAGTGTGCAACCTTTATGATATGGTAACGCTTCGTCGTCCAGAGCTTATCATCACTGGAGAATTAGAGGGGGGGATTAGAACAACATGGGGCTTCTAATTATGAGCATTAGAGGATTAGTCTATCTCTAATTAGTCAACTAGGACCAACTAGAACTAGAAGAACTAGATGAGGCTCCAAAACTTGTGTGTCCAATAGAGAGAAAAAACTAGTATATACAGGTTGGAGGGGAGGGGGAGGGCATCCACCAAGGAGAGAAAATCCCTCCTTGGAGCACTAGCCAAGGGGGAGTAGGATTCCTCCTCCCCTAGTCCAATTTGGCCTCCCCTTCCATAAGGGGGTGCCTCCTCCACTTGGGCCTTGGTAGCCCAAGTTGCCTTCCATCACTTGGCCTTTTTAGGCCCGTCGATATTAAGTTAAATATAAAAGTGTTCTAAATATTTTTAGAACATTTTATATATAATTTAACATCCCCAGAAACATTATACACCTATATATATTTATCGGTATTACCCGATACTCTCTAAAACCCTTCTGGTGACCCCAAAACATTTACAGATCCTCCCAGAACTATTCCAAATATTAATGGAAAATTCCAAAAATATGTTATCATCACTTCCATCCTACTAATACTCAGCAAATCATGATTTCCTTAAGCTTGTGACCCCGTAGGTTCGGTAACTCATAGACATGAACGAAAACCCCTTCGTTTAATGACCGGTCGAGGATCCGTGGACGTCCATATTGGTCCATATGAGCACACGAATAATATTCGAGTGAATCTTTGGTTATCATGTGATGTTCCCTTGTCCTCGCGATACTTTGCAAAACCCGGGATGCATTGGTATCCTCATGAGTCATCACATGATCATTATATTGAAATCCTCGTTACTAATTTTGTTCCATTTTCTCGTTGTTATGTTCCGGTATCCCCGTGGCGTAGTAACCTGTGTATGCATAGACGATGACAGATATCGTCACACCGACGGCCCTAATAATATCTCTCCATCGTCGGAGGAGCAAATCCCACTCTCGAGCTATCTAGTGCCTTGTCAAACTTTCCGATGATCTTGTAAGTTGTCGTTATGATCACCGTGTTACAGGTGACTTTGAGCAACCCCAAAGTTTATTGTACCGTAAGAAGTGACTAAGATACTCTCATCGTCTAAGTAGCAAAATCACACATTAACACTCTGTGTTGTTACAATTGATTATATACGATATTAACTCAATTCACAACATACGAATTTGGTTTGATTCAATATGATCATTCTTCCCACGTCATAAATCGCATTGTTGTTTTAGGACTACCATTTAACATTTAACGATATCCTAAGATGTGGAACGTGATCAGCAACAACACTTGAGCTAGTCCTAAAGGCAAGACTAGGAATCTTTTATTTCACTGTTTGTCATTCTACACGTGCATATGATTTTTTTTCATTGAATCACATATTCCAGGATCATAGCAGTTATACCATAGAATGTAAACTCTATAATTATGAATATGGAAATATAATAATACAAATATTATTGCCTCTAGGGCATATTTACAACAGTAACACCCACATAAAAGTTGTGAAGAAGAATAATAGTGGATTGCTTACGGGTTGATCTATTTTGAGCATCACAAATCCTATATGAAGCCTTTTTCAAACTTTCTCCTCCCCTTTTTTAAAATTAAGCACTTCATTTTCAGGGGTACAAGCAACAAGTGAAGAACTAGCCATGGCAACGAGCAAATAAAGCACACAAGATATTTTTAGTAATTTTGATTATTATTTTTATGGAAACTAGTAAAGGAAAATAAAAGCAAGTAAAAATTAGAGCAGGTAAATGATAAAGTGTATGAAGGGACCTTTGGATGTTTGATGAAGTCTCCCCGGCAACGGCGCCAGAAATTCTTCTGCTACTTGTAATAGGCGTTGGGATACCCCCGAAGAGGAAGGATAAAGTAGTATAGTAGTAGAAAGTATTTCCCTCAGTTAAGAACCAAGGTTTATCGAACCAATAGGAGATCCATGCAAACGGCCTTTAGCGGTACCTACACACACAAGACAAAATCCTTGCACCCAACGCGGGCAAGAGGTTTGGCAATCCCCTTCTCCTCGTTAATTGCAAGGATCAATTCTGACAGTGGGAGATATATAAATTGCAAAACAAAATAAAAGTAAATAAATTGCAGCTAGGAAATTAAGGTTTTAGCAATATGGTTTAGATGGACCCAGGGGGCATAGCTTTCACAAGAGGCATCTCTTTCAAGAACATAGCAAATGGTGGGTACACAAATTACTGTTGGGCAATTAATAGAAAAGCGCATAGTTATGATTGTATTCGTGGCATGATTAGTACATAGGCATTACGTCCGTAACAAGTAGACCATTAAGCTTACTGACGCCTACTACTTTACTCCCCCTCGAGAGCGCGTCTATGTTTGCATCTCTATGTATTAAGTTCATGACAAACAAAGTAATGCATGAAGTATGATGACATAATGTGGACAGAATAAGACCAACCAATATGACCAAAACCCATCATTTTACCATTAGTAGCAACAATACAAATATGTGCCTCGCTACTCATCCTGTCACACAGTGAGGGCACCGCAAGATTAAGCCTGCCACAAAGCATCTCTCCCGTTGAAGATAAATCAATCCAGTTGGCCAAACCAAATGGATAGATTGGAGAGAAATACAAAGCTGTAACAATCACACATAATACGGTTCAGAAATAACTTAATTACTTTCAATGAACAATCTGACCATAAACCCACAATTCATCGGATCCCAACAACGCATCGCAAAAGATTACATTGAATTGATCTCCGAAGAAACATTGTATTGAAGATCTGATAGAGAGAGAGAGAGAGAGAGAGAGAGAGAGAGAGAGAGAGAGAGATCTAGCTACTGCTACGAACCCATAATCATGTGGGGAACTACTCACACATCATGGAAGGCCTCCGTGATCGATTCCCCCTCTGACAGTTAACCAAAAAAGGACTTCAAATGGGATCGTGCAAGAATAGAGGCTTGTGGCGGCAAAAGAATTGTTTCGTGTCTTCTTATGTTCGTTTTGAAATATTTGGGAATTTATAGCACTAGAATTACGTCGAAAGGGGCAACGTGGGGCCCACAACACAGCAGGATGCGCCACCCCCCCCCCCCTCCCAGGGCGCGTCCTGTTGTCTTGGTGCCTCCTCGTCTAGATTTTGGTCCTCCCCCGAAGCTTCTAAGGTCCCTCCTGGTCCAGAAAAATTGTCAAAAAGTTTCGTAGAGTTTGGACTCCGTTTGGTAGGGACTTTCTGTAAAACCAAAAACAAGCAAAAAACAACAACTGGCACTAGGCACTGGGTTAATAGGTTAATTCCAAAAATGATATAAAATGACACATAAAATATATAAGATTGATAATATAATAGCATGAAACAATCAAAAATTACAGATATATCGGAGACGTATCACCTTGCCGCCACCGCCGCTTGGCAAAGCTCGACCGGCGTAGGTGGCGGCGGGCATCTTCTTCCTCTCGGTGTGGTCGGCGACTGGCGCGGGGTGGCGCGTGGCGCGGGAGCTTCGGGTGACCGTGGGCCTGGCAGTGTGGGGTTGCGGCTGCGTGGCCTGATGGCGGTGTGGCGGCGCCCTGGGGCCTAGACGGTGTGCGGCGGCTGCGGTGCGTCCTCCCCATCGGGTGGCGGAGCGTGTGGAGGACCGGGCCAGATCCAGATGGATCTGGCGCTGTCGTCTCGTCCTTCACCGGGGGTTGCGGGCAGCATCGACCATGGCTAGCCCCTCCCTACTGCAGGGAAGGGTCACGGCATGGTGGCTATGGTGGTCGGGTGGACTGGAGCAGCGGCGGGCGGGGTTTGGTGCTGACGGTGGTGCTCCCTGGTGCCACGGGTTGCACGTGCCTTGGGCCACGGTCGGTTGCTTCCTCTTCGTTGTTGGGTGCAGGTATCAGCAGGGTGGTGGCGGTGCGGCCCGGGGGTTTCCTTGGGCGGTCTGCGGTGGCGCCCAGGGTGGTTGTCGGATGGAACAGGCTTCGGTTCGGCTTGGGTTGCGGTCAGCGGTCTCCTCCATGCTCTTCAGCGGGGGTGATTGTGGCGTGGTGGTGGTGGTGGTGGTGGTGGTGGCGCTTGCCTGACGTAGTCGGGTGGCGGTGACGATCTTCGACCACGGACGCATGGCGGTTGGGTGTTGTAGGCGAGAGCAGTGGCCCTTGGTTGTGGTGCAGAGGGGCGGAGCGAGTCACGGGGAGCTGACGGAGTTGGGTTATTGGCGGCGAGGTACCAGCTACCACTTGCTGGTCGGAGGTACGGGTACCATGGGATCCCCCCGTCTGGATCTAGAGTTGCCGGATCCCCTCCTCTCCTGGTAGCGCTAGTTGGCAGTTGGCCAACGGCATGGCCTGGCCGCCAGTGCATGGGTTTAACTTGGTTCTCCGGTGGCGGGCTAGTTGCCCTCCTGCGCATGGCTCTTGCATCTCTGGCCAGGCCGAGGTGGAGGCTCGGGGCTTGGTTGGAGAGGCAACCTCGTGTTTTGGTGTCGGTGTTGAGTTGTCGAAGGATGCCGGGGCGGCGGTCCTGGATGGCGGGATCCATGGTGAGCTCTCCGGCAAGCCTTGTGGTGCCAATGGTGCCTACTCTTGGTCGTGTGGGCGATGAGGGTGTAGGGGTAGAAGACTCTGGCATGCTCTGTTCGTGCCCTGATTTAGAGGGGTTGGCTTCTCTCTCACTGCGGGGGTGTCAGAGGCACCTCCTAGCGTTTTGGCGAGTTCCTGAGCGAAAGTTCCGCGTCGTCGACGCCGCCGCCCGTGGGTGTCATTACCTTCCTAAAGGCATAGTCATGGGTCTAGTTCAGGTGCCAGGGCTCTGGGTGAAAACCCTTATCTGTTCCCAGACTCGGCAGCGGTGACGCTTCGCGTCGTCGCCCTCCTAGGGACGTTGCCGTGGAGTTTTGGTGTCGTTGGTCCGTCTTAGGCGAGTTGTTAGGCAGCTCTAAGCTCCTTGTTATATCTTCCGATCCGCTTTGTAAGAGAGTTTTCTCTCCAATATCACTCGGTTGTGTACTGTTCGATGTTATTGTTTTATTATATATAAAGCGCTCTGAGAGAGTCGTGGTTCACGATTTGGCCGGAAAATTTCCCATGAACACTGGTTGTACCTCTATTTCTAGCTAACACTAGTAAACTTATAGGTGCAACGCACGTCGAGACAAACACACTGCGGCTAAAGTTCGAGGAAAACAACTCTTACATTTTACACATATTCTCTACACCAAGAAAAACTGATGCATGAACACACTCTGATGCGGAGCATCCTAAGGACATCACCATGTCAAGAGTCTGTTTGGCAAGTGACACGTGCGACATCTACTTCTCATACATAAAGGTGAATCATCTCCTTTACACGTGTTCACTTGACCCCTTCGAGGATGGTATACTACTTGACACTCCACTCTTGTGCATGCATAGGTATCGTCGGAGCTTCACGGATGACGAGGAGGAGTGCAAGCACCAAGGAACACCTACACCATCCGCGAGGGAAGCTTGGAAGCGAAGACGGAGCGGCTGAAGTTACAGTCGTCGGACATCCGGCGCCAGCCCGGACATCCGGCACCTCAGCAGCCGCCGGACATCCGGCCTTCAGCCCGAAAATCCGGCGCCAGCAACAGAACCGCACCCGAGGCTTGGCCCCGCTAGCCCGGACATCCGAGCATTACCCCGGACATCCGGCGACCCGTGAAGAGCCAGACATCCGGTGCGACCGCCGGACATCCGGCCTTGCCTGCGTGCATGTATCCGGGCCGATGCCCATGTAACCGTTTCGCCCCTCACTTATCCCTTCATGACCCTAGACTATATATACTCTTCCACCTCCACCATTTTAGGGTTAGCAAATGTGATAGCTCATTTTAGACTAGAGATTTGCTCATCTTAGTGGTTCTACTCCTAGGAGAGACTGCGGCCCCTCTACGAAAAAGATCCACGATGGATTCAAGACCCCTAAATAGGAAGATCCTTCGCGGATTCAAGACCTCCTCTTGGAGATGAACTCTACCTTGTATCTTTCCCTTTGTTGTTCATGTACCTTGTGATCTTGTGTGTTAGATTGTCTAGTGGATGTGTGATTGGACTTGTTCTTGAGTGTTTTCCCTTGTGATTTCTCCTTGTTCGTCCCCGTGTTCATCGTGTTCCTCGCGGGATCCCTCCTTTTCGTGAAAGATCGGCTTAGAATCGGGTTGACCCCGCATCATATGGTATCATGAGCCACGGTTTCTCACGAATTTGGAGCCTCCCCACCGTTTTCTAGCTTGATTTTATTGTGTTCTTCCCCAATTTCGAAAATTCCCACCAAAAATAGGCCCATATTTTTTTGTGATCTGTTGGTTTGATGAGATTTTGTTGATTTTGATCCATGGATTTGCTTGGTTTCAATCATCAATTTCCGCCCCCAATTTGAAAAGTTCGTCCCGATTCAGATCTGGAATCTTCAGGCCGGACATCCGGGCCATCGGGCCGAACATCCGGCTCCTGGAGGGCAAAATCCCGCGCGTTTCTGTACATCAGGTCCCGGATTTCCGGACCCGACCCCGGATGTCCGGCCCGTGGGAATTCAGCCACCCATGTTTCACCGTTTTGTCCATAACTAATTCATCCGGAGTCCGATTTTGACGTTCTTTAGCTCGTTTTGAAGCTCTTGACATCCCCCATAACACAAAAATACCACCATCATCATTTGACTCCATCATATTTTGTGGATTTTGGCATCTTTGCCTAGGGCTTCCACCATATCATCTGCATAACCACCACCGACTTCCGCAACCTAACCATTTTGTCCACCATAGCATTTGTGGTTGCTTGAGTAGTGATTTGAGTCTCCTAAGGTGTTTAGGCTACTTAGGGACCATTGCTTCTTTATCAACCACCACCACCACTTCCGCATAGCCTAGTCCACTATACATAGCCAACCCAACTTAACCAAATTTTGTTCGAGCTTGTTTGAGTTGTGGCTTGTGTCTCCTAAGGTGTTTCGGCTACTTAGGGACCGTGACTTCAACTCCGACACCGTGTATAGCGCATCATACACTTCCACCACCATAACCCATTTTGACCGGGTTTCCACCAACAATTCCGCAACCACCACCGCTTGTCCGCTACCACCATTTGACATTTGTCCTTGAGATTTTGAGTTGTGGTTTTTCCGTTTACTAAGGTGTTTCGGCTAATTAGGAACGGGTCTACATCAAGAACAGCGCCTCTCATCATCGACTCGGACGGTAACCTCGACGACATCATTGTATATTCCCCTTGCAATTGCATTGTTAACCCCTAGCCCATTTGCGTCACTTTCCTATCGAGACTAGCCGTTGAGTATTGTCGGCAACGTTACTTGTGCACATTAGTGATCATTGATCCGCCCTTCCATTGCATACATACCAAATCATCTTGGTATCATCATATCATCCCTTGTGTGACAAGATTGTTCCCGCATATACACAATTGCTATCTTGGTTTGTGCATTTCGCATCGTGGCCATACAAAAAGAAAAATAAAGAAAGAGAATAAAGCTTTTAAGCAAAAGGAGAAAGACAAAGAAGCTTGTAAGCAAGAGACATAGCATCGCATCATATGATATCATACTTGATCATCTTGGATCATCTTGTGCTAAAAGCACCGAAACATCATACACATAGCATACTTGGGATAGAAAGTTCATACATTTTGCATCTTATAGGTTGTGCACAAGTGTCGTATCCGCCTATAGAGCAATCGTGCTAGCGTCTCTCTAGAGTTGCGCAACACGAGCGTTTTCCGTGGATGCCACATTTTGTGCTCATTCCGTGGTTGCACGACCCCATCTATCTATCCGTGTGTGTGTTTTCGTGTGCCACCCATATTGCTATTGGTCTACTTGTTTCACTTGCGAATTTGTGAATCTCTTTCAACTTTATTGACTCTTGCTAACATTTTGCAACAAATTTTTGTGCCACTATCCTCACCGAGCTACTCGATAAGCTTTACTTGATAGGTGTGAGTGAACATGTCCGGTACCAATTCCACTATTCTTTCATTTCACATTGAGTGAAACAAGATACATCCTCAACATTGGGAAAAGGTAACTTGGTGTTGTTTATCTCATCTCCTACTCACCTTTGCTCGAGTCTTGTGATGGATAGGCAAAGCATTTCATCTACTTCGGTCTACAACAACAATGACAAGTTCGATGCCATGACGACCAACTTGTACGCCAACATGGATGCTCAAATGGAGGAGCTCAAAGCCCTCATCAAGAACCGCAAGAGGTCTCCCTCGTCTTCGAGAAGACGCTCTAGTGCACATCCTTCCAAGCTACCATCTTCGGCGAGATCACCTCGGCATCGACACCATCAACGACAAGAACGTGAAGGTCAAGAGCTCAACTCCAACAACCGCTCAACGACTTCACCGTGCACCTTGGCATCTTCGCCAAGCCACTTGAAGGCATCTTCGCCTTTGGACATACGACATCTTCGCCAACAAGCACCTCAAGATTATGCTCAAGAGAAGCTTCCCAAGCTCAAGTCCACGACTTCCACGAGCTACTACGACCTCGACAATGACCACGAGATTCCTTTCTATGGGACTCAAGACCCCGAGGAGTATCTCGAGTGGGAGCGCAAGATGGACGACTACCTCAAGCTACATCAAGTTCCCTACGAAGATCAAGTGAAGTGTGCCACAAGACATTTCCACGACAACGCGTCCACATGGTGGCTTCACACACCTTCGACGAGATTCAACGTGAATTGGCCCAAGACGAAGAGAGCTATGCGGCGAGAGTTCATGCCTCCCACTTACACGGAACATCTTCTACGCCACTTGGAGAACACCATACAAGGATCCAAGTCCATCGACAAGTACTTCAACGAGATGAAGATGGCCTTGCGACGAGCCAGCGTGGACGACCCCATTTCTATGAACCTCCACTTCATGATGGGATTGCACAACGACATCTACAAGACTATCTTCCTCGAGAACTACAAGTCCCTCGACGACAACTACATTGGTGCTCTCAAGGCGGAACAAGAACTCATGAAGGCCAAGGATTCTCCACCGCAAGCACACTTCTCGAAGACCAAGATCCAAGAAGGCGAGCATGAGGCTAGTACCACCATGATGTCCAAGCCCGACGAGCTCCGAGACGATGCTCCCACGTTCGAATTCACCGCCATCCCTCTTTGTGGCATTGATGATGCCGAGTCTACTTCGACTCTTTTTCAAGACGGTGCGATGACGACTACGACTACGGAGCCATTCGAGGACCAAGCTTTGAAGGCGACCGACAAGGTGACGAGCATGGATGATGCTTCCATCTTAGGCGAGAGTGATGATGTGCCATCTTCGGCCTTCATCCCCGGCGACGGTGACGAGATGGTTGAGCATGGGATTTTCCCTTCGACCACGGCGACGTATGATGACTTGAGTGACTTGTGCCACCATATTGAGAGTGAGAGAGAGTTCACCACTAGCCCCATATATGACGAGCTGCCCCAATTCCCATGTGAGGAGAGCCACAACCCCCACCACTTGAGTGAGATGAGTGACTCCACCATATGCGACATTGAGTGCACCTACCATGAGGGAGTGAGTGAGTCACCACATAGAGAGAGTGAGATAGTTGATAGGTCATGTGAGACTACTTTCAACGCTAATGACTTGACCTCTACCTCTATTGTGTCTTTTCATTTGGTGCTAGGTCCCACATTTGATGACGCGCCGTCGACGACTTCGTCCTTCCTATGGACAAGACGATGGCCATGGTGGAATATGATGCACCCCCCATATGGTTCCATCAAGATAAAGATGATGACCACCATTTGGTCTTTCCCACCTCACCTACACTACATGAGTGGAATGAGAAAGGTAACAAAGGTGAAGGTGATGCTCTCGTCCCACTAGTGGACTATGTCGACAATGATTGCTCGCATGACGTTGATCCACCTATTGCCATGCTTCGTGCTAGTATGATTTCCCCATGCGATGATTTACCCATTTATGATGAGTTTGATGATTGCCATGTGGAGTCTATTAGTTGTGATGCCATGTTGCATAGGATTTCATGTGATAATTCTCTCGGTCACATCATGTTTGACAATCTGCTTGACTTGTCATATGCTATGCATGAGATCAACAATATGTCATATTTGCAATCTCATCGTAGTGACTATGCACATGCCATTAAAATAAAGCCAATTTGCACATATGGCAGAGATGACAAGCCCATGGTTATTGGCATTTGTTTTTCTTGTGATGATATTGACATGCTTCCTTTGCATCATATCCATCATATGCCATGCCATGATTACCTAGCTTCGGACATGCATTGTTTTGGATGTTGTTCCACTTCTCCATATTATGCTTCCACTATTGCTCATGAGGAGACCCCCATAGTTTCCTCATACATATTAGGAGATTTTGATCCATCCCATCCTTTGCATGATCTCAATCCTTATATGCACCATACGCTCCCCATGAATGAACATGCTATAGATGTGCCATATAATTGTATGCTCAATTTGCATCCACATCATGCTATACATAATAACTATTCATTCATGATGGATGACATGTTCTTATACCATGCATCAAATTTCTTTGAGCATTGCTTGTCTTGTGCTAACTCACACGTGCACATACACATCATGATGGATGATGTGTACATTTACCATGCACACACTTTCTTTGGCTTGTGTCTCTTTTGTGTAGGTACACATGCATACTTGTCAACCTCGCAAGAGCATGAGTTGACGAAACAAGCTCTAGAGAGCAACGATGACTTGGGAGTCCATGGATTATCCTTCCAACCGCTCCCTTTGCGCAAAGACTTCGCGCATCTCTTCTACATGTCCCTCACATGGTTATGGGTTATTGTCCATTATATCTCTTATGCCCCTCTTGCCATGTTCACTTTGCATGACATCCTCATTTATATGCCTTTGCCATGCATTTATGGCCCATGCTTCGAATTACACATGATGATTGATTCTCATACTTGTATGTGTATTTGCAAGCTTGGTAGAGATATTTCTTGTTATTGCCATGTTTGCTTTGTGACAAATGCCTATGATGATACCTTGTTCATGCTATGTGCTCGTGCTTGTGATATGTCGTGTGCATTGCTTATGCCTACTATTGACTCACATGACATGATTGCTATGAACTCATCTAGTGTGTTGCATCTTCACTGCACTAGCTTGCACGACATGATTGATATGCTTGCTTATGTTGCATCACCGATGATTCATACTTGCTCCTTTCATGCGGTTGATGTCAACCATTCCCATGCTTTGCACATGATTGATATTGCTTGTTGTCATATGTCTCCACATGTTGCCTCTCTCATGCTATACGATTGTCCATGCATTGAGCGCAACCATGATTTTAGTCTTGCCAATGAGATTGCCCCCATAGCATTCTCGCATTTATTTGGAGATTTTGACATATTTCTTGTGAAGCATGCTTGTCTTACCTCTATGCACCATATGCCTAGTGCCATGAATATAGCCATTGTTGCATCATCTTATTCATGCACTTTTGCTTCTAATGGTTACGTGCAAGAGAAGAGAACCATCATGATGGATGATGTGTTTATCTACCATGCGCATACGTTCTTTGTTTTGTTGTGTGCATGTGTAGGATACTTGGACATCGCGTCGACTTCCACTTCACGTGAGTTGACCATTCGAGCTCTTGAGAGTGAACCCCCTTCTACCACGATGATTCTACATCGCACTTGCTTGTGCTTCGGCATTGTGAAGGACGCACAAGGACCCGCTTTCAAGGTGATATCCTTCTCTTTCGAGAACCACAAAACCACGAGCATGAATATTGTGGATCACACTAAATGTGTTGCTTGCACCATGAGACTTATTTTTCATCTTGGACCCCTTGATTGCACACATGTTAGAGATCTCGCTTCGACTTGCCATTGTCACATTGCCATGCCTCATGTTATATATGCCTTGTGTGTTGCATCCAATTCTTGGATTACTTGTCCCTATCATATGCTTGGTTGCAACAATGTCATCTCTTCACATATGCCATGTCCCGTTGCTTTTCACATGATTGACTTCATTGCCTCACACATGTTGAACAATTGCTCTTTCTATTGTGTTGAGTGCCACACTATTTTCACTACACCCTATGCACGTTATGCTTGGATTGTCTTGCACTTGACCCATGTGTTTAGACACTTCATTTTATTTGGTGTTGTGAATGATTCCTATGCCTACTATAGACCTTTCATTGAGCACTTTATGCATGCTTGCTACGACTTTGAGGTAGATGCTTACTCTCTTGTTACACATATGTGCATCTCTACCTCACATTTACATGCTTGTTTCCATGATGACCTTGATTGTGCTCAATTCATATGCTTACATGCCATCTCACAATCCTTTGTCACACCACATGATATGCTTGATGACAACACTTGTTGGGTGAATCACCTCTTGAATGCTTGGTTTTGCACTACCGCTAACGACATTTGTTTTTCCAAGTGTTTGTTGTCCTTGCTCCTTTTGAAGGAATCACTAGATGGTGCGACATTGGAGAGTGCCCATTTCGAGCTTCAAGATGATGAGTGCTTGGTGATCGATCGCTTCGACATGGCGACGCCATCTCTTTCCCATGATGATTTGGCTTTCGATCCGAGGTCGGATCTTTTCCAAGGGGGAGGGGATGATGCGGAGCATCCTAAGGACATCACCATGTCAAGAATCCGTTTGGCAAGTGACACGTGCGACATCTACTTCTCATACATAAAGGTGAATCATCTCCTTTACACGTGTTCACTTGACCCCTTCGAGGATGGTATACTACTTGACACTCCACTCTTGTGCATGCATAGGTATCGTCGGAGCTTCACGGATGACGAGGAGGAGTGCAAGCACCAAGGAACACCTACACCATCCGCGAGGGAAGCTTGGAAGCGAAGACGGAGCGGCTGAAGTTACAGCCGTCGAACATCCGGCGCCAGCCCGGACATCCGGCACCTCAGCAGCCGCCGGACATCCGGCCTTCAGCCCGGAAATCCGGCGCCAGCAACAGAACCGCACCCGAGGCTTGGCCCCGCTAGCCCGGACATCCGGCGACCCGTGAAGAGCCGGACATCCGGTGCAACCGCCGGACATCCGGCCTTGCCTGCGTGCATGTATCCGGGCCGATGCCCATGTACCCGTTTCGCCCCTCACTTACCCCTTCATGACCCTAGACTATATATACTCTTCCACCTCCACCATTTTAGGGTTAGCAAATGTGATAGCTCATTTTAGACAAGAGCTTTGCTCATCTTAGTGGTTCTACTCCTAGGAGAGACTGCGGCCCCTCTACGGAGAAGATCCACGACGGATTCAAGACCCCTAAACAGGAAGATCCTTCGCGGATTCAAGACCTCCTCTTGGAGATGAACTCTACCTTGTATCTTTCCCTTTGTTGTTCATGTACCTTGTGATCTTGTGTGTTAGATTGTCTAGTGGATGTGTGATTGGACTTGTTCTTGAGTGTTTTCCTTGTGATTTCTCCTTGTTCGTCCCCGTGTTCATCGTGTTCCTCGCGGGATCCCTTCTTTTCTGAAAGATCGGCCTAGAATCGGGTTGACCCCGCATCACACTCCATATTACTACTTAGATCTTGTGGGTCGCTTTTTTGTATGTTTACTACAATAAGAAGTTGCCCTGACGTTTTTGTCCAAACAAATAGTCCAATTCTAATATTCTCTTACAAAAACAAAATGCAGCTCACACGACATTAAAAAACATAAATCTTCATTTCTCAGGGAAAGAAGTATACAAAGGAGTGCGTTCCACATCCCCTGTGATCACCAAAATACTCCCTCCATTCCAGAATATAAGGTGTATTGATTTTCGTGAAAGTCAACCATTTGAATGTTTGACTAAGTTTATAAAATAAAATAACAACATCGGTGATACCTAATAGATAAAATATGAAACTACTTTTCATGATGGATCAAATGGTATAAACTTTTGTATTGTGAATATTCATATATTTTTTAAAAACTCGGTCAAACATGCACTCGTTTGATTTTTAAAAAACTAAATAGATCTTATATAAAGGAACAGAGGGAATGGTAAGCAGGGAGGATAGCATAGCGTCCTCACAGTTGTGCCATTTCTTCCTAAGTTGCAGGCTAATGATCAGCGGCCCTTATTTGTGCATAAAAGATATATATATATATATATATATATATATATATATATATATACAAATAAATCTCATGTAGAACAGTTCTAATATTGACGTTGGCAGTGCCACATACTGGGAACGACGAACTTCCTTCGCTTCGCCAGTCGCTCAGGATTAGTGCAAGAAATCGAGATTAAAAACTTGAAGTAAATAACTGCATAGTTCTCCTACCAGGCAGCAATTTTCACATTTGTCTCAATTTCTGGAACTATGAAATACATTTTTTTGTGGTGAAAAATATGGCATTGATCTTTACACTGATACTTTAGAACACTTGAACTTACACATCGGAACACTTGACCTGGATAGTGGTGGCTGGTGGGTGATCGAAGCTAGAGAGCTTTGGCGTAGGGGATTAAGGGTGGAGTGAAGCTCCTGGTGTTTAGGAGTGCTGATCCAGGAAAATGGATGAATGAAATTATAACTGGCCATGCATGACTCCCACATGTAGCAAATCATTCGAATAACATCAGCACTGTGCCAAGACATTCATTCCTTGTATAAATCAACCAATCAATCTATACTAATAGTATTGAGGCAGTGGATGCAAACTACCTAGAAAGGATCAATAGAAGTACATTAGAAGAAAACTTGTACTAATTGTCCTTGAATCTGGTTATCAACTGAACAAATATCATTTACTATAAGATGTAAATTTCTTTTATATCCGAGAATCTAGAATAAACATAATGCTTATGTCAAAAGCAAGCCTGGACACAGATCCTTAATTCTAAGGCCAACTCATTTAGTTTCAGAATTTCCATAGGAAAGAGAGAACAATTTGGAACATGCTACATAACTGGTGAAGATAGAAAGCATTCATCCTCTTTTTCCTTGTTGTAAGGAGTAGCTTCAGCATACATTTGCAACAATGTAATACCTGATCCAGAAAAAGTTGTTCACTATTATTATTGGAGGAAAGAGACGCGCAGACAAAGAAAGAGAGGCGGTGCAAATAACCTGTAAATAAGGCCTTAAACAGTAAGTCTTCAAGTTTGATGACTTCAGATATGTTGGATCATTCGAAATGCACAAGTAAATAAGAATAAATATATGTGACAAAATAGAAAAGGTATATGATTTCTCTGTAATGAAACAAAACAAATCCAACTAAATCCAGTTTATATGATTTCTCTGTACGAATACACGGCAGCTGCATTAGACCAGATCCATCGAAGTATCTAGTTATTGGAACTCAGCGGGATTAGTTTCTTCGTTGGATCCTTCTGTATGGTGAAATTCTCTTTACTGGAATGCAGTAGAGAATGCATACCTTTACAGAGCAACACGATATACTCCAACAATAGTTACAGAATATGTAACCCTTTTTAGATGTATAGAATCGTGTAACTGAAATAGTAGTACATGTACAAGACCTCCTACTGAATCTTACATAATTCAGTGGATTGCTATGCAATTATGTTAAAACGACACATGAGCACATGAATTCTGCGTGTGTAAAGTTTTCTCTAAGAATCAATCATATATTCTGATTTCCAACCTATATCACTGGAGCTAGTGCCTAGGCAGGCACAACTCGCCTTAATTCCAGGCTAAGTGACATCATACATAAAACACACACTGATCAAGGAAGCCCAAGGAAGCCAACATGAACATGAAAAGTAATCCTAGGAAACAGAGACTGCATCTTCACTTCTTCACTATCTTGATCCTACTTTGTAAGACAAGATTGTTGCACAATTCTTATGTACGTGCCATTCTAATTACACATTTTCAGTACAGTAATTGGCAACCTAAGATAATCCCAAAGCTACAATTCTAGATTGCTGGAAGCCCACGGTTCATATTTAATCTCTAATGCACGTGCACCCACTGAACATACACTTCATGAGGGGCAATTAATTCAAATTTCCCAACCAGCCAAGCTTAGGCATGTAGTCGGATTCTAATATTGGTCTAAATATGAACTTCCTTGTAAGTACACAGGTCTAAATAAACACACTCTTACATCAGTGCCATTTCCTCCTATGCCTATATATGAGAATAATTTTCATGCTCCAGATCACATGTATTTCCCAAAGGAATTTTCAAATGATTAGTTAAACTCCGGAATAGCAATTTCTTCCTGTCCCCAAAAATGTTTCTAGTATGTATCAGAGGAAGATTGGTAAGTAGATTTGAAGATCAAAAAGTTCTGATCCACCAAGAAGTGCCAAAAGTGCATTATTAGTCATGCATAGCGACGAATACCCTAGATCGAATTAAAGGTTCACCTGATTAAGTTGTGATAGACCTTCGGTGCCCTCGATGGTGCACGTAAGGAGAACCGTAGGAGGTCCTCGACAGACCAGCCGGAGGACGGCAGGAACGGTGACGACGGCACCTCCTGCGCTCTGAAGGTAAATGATAGTCGCATGGTAGCAGTGATTTTCATAGAATGCAAAGTTCATTATCGGTACCCTTTGAAGCTGTTAAACCAAATTAACAACACAATTGCCCAGTTACTTCTTCCAGGTCTTATAATCCCCTTCGATGGCGTCATCTTCCTCAGGCGGCCTCCACTCTCACCCATGCATCGAGCATTGTCAGTTATGATTATGAGCATTTACATTAGAATTTCATATTTCTCTGCCACACATATACAGAATTAGATGGATGATAAAACAAAAAAAAAATATGAAGCATCTCTTGCATCAAATCGCAAGTAATTAAACACTCACATCAAGGATCTGGAAACAAGACATACCTTTCATACGGATCTCACTTGCTCTGTCCATGCACCGCCGGAACGGCTCGATGACCCAGCCGACAAGATCTTGTACGTCACCCCGGACTTTTTTGCCCTCAACCACCCGCCCCCCATCCCGTGCGCTGCTGGCCGCAGCCGCTCCAGCTCGGCGGGGTTCAGCAGCCGCTCCGCAGGCGTCGGCTCCTGCGCCTTCTTCTCCCGCCGCAGCGCCGCCTTGAGGCCCTCGACCCTTGTCGCGCATCACGGGACCGGCCTCCCATTCATATCTCCCCTGCCTCTTCTTCCCGGTGTTCCTCAATCGAGAGGTGGAATAAGGGGATGCTGGACCGGCCCCCTTCAGGTCTGGGATTCGGACTTGGAAGGATGGGGCGGCTCCCACGTCATCGGAAGCGCCTAGAGGCGACGACGTGAAGGGGGGCCGGGGCAAGCGGCTGGCGGCGTCGGCGTGAAGGGGCATGGGCGAGCGGCTAGCAGCGGCGGCGTGAAGGGGAGGCAAGGCGAAGCCGCTGGCGGTGGCAGCGGCGTGAAGGGGGCCAGGGCAAGCGGCGTGAGGGGAAGGCGGGGCGAAGTCGCGAACGCGGGGCGGTTTTTTTATTTTTTACGGGGCGAGGCGGTTTAGTGAACAGAGGACGTGTGGGGTGAGGCGAAGCGGGGATTAGCGTTTCGTTAACGAAGACTATTTCGTTAACAACATATTTAGACCGTTGATTATGTAATTAGACGGTTCAGATTATAAGTTGGATCTGCCTTCCGTTCTTTTATAGTGGTAGTAGATAGATAGATAGATAGATATGCACTCTTTCCCGGAAAAGAAAACGCAAGTCGAAGCCGTTACAAAAAGGGACGACGCAGAAAAGGTAGCCCCGATGATCATTGCTTATAGTGCTCAAAATAATGCAAACGGGAGCAACACAGGACCTACAAAGCATGTACCGTCAGTTGCACCATCGTCGGGTCACATACCCAACAAGTTCACCACATATGTTTGTTTTCTTTTTAGAATATCACCACGCATGTTTGCTTGTCTTCTTTTTAGACGATCACCACATATGTCTAGTCAACGCTTGAGAGCCATACATTCCTCTCGATTGATATACAGCCATACACTCCATCTCGTCTGCGTGGCTCTGCCGACCGATCTACAGCCATAAATTCCATCTCGCTTATGTGGCGCTGCCGTGTTAGTTCTGTACAACGCCACCGCGTCCATACATTAGCATGCCCCTCCGTGTGGAAGAAGAAACTCCATGAAGACCATACGTCTACCAAACTAAAGTTGCGCATGCCAAAGCACTCCACAGATGAGAAGGCAAAAGCTCCAATGTTAACATTAGCATAGCAATCCGATAGAGAACACACAATTAAATATCAGCCCAGCTACGGCCGCCAATTCTAGTGCTGCTATTAGCATCACAGCTTACAACAAGGGCCTGTTCCGGGGACACACGAGGAAACAAGAAATGGTAGTGTGGCATTGTTCTGCATCACCAACAGCAGCCATTTTCTAGTCAACAGTCTCATCGTCCTTGTCAGTTGTCTGCGGGCCGGTGGATGACGGGGAGTAGCCCGGTGCAGTCGGGGAGTAGCTTGCGCTGGGGCTGCACGCTCAAAATCGCAATTGTCAGAAGAGCTAATTGCACGCTTCCATCGCGGGCAGATGAGACAGACCTCAGGTATTTACCTGTAGTTTGGAGATGTCGGGCTGTAATCTGGGCTAGGTCCTCCAGAGGTAGTGTGCGGGCTGCAACACTCACGCAATGTGTTAGGATACATGTATTGTCACGGAATAAGTTAAAAACAATGGTGATTATCAACAGAAATGGGCTCACCTTGTCGGGCTGTATGACGGGCTTGGTTGTGCATATGATGGTGAGGTGGGCGAGTAGGTCGGTGAGGTCGGGCTGGAGAAACGGAACAGAGATGTAATGTAATCAAAATGAAGCATAGACATACATGGAACACAACACCAAAAGAACGGCCAAAGCTATCAACAGAATACCTGTAGTTCGGAGAAGTCTGGCTGTACGGGCTCATCATCCTTGGGCTGCTTGGAGAATAAGCATGTGAAGGACTGTACTTGGCCGAAGAAGGATTGTAGCTCGGTGAAGTGGGGCTGTAGTTCGGTGAAGTTGGGCTGTAGCTCGGTGACGTCGGGCTGTAACCAGGCGATGTTGGGCTGTATGCAGGCGATGTTGGGCTGTATGAGGGCGAGGTAGGGCTGTATGAGGGGGATG
>LR738715.1:493822152-493881278 GCA_902687465.1 Secale cereale | reverse complement strand
GTCGGGCTGTACGAGGGAGAAGTAGGGCTGTATGATGGTGACGTTGGGCTGTAAGATGGCGACGTCGGGCTGTATGCAGGAGATGTCGGGCTGTATGCTGGCGAGGTCGGACTATAAACCGGTGATGTTGGACTATAGCTCGGCGATGTGGGGCTGTAGCTTGGGGATGTGGGGCTGTAGCTAGGAGATGTGGGGCTGTAGCTCGGGGATGTTGGCGAGTATGATGGACTGGTCGGAGAGTATGATGGACTGGTCGGAGAGTATGATGGACTGGTCGGGCTGTAGGAAGGAGAGCCGGGCGTATATGATGGAGAGGTGGGACTGTAGCTGGGCGATGCAGGGCTGTATGATGGAGAAGTGGGACTGTAACCATGTCCTGGCCCTGGGCTGAACACCGGAGAAGATGGACTGTAACCACCGCCAGAGGATGGACTGTAGTTTGACGGAACGGGTGAGAATGCCATGCCCCCAACATATGGTGAGAACTGAGCATCTGTAATTGGGGAAGCCCTAAAATTTGGACTCAGCATTGGTGACATCATTCCTCCATCACGGTACGGTGTTGCGGACATGGGTGAACGCGCTGGTGTCATGCCATAGTCCAGACCTTCAACATAGCTTGGGAGTTGAAGCTCAATGGCCTGCTGCAGCATCTGGTCGTTCAGATACAATCCACAGCCTCCCGTACCAATAGGAGCAAGCTGGCCAAGCATAATGTTCTCAGTCACACCTCTCAGGTAATCAGATTCCGCATATACAGCAGCATCAAGCAAGATATCCACTGTTTCTTCAAAAGAACATCTCATGAGGGGCCCTGTGTCATTACGATTTATACCATGCCTAGTAATAGCCATCAGGTGACCTCTGTATGTCATCGTATCACAGAGAATGGCCAGATGCCTGTAGTTCACATAAGACCCATCAAAAGATATGACCACCCTCAGCTCATCCAAGAGAGACCTGCGGACAGCCTCAATCCCAAGAACCTCAATCACTTCAATCAAATGGTTACTTGTTGTCCTTGTAGAATCAACATCCTCATGACACATCACGGCCAAGAGGTTTACACCTTCTGTATCAAGCATCCACTCGTTATCTGGTTTGAAACCCTCACTTTCATCAAATTTATTGACCTTCCCGTATTTGATGAAGACCTTGTTAATATCTGGAATGCCTCGAAGGGCCATCTCAGTCAACATATTACCCTCGATCTTCTTGAGGAAAACGTCATCCTCAGCAGATTCATCCTGTATTTCTCCTTTTGGAGCTTCGTCATTTGTAATGCGGACACGAAGGATGAGCTTATCTGCATTATCATCATTGAATATGCATGACAAATCATCATCAAATTCATGATTGATCTTCTCTGCAATATCAGCCATGCTCAATTTCTTATCAACCATCATCTCACGGTTCAGCTCAATACGCAGCAGCCAAGGAGAGATCTTATCCGGGTCAATATCCTCATCAGGCATTTCATAATATGACCTGACAAATTCCACATCCTCTTCAATGATGGTTCCTAGAGGATCAGGATCATACCATATCTCAGTGGCATGGGTCACACTACGCAGTGTAGTGTACTCCAAGGCACACTGCACATTCTTAGCCAATTCTTTTTTCTTGCTCACCTCAGGCTTGAGGAAAACAGACAGAGATGGAGTCTTTATCTTCTTGGCGACGTTAATAATCTCTCTTAACCTGGGAACTCCAAGGGTAACATTCTTAGCACTAACACCAGCATAATGGAAAGTATTCAGTGTCATCTGAGTTGCCGGTTCTCCAATGGACTGTGCAGCCACACATCCAATCATTTCACCAGGAGCTACCAAAGACTGGAGGAATCTCGATTCAATCTCACCAATGACCCATTCGAAGGATTCCTTTGTAAGCCTGTATTCTTTCAAGACCCTCTTGCTAGCAAATGTGCTACGAAGCAGGATATTGAAGAACAAAGTAGCATTCTTCTGAGCCTCGATGCTCATGGCGTCGTCACCAGGGACAACCTTAAGTCTTTCTTGCAGCTTATCTATTGCTTCCACAATTTCCATTGGGTGCATGTCAGAAGGTCTTCTTAAATCAATCTTGAAAGTCTTCTGAGCATTCCAGATAAGCCGCTTGAGGTTGACAGGCATAGGCCATGTATTGTCGCCAGTTGTAGTAATTTCAGTCCCAAGCTGTAATCTGTCAGCTTCTAATTTCTGAACCTCTGCCTCAAACACATTTCTGAATTCACGAATGGTCTTCAAATCATCAACATGGTCAGGCAACATGTAAGTAGGCCTCCAGTTCTCATCATCGAGTTCATAACGAAATACAGTATCAAACTCGGCCTTTTTCATCTTCAGGGAGTCCAATTTCTGTGATTCAATCCAAACAGCATCCATGCCATCCTCTCCATACAAGAATTGAATAACATCACCCAGCGAATTTCGCACAGTACCATCATATTTCACCATAATGTCCTCCATAGCCTTCACGAGCCTCCGCTGAATATATCCCGTCTCGGAGGTTTTCACAGCAGTATCAATCAAACCTTCTCTACCACCCATAGCATGGAAGAAAAATTCTTGTGGTGTCAGACCTCGAAGGTAAGAGTTCTCAACAAACCCACGACTTTCAGGGCCATAATCATCTTTCGTGAAGTGGGGCAATGTACGATCAACAAAACCAAATGGAATCCGCTTGCCCTCAACATTCTGCTGTCCGACACAAGCAGTCATTTGCGAAATATTAATGAAACTGCCTTTTGAGCCTGCAGTGACCATAGCTTTCAAGTTGTTGCTCTCAGACAAACTCTTCTGAGCACTGCTCCCAGCATCATCACGAGCCTTGTTAAGAACCTAGCATGGAAAACGGATATGTCAAAAACAAGTCTACCAAAAAACTGATGGCTTACTCCTTCCTAAATGGAAGGATCAAAGTCTCCCAAAAAAACTGATGGAAAAATCAAACTCTCCCAAAAAAAGCTGATGGCTTACTCCTTCCCAGATGGAAGAACCAAACAAGGGCATTCAACAGTACCTGATTTACTCGGTTTTCGAATGATTCCATCATTGTGCGTCCTGGTTCAGGTTCTAAGTTCTTCTCTTGTGCTTGCTTAATAAGCTCCTTCACCTCATTCTTAGCTGTTCCAATTGTCTCGTTAATCTTCTCCATAGTAGCAGCATCTGCAATTGTATCTCCAATACCAATACTGAAACCGTTTTGCAGAAGCCAGTAGTTGACCAGCCACTGTGTATGACCCAAGAACTTCCGTGCAGCATCTGGCCCTACCTCTTCCCTGCAAACAGTTAAACCAACCAATATTATTCAGCAGAGAACATGTGTACCAAAAACTGCAATGCAACGTTTTTAACTTACCAAATAACATGAATAAGACTTCCAGTTGATGTCCCGAGTGTTTTTTTGCAAAGTGTACCAGACAGAAGCTCTCCCTTCTCTATCCGGACCATAGTATCTCCTGGAGTAATAAATCCACTTTCTGTTTCAGCATGCCAGGCTGAAAATCTTATTAAATTGATTAGCTTCGGAATAATCAAGTTGAAAACTTGTTTGCCCGTCCAAATCGGCCTTGGTCTCAAAATGGCAGGGGCAGGGACCTTCCCATCAAAATCTTCCCACCACATTAGGATGTTCATAAATACATCCTGGGAGAAATTTCAGAACATTAAGCTACAAAAATTAAAGACAGTAATATTAGGTGTTTAAGGAGAGTATCGTTAACCTTTTCAATAAGAGTGTCCCTTTTGGTTATTTTTCGACACCCAAGAAGTGTGTCCTGGACAATACCCATAACAGGTCTATTCGCTTGAGGTGAGACAATGCATTTTGGCACCATCATCAGCTCTAAAACTTCAGCTCTGGTCTCAAATGACTGAGGAACATGCATATTCATTTCATCCCCATCAAAATCTGCATTGTATGGTGATGTGACAGACAGGTTCAGGCGAAAAGTTGAGTAGGGCATAATTTTAATACGATGCCCCATGATAGACATTTTGTGAAGACTTGGTTGCCGGTTGAAAAGAACAAAATCTCCATCATTGAGGTGTCTTTCCACCTGAGAAGTCAAGCACAAAACAGGTGAACCAAAACAAAAGGAAATTTTTGTCATGTCACCATTAAAATGGTGGATGCTGCAACGATGTCAGCACTAACCTTGTAACCCAGCTCCAAATGCTGATCACTACTTTTCTTTACATAGCGAAGATCCAGCCTCTGACCATCTTCCCTGATGA
This sequence comes from Secale cereale, assembly GCA_902687465.1. Taxonomy (NCBI): domain Eukaryota; kingdom Viridiplantae; phylum Streptophyta; class Magnoliopsida; order Poales; family Poaceae; genus Secale; species Secale cereale. Next base: position 493,877,037 of record LR738715.1, on the reverse strand, counting down.
TGTACTTTGCACCTGTCTTGCCTGGGGGTGGGTGGGGACCATATTCTACTAGTTCTTTCAACCTGGTATGATCAGATTTAGACATAACTTCTCACATATCAATGCAAGAACAGTGATTACATAAGATGCCTTAATAACAGAAAATTTGTTTACCTCTCGATGTTATATGGAGTGACAGTTTCTGGGTATGTCAGATTCAAAGCAATACTCCATGGCACCCCCAATTGATCAATGTTGATATTCGGATCTGGTGTAATGACAGTACGAGCTGAGAAATCAACACGCTTCCCCATTAAGTTTCCTCTAATCCGACCTTCTTTTGCTTTCAGCCTGCTGCATATTGACTTAATAGGCCTTCCAGAACGCTGAGTGGCCTGGATATTTCGACAACAGATAATAAGACTAACTCATCAATTGGTGATTAATATGGGGAGTGCACTTATAGACTACTCACCCTTGGTTGTCCAGGAAGATCATTGTCGAAGTACGTTGCAATGTGAAACTGCAACAACTGAGCAAACTCGGTTATAATGTGAGCTGGGGCTCCATTTCTCTCTTGCCTCCTCAAATTCTCATTATGCCGAATTATCATCGCTAATTGATGGGTCAAATCATCCTGTAGAAACAGAACAAACAGCAAGATAAACAGTGGGTGGAAGGTGAGACCTGTGAACCAACCATTGGATCCATTCATAATAATCTTAGTAGTACTGGGCTAACCTCACTTCTGGAGGAAGTATCCATCATAACAGATGGTCTGACAGGCGGTGGAGGAATTGGAAGGACTTGCAGTATCATCCAATCGGGACGAGCATACTTTGGGTTCAGGCCCAACAAAAGACAGTCCTCATCACTTATACGCTTGAGAACATTAAGGACCTGCCCCAATAAACCATGATGTGAGCCATGTGGTTAACTGAAAATTCTTAGAACCGATTGAATTGAGTAAGGATAATGTAAATACCCTCTCGGCAGAGAGAATTTGCTTTCGCTCTACTGGTTCAGGGAGTTGATCTTGATCATCACTTTTCTTCTTTGTTGCTTTAAATTCTGCAACCATCTTCATACCATCAACTGTGATATTTGGCTGCTGAGCACCACAACCACCTCTTTTCTTCACTGGCTCATCAGCATCCTGCTGATCTTGAACCTCAAGTTCATCGCCCCCAGCACAAAGCTTTTTGCTCTTGCAAGCATCATATATTCTTCTTAATCTATTTTTTGGGTTCCTGATTTTCAGAGCCTGCTTGAACTTGGTATCCTCCTGCAAGATATCACTGATAAATAACATGCCAAGATCAAGGCACACAAAAATAAATGGTCCACGCTATGATACTGTTTAGTACTCCCTCCATTCACAAATAAAGATGTTCTAACTTTTTTGTGAATCTGATGTATACAGACACATTTTAGTGTGTTTGTTCACTCATTTCAGTCTGTATGTACTCCATATTGAAATATCCAAAACATATTATATTTGTGCACGGAGGGAGTAGCTAACATGCAAGAACAACCTTTTTCAGAATTCATGAGAAAACTCCAAAGTTATTTGTAATTAGGTTCCATGGTTCTGGTTATTTTACCAAAGACAATAATAAACAAAATAGGCATTGCTACGGGGACACATCATCAATGCAGTTTTCTTTTGTCTGATGCAGTTCTACCAATGGCAGGCTCTATTGAAATTTCGCAAAGGTAATCTTGGCTTCCAATGTTGAGTTCCCGGTCCATAACTAACATGCAAGAAATCTAAATCAACTGCATGTACAGGTTCATCGCACCTGACCAAAAAGATTCTATGAAGTTGAACAGATGCAAAATTGGAAGACATAAGTGAGAATTACAATTGTCATGATTTCAGTTTAGCTTGTCTTGCACATCAGGGACTCCTTTCAGTTCACCTTAGATATGCACCAAACAACAACCTAGTAAAATGCACAGGTCTTAAAAGGAAGCCAGACAAACAGAGGGGTCATGTACCTCATCCGCCAGGATCTTGGAACAGTTGAAGCACACACAGCGCATTATGGAGAGTACAGTCTTGATGAAGCCGATGTGGAACATTGGCTTTGCAAGCTCAAGGTGGCCAAAGTGACCCGGGCACTCAGCCATCCCAGCCATACATGTATCACACTTGATCTTCCGGTCAATAGTTCCCAAACGAGGGTCACTCAAACCCCCAGGCTTTGCCTTCCCCCTCTCCATAGTCTCTGCATGCTCTATCACCACCACTGACATTTGTCTCTACAAAAATAGCAAAGCAACACAAAATTTATCAAATTCAATCCTGCACATTTCTTTGGGCACTCCATGTAGACCAGTTCAGGAGGCACTCCTCAGACCATCATTACAAAGGTCGATGGTCATTTGAACCAAACAAATCATACTATTAAACCCTCTCAAATCCATCTTATTAGACATATTCTGCAAATCTATAGTATAAGACCCGCAACCAGATGTGTGTAGCCTTATTCAAACCTCTATTGAACATGACCCGATCAAAAACACTGTAAAATCATATGCGGTAATAAACAAACTGTGCAAACTGCTAAGCACAACCAGCCTGCCAAATTCATAGTAAATCCAAATACCACAAGTAATAAGAACATTTGCCTTTTGTTAGATCTGTTAAAACTTTGATGTGCGAAGTTCAACTCGACGTCTTGACCAAATATCCCACTTGAATAGAATTACATGGAGTACAACTTGTAGCTCAAACCGAACTAGAGACTTACAACCAAGCATCTTGCACAAAGTTTAACTAGTTCCCAAAGTTAGCAAAACACCGAGTCAACCAAACAACACTCATGCGTATATTGTTCAGTGTCAGAACCTTCGGTAAGTTACAATGGATCAGCTTCAACATATATTTGTCAGATCAAGCTCCGCCAATTCGCTACCCAAGCAACACCACAAATTGAAGCTAACAACCAGCAACCCGATGACAGTTCATTCAGAGTTAGGAACTAGCCAAGCCCACCCAAACCGGCTCAAGCTCCAACTCCACGCAGAGAGAAGAGAAACCAAACAGAGGCGGCGGGGTGGGGGGAGGCGAGGTATTACGATTTCATCCGGGCTGAGGATGCCGAACTGCACGAGCTTGACCTTGGCCACCTCGGCCGGGGAGTAAGGGAACCTCGCGTCCATTTCACCCCAACGGCGGCGCCGCCGCCACCTAGGGTTTGGGTCTCAGATCCCGCCGCACGACGCGAGCGCACAGACGCCCGAAGCTTGGACCGTACGGCCAGCCCTGTCTGGAGCAGGCTAAACCTTTTGGCGGCTAAAATCGACCTCGAATGGGATCGATCCGACCGGTCCTCGCCTCCTCCGCGAGATGGGAGGGGAAAGGGGATCGGGAAGAGAGTGCGTCTGAGAAAGGGGAGAACAGGGTGAGGGTGGGGTTGTACTTATAGACATATCCTGCGCCGGACGGGCTATAGTGAGCCGGTGGTCGCGTGGGCCTGTGGAGCCGGTGTATGGATTCATGACAGGGTAGGAAACGCGGTGTAGGTGGACCGGGTGTGGGGAGGTAGGAAACAAGGGAGTCACAGTGAACCGGCTATGGATGCGCAGTAGACGGTGGGGATGAGAGTTTTGGGTGGAGTTCCTGACGTCAATGCGGAACGGTGAGAGCCTATGAGTGGTCGTGGTTTTGCTATTGTGGGCGATAGATCCTTGTCAGTTTCATTATACTTCTTTCGTTTCAAAATTCTTATCTTCAATTTGTGAAAATACGGATATATCTAGTTATGTTTTAGTGTTAAATACTTATCTATTTAGACAAATCTAAGACAAGAATTTTGGGACGAAGGAAGTATCTTGTTTCCCCAAACCAAATGTAGATTCTACTGTTTCTATTAGCATATTATGCAGAAAATTGTATTTGAATGTGACGGCCAATAAAAGCATGAGTTGGGTGAATTCAAATAACCACAATCATTCAACCAGAGTAATGCTACATCTACAAAAGGTTACTTGAATTTTTACATGCAAATTGATGTAGATGATTATGATTCGTAATAGGGAATGAAAGGGTCCACCCAGTTGAATTTAAGGGGAGTATTCTTGATTCAATCTCTTTATCTAACGTCCCGCGCCGCTTCAATGATATGTCCATTACATCATCGATAAATTAAAAACACCATTAATTGCATTATTTGTAGTAAATGATTTTGGAAACGGCATTAATTAATAATTGTAACCAACTTTAGAAATAACAATGGTTGCATTAATTGCAATTAATCATGAGAACACCATTAATTGCACAAATAATCTTCGTATTGGCCTACCTTGATTGCTTTCTTTTCACACAATGTATGAGGCAACGACCAACTCTAAGAAAAAGAAGGGCGAGGGGAATTGTTCATGCACCAATGATATGTTGTTTTTGTTACTTACTCCCTCTGTCTCAAAATTCTTGTCTTATATTTGTCTAGATAGTGAAGTATCTAACACCAAAACGTGACTATATACATCCGTATTTAGACAAATCGAAGACAAGCATTTTGGAACGGAGGGAGTACTTCGTAAGTGTCAAAAGCCCCCCCTACCTAGCAACAATACACAGTCAAGCCACCTGGTCGGTGGTGCATATCAAGATAGCACATGGAACATATGCATTTTTTATGCCCATGAGTGGATATGATGAAAGCTTACCACTGAATTGAGTGGGAATCATGCGTAAAAGATTTGTTTTTATCATTCTAAGTTTACCTCGCGCGTTGCTGCATGGATTGGTTGCAGTATATTTTGATGATACTTAAATGAAAATTAAAATCTCTCTCTATGTGTGTGTGTATGTGTAGCTTATTGTGCTTAATTATTATATAGTTGTAAGTATATATAGAATATAAGTAGTATTTTACATGCATGTTGAGAGAAATATAGTTAGTGTGGATTGATGATGTGGCATGTGTGTGATGGAGAACGAAGTATGAAAATAAAATAAAAATCGTACGAACACCCAAGGTCTATCTAGAAGAAGCATAGCAACGAGAGAGGAGAGTGTGTCTTGATACGTCCAAAACGTATCTATAATTTCTGCTTGCTCCATGCCATTTTTGGGTGATATTGCTATGATATTCATACACTTCCATACACTTTTGATCATATTTGGACTAACTTACTAATCCAGTGCACCCCAGTGCCAGTTTCTGTTTTCGGCTGTTTTTGTATTTCAGTTTTTCACGTTTCGAGAACTGTCCAGAAAAATCCAGAAAATTTATATAAAAAATCAGCGATCCGGAAACAACACTACGTCCGAAGGGCAGCCTGGGGGGGGCCACAGGGGCTCCAGGCGCCCTGTGGGCGCGCCTCCCCCCTAGGCCGCGCCGGGGGGGCGCCTGGGCCCCCCGAGGCTCCCCGGTGCCCTACTTTGGCATATATTTAAAGGGTCCTCCGTAACCCTCAAAACAGGACTTCTTTTCGCGATCTCATCTCTGTTCCGCCGCCGCCGCCGCTTCCAAGATCGGGAGCACCAGGAGAACTCTTTTCGGCACCCTGCCGGAGGGGAGGATCACCACCGGGAGCTTCTCCACCACCATGGACGCCTCCCGGATGACTCGTGAGTAGTCTCCCTTGGACCATGAGTCCATGACCAGTACCTATGTGATGTTCTCCTCCCGTTCTTGTGCTTCACTAATTAGTCCTCGTGAGCTGCCCTACATGATCGAGGCACCTATGTAATCCTTATGTTGTTGCTATGTTGAGTTTGCTGGGATCCGATGGATTATGAGATTATGTTCAGATTGATCTTGAGTAATATATTTGATTCACCTCTTTTATATTTTAGTTCATAAGTAATTCTTGCATGTTCTTCGTTGTTATTTATTGCTTTGGCCGAGTAATAGGTAGTGACTCCAAGAGGGAACGTTATGCTCGATTGTGGGTTCATGCCCCTCGATGACTAGCTTGAGTGACAGGAACATGAGTCTAGGGGATGTGTTGTTGCCACAAGGGGGAAAACAACGTTGCTTGTGCCCGCGGGTGCAAGGATTGTTTACTTTACGCAAAGTTCTTTTAATGCAGTTGTTTGTTGCATTGAGTTTACACTATGGGTGGGACTCGCAACTTAATACCAGCGAGATGTTCTGGATAGATATCTCAAGGTGGATGATTAGTAGTAGATATTGATGGATTTCGGTCTACTTACTTTGGCGTACCGCCCATGCTTTGAACCTCAACCTTTCTTGCAATGTAATCAGCATTGGTTTGCGTTCGTGGTCCTGTCAATTGCCCAGCTGTAATTTGTTTACCTCACATAGCTGTTTTATCGTCTTTTGGGAGAGAGACATCACTAGTGAACATCATGAGACTCCGGTCCATATTACCATCATTGATCACATCCACTACTTACTTTTCGCTATTTACTTACTATTGCAAAACACTATTTATCACTACTATCATATTGCTTTTAACCCTTTGTGAACTACAAGGCCGGAGAGATTGACAACCTCTCTGTACTCGTTGGGAGCAAAGTTATTTGTATCTGTGTGCAGGTCCACGTTGATTGCTAATTGCGCCGTTAGCAATTGACACCTAGTTGTTGAACCTAGGAGTCTCTGGGGATTCGATCATTGGCATCTTTGCTAGGGGAAAATACTTCTAATTACTGCATCTTACACCTTCCACTTGGGGTAACCAACGAGGGGTTCGAGGCTCATCATGTCTACGTACCCTGGTGGAAAAGCGAAAGCGTATATAACGCGGTTGATGTAGTCGTACTCTTTGCAATCCGATCGTGATCCAACCGATCTAGTGCCGAACGGATGGCACCTCCAAGGTTAGCACACGTGCGGTTCGATGACGTATCCTCCTCTTTGATCCAGCAAGAGAAGGCGGAGAAATAGATGGGATCACAACCAGCATGACAGCATGGTGGTGATGGTGGTGGAGTCAGAATACCGGCAAGGCTTCTCTAAGCGAAAAGCCATGGACGAAAACTATGGAGAGAGAGAGAGAGAGACGGGGCAGCAACCAATGCTAATGTGGTGGGCTATCTTGTTGCGCCCCGTCCTCTATATTTATATGTGTGGGAGGGATGGAAGTTCAGCCCTACTCCTAATAGGAGTTGGGGCCAAAGGGGGGAGGACTTCGACTCCAAGTCCAATCCTATTCCTACTAGGACCCCCCCCCCCTTTCCCTTCCCTAGCCACATGGGCTTTTGAGGATTTGGTGCACATAGACCAATAAGGCCAGGGCGCCTCCCCTCATGCCATGCCAGCCCTTGGGACGTGGTGGACCCACTTGTGGACTTTCATACCCCTCCAGAATCCACCGGAACCTTCGGGAAGCTTCCCGGTACAATAGCAAAAAAACTGCACCTTTTCTGGAACCCAAAATATGACTTCCCATATATAAATATTTACCTCTCGACCATTCTCAGACTCCTCGTGACGTCCGGGATCTCATCTGGGACTCCGAACAACATTCGATTACCAATCATCAAATATCCCAATACTACTCTAGTGTCATCGAATGTTAAGCGTGCGACCCTACGGGTTCAAAAATCATGTAGTCGTGACCAAGACACCTCTCCGGTCAATAACCAATAGCAGGACCTAGATGTCCATGTTGGTTCCTACATATTCCACGAAGATCTTTTATCGGTTGTACCATGATGTCAAGGATTCGGTTAATCCCGTACGCAATTCCCTTTGTCCAGCGATATGTTACTTGCCCGTGATTCGATCGTCGGTATCTCCATACCTAGTTCAATCTCGTTTCCGGCAAGTCTCTTTATGTTGGGAAACGTTGCATGGAAAACAAAAACAGAACTACACACACAAGATCTATCCATAGAGATGCATAGCAACGAGAGGGGAGAGTGTGTCTACATACCCACGTAGACCATAAGCGGAAGCGTTTAGTAACACGGTTGATGTAGTCGAACTTCTTCGTGATCCAACCGATCGAATACCGAATGTACAGCACCTCCACTTTCAGCACACGTTCAACTTGATGACGTCCTCGCCATCTTGATCCAGCAAGACGAGCGAAGTAGTAGATGAGTTCCGGTAGCACGACGGTGTGGTGACGGTGATTGTCATGCTATCTCCGCAGGGCTTCGCCTAAGCACTGCGAAAATATGACCGAGGGACAAAACTGTGGAGAGGAGCGCCACACACGGCTAAGACAATGTTGTTGTTGTGCTAGGCGCCCCGTCCCACATATATATACGTGGCGGAAGAGGGAAGAGGCCAAGGGGCGCCCAAGTAGGGCTGAATCCTACTTGGGGTCTTCCCCAAGCCGCGCCCCTTCCTTATTTGAGTGTGGGAGGAAGGCAGGAGGAGGAGCCCGCCCTTTTCTTTCTCTCACGAGGATTGTTGGGGATATAACTATTGGGTATGACCCACCCAGGAGGGGCCGGGTTATACCACTGGCGGCTTAAGGATAAAGAGGCCTGCTAAGGCCCAGGAAGACACGAAGATGGCGGTTTACATAGCAGCTAATAGAAGGCCCAAGACCCGGCGGAGATATGAAGCCCGTAGGTGTGAACCGCCTTATGTGTAACTTGTATTGTAAGGCAAACTTAGTTTGTACCGAGCCGGACACATTGTGTATGAGCAGGCCGTGACTCTGTAAGCCGCCGGGCATCGACCTGCATATATAAAGGGGTGGTTAACTCAAGAAACAACCCCTCGAGAGCTAGGTAATGCGTATTCGCCCACTTGTTATCGAGTCTCGAGCAATACAACCCTAGCTGGATTAAGCTTTTACCTCATCGAGGGCCTGAACCAGGATAAAAAAAACTTTGTGTCCTTTGTCCTGATTAACCCCTTCAAGCTAACCTAACAGCGATGGCTCCACACCTATGCCTTAAGCCTAAGGCATCTGCCGTGACAAATCCACGACAATGATGGAAAGGCAGGAGGGGCCACCCCCTCCTCTTTCCTTCCCCTAGGGCCGACCTGCCAAGGAGAGGGGCGCGCCAGACCCCTAGTGGGTTGGTATGTCCCCTTCTTTCGCCCATTAGGCCCATACACTTACCGGGGGTATCTGGAACCCCTTCCGGCGACCCGATGACTACCTGGTGCACTCCGAAACTCTTCCGATGTCCGAATATCATCGTCCTATATATCAATATTTACCTCTCGACCATTTCAAGACTCCTTGTCATGTTTGTGATCTCATCCGGGACTCCGAACAACATTCGGTCACCAAATCATACAACTCATATAACATTATATCGTCAACGAACGTTAAGCGTGCGGACCCTACGGGTTCAAGAACTATGTAGACATGACCGAGACACCTCTCCGGTCAATAACCAATAGCGGAACTTGGATGCCCATATTGGCTCCTAGATATTCTACAAAGATCTTTATCGGTCGAACCTTATCGCAACATACGTAATTCTTTTTGTCCATCGGTATGTTACTTGCCCGAGATTCGATCGTCGGTATCTTCATACCTAGTTCAATCTCATTACCCGCAAGTCTCTTTACTTGTTCTGCAATACATCATCTTGCAACTAACTCCTCATTCACTTTGCTTGCAAGGCTTCTTATGATGTGTATTACCGAGAGGGCCCAGAGACACCTCTCCGATACTCAGAGTGGCAAATCCTAATCTCGGTCTATGCCAGCTCAACAAACACCTTCGGAGATCTTCATGATCACCCAGTTACGCTGTGACGTTTGATAGCACACAAGGAATATGTATTTGACATTAAGAAAACAATAGCAATAAACTGAACGATCAATATGCTAAGCTACTGGATGGGTCTTGTCCATTACATCATTCTCCTAATGATGTGATCCCGTTATCAAATGACAACTCATGTATATGGTTAGGAAACCTTAACCGTCTTTGATCAACGAGCTAGTCTAATGGAGGCTTACTAGGGACACGGTATTTGTCTATGTATTCACACATCTCTACTCTTAATGTCTCAGTTGGTAGTCTCCGCCGGTTATTTTTCGTCCCACCTTTCCTGGTTTTTTTTCGTCCTCGCCGGCCTCCCCCGATCCAATTTGCGGTAAAAAACAGACAACCATGACTAGCGATTCGCTTCGCACAAACAAAAAAAATCGAACGACGCCCTAGCCTCCCCCGCACGAAAAAAAACTCATCTCGATCCATCCCTCGTGCGACCGCTCTCTTCCCCTCTCCTCCCGATGCGGCGCTGCCCCCATCTCTTGCTCTGCCGCCGCCGCCCGTGCCTCCCTCCCATCCTAAAACTACTCCAAGCTAAGCACGCTTAACTTTGAAGTTCTGACTGAATGGGCTTCCGGAAAAGAAGGAATTCCTTATTGATATGAGTAGTTTATCATCCCTAATAAGCCAGGCTATCACACACCTCCACCGTTCCCACCCTTCTCCCCATTGTCGGATCCGCTTGTGTATCCTGGAAAAAAATTATATGAGACCAGGTCTCATATAATGCACGTGAGACCCACTCTGATGGATGACACGTGACATTCACAAATCATAAAGCATCTAATCTCTCCCCCCCCCGATTTCAGGTGGGGGTGGGGGAGGTGCCTTGTGATTTGTAAATGTCACGTGTCATCCATCAGAGTGGGTTTCACCTGCTAATCTATGAGACCTGATCTCATAGAATTTTTTTCCGTATATCCTCGAGGTTAGGTGACGAAGCTCCACGTCCGCGACGCGCACATGCTCGTGAAGGCCGTGACAGAAGGGGCTCGAGGTGGCCGCCGAAGACCAAGCCGTTCACGCAAGCCCTGGACACGATCCTCCCGACGCATGCACTCCTCGCGTCCTCGCGTCGCCATTCTCCTCGCCCTGCCCGACGACGCCGAGTCCTCAGCGCCCCGGGCACTGGCCGACGCCCGTGAGTCATCGGTACCCCACCGTTACCATCACATCCGAGGCGCATAGGGGACAGAACTTGCACCGCCACCGCTTGACCCCCTCCCCGCCGCAACATCAATCGAGATCCCAACAACTGCCTTGACATCGACAAGATCTATTGCCGGCTTGCCGCGGGCTACACCCTCCCCCCCTCTCCCTTCACCATCGTGAGTTCAGGAGGAGCAGTGTCAACTCGCTTGAAGGAGAATGGATCAGAAGGAGAGAGGTCAGGTTCTGGCCCCGTGAATAAATTAATCAATCCGATGAATTCTTTAATTCTTTCTCGAGATTTTGTGATGCAAAATTTGATCTTTGGGTTAGGATGAAGCAGCTGGGAACGCATGTGTGACCCCAAGAACAAGTACCAGATGCTCCAAATGACGAGGTCGGCCAAGGGCGTCGCTTTGTGAGGATGCCTTCGAGAGCATGGTCAACATCTCACCTCTCACCTGAAAAGCTACCACTAACTCATTTCACATCATTCCTCATGCTGATTCAGTTAGCTGAAGTACTCCAGTTCCATTGCCCAGGAAAAAACTAATGTGTGCTGAAATCTCTCCGCATATTGTGTTTTCTGAAGTCTGGTGGGTCGAGACAAAGGAACAAAACCCTGAAGAGCTCAAACTTGAGTTCCGAGAAGATATGTAGAATGTATGTGTGCCTCTGCCTATTCATATGTAATTTTTCTATCTATGCTTTCTCCTCCTCTCTGATGCAATTGTGTATGGAGGAGGGGCTACCAGTGGTGAAGTATATGGTGCTTAGTAGGTGCATCATTTGTTCTACTTCCACATATTTTGACCTTGATTATACCATATAGAATCCTAGACGTTATGACAAGGAGTCCTGGTTATTCCATTGATGCAAATTGTCAGCAAATTATGTATTATATAGATTATGAGATCTTGCTATGAAAACTGGATCATTATTCTGTGTATGTGATTATGAGGCTCGTGTTTATCTCTTTGAAAAACTATTAGTTACTCCATAAAATTATTATTAGCACTAAGAAGAAGTTTCTGCAGTCAAAATTGTGATGACCAGGTGGTGTTCAGATATCATCCTTGCTCGATTTGGGCATCGGTGGTTTTTACAGCTTCACATCAAAGTCGCCGGCGACGATGATCCAATGAATGGAGCTACATCGGGTTGGGTTGAGTGTGTGGTACGTTCACCTTGATCTCATGCTGTTTTAATATATTTTCTCTTGAGATTTTTTTTACCTTGGGTATTTAGAGTACATGTATTTTTCCCTGAACTTTACACTGACATATCACAAATGAACTCTGTTCATCTATCTGCACATTGTGGTCTGTAGTAATACATATTCTATATATAGGTGATTGGTTTAATTAGTAGGCGAGTAGAAAATATATGAATATTGATTCAAGAACTATGGTTCATTTATATAATTGAACTGTAACTTAGCAATATGATTGAAAGAGTACATGGATATTGATTCGAGTGTGACAACTACTTATCTATTAAGTGTGTTGATGGTCTTGGGTCAAGTTCAATGTTCTTGGGAGTGTTTATTCGAAATATTGCAGCATGGTAATCAGTTACTTTCATGTCAGTTTTATCTTGAGAAAATTCCTTATTTAACACTATCTTAAATTTCGTTTCCTTATTTGACACCGGAAAACTTTTTCTTCCTTATCTAACAACGAGTCTAAATTTTGTGCCTTTTATGACACTTTCGTCCATTTTAAGTCTAAATGACATCTGAAAAGTCTATTTTACCCCTCTTGTGGTATGTGTGTGTGGGATAGTAGTACATACACACAGCATTATGCGAGGGTGATAGACAGACACGCAGTATCACATACACATGCACGCGCGCACTGCAAGGCCAGAAATTGGAACACATTGATTACGCTCGTTCCTGTCCTTCGCTTCAGGCCTTGTCCCTCGGTGTGATCAATACTCCATACTATCGGGCAGTAAAGCTCACATAACAACACATAGGCAGCATCATACACACCCAGTAGGACAGACGTACGCAACACACAGGCACGCAACAGCGTGCCCACACACACATACACACGCAGTCACGGGAACACACTAGCTACCATGCTCGGCCAGCACCAACATCAGAACCGGCCACTAGTGCACGTACATATAACGCTTGACCCGACCACCACGTCCAGCAACTTAACTCACGCATGATCCTGAAAAAAAAAACTCACGCATGATCCTAAAAAAAAAAAACGCATGCACTAACTAACCTACAGTCTATCGGTGCACTAACTCACGCATGCATCAACTAATTTCCTAGCTGCGGCATGCATGTCTAGTTCGCTTCGGCTGCGTGCACAAATACAACCTACTTCAAGTCACGATTATCCTAACACAGCAGTAGCACACGCGACGGACACAAACATTCCACATGAGGGTAAAATGGTCTTTTCAGATATCATTTAAACTCAAAATGGACAAAAGTGTTATAAAAGGCATAAAATTTAGGCGCATTGTTAGATAGGGAAGAAATTATTTGTCGATGTTAAATAAGGCATAAATTTTAGATATGGTGTTAAATAAAGAAATCTCTCTTTTATCTTCTCTGGCACGCCAATTGTATGCCTCTAATTCCATGATTGAATCTTCCCTGAGCTACAAGATTAAATGAGTTTAGTACTAAATTCTAGATTGTCATCTCGATGTATCTATATCTTTAGACGCTTGTGCATCCTTACCATGGATTGAATCAAGTTGATTCATAGCTCATGCCATGCTTCTATGTACTACCAAATGCCTTTTTGATACAGATCCAGCGAGGTGTCTTGGACTGATGGCAATTTGTTCTCAACATGTGTGAGCATTTCTGCTATGGACCCTCTATGTTTAATTAAGTGATAACATTATTTCTTTGAAGAATGTAGCTTGTGCGGTGTATAACTGTTATTAGAGAGAGCAACATTTGTGTCTTTCAAATAAAAGGTTTGTGCTACTTTTTTTGTGAGAGACGGCTTGTGTTACAAATTTCAGGGCATTACATTCCTTTTTTGGATAAAGATCTGCTATTCTATTGAGGCAGTGTATCTCTTACTACTCCCTCAGTTTCAAAATACTTGTTGTGGCTCTAATTCAAATTTGAACTAAAACCACGACAAGTATTTTCAAACAGAGGGAGTATAACTTATGCATATTATCAGTATCCTTCAGTACATTATATGAAATGTTTTCCAATATGCCCAAGTGAAGGTGTATTTTTCATGAGATATTTCTTTAACACGAGCAATGGTGCAGATCAAAGAGTGCATGCATCGGGAGCAGGAAAAGGTGTGATGTGATACAGGTAATCAAGGAAACAAAGGTCTACCTTATCCTCTGCTTTTGTATGCAGAGTGATGAATTTTTTTCCATTCTTGGTGTTGTAATAGTAGCCAATGACAATTATTTGGAAGTGACCCTATTCGTCTCACCCCTCATGGATACTAGTTGTGAACGTTTCGACGATGTTGAGAGAAATATGCTCTATTTCAGGCATGCTGGCCTTGCTAAGTTCTAACACGAGTCCTTTTACTTTCGCTCCATTCCAGCTTGCATGTTATTGTAATTCTGGGGGGAGGGGGCTCATTTTAAGTCTTTAGTACCAAATCTACATCAATGCCAAATCTATGTTATTGTAGTTCTGGGAGAGGGACATTGGGATCATTGTTCATCTAGAGAATCAAATCTACGTCAGAATATTGGGATGTTAATGATTGGAGGTGATGTTTTTCTCTTCCATACCTAAATTGTCTTTAGTATAAGTCCATACAAAGAAAACTGCAGTGTTCCAACTATTAAAGCACAATTGTTAAATTAATTAATTTTAGTTATGTTATAGTTTGAGCTGAGGGCTTCTTACCACTTTTACTTCTACTAGATTCATTCGTCACGGAGTTTGTAGAGCAGGGTACTTGATAAATGAGTTATATCACTTTTCTGTCTGAGAGTCGATTTTTTTGTGCGTTAGATGGATTGACAAGTACCAAAGATTGATGCCAGGCAGAACTAAAACATGTCCATGGATTACCTTTAGTCCCGCATTCCAATCAACAACATTGGGCCAAGCGAGCGCGCAGGTGGCGCAAGAGGCAATGGGCAGCCGGTGGAGGCTGAGTGGTGAGGCTGAGTGGTGAGCGGCGGTGGCGAGGTCGAGCTTGGCACTAGCGGCGAGTAGGCAATTACCGTGACGGGCGAGCGGACGGGGTGAGTTGGTGTCACAGTTGCACCACAATTGGAATAAAGTAAACAATGCATATGTGTGGCCATTGACTGATTTTATGTGTTGTGTGCTTGTGCTAACAGCCAGCCAAGGGTCATTATGTACGTTCTCAACTCGGCATGTGGGTAGAGACTAAAAAGACGATGCCATGGTAGCATGGCAGACCTGGCAAGTGTCACGAACATTATGATATTCTTCCTTTTCTTAATTCCTTGATTTGAAAAATAATTTGCTCTGCGTGTGTAGGAACATAGCAGTCGGGCAAACGACACTTTGGCATCTTGATCTATCAAGGGAAATAATTTCTTTACTTTAGAAAATGTGGGTTCAGATTGGTCTGTTGAGTTATGGCTGACTGATCGGAAATTTTTTTCATATTTAAAAATATAGCAAATATCATGTCATTAGAGATTGGTCTGTTGAGTTATGGCTGGCTGATCGGAATAATTTCCTATTTAAAAATAGTAGCAAATAGCATTTCATTAGAGATGGCTTTGCAGCAAATTGCAAATCGCACAAACCAAGCCATCGTCGCCTCGTCGCTCTCGCCAGGAGCGACAACAATCGTCGGTCTCTTCTTCGCCTTCTTAGCCGGCATCTCCTCCATCCGGATGCCCTGCGGCACGAGCCACTCCGCCACTGCCTGGGACTCGACCTCCGGGAAGTTTAGGTCCGTCTCCGGCCGTACGGCACGCCACACCGCCATGTCATAGGCACGCGTGGCCTCATCAGCGGTGGGATACGTGCCGAACCACCAACGCTGCCCGGCGTTGGAGAACTCCAGTCCGAAGTTCCCGGAGGGCTTCGCCCTCTTGCCGAAGAAACTGAACTTGCCCTTCGGCGTCTTCTTCGGCGCCATCGTGGAGCGGGCGGCGACTGAGCGGCGAGCGGGGCGGTGACTGAGCGACGAGCGGGGCGGCGACGTGCGGCGTGGGGCGGAGGCGGACAGAGTGGGGCGGCGGCGTGCGGCGCGGGACGGAGGCGGACGGAGCGGGGTGGCAGACGGACCGGAGAGGAGGCGGACGGAGCAGGGCCGGAGAGGAGACGGACGGATCGGGGCCGGGCGAAGGATGGACCGGAGGCGGAGGCGGTCGTTGTAATGCCCAGGATGCGACTATATCTCCTACGTGTCGAGGCACAACTTAGAGACATAAGCGCATTCTGGAATGATCGCAAGCGTGGTATCTTTGCACAACTCATGTAAAAATACAGGGATGAAAGAGTAAAATAGTTGGCTTACACTCGCCACGTCACACAATGAATACAATAGCATACATTCATCCAAATAACACAGGGTCCGACTACGGACGAAATCCAAACGGGAAAAGATACCACAACCACAAGCCCTGATCGCCCTAGTAGGAACCACTACTAATCGTCGGAATAAGACACATAGTAACGACCCCGCTCTTCATCGAACTCCTAGTGAAGTGCTGAACCATCTCCTGCGTCGTTCTCAGCGGTACCTGCATCTGGTGTGTGAAGTATCTGTGAGCCATGAGGACTCAACAATCCCATAACCATGGGTATCAATACTAGCAAAGCTTAAAGGTTAAGGAGAGGTTAAGTGGCTAAGCAAAAGTATGGTGGCTAACTTACGAGTACAAGACTAAGATGAGCATCTATGCAAACGGTCGCAAACTAGTAATGATCGCTAAAGATCTTGAACTACATACGAGTCAAGCATAACCCCACCGTGTTCTCTTCTCAAAGTGGAAAGAGACAGTCACGGTTACTCACACGATTGTGTGTTTTACTTCGGATCCTCTGTCAAGTTTTCTACAACCAACATTAACAAATTCCAATCTGCCACATAACCGCAGGCACGACTTTCGAAAGATCATAACCCTGCAGGGGTGTCCCAACTTAGCCCATCACAAGCTCTCACGATTAGCAGAGATAATAATATTATTACCCCTTATCTTAGGGACAATCCGATCAGGCTCGGAATCCCGGTGCACAAGACATTTCGACAATGGTAAAACAAGTCCAGCAAGACCTTCCAGCGTGCCGACACCCTGATAGTAGCCGCGCGTATCTCGTCTCAGGCCACGTCCGGATGAGCACTACGTACAGCAACAGAAGACCCCAAATAACTGGGTGGCACCGCAAGTGGCTCTAGTTTGGGACCAACACCATCAGCACTGCCCCCCTGTTATGTAGAAGAATCCTGGGGGACATGACCCCCTATGCAATTTAATTAATTAATTAAGTTGTTATTATGAGGCAAATTAAAACCAATGTTGGGCTTTGCTGAAGGAGTTTTATTCAAAGATGAACTGTCAAGGGGTCCCCATATACCCAACCGTGTAAGGAACGCAAAATCAAGGAACATAACACCGGTTTATCGGCTCCTAAGGTGGCATAAGTGGAACAAAACACCGAGCAAAAGGCCAAGCCTTCCACCCATTGCCAAGTATATAGGTGTGTTAATACATATGAGATATATTGTGATATTCCAACAACAAGATCCGACATAGATCAATCTTTAACTTCACCTGCAACTAACAACGCTATAAGAGGGGCTGAGCAAGCGGGTAACATAACCAAACAACGGTTTTGCTGGGAAGCTGTCAAAGGTTAGAGGTTACATGGCAACAAGGAGAGGGGCTGAAAATAAATGATGGGTAGCATGACATATAACGATAGCATCAAGACAACTAGCATGGCAATGATAGTAAAGGTATCCAAGGTGATGATAATCTTGCCTGGGATTCCACAAGGAAGAAGAACAAGTCCATGAAGTAGTCGAACAAATCCTCACAACTCCGGAACGAAACCGAAGCTAACGAGAGAAGCAACCGGAAATAAGCAAACAACACGGTAAACACACATATCATAAGCATGGCATGATGCACAAACAAATATGATGCATGTCCGGTTTAAATATGCATGGCATGACAAGGTGCACAAGCAATACTACAAGTTAAGTGGAGCTTTGCATATTGACGAAACACCACATTTTATTTATTTAATTGACTCTCGTTTATTTACAAGACAAGATTAAATGTTTGTTAACATGGCAAGAGGTGAAGCAAGTGAAAACTAGCTATCTAGGCATTTTAAATGAGGCTGGAAATAACAACAACAATTCCGAAAAACCCCACATGTGCATAATATGAATTTGGTACTGTTTGTCAGGACCCCGATCCTAAGTCACACAGATTTAGCCTGTAACACATCATATCACTTTGCGGCCTCACGCACGGTATCCCCACGGGTGCCACCTTACCTGGCCCGGGACCGTTTGCGCATTTTGGCACGCGTATATGATAGTGTTGCTAGCATCCATATGACAGAGAACCCGGGCCGACATGACTAGTTATAAACCAAAAGTGGCGCTAAATTACAGAGACATGCATACATGACCCAGCAATGAACGTGTCGATCATTAACGTATGAACTCAAGTCGTAGCAAGCTACAAGGACTTAAAGGAACAACGCGTGACATTTCCCCTAAGGGACAGACACAGGAACGAAGAAGGACACATGCCGGCCAGCCTAAGTGTTCCGGAGCAGTAGCAAGCTACCAAGGCTCAGTGGAAAGCACTAGGAGATATTTCCCTGTAAGATAGGCTACCAAGGGTAAACAACTAGGTGTCGGATCCCACACATAGCAATACACATTACACGTACGCATAACATGCAAGTATGTGTTGTACAACATGGCATCACAACATAACTCAACAACTCATATAGATAAAAGGCCCAGAAGAGTCATCAAAACATTTATTACAAACAGAGGTCACATGACCCAACATACAGGGAACGGAAGCACAACATGTCTAAGTACAGACAACTACAATGAAAAAGGCTGAGAAGCCTGACTATCAACAAGACCCTCCCAAGGTACAAGATCGTAGCTGAGGTAACAAGCTAAACGTCGAAGTCCACGCAGAACCACTAGTGAGACTGAAGTCTCTCTGCAAAAACATAAATTAAGCAAACATGAGTACAAAGGTACTCAGCAAGACTTACACCAGAACTAGCTACATATGCATCAGTACCTGCCGCGTCACAGCCCACCCTGAGGGTCAGCGTTGCGCACGACCTCCAGTAAACTACAAACACCAGAAACTAGTTGCAACTCCTGGACAGAGGACAAGGACAGTTAATAAGTCAAGAGAGATTGGAGCGCCGGGAGCCCAATGCGTGGTAGTAGTTGATTCATGGATCACAAACACAGAACTCAGTTTCTGAGGACGGCTGCAATGAGGCAACCCACCATGTACTCCTACATGGCCTCTCATCGCTACCTTTACCAAATCGTGTTCACACACGGTAGGACATGTTCATCTCCATTCCAATTCATCCCCGATGAATCAGACCTGACACAACTCTAAGCAATAGCAGGCATAACCAGAAAGCATGAATGAGTAGGCACAACATGGCTCAAACAACTCCTACTCATGCTAGTGGGTTTCAACTATTTATTGTGGCAATGACAGGTCATGCAGTGGAAAGGGGTTCAACTACCACAACAGGTAACCGTTGAAGCGTTGTTGTCCTAATGCAGTAAGAGAGAGCAAGAGCGAGAGAGTGGGATTGTATCGGAATGCTCAATGGGGTTTTGCTTGCCTGGCACTTCTGAAGAGAGTACTGTGTCTTCAACAGTGTCATCGATCACATCGCCGGAACAACGTCTACTGAGAGGGGACAACCACCGACAAACAAGAGAGAACACAATCAATGCAATGTGACAATATGATGCATGATCATGACATGGTAATATGTTGTTGATTGAGCTAATGCAACTAGCAACCATATTAAATGAAGTTGGTTTGAACCAAAGGTTCAAATTCAAACTCCATATGTGATTATTCAAATGCCATTTATTTGATTTGACCTGATCAGCAGGCATAAGTTGTTCAAACATGCATGAAAATGCCATAAACAGATTCTTCATATTTTTCCGATCAATTTTCATATATAAATTATTTTCATTGGAGTTATAGATTATTTTCTGTGATTTTTAGAAGTTTTGGCTATTTTCTGAAATAAATAAATCATTTAAGATTTATTTTAAATTCCAGAAAACATCACTGCCTCAGCATGACGTCACTGTGATGTGAGCAATCAACAGGGCCGGTCCAGGTCAAACCTGACCCGTGGGTCCCACAGGTCAGTGTCACAGGTACTAAACTAATTAAGTTTAACACTAAACTAAAAGTCAACAGGGTCTGGGCCCCACGTGTTAGTGACTCATTTACTCAACAGACGAGTTAATATTAATTTTGGCACTAAACCGAAATTAATTAGAAGCTGTCCCCACATGTCATTGACCCAGGGGAGTCAAACCCCAGGCCAAACGGGTTAATCCCGTCGACGGCTCGACGCCGGCGAGGCCAAACGCGGCGGCGGTGCTCGGGTTTCCTCCTCCAACGACCAAAGGAGCGGCAGAGGGGCTCTACGTGGAGCTGGGACTCGCCCGCATCCAGTGGTGGCGGCGGCTGGAGCTATGGTGGCCGGAGCTCGCCGGAAACAAGCTCGCGGCGGCGGCTGGAGTTCGGGCAGAGAGGGGAAGGAGCTACGGGGCACGGGGGAGTGAGCTAAGGGGCTCTACGGCCTCCTGGGAGCGTGCTGAGTACGGCTGTGTGCTCGGTTGTGTGCTAGCACGGCCGCAGCCACAGCGGCAACATGGCCGGCGGCGAGGAGCGCTCGGCTCTGGTGGTTGATGCGGCTAGGGGACAAGATAGGCGACGGGGCATGGGGAAAACGAAACTGCGGCTCACCGCGGTTCTTCTGGTACTGCTGGCGAGGCAGGGGAGGCACGGGGTCCGGCGAAACGACGGCGGGGATCGCCGGCACCCGAGGGCGAAACGGCGGCGTTGGCGAGGCTCCAGGGCGTCCGACGGAGCATGGCTCGGTGAGAGGGTCGAGGACGACGTCGCAGAGCTTGTGGGCAGCTCCAGGGGGTGAGGGAGAGGCGGTGGCCGTGGCAACAACGAGCGGCGGCGACGGGCATGTTCTGTGGTGCAGGGGAGAGAGCCAGGAGAGGGGAGAGAGATCGAGGGAGTGGGCGAGAGAGTTTGAGGCGCTGCGTGGCGTCTCTAGGGCGTCGAGAGGGAGGCGGCAAGCAGGAGGTGGCCGGGGCGCGTGTGCACGCACGGCGGCCACAAGCCGGCGTCCTTCTGTCACGAGGAAGACGACAGGGGAGGGGAGAGGTGGGCTCAGCTGGCTTTGCCCAGCTGGGCTGCTACTGTGCCAGACCAGGTGGGCCTTGCTAGGTGAGTTGGCCCAGGTTAGTCTCTCTCTCTCTCTCTCTCTCTTAATTGTTTCTGTTTTCTATTTATTTTGTTATGTTTTGATTTAGTAAAAATACTAAATCATTTGATAAAATCCTGGAAATAGTTAGGGGTGCTTTCTGAATTAATCCAGTGACCCTTGATAATTTCCAATATTTTTGGAGCATCTAAAATATATATAGTATTTAAATAGCCCCAAATCAAATATGCTTGAAATAATTCAAAGTCCAAATATGTCCTCCAAAAATGTGAACCATTTTTGGCAGATGCTTCCACCTTGATCCAGAAATGATGAACATTTTTAAAGGGCATTTTGAAAACATTGGAAAAGATTTTTGTTGAACCTATTTGACTTCTTTCTGTGCTAGGGTTTGATCAATCCCCATTTCAGGTTTAAGAGAAATTTAAACATAATGCAACACAAGACTAACTAGACCAGAGCAGATCAGAACTAGGGATGTGAGAACTCACCCCCACTAAACAAGAATCTCGTCCCGAGATTCAAGCGTATGGTAAGATGAAGGGGGGGGGGGACGCAACTAACACAATCTTCACGATCCAGGTTGCACTTCATAGGAATGTTGATTTCTTGCATCATGTTGATCTTGACATCCTTGCTTTCGAGGTGTTTGTCCAACACGATGACGATGAAAGAAACTCTACAAAATTGATCTCTAGAAAGATCGAGCAACTCAAGATCAATTCATGGAGTGAGACGTTGAAACATCTCTGGAGCTAAGACACGGGACACACATCCAAAGGGATGGAGTGAAACAAACGATGAAGGATCACTTAGTGGCAATAATTCCACATCTAAGAAAATGGTGATCGATACCACCAGACGGGGCACCTTAGAGAATGTGACTCATAGAATTATTCCCTTAAGTGGCAAAAAGAATTACTTTTGATATAGAGATCATTGGAACTCTCTATACCAGCCGGAGGCAAATCACAATCGATCGTTTGACGGAGTCCGAAAGAATGACATTCTCGGGCCAGAATGGATGATGTGGACTACCTTGTTGAAGACAACACAAGGGATGATTTTACTTACCATCGGAAATGGGTGGGACCCATGGTAGGACCACTTCCGAAGATAATCCTGAACATCAGTTGCTGAGAAGGGCAACCAATGGAAAGTTGGCACGATGGTGGTGCAAGCTGGGAACAAAATGCAAATGCTGGGAATGATTCTGGTAACTGGGAAGAAACCCAGCAGTAGAGAGTGAATCTACTGTTTGAGAGGTTATAGCATAACTAAGAACACTGGGAGCAATCCCGGTTAGTGCCAGTGATAACAACTAGTGCTTGTGCGTGCTCTCAAGAACTTGAGCATTCCCATATTCATCAAGGTTTTACCAATATCCGTGTCAAGGATCCTGGCAACACAACATACGACCATGATGAATAGCGATGGATGATGCAGATGCAAAGGAAGATACCACTTTCTCAAATTTCACCTTAGCGGAGTGAAGGGGCAAAATCTGGATGATCGACCGAGAGACATTTAGCACTCCGCTTCTAATGTTCTCCTTGATGTGCTAGCGCAACCCATTTATTAAAATGGTTTGGTACCTAGAACGTCAAGTAAAAGGTCGAACTTCAAGAGCATAACAATCCATAAGGAACAACTAGGGAGTAAATCCTATGAAATCCTTATGGGGAGGTGGCCAACTTCTTCAATCAATATACTACAACAATAGGTCTTCCGTCTGGGTACGTTGTCCACAACATCCACTTTACCGGTTATCGAGAGACCAATATTATAGTTCTTGAAAAATGCTCCAACCATCATATCTGCCTGAGATTCAGTTCTGGTTGGTGTCAGGATATTCCAGACTCATCGAGTCTAGAAATAAAAAATGAAAGTTTGCAACCCAAATCGACGAGACGACGTTGCGAGATCCTCGGGAATGAACTACGATAGCAAGCTCCAAAACATGAGCTGGTTCTGCTACAAACTTGTGAGCACGTTGTCTAAGACAAGCATGACCATGTAGTAGTCTTATGATAAAACACTACCGAGTTCTGGTTGGGAACCATCGTCTAGGGTATCTAAGTCCCTACATAAGTCATATGATTAGCTCTTATGATGGAACTTCTTCTCCTTCAACAAATCAATCAGTGGCTTGGTGTGCTAGGGATACATATGGAATGAAGATGATCAGTCTGTCAAACCATAGAATACTTTGCACATGCATGACTGATTTGGGATGATTCCAGAGGAAGTAAAAACAAGCTTTCTCAAATGCACGGTGGCAACTTGCATCAAATGCTCATGAATTAGAGGAAGTCACTTCTTTCATTCGCACATATGCTTCATGAATGGGACATGAAGATAATGCTTATAAGTTTCCAATACTAACTTAAGTGTTTGACATGATTCGTGGTCAAGATAAACGATGTTGATGGGCTCAACAATGGGTCATCGAGATATCCATGAAGATGGAATTCAACAATTTATATGAACAAGATGGTAGCATTGGTCATACCAAGAGATATAATGAGGTATGCTCAAGGGACATCCACGAGTAAGACAACGTTACGAACATCATTGGTTCTGATTTGATTTGATGATAGCCCACACTCAAATCAAAGTTTTGTCAAGACAATGGATCCAACAACTGATCACGAGGATCAATCGATGAAGATATCTTCCTTCTCCAACAAACACACAAACACCAGGATATCCCTTTTGCAATGAACTAAGTTAGATCAAGCTTTTATCTTCCAACTCTCCAAGTTGTTGTTTAGCTTAACCAACTAGTTCAGGGTATCCAACACAGATTCTCGGAGAAGGGGTGGTTTATAAGAAAACTAACTTGATCACGAACTCAACATGGCGGTCAGGGAACAACCTGGTAATACTTCCGAGAAGATAACCGGAAAATCACGAACCACCGATATGTTACTAAGCTCGAGAACAATCTTGGTTTTCAGGGCAAGACGATATGATCAAATGAGCGAGGACTTAACAAAATCCCAACTCATCAATCGAGGGGTGCACCAGGAAAGTGGACTAGGTAGCACGGCCAACCTTAGGGTGATGATTCAATAATCAACTCGCTAAGGATGAGGTTATCGTCCATTAACTACCAAGCAACATAGTTGCTAGGAGTATTTATTTCACATATCACAATTCACTTGTCGGTATTCCGGTTACAATAACACGGAGACCGAGAGTGAACGATGATGGCGAGGAGTATTCATGTATCAAAAGTTCATAGGAGGTGGTGCAATTCCCATGACATTCTTTACTTAAAGGAGGGTAACACTCCAAGGTAGAGCAGAGCAAAAGCTGGATTGGCATTTTGATCTGTGGAATACACCTGCTTTGACCCAATCCTAGATATGGATGAGGTACTGGAGATTGTTTCTCCTAGTCATTCTGAAATAGAATGGATTGACAGACCATAAGAATAATAGGCATTGATGGCACAAATGCACAACTACTCTTGGCTATCAACTGATAGATGAAGGCCGAAATACAACTAAAGGGAGACAACTCAAAGGAACATATAACTTTCTGAGTTGTGGATGCATAGATTAATATGTCGAACTAGTCCAACATATTTCTTCCGGATAACCCATGCAGAAAGGTAGGACTGGCAGAGTCACAATATGAATGGAGTACTACTCAAGAGTACTCTTATTGTGATATTTTGGTTCGGGAGAACTTCTGCCAAGGATGGTTCATGGTATTGAAAGAATGATATACCATGGACCTCGAGGACTATCACAAGTTTACTAATATCCTAAAGGAACGAGCAAACACTATCAACATGAAGTAAGTAGGGTGAATCTCGGGTTCAAGAACCCAGGAGTAGAATGCCTACTAACTAAATGGCATCACAGGATGCTTTCGAGAATAATGGCCAGAATCTTCACACTGGGAATATAAAGCATTGCTAGATTACTGGTGATCTTCTAAGACACCTAGGGTCATAGTAATAGCTCCAACCTATATGTCGAGGCAACGGAGTACCTCAACACACCGACTAGTGTGGTTAAGCTGGCCTAAAAGGACATTAAGAACATGTAGGAATGATTTGCAAATGCATCAGATTGTTTAGAGACATGGGATGACTCGGATAGCATAACGGTTGTAAATGCTCAAAAGATTTGAGAGATCCTACAAAAATGGTGGCATAACCACTCAACATCACAACAACAAGATTCCGAGACCAACTATCAACACACGGAGGTAGAAGAAACTGAACTGAGGGTTGAATCCACAATTAAAGTGATCCTGATAGACAGAAGAGGAAGCCTAGTTCCTTAATCCCCGGAGAAAAGAAGAGGACGACTCAGATCAGAAGGTCATAAGGTAAAGGAGTAAAAGAGCCTTACGTTCCCTTCCACAAACAATTCCCTTACATAACTAAAGAATTTCTAGACACAACTTCGACCAGTTTGGCTTACTAATCCTACATGCTGTCAGGATCTGATACCAAAGCTGTCAGGACCCTCCGATCCTAAGTCACACAGATCTAGCTTGTAACACATCATATCACTTTGCGGCCTCACGCACGGTATCCCCACGGGTGCCACCTTACCTGGCCCGAGACCGTTTGCGCATTTTGGCACACGTATATGATAGTGTCGCTAGCATCCATATGACAGAGAACCCTGGCCGACATGACTAGTTATAAACCAAAAGTGGCGCTAAATTACAGAGACAGGCATACATGACCCAGCAACGAACGTGTCGATCATCAATGTATGAACCCAAGTCGTAGCAAGCTACAAGGACTTAAAGGAACAACGCGTGACATTTCCCCTAAGGGACAGACACAGTAACGAACAAGGACACATGCCGGCCAGCCTAAGTGTTCCGGAGCAGTAGCAAGCTACCAAGGCTCAGTGGAAGCACTAGGAGACATTTCCCTGTAAGATAGGCTACCAAGGGTAAACAACTAGGTGTCGGATCCCACACATAGCAATACACATTACACATACGCATAACATGCAAGTATGTGTTGTACAACATGGCATCACAACATAACTCAACAACTCATATAGATAAAAGGCCCAGAAGAGTCATCAAAACATTTATTACAAACAGAGGTCGCATGACCCAACATACAAAGCATACAGGCAACAGAAGCATAACATGTCTGAGTACAGACAACTACAATGAAAAAGGCTGAGAAGCCTGACTATCTACAAGACCCTCCCAAGGTACAAGATCGTAGCTGAGGTAACAAGCTAAACGTCGAAGTCCACGCGGAACCACTAGTGAGACTGAAGTCTCTCTGCAAAAACATAAATTAAGCAAACATGAGTACAAAGGTACTCAGCAAGACTTACATCAGAACTAGCTACATATGCATCAGTATCAACAAAGGGGTGGTGGAGTTTGACTGCAGCAAGCCAGCTTTGACTCGGTGGCTATCCTGAACAACGACCCCAAGTAACTCTTTGAGGTGGCGCACACGAGTCCACATATTCACCAACCAATACACCACTATGGATCCGCTTCCGTCTCCCTACGAGAAGGCCATCCATAGCACTCACAATTATCTTGCGTGTTTTAGAGTATCCACTTTCACTTGTCTATGAACTGTACAGGTAACCCAGAAGTCCATTACCGCGGACACGGCTATTCGAATAGATCATTTATAACCCTGCAGGGGTGTACTTCTTCACACACGCTCTCACCACTTACTGCCGTTTACACGACATGTACTCGGCAACCTTCAAGCGGAAGCCCAGCGAGGGTGTCGGCCACGACCTGACTAACCACACAAGTCCCTAGTCCAGGTTTATCGCCTATTTGGGTTCCATACGTGGGGAGATCCGGCCGGGGTGTCGCTCACGGCCCCAAATGATGTGTACAGGGTTCCCGAGTCACCAAGCGGGCGACCGGTACACCGTGCCACGTACCTACCGCGTCACAACCCACCCCGAGGGTCAGCGCTGCGCACGACCTCCAGTAAACTACAAACACCAGAAACTAGTTGCAACTCCTGGACACAGGACAAGGGCAGTTAATAAGTCGAGAGAGCTTGGAGCGCCCGGAGCCCAATGCGTGGTAGTAGCTGATTCATGGATCACAAACACAGAACTCAGTTCCTGAGGACGGCTGCAATGAGACAACCCACCATGTACTCCTACATGGCCTCTCATCGCTACCTTTACCAAATTGTGTTCACACACTTATCTCACACACAGTAGGACATTTTCATCACCATTCCAATTCATCCCCGATGAATCAGACCTAACACAACTCTAAGAAATAGCAGGCATAACCAGAAAGCATGAATGAGTAGGCACAACATGGCTCAAACAACTCCTACTCATGCTAGTGGGTTTCAACTATTTACTGTGGCAATGACAGGTCATGAAGTGGAAAGGGGTTCAACTACCGCAACAGGTAACAGTTGAAGCGTTGTTGTCCTAATGCAGTAAGAGAGAGCAAGAGCGAGAGAGTGGGATTGTATCGGAATGCTCAATGGGGTTTTGCTTGCCTGGCACTTTTGAAGAGAGTACTGTGTCTTCAACAGTGTCATCGATCACATCGTCGGAACAACGTCTACTAAGAGGGGACAACCACCGGCAAACAAGAGAGAACACAATCAATGCAATGCGACAATATGATGTATGATCATGACATGGCAATATGTTGTTGATTGGGCTAATGCAACTAGCAACCATATTAAATGAAGTTGGTTTGAACCAAAGGTTCAAATTCAAACTCCATATGTGATTATTCAAATGCCATTTATTTGATTTTACCTAATCAGCAGGCATAAGTTGTTCAAACATGCATGAAAATGCCATAAACAGATTCTTCATATTTTTCTGATCAATTTTCATATATAAATTATTTTCATTGGAGTTATAGATTATTTTCTGTGATTTTTAGAAGTTTTGGCTATTTTCTGAAATAAATAAATCATGTAAGATTTATTTTAAATTCCAGAAAACATTACTGCCTCAGCATGACGTCACTGTGATGTCAGCAGTCAACAAGGCTGGTCCAGGTCAAACCCGACCTGTGGGTCCCACATGTCAGTGTCACATGTACTAAACTAATTAAGTTTAAAACTAAACTAAAAGTCAACAGGGTCTGGGCCCCACGTGTCAGTGACTCATTTACTTAACAGACGAGTTAGTATTAATTTTGGCACTAAATCAAAATTAATTAGAAGCTGGCCCCACATGTCATTGACCCACGGGAGTCAAACCCCAATCCAAACGGGCTAATCCCGCCGATGGCTCGACGTCGGCGAGGCCAAACGCGGTGGCGATGCTCGGGTTTCTTCCTCCGACGACCAAAGGAGCGGCGGAGGGGCTCTACGTGGAGCTGGGACTCGCCCGCATCCAGTGGTGGCGGTAGCTGGAGCTATGGTGGTCGGAGCTCGCTGGAAACAAGCTTGCGGCGGCGGCCGGAGTTCGGGCGGAGAGGGGAAGGAGCTACGGGGCACGGGGGAGTGAGCTAAGGGGCTCTACGGCCTCCTGGGAGCGTGCTGAGTACGACTGTGTGCTCGGTTGTGTGCTAGCGCGGCCGCAGCCATGGCGGCGACATGGACGGCGGCGAGGAGCACTCGGCTCCGGTGGTTGATGCGGCTAGGGGACAAGATAGGCGATGGGCACGGGGGAAACGAAATGGGGGCTCACCGCGGTTCTTCTGGTACTGCTGGCGAGGCAGGGGAGGCACGGGGTCCGGCGAAACGACGGCGGGGATCGCCGGCACCCGAGGGCGGAACAGCGGCGTTGGCGAGGCTCCAGGGCATCCGGCGGAGCGTGGCTCGGTGAGAGGGTCGAGGACGACGTCGTAGAGCTCGTGGGCAGCTCCAGGGGGTGAGGGAGAGGCGGTGGCCGTGGGAACAACGAGCGGCGGCGACGGGCGTGTTCGGTGGTGCAGGGGAGAGAGCCAGGAGAGGGGAGAGAGATCGAGGGAGTGGGCGAGAGAGTTCGAGGCGCTGCGTGGCGTCTCCAGGGCGTCGAGAGGGAGGCGGCAAGCAGGAGGTGGACGGGGCGCGTGTGCGCGCACGGCGGCCACACGCCGGCGTCCTTCTGTCACGAGGAAGATGACAGGGGAGGGGCCAGGTGGGCTGGGCTGGCTTTGCCCAGCTAGGCTGCTGCTGTGCCAGACCAGGTGAGCCTTGCTAGGTGAGTTGGCCCAGGTTAGTCTCTCTCTCTCTTTTAATTGTTTCTGTTTCTATTTATTCTGTTATGTTTTGATTTAGTAAAAATACTAAATCATTTGATAAAATCCTGGAAATAGTTAGGGGTGCTTTCTGAATTAATCGAGTGACCCTTGCCAATTTCCAACATTTTTGGAGCATCTAATATATATATATAGTATTTAAATAGCTCCAAATCATATATGCTTGATATAATTCAAAGTCCAAATATGTCCAAAAATGTGAACCATTTTTGGCACATGCTTCCACCTTGATCCATAAATGATGAACATTTTTAAAGGGCATTTTGAAAACATTGGAAAAGATTTTTGTTGAACCTATTTGACTTCTTTCTGTGCTAGGGTTTGATCAATCCCCATTTCAGGTATAAGAGAAATTTAAACATGATGCAACACAAGACTAACTAGACCAGAGCAGATCAGAACTAGGGATGTGACAACTCACCCCCACTAAACAAGAATCTCGTCCCGAGATTCAAGCGTAGGGTAATATGAAGGGGGGGGGGGACGCAACTAACACAATCTTCACGATCCAGGTTACACTTCATAGGAATGTTGATTTCTTGCATCATGTTGATCTTGACATCCTTGCTTTCGAGGTCTTTGTCCAACACGATGACGACGAAAGAAACCCTACAAAATTGATCTCCAGAAAGATCGAGCAACTCAAGATCAACTCATGGAGTGAGACGTTGAAACATCTCTGGAGCTAAGACACGGGACACACATCCAATGGGATGGAGTGAAACAAACGATGAAGGTTCACCTAGTGGAAATAATTCCACATCTAAGAAAATGGTGATCGATACCACCAGACAGGGCACCTTATAGAAGGTGACTCATAGAATTATTCCCTTAAGTGGCAAAAAGAATTACTTTTGATATAGAGATCATTGGAACTCTCTATACCAGCCGGAGGCAAATCACAATCGGCCGTTTGACGGAGTCCGAAAGAATGTCATTCTCGGGCCAGAATGGATGATGTGGACTACCTTGTTGAAGACAACACAAGGTATGATTTTACTTATCATCGGAAATGGGTGGGACCCATGGTAGGACCACTTTTGAAGATAATCCTGAACAACAGTTGCTGAGAAGGGCAACCAATGGAAAGTTGGCACGATGGTGGTGCAAGCTGGGAATAAAATGCAAATGCTGGGAATGATTCTGGTAACTGGGAAGAAACCCAACAGTAGAGAGTGAATCTACTGTTTGAGAGGTTATAGCATAACTAAGAACACTGGGAGCAACCCCGGTTAGTGCCAGTGATAACACCTAGTGCTTGTGCGTGCTCTCAAGAACTTGAGCATTCCCATATTCATCAAGGTTTTACCAATATCCGTGTCAAGGATCCTGGCAACACAACATACCACCATTAAGAATAGCGATGGACGATGCAGATGCAAAGGAATATACCACTTTCTCAGATTTCACCTTAGCGGAGTGAAGGGGCAAAATCTGGATGATCGACCGAGAGACATTTAGCACTCCGCTTCTAATGTTCTCCTTGATGTGCTAGCGCAACCCATTTATTAAAACGGTTTGGTACCTAGAACGTCAAGTAAAAGGTCGGACTTCAAGAGCACAACAATCCATAAGGAACAACTAGGGAGTAAATCCTACGAAATCCTTATGGGGAGGTGGCTAACTTCTTCAATCAAGATACTACAACAATAGGTCCTCCGTCTGGGTGCGTTGGCCACAACATCCACTTTACCGGTTATCGAGAGACCAATATTATAGTTCTTGAAAAATGCTCCAGCCATCATATCTGCCTGAGATTCAGTTCTGGTTGGTGTCAGGATATTCCAGACTCATCGAGTCTAGAAATAAAAAATAAAGTTTGCAACCCAAATCGATGAGACGATGTTGCGAGATCCTCGGGAATGAACTACGATAGCAAGCTCCAAAACATGAGCTGGTTCTGCTACAAACCTGTGAACACGTTGTCTAAGACAAGCATGACCACGTAGTAGTCTTATGATAAAACACTACCGAGTTCTGGTTGGGAACCATCGTATAGGGTATCTAAGTCCCTACATAAGTCATATGATTAGCTCTTATGATGGAACTTCTTCTCCTTGAACAAATCAATCAGTGGCTTGGTGTGCTAGGGATACATATGGAATGAAGATGATCAGTCTGTCAAACCATAGAATACTTCGCACATGCGTGAGTGATTTGGGATGATTCCAGAGGAAGTAAAAACAAGCTTTCTCAAATTCACGGTGGCAACTTGCATCAAATGCTCATGAATTAGAGGAAGTCACTTCTTTCATTCGCACATATGCTTCATGAGTGGGACATGAAGATAATGCTTATAAGTTTCCAATACTAACTTAAATGTTCGACATGAATCGTGGTCAAGATAAACGATGTTGATGGGCTCAACAACGGGTCATCGAGATATCCATGAAGATGGAATTCCACAATTTATATGAACAAGATGGTAGCATTGGTCAGACCAAGAGATATAATGAGGTATGCTCAAGGGACATCCACGAGTAAGACAACGTTACGAACATCATTGGTTCTGATTTGATTTGATGATAGCCCACACTCAAATCAAAGTTTTGTCAAGACAATGGATCCAACAAATGATCACGAGGATCAATCGATGAAGATATCTTCCTTCTCCAACAAACACACAAACACCGGGATATCCCTTTTGCAATGAACTAAGTTAGATCAAGCTTTTATCTTCCAACTCTCCAAGTTGTTGTTTAGCTTAACCAACTAGTTCAGGGTATCCAACACAGATTCTCGGAGAAGGGGTGGTTTATAAGAAAACCAACTTGATCACGAACTCAACATGGCGGTCAGGGAACAACTTGGTAATACTTCCGAGAAGATTCCGGTCAGGGAGGCTCTCTGGGCCGTCGGATCTGAGATCTGGCGGTCCAGATCGAGTGGGGGTTTGGCTGGTGAATCTGGCCAAGTGGAGGTAGGGAACTGGGTGCGCGCGGATTGTGAGGAGAGAGCGGCGGCGGCGGCGGGATTGGAGGGAGGTGGTCTGCCTAGGGTTTAGGTTTAACTAGAAATGGAATAGGGGAGGCTCCTCTATATAGTAGGTGGATTTTTGGTAGGGGCTATTTGATCCCCTCGTTCAAAATCGAGCGGTCCGAGAAAATATATGTAGGAAGTCCAAATAAGAAAACAGTGATGTTTTAGGGATGTTTGGGGATGATCCGGACCCATCGGTAACAACATCTCGGGTCGGGTTCGGGACAGTTTCAGACGCGCGTGATGGGGTCTGTGCGCCGTGCAGAGATGTTAGGCGGTCGCGGATAACTGCGTGGTTGGACCGAGAAGAGAGAGAAGAAGCAGCCCGGCATAGGTCTCCGGAACACCGAAAACGTCCACGCTTTACCGGCTATAGTGCCGCTATATGTTTAACGGTTGGGCTATCAAAAGAACTCCGAATGCGGCGAAATTTGACAGGCGGTCTGTCTACACTATAATAAGACCACACGTCAAGTTTCAACTCATTCCGAGAACATTTCCAGCTACTCATAAAATAAATATTTCGAGGTGCCGCGGCGCGTGCGAGTGTGTCTGGACTCAGAACGGACAACAGAGAGAACTGGGGAACCCGAACGAATGCAAGTTTTGAGAACATCCTGATGAAATGCACATGATGTCATGACAAAGTGCAACAGGCAAGCAAATGACATGGCAACGACGACAAATAACTGGCTGACACCTGGCGCATCGGTCTTGGGGCGTCACAACTCTCCCACACTAACAGAGGATCTCGACCCGAGATCCTGAAGAAGGCACCGTATAAAACGAAAAAGGAAGAGTTAAGCAAAGTTGCTTCTTTAACAAACGAGTGAAACCAATGAACCTTGAGAGGTTGAACAATCTTGAAGGAAAGAATACCACGGAGATGAACGAAGTTAAGAGTACTCTGGTAAAAAGGAGGAACAAGGAACATCATGAGAACCTGGTAGGTTGAAAGACATGAAACAAGAGCTTACAAACCAAAAGAATATGAAACTGCAACGGTATAGCCAAGGAATAAGAATGACAGAATTTGGGCAGCACTCAGTCTGAAAATGGAAGGAATTAACATGAGCTTGACAAGATTGGATGATACTTGATGAAACCAACAACACACTGCCTCCAGAACAAATGAAAGAATGACACAAGGGGTAAGAAAGATTTCAGACAGTACTCCGGTTAAAAGAGAGGCAAAACTTGATAAGATGAGAGAATTTGAGTGGAGGACACAACACTCCTGTTAACTGGTCCAAAAAGGAAAGAACATGATCTTGACAAAAGAGATGATGGAACGAAGATATCAATATAACAATACCTCCAGAACAAAAGAATAGATGCTAGATTGTTAGGAAGAAAGGAACTGAGAAGAAAATGACAACTTCTCCCACAAATGAATTGGAAAAAAACCATCCTTAGAAAGAATGATTGAATGAAGTTGTTGGAAAAATCAACAACAAAAAAGAATAAGCTTGATGTGGGCTTATGGAAAATATCTAAAAATTTGAAGTGAAAATTTCCCACTAACGGAAACAATTGATTTGATTGAGATCAAGGAAGAGATGAAAACTTATTTCACCGAGAGGATAAATGAAGAACTTGGGTCATTTATAAGCAACACAATAGCAACAATCCTTAGGGAAAGCTTTTAGGTGAAATACAACCCAAGATTACTCCAACGAATAAATTGAAAGGTTGAAAAGATCTCCTAAACAAAGAAAATGATGGGTTTAACTATCTCATTCCTGACAACTTGTGAATCATGAAACCTGAAGGGAAATTGTCTAGAATGACATAACACCACCTCAAAAGAAAAAAGGTCGAAAGAATTGCACTTCAGAATGCAAGAAGAAGAATACTTGAGCTCCAACAAGAATCTTGATGAAGACTTCGAGGATGAATTAAATCATGATGAACCACCATGAAGAACTCCGGTAAGAAAAGGATGAGAAGTGAAGGATGAAAAGAATAAGATTGAAGCCTTGCAATGATTTAGATAGAGCTTCGCGACACGAGTGTTTGGAACTCCGGAAAGAAAAGATGGACAACCAATAATTTGATATCATGAATGAACTTCAGACAAAGGAATTAAATACCTTGAGGAAATAAGAATAAGAATTATGTCATGCTTATCCTTCACCAATTTAAATTGATGACAACCAATGGATTTGGCATACTACTTATTCTTGTTGCAAAGAATTAAAGAGAGATCTCGCACAAACTTGAGAAAGTATTCAACGAATCACCGGTAGGATTGAAACCGGGTGATGAAAGAGAATAATCACCAGGAAGAATAAGCACTAGAGGAAATTTAGATGCAACAGAACGAAGAGATCGCGAACTAGTTAAAGAGTACTTGGACAAGCACCAGAGGAATTATGGAGACGAACGAAGAGGCATCAATAAAGAATAGTTGGAGGACGAAGTTGAAAACTAAGAACAAGGAAATCTTCTGAAATGATGGCCTTCGGAGGATCACAATGGGAAGAATTCATGAAATGCTCCGAAAGAATGAAAAGAGGAAGGTTGACCTGAGGTTGAAAAGAATTTGAAAGCGGTCTTGGAGAGGCATGTGATTAATGGAATCCATACTTACGTCACACTTTGAAAAGAATTTCCAGAATAACTCCGGAAGAATTAGAAGAGTCGGGTAAGATCCTGGAAAAAGACCTATGGGTTAGGGCCCACTCAAAATAAATCACCGTTGAAAAGATTGCTTAAGAGATATTGCACCGGTTGAGTTAAATGGCTTGAATAAGATGACGATCCTTAAAATAGTTTGAACGAATTAAGAATTGAAACACGAATCTTCTGAGATACCTTGTACACACCGGATATGAATAGGAGAGTTGAATAAATAAGAGAGCCTCCGGATAATAAATTTCAACATGGGAAAACATGTTAAACAAAAGGAAGAGATATGATCATGACCGAAGCTTGAATTTATTCCACCGGAGAAGAAACGAGAACGGAGAATGATGAACTTGCAGGCATTTTCCTGAGAATCATCGGAGAACCACATCGAAGAAAAGAATGAAGAGACTTCACGTGACTATAAGGACACTTGAATTAAGATTTCAACTCCGAGAAAAGAAGGGTGGGAGGGTGGGGAAAAATAAAGACAATTTGGGATGACTGGAGTGAACACCGTTGAGAAAAGATAGAGAGTTGATCTTGCAAATGATGAAGAGATCTGATTAACTTGAAGAGAAGCATGCCGGTTGAAAAGAATTTAACATAGTAATCTGGATGATCAAGAAGCACTAGCACTCCCATAGAAATACGAGAACACCGATTAGGAAAGGTATGGAATCAACATTTGACATCGAAGCAACTCGAATACCACAACTCAAAACAAAATGAAGGGTTGATATGTTGCAACATAATCTTCACAGAGAATTGAACGAATGAATTACGTAAGCTTAATGGTATAACAACTTGTCGAGAAGCCACTTGGGAGAACAAAATGATAGAATAAAACAACAAGGTACAGATGGAACAAATACATAATAGAAGCTTCTACCCACATGTTCATGTTGAATGCCCCATGGAACGTGTTACAAAGGGTGTTGCAATCCCCGGATCAGCATAGCCAAGGACCCTTTAAGATGCAACTCCCAATTGGAACAGCGCCCATGAAACCCCTTCACTAGATGTTGAAGCCCAAACCTCATACCATGCACTCGTTGGAAGAATGCCTATGAGCTACTTGAAACCCACCTATTAATTCCTGAAGCTTTCCGGTTATGCAATCTGGTATTGGGGATACAGGGGAAGCACCGCGCACTCAACTCTAAACCTACATCCAGCTGTATCCATCCGTTAACACATAACCAGTCATCCTCGGAAACTGTTTACCTCGGACCTTCGAAACGCATCCGCTATACTAGCTGTGGCAATACTCCCGAACTATCCCACCAGTACTGGGTGACGTCGGGGTTATCTCACCACTAACCGCATAGAAAAGTTTTCGATGTCGGCCGTCTTAACTATTCTAGAGCCGCTACGATACGTTTGTGACGACAACACC
The DNA here is from genome assembly GCA_902687465.1 of Secale cereale. Classification (NCBI taxonomy): domain Eukaryota; kingdom Viridiplantae; phylum Streptophyta; class Magnoliopsida; order Poales; family Poaceae; genus Secale; species Secale cereale. The sequence continues at coordinate 493,840,579 of LR738715.1, read as the reverse complement.
TCGGAGCTCAACTCCCCGGGACACTGCCACAACCCCTAAATGATAGGAGGCATCGAGAACAATGTTCTCGTCACAAAGATATCGGAACAATCCAAACAATACTCGCGTGATCCTAAAAAAAATTAGTGAATTTTTTAGAGTAGAAGAGATAGAACAACGTTAGGAGTCCTCACCAGAGCGACGAAGGGAATGAGGAGTTAAAAGAAATCCTACTCTCCGATATATATATATTTATATATATATATATATATAAATAATATTCTCATAACACTTCTGAACTGCATTGAAAAACTGCATTGGAAAGCTATGCGCACTGCTTCCTTCTTCTGTTGCGAACCACATAGAGGTGCAGCAGGAAACCTTCATGGAGCAATGTTTCTGGCTAGTTTGATCGATTTCTATTGGTTTATTTGTGTGTGCGCTGATTTAATATGTGGTTAAGCACTGAATTCAGCGAGAAAACGACGGAAATCCTTTGATTTGGCGGATCTGCGTCCGTTCTTCCGCTGGTGGAGGAGTTTCGCATCCTGCTGCTGGCTATTCGTGTTCGATTTTATAGCGTGGTCCTAGTGTGTTACCATTATCGCATTGATGTTTGTGTTATTCCGCGATAGATTAATCTGCTAATAGGATTGAAATTTCAGTATAATTTGTCGAGTATCTCTCTGTTCTAGCGGAAAAACGTCTGTTCTCTGTTCTTCCCCGTCCGGATCGAAATTGTTGCGTTTGGTATGTAATATTCTGTTGTTTTCGGCAATTACGGGCTGCCTTTGATCTATCCGTATGAATTGGAGCAGATTAAGTTGTTAATTTTGAAGAATTTAAGTTTTTTGTCCATGTTTTTTGCGGCGCCACTGGCTCTGGTCGTTTCTCAAAGATATTTTTTGAGATTTTTTTGCATTATATAGTTGTTAGAACTGCATTGCAGGCTGTGTTTTTCGTCTGTGAATCGTGGTCAAGAGCGGTGGACTGCAGTAATATGCAATGCGCGGTGAACTGCAGTAATATGCAATGCGCGGTGAATTTTTGCAGTGCGGCGAACTGCATTAATATGCAATGCGAGCCTGTATGAACTGCATTACAGCCACGGGGGTGTGGGGGGACTAGTTTGATAAGTTTTTTTGCTTGGTCAAGCGCGGTGGACTGCAGTAATACGCAATGCGAAATGCACATTGTTATGTAACCGCACTGCTTTATTTGTCGTTTTTATGTTGTTTCCTTTACATATATATATACTGGTGGGTCAATTGGCTCCCCTCCCACCTTATCCCTGGCGGATCCCATCTCACCTTATCCCTAGCGGCGCCACTCTTCCTCGATCTGTTTTTCTCCCAACCAGATCTGTTTTTCGCCTGGCAATGGATTGCGCGTGCGGCTGCCTGGCAAGGTTGGAGCCCATGCTGGAGACATGCGTTTTTTCCGAAGGTTTGGTTCTGAACCAGAGGCAGCGGCATAGCGCGCTCTGTTCCCTTCTATATTCTTCAGGTATTGGATTTCGGGCTCCATTTGTCCATCAGATGACTGACGATGATGTCAGTGTTTCATGGGTATGTATTTCTCACATATTCTTTTTCATGTGTTGTTTGCAGTTAACACTATCTGAATTTTTGTAGTAGTATTAGTTTCTGAAGAAATATTTTTTCACTAAGTATAAGTGAACTGCTTTTTCACAGAAAAGTTTTTATTATGAACATTGTAGGAGCAACAGCAATTTTGTCTAGTCAATATTATTATGTGTTGACATCAATATTTTTTTATGAAGATTGTAGCAGCAATTTAGTTTCTGAAAGATTGTAATCTTTTTCTTATTTGTTCTTATTTTTTTCTGTTCTTGTTATTTTGCTTGCAGAAATTCCCTTCTGGTCTAGTCAGGGTAACAGAAAGCTGTGTTAATTTGGTGTTGGTCAGCAAGAATGGATATCATGATGTTGATGTTATGTATTCTGTTGGCTCTAATGATTGTTTGGTTCTCAAAGATGGCTGGAAGGAATTTGTGGAGGAAGCTGGTCTTCAGGCTGGGGATGTTGTTATGGCTATGTTTTATAGGCATGCAAAGTGTTTGGAAATCAAGTTAAATTTGCTTTAGATCAGTCTTGCTTGAGCAGCAGCAGCATGAGACATTTTTGTTGTAATAATTTGACATTTTTTGCGTGGCTTCTAGTGTATTTTCGTATAAGAATTCTGAGTATAAGTGAACTGCTTTTTTACATATAGTTTTTCATGTGCATCCTATCAGCAGCAGAAGTTGAAGAACATACATACTGGAAACCCCCACCGAGCTTTTCTTTTTTTAACCCACATACGGAACTAGAGTTTTTTTTAATAAAAGAGGACTGCATCAACCTTCTTAATAGCAACAGTTTTGTGAAAGAATACTGTATGTGAACTGCTCTGATAGTTTTGTTTTTTATGTGTATCCTAGCTACAGCAGCAGTTTGAAGCAATATACATACTGAAAACAGACTACTGAGAACTGCATATAGTTGATAGATAGAAACCAAGGTTCTGCGCTCATAATTAACATAGTGCATCATCAAGCAAACTAACGCAACATAAGCAAACATTGTCCCAAAGCAAACTACAACGAAAGCAAACTAATCTACATACGCAGAGGGAAACTAATCGAGCACTTGCGACAGGGAATCCGTGGCTTTCAGCATCTGGCCTGCTTCACTAGTTCCACCCGTTGGAGTTGGAGGTGGAAGTTAATGCCCCCTTGCCCCACCCCCTCCAGGATGACCTCGGGCGCTTCCTGGTCTTCTCTGTTTCAGCGCGCGCGAGGCCTTTCTTCATTGTGGTGATTCGGTTCCATACCTCGAACGCAGTGTAGGCGTCCTTGGCAGCATACTCGATGTGCCTGGTGCTGAGAATCGAAGTCCACAGGCTGTGGTCGTGGTCTGACATCTTCATCTTCATGTCTGCGTACTCGTCGTCGATGATGGCAGCAGCTACATCGCCAAGCGAGTCCAGTGGCTTCGTTCCATCAGGCACCCTCTAGTTCGTCTGGATGTCGACGAAGTTGGGGATGTGGAGGTTGCAGCGTGCGAGCTTCTCCTTGTCCTGCTTGATGGCGAAGCCAGCGAACTCGAACCTAAGGAAAGTGAACCGCAAGTTATACCTTTCGGAACTGCATACATAGGCATATAGAACTGCAACACGTACTCGGCAGAGAGAATTGCTTACCTTGGGTCGCCGAGGAACCTGTCGAAGGGGATGCATCTCTCGCCCAATGTACCACATACCTGGAAAAGAAGCACTGGGTGGTACTTGCCGATGGATAGTTGAACCAGGGCCGCCCTTTTGTGGTCGGGTGTGTACTCCACGTCGATGCCGACGATCTTCTGGCGGCGCCGCTGGAGAACTGTCTTGAACTCTTCGACGTACGTCGCCATGGGGGCGACGTCGGTGGTGTAGATCACCTCCAGCTTCGTGTTCCCGTGCGCATGCATGTCGTCGTAGGTCCTGCTGAACCACATGGCTGCAAAGAGGAGGAAGAGGAGGAGGAAGGGGCAGCGTCGTGTGTTTGTGCGGACGGTCTGGTTGATGGAGCGCGGGATTTAAATGGGAGCGGCAGCAACTTCTGCCGAGGCCACGATCTCGTCTCCCAACCGTGTTGGCGATCGTGGGTTCGTGATGATCGTGGCGTTCATGCGGCGTGCAACCGGCGGGATAGAGGAGGGGGGGCGCGGCGCTTCGGGCGATAGTGGGCGCATTTATTTTAGGGTAGGCGAACCGAATCGTCCCCCGTAAGCGAACTACATTGCTTCAGAAGCAGAATTGTTTCCCGTAAACGAACTGCAACACTTCAGAAGCCGAGTCGGTTTTCCGTAAGCGAACTGCATAGTGTTACAACACCGAGACGTTTTTTTATTTTTTATCTATGACCTGTGGGCCTGTCGGTCGGGCTTTTATTCATTAAGTCTCTCTTGCAGCCCCCTTGCCCGCTTCCGCTTCCTTCTCCCCCGTGTCCGCACAGAAATCCCCCCCGCCCTCGTGCTCTCGTGGTGGAGAGCGACGACGCCCGCAGCCGCCGCCGTCCGTAGGGGCTCTCTCGTGGTGGAGGGCGACGATGCCCGCAGCCGCCGCCGTCCGTAGGGCGCTTCCTCCGCCGTTGCCGTCCGCACCCGCCTCGTCCGGCCGTCACTTCGTCCCACGGTGAGCCCCAAATCGCCCCTAATCCGTTCCAGATCTTGTGCTAGGGTTATTTTTCGTGCCAGCATTCTCTTCTTAAGGTTGTTTTGTATGCTTGAAATTGCAACGCCCTATGGATTGAAAGTTTTTCTGTGCCTGAATTTGGGGTTTGCTGTCTAGGGTTTAATTATTATCCCTTGCTGATTGGAGGCACAACATGGCTTCTTCCTCCCCAATTGATGCGTCACCAGTTAGAACGGCTTCTCCATCTGGTAACTACATCAAAGTGAACTGCAGTTTTCATTCAGGGTCAATTTACTTCTTTTGTTGAACGAAATAGTGCACTGCATCTTAGGTTCCTTTTTAGTAAGGCCCATTTTTTAAGACACGTGTGACAAACTGATATGAACTGCGTCAAGTTAATTGTTTTTACTTTTTTGGAAGGACATTAAGTTAGTTGTTATGTTTTTTTTGTTAAACATAAACTGCTAAAAGAGCACTGCATTTTGGACACTGCTTTGTATTTTTTTGTCTATCCACTATGCGGTTTGCGAAATTGATATGAGCTGCATTAAGTTTTAGTTTTTGCCTCTCACAGAACTGCATGAATTTGTTTTGTTTTGCATATCTAAGCGCACTTCTTTTTTTTATATGCGGTCAATTGGTCACTTGAACGAATTAGTGCACTGCATCATATATCCCTTTACCAATGTCCACTTTCAGACACGCGTGAATATGATATTCAAGCGACATGAACTGCATTTTTTAGGTTTACTGTTATGTTTTTAATTGTTAAACATAAACTGCTGGAAAAGTGCACTGCATTTCTACATTTTTTGTGTTTTCCAAATTGATATGAGCTGCATTAAGTTTAGGTCTTCATCTCACACACACATCTTTTCTGATGTTTTTTCTAACCCACAGTTTTATCTCCTGGTGGGTCAGGGGGTGGTGGCGTTAACTATTTGATTACACGTTATTTCACAGCCGATGTTGTCGGTGGCGGTATAGCTGATCAGGGCAACATTCCACCTGAATTGAGTGAAACCCAGTCGCAATCTGTTGATGGCACAGAGCCAGTTACACAGGATTGGATGGTCCCTGATCAGATTGCAGCCGATGTTGAGAGGAGAAGGCAGAAAGCTATTGCGCTCGGTAATACTTTTGTGAAGGCTCATAGGGCGAAGCAAGTAAAGTTAGGGGAGGGTAAGGAGATAGGAAGGAGGATTCAGATTCAAAGAAGTCTGCTAAATTTGCCCCCACAAAGAATCCTGTGAAGAGGAAATTCAACACTGTCGCATAGCAAGGTTTAAGTTCTCCATGCCGAGCCCGCGTGTTGATTACTCAAAGAGACCTAATTATGCCGAGGTTGATGTGGGTGAGATTCAAGGAAAGCGGAGACGTGCGGACGATCACTCTGGTGTTGATTCTGAGCGTCGATCTAAGCTTGCGCGGGAAAATGCAGCTGAAGAAGCTCTGGACAGTGATTCTGATGAGGAGGATGTTGATGTTAGTAAGGTATACGCTGTTTGTTTACTTTTTCTTCTGTTTTTAAGTTGTTTTTGCATGAGTTTGCTGCATTTTTTATTCTTTGTTTTTTTGTAGGCTGCTAAGAGTACGAAGAGGAAGAGGTCTGAAGATGATGTTGCGCATGAATGGCGTTTCAACAAGACTGTTCGGCTGTCCATTCCAAATGTAATCAAAGCTGTCGCTTTGCTGGGTGAGGTGCACATAACTTTGGTGCGGCAAGCAGGTTTTGGCATTGTCTTTGACCTGAAATTAGAGAAGAATGTTTCTCGTGTTTTGATGTGCAAGCTGATGGGAAAGATCGACCCCGACACGATGAGATTGGACTGTGGGCCAAACAAGGTTCTGGAAATCAATCGCGAGGCTGTCCATCACATTTTTGACTTCCCTATGGGTTCTCACACTGCTCCCAGGCCTGCTGCCAGCGGCCATGATGATTCGCTGACTAATCTGAAGGATGAACTCGGTTTCAACTGTTCTCGTAGCATAGATGCGAAGGACCTGCTTACCTTACTTAGCACGCTGGCTGCGGACCCTGCGAAGGTTGATAAGACGGTGAAGGTTTTTTTCTCATTGTCTTCCAGTGCTTGCTTTGTCCTAGCCCCGCAACTCGGTTGTCCAGGGTAGCTGCTATGGTTGAAAACTTGGATATTGCATCTATGGCTAGCATGGACTTTTGTCAGCTTGTTGTCGATGAGCTGCAGGCCGCTGTGTACAAGTGGAATTCTAAAGGGAGCAAGCAGAACTGCGCTGAGGGTTGCACCATCGTTCCCCTGTTCATGTACCTGGATTCCTTGAATCTTCGAAAAGTATCGGTGATGGATAAACGCACTCCACGCGCCGCAATACTGTCCCATGTGCAGTTGAAGAAGATTCACAACGCCAACATCGTTGTCAGGGGAAAGATACACCTCGACTCTTACAAGTTTGGCAAGATGCCGGTGAGTGCATAGCCATGCTTTGTTTTTGTTTTTATCCCTTTTTTTTCGCGCATGCTAAATGTGAACCTCTTATGTACTTTTTTTTATGAACTGCATCTCTTTTTTTTTGTTAATTTTTTCAGTGGAAGGCGGAAGCGGACATTGTGTACAAGCGGACTGCAGTTGCCGAAGCCCCTGAAATGTTTTGTGAGCCTCTTGCTAGGGCGGCTCCAATTCGACGGGGTCGTGGTTTTGCTAGGGCGGCTGCTGGAGGTTTTTCTGGCCATGCTTCTGCTGATCGTAATAAATTTGTTTAGGTCGATGAGCTTCTCGATAGGGTCATCAATATAACTAGTGATTTCCCAACATCCGGTTCTAGGATGAGGAATATTGCCGGGTTGTTTCCTGAAGGCAAAGGCCCTTCTGAAGCAGAAATCGAGGCCGCTCATAACTTTGACCATGGGCAGCTTGAATTCCTTAAGCAGGCTGTAACGAATATTAGATCTTCATTCGTTCAGTTTAAGCAGTCTCAGGATGACAGGTGTGCTACGTATGAGCAGGAAGCGGATGCAATCGTGAAGGAAATGAACAGGCATGCAGATGTTGTCCGGCTTTCTTTGCCCGACCCCGCAGATGTGGATGTATGTCTTTTTTCCATATGTGAACAGTTTTTTACCCATATTTTGTTATCTATTTTTTCTGTGCGTTTGTGGCATTGACTATTTGTTTTTTCTATCCTTTTGTTCTTTTCGCAGTGTGTTGGAGAATCTTCTAAGGCTAACGCTGGTCGTGTTGATGACCACCAGGACCACGACGGTGTTGATTCTGATTACTTGTTTGACAGGCCATTATCCCCCATTGACGAAGCTGCCAAAGACAATCATATTGACGAAGTTGTCATCGACAAGGTTTGATTTCTTCCTATTTTTTTTGTTACAGTGAACTTCATTGTGTGATTTTTTTGTAGTGTCCAAGACAAACAATCATTTTTTTTTGCACCAGCAGTGGCAGCGAACTGCAGTTTTTAACTTTTTTTGTATTTTTGTGCACCAGAAGTGGTAGTGCACTGCAGTTGTTGTTTAGAGAAGAAGCATCATCTTTTTTTTAGCAGTGAACTGCATGATCTGGTGTTGGTTTTTTAGTTGTAGAACTGCAGATTTGGATAATAGTTTTATTTATGTTTTAATGTTTTTTAGGTTGCCGAATCAAACGTGGAGATACATGGGAAGGAGGCAGATGGTGACGACGCTGGCAAGGATGAGGAGGCTGACAAGTGTAAAGAGATGGAAGGCGACGACGCTCCCCTGGTGAGTATAGAGAATTTTTGCATTTTTGTGTTTTATTTTTTATTTTTCGTGTGAGCTTCATGGTCCGTTTTTATTAGTGAACTGCATTCTAGCTTTTTTGTGTAATGTGTTTTATTTTTTAACTCATCAGAACTGCGGATTAAATGTTGAAATCCAAGCGGAGCGCAACATTGGGGATGATAACGTGGAAGGGAGAGGAGGGGAGGAGCCTGATGCGGAGGTTGATAAGGCAGAAGGTAGAGAAGGAGGGGAGTGTCCTGTTGAGGCTGATAAGGCACAAGAGAGAGAAGGAAGGGAGGATATCCTGGATTGTGATAAGCATGAAGAGAAAAAAGGAGCTCCTGGTGTTACGGTTGAAGTTGCAGAAGAGACAGAAGGAACTCGTAGAGTCGGATTTGACGATGCCGGGACATCCGCTGGCATCGATGATGTTGTTGGGCCTACTATTTTGTTGGTTGGCGACGAGGTGCCTGAGAAATTTTGTGTGGTCCCTCGCGCCCCCGAGCAATCTGGCTTTCCCAGCCGATACAACCAAAGTCCCAGCTGAGACAGTTTCGATTGATTCTGAAGAGGAATAGCCAAGACTCTCTCAGGACATGAGCAATCAAGCGCCACTTGACGATGATATTACCGGGCTGGAGCACTTGACGCTCAGCGAAGATGTATATGAGCAGCAGAAGGAAGTTTATTCTGAAAGCGAAGGTAAGCGAACTGCATTATTTTTGTTCTTTTTCCCGGGGGCGAAATGGACCGTGTGTGTTTTATCATCTGATATCGTTCCCACTCTGTATGCAGATGAGGAATTACCTGTTGTTACTCCTTCAAGGATTGATCCAGCTCTTATGAGAAGATACAATGAGTTGTATGACGCTGTTACGAGGGCTAGGAGGGACAAGAAGAAGCAGTATGACATTTTTTGTCTTACGCCCCGGTTAATTAATATGTTATTTTTTCAAGGACGCTCCCATCTTACCACTTTTTGCCGTGCTTTTTTCTTCTTGTCTGAAGGCATCTAGTTGCGTTCAAGGGCGAGTTTGGTGATATTACTATCGGTCATGTTGGCGAGTCTTTTTGGTCGTATGGAACGCTGAGCACGCGCCTCGCAAACATTGGCGTCTCTATGCTAGCTGAAAGGTTCAAAGGATCTCAAACTATGATTGTCCCGTACAACCTATGTGTAAGCATTTTCATTAATTTATATTTTATCCCCTCGTCCAATTTTTATTTGTGCTATAACCATTTTTCATTAACTCTCTGGTTTTGTCTTTTTTGCAGAATTCCATTTGGAACGGCGGTGCCACAAATAGGGCTTTGAAAAAGATGTTTTCTTCAAGCGCAGAGGAACGTGTGGACAAGAAAAACTTGGTAACGCATCTTGACCATTTTTCGTCATCTTGAAAATAAGTTTCTGTTTTTTCTATTTTTTCTCATCTGGTTTGTTTTATTCTTTTCTTTATTTCAGATTATGTTTGCGACATTTGACCCTCCTCCCGCAACAATGAAGGACGCGATAGGCCACTACTGCTTGGTCACTTTGAACCCGCGAGAGAAGCGTTTTGAGCTTCTCGACTCATTGAACGAAGGAGACAGCGCTGCTGCAAATGTTGTCTTCAGGAAAATGGTTAGGAACATCAAAAAAGTCTGGAAAGATGGCAGCGCAAGCTACGACGAGCCGTTGAACCCTCCCACCCTGGATGGCTTTGCGCTGACTCATATTAATGTCCCGCAACAGGGAAACGGGTTTGTACCTGTTCTCCTTTTTTCTTTTTCCTCCTTCATTTTTTTGTGTGTAAGTGAGCTGCATTGTTTTTACTAAATTAGAAGCACTTTTTCCCTTGAGCGAACTGCATTACTAATGTGTTATTGGTTGTTCTCCCTCGGTCTCTTGTGTGTATGGAGCTGCATTGTTTTACTAACATCAGTAGCACTTTCATTACTGAGTGAACTGCATTATTAATGTGTTTTGTGTTGGTTTTCTTTGCAGACATGATTGTGGATTTTACATGTTCCAATTCATGCAGACCTGGGATGGTGAAACGATTGCCAAGTTTGGGAAGGAGCACATTGGCTACATCAGGAAGGCTATGCTCTATAGTTGGCTGACCTCGTCGCATTGCTGTCTGGACCTGACATCACTTTTAATTTTTAAAGAAGGTTATTACATTTTTTTTTCAGTCACACACCTTTTTTATTAAGTGAACTTCATTGGTACAGAGAGGGGAGGTCCACTACTTTTGTTAAGCTTTTTAGTAGAACCCCATTTGTGTGTTTAAAATTACTTTTCCTTAGGTAACTTGATGATTCTTTTTCATTTTGCTCATTATCCATTTTTTTGTGCAGGCTTTGATGAAGGCGCACACCAAGGTGGTATTTCCTTGTTTGAAACTCAGGTTCATACTCCAACTATTCAGAAAGTTGTCCTTGATGACCCCCCCGTTAAGGTCGTGAAAGAACCTGTGTGTAAGATGTTGAGGAGTGGCGCCGGCACTTCGAATGAAAAAGCTCTTGAGAAATCTCCTGTCAATGTCAAGCATGGGAAGAAAGCTGCGAGCCCTCCTAATGCTGAAGATACCGATGATGATTTTGAGAGGCCACCACCAGTGCCTAGGAGGACCAGGAGCGCAGCTGTGGAACGCCCGACGGACAGCGAGGCACTAATTCTATCAAATAGGAGGCCTGTGCAAAAGCCATCAAAGTTTCGATCTCCTGTACAGAAGTTGAATCCTGCGAGATTCAGCCATCTTGTGGAGATGAGGAAAGTCTTGCAACTCATCACGAGCACACAATTCAGGCAGAAATACAGCAAGTCAGTTCTTTTTTCGTTAGTTTTTTATATTTTTTTGATTTTTAATGTGTGTAATGTTCTTTCCGTGTTTTTGCTTTTGTGCTACTAACCCCCCCACCTTCGCCGTTTCTTTTGTGTAGGTGCGCGCCTTTCATGCACAGGAATCCTATCGAAGTCTACACCATGACTGTGGACTACTTGTTCTTAACTTTCACCAAAGGTGGTTTTATGGACTCGGAATTGATGGATCATATCATCAGGTTCTGGAAGAATGACGAGAGTATGAATGTGGTTTATCGATCTGGTGAACGCGTTCTGCTGTCCCCTTTGTTTATCACGGTATTTCTCTTTTTTCTTATTTTTTTTCTGCTCGAGTGAACTGCAGTAAATAGTGTATAATAATTGGTTTTTAGAATGTACTGAACTGCATACATTTTTTTTTGTGTCTTAACCCATGCATCTTAAAACGAAACAAATTATGGTGAGAATTTGTGAACTGCATACTGTTTTTTAGAGAAGCGTGATCCGTTTTTTTATTAAGCGTCGGAGCGAACATCTTTAAGGTGAACTGCATTAACTTTCTTTTGTGAATTACCCACACGCAGTATGTGCTTCAAATGAATGATCACGCGGATAGAGATGAAGATGGAAATGTTGTGTTGCCTTTTGTCCACGGCAAGTTTAACGTCGAAGATGCAGCACAGCAGTTCAAACTTTATGTTCGTGATGACGAGAACCTTCTTGATTGCAAATTAGTAAGTTATCAGATTTGCTTTTGTTAAGCCTTTTTGTATTTATTTTCTCTCCCAATTTTTTCCAGTAATCCTTTTTCACTCATCAAACCCATAACAAATTTGATGAAACAAAATCAGATTCTGTTACCACGGATGAAAGACCAGCATTATTCGCTATACACGATGAATAGGCACCGCGAGACCCTTGACATTCATGACACTAGGAGGTACAGCGGACCGGTTGATCAAACGACGAGGTGGCATAAGTCTGAATACCACAGCGACCGCACTGAAATGGTAATTTTTCTTTTCTTTTTTCACCTTTCTTTGTTTTTTTTCATGCGTGTGCGTGTTGAACAATATTTGTTGTGATGTGTATTTTTATTTTTTTTATTTTCCACCAGATGATCAGGATGACTGCATTGTTGAAGAAGGTTTATGGAGAAAAGGAGTACAGGATAAAGGGGAGTCGGTAGACTGGGTCGATGTTTCAAAGAAAGCTAGCTATTTGGGCACCCCTGAGCAGGGCCCCAACGAGTGCGGCTTTTATGTTCTGAAGATGGCTCAGTATTACGACGGTAAAACCTTTGTTGTGAAATTCGCAAAGCGTAGTGTAAGTATCTTCTTTTTAACCCAACAATAACTCCTCATTCCTTGATATTTTTTTTGTCAGTTTCTTTTTTGTAGATGATGTTGTATATTTGTTTATTTTATTTTTTTCTTCATCGCATGAAGCTGTTATTCAGGATTGGAAGGCTGAGTTTTTGTTCCAGATTTTGTTCCATCCAGAAAACATGGTCGTTGTCACCGAGTTCCCGGAGGATCTAAGAAATCTCTGCATTTCTCTTGGCTTTTCTGCAAGACTGCATTCGCAGGAGCAGGACGAGGCATAAATGATAGTAGATCTTTTTCTATGTGTGTTGATGTCTTTTTCGTGTGTGCTCCAGAACTTTATGTAAACAGTAATGTATGGTCGCTGTGTGTAGTTCTCGATGTGCAAAACTGTTAACACCATGCTGTGTGCTTTTGTATATACCGGTCTAGTTAGTTTTTGTGTTTTTTTTGGTGGCAGATGGTGACAATGTCAAATATGTACATAATGGAGCTTTCAGCCAACTCCTCCTTGTGAGTTGTAACATGTTCGCAGCGCAATGCATTCTCTCATATGAGTAGCAGCCAAGTTTTTTTTAAATATATGCATCCGCACTGCATTTCACGTTATCACATGGGGACTGCAAAGATGAATTCAACGTGTTTTGTCGTCGAGTTTCAAAATTCTAGAAAGATTGTATTAGAAGACATAAAATCAACCGTATCTGCTAAGGGAGAGCTCAATTTTTTACATTTTTTTGCACTAAGCGCACTGCACTGTGTACTCGAAGCGTACTGCACTGCAATCTTTAAACGCACCACGCACGCACTGGAGTGTACGTGAATCCTAGTCTGACTCTACATTTTTTTATTTTCTAACTGCATTTTGTATTGATTCACGGTCATGTCAGATCCTATACGACGAAGAGAACTGCATTCTCAAAATGACATTCCGATCTCAGGTTTTTCATACAGAAGAGAACCGCATTCTGAGAGTAGCATTCTCATCTTATTTTCTTTTCATATAGAAGAGAAGTGCATTTTATCAAGCATACCCCCCCCCCCTGCAGCACATTGGTCACAAAGTATGTATGGCATATGTTGTATCTATTCATTTTTGAACTTCAGTATTACATGTTGAATTCTTTTTTTTTGCAGTCCACTGAACACAAGCTATATATATTATATACGATACGATATATATAAAGGATGAAGTTAATATATTTTTTAAAATGTAAAACTGCATATGTGTTGATCTACGTCCTTTTCCTGGTGCTTCTTCTCAGATTGTGCACTGCATTTGTTTCAATGGTTGTTGCTGCTTCTGTCTTGCTCTTGTTGTTCGCATTACCCTTCGTAACGGGACCGTGCGACCGCGATGCTTGCCTACGCGCTGGATTCTGCGTTCTGTCTCTCCCCCTCGTTTTTGATGATGGTTCTTCGATTTCTTCATCTGCTTCTTCTTCTTCCTCGTCTTCTTCTTCTTCTTATTCCTCATCTTCCTCCTCGGTTTCATCAGCTTCGCTCGCTTCCTCGCTCTCTTCTCTGTCAGCATCTTCTTCGTCATCTTCTTCATCTTTTTCCTTTGTTCTATTTGGACAAGTTCTCGCGTTATGCTTCTCTCTCTTGTTGCAGATGCTACATAGTCTTCTCTTTGTCGTATCATCTTGTTGGTCAGCTCAGTGATTTGTGGTGGCATTTTCAGCCTGGTTTTGTTTCAGCCTCTCCTTACATGTTCTTGAGTTGTGTCCCGCAATCTTATTGCATGATTTACACATCCTTACCCCCAGTGGTCTTCCTCCGCTGTCCAGTTCTGGCTCAGGCCTGCTATTTTTTTCAGGGCTTTTTTCATTTGCTGCAGCTTTTTTATTGGCTGATTTGCTCTCTTTCTTTCTCCCTTTTGTGTTTGAAACAGGCGGGGGAAGAATTGTGTCATCCATATTATGAACTGCACCATCAGCAGCATGCTCGCGCTCCTTTCCTTGTTCTTCACCCCGCACATCCATGATCTTCTCTGCCTCTTCTTCTTCGTTTATTACGTTCACTTCTTGTATGAGTTCTCTCATCCCAGCTAAAGCTCTGTTGTACCCTCTATCCGATTTGACACCCCTGTTCGCCAGGTCCATTGCAGTTTCTGCAAGTAGTCTCCTACGGCAGAACATCGAACTCCCATCTGGAGCAGTTTGCTCATAGTCTCTGCGGTCAAAAGTTGGATTTTGGCATGCGTTCCGTGTGTATCTCTTCAATATGTACTCTTCAGGTATCTTGTCCACCCGCAGCTGATCCAACATGCAAATGATGTGCACGCAGAACAGGCCTGCAGCAAAAGAATTTTTTTGGGTTATCCGTGCCAGCAAACTTCACATAAATAGGCAACATTTTTTCATTTCTTGGTTTTGTGAACTGCATTATAAATAGGTCCTGGGTCTGCTGCTGTAGTGAACTTCACGAAATATTTTTTTGTTTTTCATCTCTTTTTTGCTACCAGCAATAAGTGAACTTCATTATGTTTTCTGTGTGCTTATTTTTTTGTTTTCCTGTCTCACCTACCTGTGTGTGTCCACAGCTTCCATTCGCATTCGTAGATACCGTTCGTCACATCAGCAACCACCTGGAACTCGTGTCTTGCCCAATCAAAATCATCAGACCGGTTGTAGTGGCGCACCAAATATTTCGTCGGGTTGTCAGTGGACTGCTCTGATCTGAATGCAGTGCTGCGGTAGTGCGCTTGCTTGAAGTCAGCAAAGACCGCCCTGGTGTAAATCTTGGAGAGCTGAACCTCGAAACCAAACTGAGTAGTAGTCTTTATTCGTCTGTGAAACAAAGAAAACCAGTTAAGTAGTTGTCTTTTCGCAGCAAAAATCAAGAAAGCGAGTAGTGTTTTTTATTAATTGCTCATCCATCTTAAAAACTTTGCTCTGTTTATATACCTCGTTAGCTATGGTCTCCGCGTGCTCGACGCCCTTCCTTGTCTGGATGCACCTGTCCACCTGCGACGCAAAGATGTGTAGGTCGTGTCTTTCCTTGACAAAGTTCCTCTTCAAGATCCGGTTCATGCTTTCACTTCTCTGTGTCGACGTCATCCGTGCACAGAACACCTCCTTGTAGTAAGCCGATATCCATTCTTTTATGTCTTTCCAGAGCGCCTTCATAATCTCATCATTTGCAGGTTATACTTTTCCATGAGCTCATGCCAAGCGCGTTCAAACTCTGATGGCATCAGCGGGTGGTTGAGAACGGAGGTCAGCTCATCCTTGAATTTCTCATACGCTTTGTACAGCAAGGACAGGTGATCCTTGTATTTTTTCAGTATATGCCAATGGCATAACTTGTGCAGCGTGCCTATTAGCGTACTTTTTATCGCGGCATCCATGGAGGGGCATTGATCTGCATGTTTTTGAAAAAAACCAAGCAGCGAGTTATTGAGAGAACTGCATATCCTTTTTCTGCTTTTTTTCTTTTTTTTTTCATTGGATGTAAGAAATGGACTACAAAAGTTGGCAGTGAACTGCATTGTTATTTAATTTCACTCTTTTTTTCAGCATACCTGTGAGTATGTAGATTGGCCGCTTGTTGTTCATGCAACGCAATAACGTCCGGAACACCCACTCGAAAGTCGGTATTGTTTCGTCTCTGATGAGAGCCACAACGAATATTGTACTTTGGAGGTGGTGGTTGACTCCAATGAAGACGGCGAGAGGCATGTGGAATTTGTTGGTCTTGTAGGTCGTGTCAAATGTGACACAATCTCCAAAATCTTCGTACGATCCCCTGCCGCTGGCGTTTGCCCAGAATATGTTCCGCACACGGTTATCGACATCTTTGTCGTAATCATAGAAGAACTCCGGGTTTATTTGCTGCATCTTTTCAAAGAAAGCCAGGAGTTTCTTCACATCGTCCTCTGTTTCCTCCCTCGCGAATTGATGCTTCCTGCAGTTCGAAATAACAATATACTTGCAGCATTATGGACATACAGAAAATGCACAAAGCGGACTGCATGAAATAGACGATATATCGTTTTTTGTTTTAGTGAACGTACCTGTTCACCCAGTCACGGCTGGTGCGCCCCATAAAGTGCAGCCCTCCTGACATCCTTGACAGGGTTGACATCATCTGCGTGTGCGTCAGGTTGTCGCTCTGCATGTCCTTCACTAGTTTATCGAGCAACGGATTATCCGTCTTATGCGAGTGCATGTGCAGAAGCATAGCCGGGCTGTCAATCATCCTGTGGTTGTGATTGAGCTCAACCTCTGCTATCACAAACACATCCTTAATTTTTTTTCAATCTCATTCCCGCCTTGCAGCCAGTCCTCTTTGATGTTTTTTCTCGCTTTCTGTCATAATATGTGACATTTTCTTTGCTTCTGCCTTCCTTTGAGCACACGATGTATCTGTTTGTTCTGTATCCGCCGTTTTTTCGTGTGCCGAAGCCTGCATGCCTCGCATACGTGTTGTAGAATTCTCGCGCCGCATCTTGTGATGTGAACTGCATACCTTTCACAGGCACAAGTTCTTGGAGCATGTTCTCATCCTGCACACACACAATATGGAATGTTTTTTTTGTTAATGAGAATGCACAAGCTAAAAGAATGCGTAATAAGTGAACTGCAGTAGTTAGGCAAGGATGCTTACGTGCGTGTACTGTTTTTCTTCTAACGGTGTTTGCAGCTCACCGATGTTTATTGGGCATGGAGGGGTGACAACAGATCTGTGTAATTGAGGATCGCGAGGAGGCAGGAGTGTGGAGAACTTTACTTTTTTGGTTGCTTGCGGCCCTCCTTGATTCTGCTTCCGATTCTTTTGTTGGGCAGTAGGCGGCCTTGGTGGAATTCCACTATCTCTTTGTCGACGAATCGTTTGCTCATGGACCTGCCGAACTTGCTGGGTTTCAACATCGGCTTCTGGAGGTGCTATATCATCCGTTCTGATCTGCTGACCAAATGTTTCAAAGACACGCGTGTACCTTGGCTGCATAACTTTTATGATTTGCTCTTCGTCATCATCCTCCTCCTCATCATCTTTCTGCGCGTGCTCCCCCATGAAGACCAGATCGTCGTCGTCCTCCTCCTCATCCTGCGGTTTTTTTGTTTCACTGCTTTCTCCATCTCGAATGATGTTTGGTTCACTGTTTTCATCTTTATCCTCTACATCTTCCTCCACGGAGTACGCAGTTCTTTTTGTTGTGTTAAAGAAACCCCTAGATATTTCAGGCGTTATCCATCCAGGCATCTCCCACTCTTCTCTTCCAATGCAGTTCAGGGGCTTTGGGTCGTAAATGATTCGAGGCATCTTCTGTTTTTGAGGCATAGTAAATTCCTGTAGATTATTAAGCAAAGCTTTTTTTATGCACGTCAACAGTGAAATGAACTACATCTTTCGTACTATATATCATTATATTTTTGCAACTGTAAGAAATTGCACTTCAATTTGTCATTCTACAGCAGGGGCACTGTTAGTTAACATGAAGAAACAATGCACTTCAGTTCTAGGCACAGCGCTCTACATATTTAAGTCATTGTGGACTGCAATTTTGATCCATATAGCGTTTTTTATTTTTCGAAGTATCCTTTTCTGTTTTTCTACTTTGGAGACACATGTGACTGCAGTCCACGCAAGATGGGGCACTGCATGGGTATAAAAACGGCACTGCAAACTGGATGCGGGGGTTTGGTATGCGATTTTCTTACCTTATATGCAACCCCCCCTTCTGCAGATGCAGCTCTTGCTGCTGTTGGCGTGCAGTCCACCTCCGCTGCAGGAACTCATGCGCTTTTTCCACCTTCGCCATTGTTGCGGGAGAAGTCTGGACGTGCACCATTGCAGTTCGCATCCACGACGAATGCGATGGAGTAGTCATCCTTGCAGTTCGCTTTCCCTTGTCATGCATGACTGAGGCTGGATGCTTCAGCGGCGGATCCCCCAGGTGGTGTTGGGGCGAAGGTGAGGTGCGGCGTCGCTTCCTAAACGCCGCCGCGGAAATATCGTCGCGGACGGACTGCATCGCCGGCCGCTTGGCGCGCGCTCCGCGGTGCTGGGCGGGGAAGAAGGCGGGGAGGGGTGCGGGTCGCCGCCGGCCGCCGGGGCGCTGCGCGGAAGAAGGCGGGGAGGGGTGCGGGAGGACGCCGGCCGCCGGGGCGCTGGCGCGGAAGAAGGCGGGGAGGGGTGCGGGAGGACGCCGGCCGCCGTGGCGCTCCCGCGCTAGGAGGCGGGGAGGGGTGGGGGAGGACGCCGGCCGCCGGGGCGCTCCCGCGCTAGGAGGCGCGAAGGGGTGGGGGAGGACGCCCGGCGTCGGGGCGCTGGCGCTAGGAGGCGGGGAGTGGAGGGGGAGGGGTGTTAGGAGAATAAGCTTTTTGTTAGGAGAATAAGGTCTTAAGGGGTGTTATGAGAATAGACCCACCCTATATATATATATATATATATATATATATATAT